>CAMTDV010000030.1:11964955-13164955 GCA_947069175.1 Scalesia atractyloides | reverse complement strand
GTTTTGGAAAGCATGAGGTATGAGCGGAATTTGTCGAATGCAAAAACTACGGCTAAGAGCTCCTTCTCCGTGGTGGTGTAGTTTTCTTGAGCATCATTCAATGTTTTTCTCGCGTAGTATATCGGATGAAAGTGCTTATCCCTTCTTTGTCCTAATACCTCTACAACGGCATAGTCACTCGCATCGCACATGAGCTCAAACGGCAAGCTCCAGTCGGGCGAGATAAGAATGGGTGCACTCACAAGTTGGTCCTTCAAAAAGTTGAAGGCCTTAAGACACTCATCGACAAAGACGAATGGAACAACCTTCTCCAAAAGACGAGTCATGGGGCGCGTGATCTTAGAGAAATCCCTAATGAAGCGTCTATAAAAGCCCGCATGACCTAGAAAACTACGGATCGACTTCACGCTAGTGGATGGAGGTAGCCTACTAATTGTATCTGTTTTGGTAAAAAATTATCAAAGCAATTAAGTGATCAAACTTAGTATGTGAGGTAGCGTGCTATTGTGATTCGTAAAAATATGTTAAATTGATTATTTGTGAAAACAGTTTCAGGATATAGTTCCAGGATAATGAACTATATCAAAATAACAAGTAAATGTGATAAAAGTAGAAATTGACACAGGATGTACGAAGAAAGCCCTTGACCAATCTAGATTGCCGGCATAAAACCTCGGGAGCTGACAATCGCCAGCTGCCTTATTCTTCTTATTGATTAAACAACAGGATACAACTTCGGGATACTGCTTGTATCAGCTCTAAGTGTTACAATGATCGAATTGTGTAAGTGTTGTGAGTGTTTGTGATTGTTAATGCAATTAGAAAGTGAAAGTGTACGAGATTTCGTGTGTCTTACTGCTTATCCAAGTCCCCTTTAAATAGCAAACAAAGATAACTAACTATCCTATATTCTAGGGATGCTGCGAATATTCCCTTATGACCATTGTTGACTCTCTCTTCAGGCTTCCAACGTCTTTCTTCCAACTGCCGTGAACGAGTCTTCAGGAAGACCAAGTCTTGTGATCATTTGTATCTTGCATACAAAGTAAACTGTTAGTAACGAGTAGGATACCCCCACAGGATGTTACCAATATCTTGATTCAGTGTCCTGGTCGCTGTGATTAACATGTAAAGTCAGGATATATCTTCAAGGTATGAGTTAGAAAATTCCACCCATAACAATTGTCCCCAAAAATATAGCTGTTGGGATCCTCTGATCTAAACGTATATATTCTTCTTTGCGCAGATCGAGGCTTTTAATGGGAGGTAGACGTTTGATAAGACAACTTGTAACTTCCAAGGCGAAATTCACTCATAACATCCTATCTCTGGCCTATATCTTCTCCCACTCTTCAGATAATTATCACCATTTTTCAGAGTTATTAGGTGTTATCTTTTTTTCCTCTCTTTGTTTTCTCTGCTCTGTTTTCAATTCCTCCATGGCTACTCGTACACGATCGCATACCGATGACTCTACTCCGACTTTCACCCAACAGAATCTTCTCAAGAATCCGGAGAAAGAGGTGTGCTCCTTCGATAATGCTGACATCGCTGCCCTCAGGGCTTCTGGCGCTTTAACCGATGAGGCAGTTATCCGGCCATTTGACCGGAATCTCCGATCAGATGTAGTATCCGAGGAATGGATCTGTTTTTCTATCCGATCCCTTTTCTTTATGACTTCGATACCCATTTCCTGAGTTTATTATGCAGTTTTTTCGTACCACCAAGCTTAGCTTCGCTCAAACCATGCCTATGATCTGGACGGTCTTGATTGTACTTGACCGGATCAAGACCCATCATATCCCTGACCTGCGTATTGAGGATATTCCCATCGCCTATCGCCTAAGATCACACAGTTATAGTCGATTCTTGCTCTTTTCCTCCTCTAACAACCCCCTCATCCTTAAAGTGACAAAAAACGAGGATGATTGGAAACGGAAGTTTTTCTTTGTTAAGAGGGACTCTATCGACGAAGCTGTTGACCTTCCGATGAAGTGGTTGACCGATGGTGGAATTTAGGGTTTTAGGGATATCCCCAAATGTATCTTGATGTTATATCTTGAACTGATATCCTTGTTTCTTCCATGTAGCAAATTTCAAGGAACTAGCTCCTCCTACTGCAGAATCTAAGGAAAGGATCAAAGCAATTTACAAGTTACCTGAAAGCGACAGAAGCTTCTCGCCTCATCACCCAAGTTCAAGTCAATACTCTTCATCCAACATGTCTGGTAAAGATTATATACTTTCGTACATAGTTATGTAATTATGAAATTAAAGTTAAGATTGAGAATTCTCCATCTTACGCAGAGCCAGCCAAAATACCAGAGGTCTTTGATCTTGAAGAACTTGACAACTACTCCGGCCTTGTCCAAGCGAAGAAGGAATCCAGCAAGCCATCCTCTGTATCCAAGCCTGCAACCAGTTCCAAGGCCAAGGCCATGCCTAGACCTTCCCCTGCCATAAAGCCACGTGCCACCAGCTCTCGAAAGAGAAAAGAAACAGACTCCCCTGCTACCGATGAGGCTTTTCCCTACGAGAACCAGGGATACCTCGAGTCTAGTGCCTCGATGACTTCTTCTATTAACCAGGTAAATATCCTTATCCCGTATCCTGTACATATACGCTGAACAGATATCCTGATTATATTATGTATATACTGATATATCTGTATCTCGGACTGCAGGGTCTTGGTCGCCTGACGCATCTTTATGAGGACGCATGTGGGGTCAACAGGATGCTAGAGGCCAAGCTGAAGGAAGCTCAAGTCACGATCAAGAACCATGAAAAGATTGCTGCCGCCAAATCCCAGCATTACGAGGACAAATACAAGGCAATGACTCAGGAAGCTCATGCTGCCATCCAAAAGGCTAATCAGGATGCTCAGGCCAAGGTGGATGCAGCCCAACTCCAGCATGAGCAGGATATGAACTCCTACCGGGAAGGCCTAAAAGGTTCTGTCGCGATTTCCCTCCTCCAAGCCAGGCTGAAAATGGCGTAGGAAGCCAAAGCTGCGGGCTTTGAATGCCCTGCCTGGAATATCGATGCCTGGGAGGTGAAGCTAAAGGACCTAGGAGGGAAACCTGTGGAGTGCCCTACCAAACTGGTGGTCGAGCAACCTTCGAAGGCAGTTGAAGCTCCCAAGGATGTTGAGGCTGATGCTGGTGTTGGTGGTCAAGATGCTGATGCTGGTGGTGAGGATGTGGTTGATGATGCTGCCAAGGATGATGTTGAAGGTGCTGCAGCATAATGGTAGTGAAGTGGGCGTTGATGGATATTTGATGCCCAGGATGGAGCCCACTTTTTTATTTGAATGGTCTGTAACCCCTGAACAATTTTACTTTTCATGCACTTGAACAATTTATATTTCCTGCACTTTAAACATTAGTATTTTGTGATGACCTAAGGTGGAGGGATCCTGGGTTTCAGGACGAAGCCTTTGGTCATCATTGTTTATATGCTAATAGACCTTATCACATTCTTGGTGGATGGGTCTTGATTTAAGACGAAGCCAAGAATGTGACATTTTGCAATGTTAATAATAAACTAACCTTTTAGCCTTATCCGATGTTGTTATGTTATTATTCTGAAAAACATGTTTTGGATATCCTGACCGAATACCCTGGTCAGGATACTGATGAAATGTTCAGCATTTTTGTTACCTTTAATCAAAATGTTAGACATAAACTCGGTTGAATAATATGAAATTAGATTATGTAGACAAGGCTTTCAATATTTGAAAAATAAAAATCATACCAGAAATACTTGTGCAATAACTTTCAATTCCAACCTTTGAATCCTTTGCAATATCCCCAGCATGGATGTCCCCTATCCGTGCAGGATATTGCATCAGTATATGACATACTTGAGTATCCCTTCACTTAATGATTGAATTTTGTAATGTTTCCTCCATGAAAGAATGTGTGTGATCATGGTCACATTTATGAAATCTTTCAAAAACTATAGTTTCACTGGGGTCTTAGTATCCTGGGGATAAACCCTTAATATCCTGGGGTTAAACCCTTGGTATCCTGGGGTTAAACCCTTGTTTTCGTGCGCTACAGGCGAGAGTGTATAAACTCCAAGACTTAGAAAGGTGAAAACCTTTAAACCTTAGAGAGTATGAAAATACCCTTTCGCGAGAGAGGGTAATCAATCCTCATATACCGCAAGGATCCAGGATATAGCCAACAATAACGAAATTGTCAGCCACTTTTACATGAACTGGTCCCGCCATCTTGAACTATACCCGGATACTTGCGCTCCAGCTAGGGTGTTTAAACCCAATTTGGAAGAAAGGTGAATACCTTTAAACCTGTGAAGGGATCTGAATCCCTTAAACATGAGAGAGGGGGCCAATTCTCTAATCTTTCGATTCATCTTGAGTAAGTATCTTGAAGCATATCCTACAAAACACCTTTAAACCAAGGTGGGTGTTAGCTTCGCTAACACCCCTCCAATGTTTAAGTCAGTATTGGGTTTCAAAGAAAAATAACTCAAACCAAAAATATATATTTAAAAGATATAGAATTCATACCATCCTGAGTTAGAAATCAAATTCTAAACTCACTTGAAATAAGCCTTAAGATGTATAGCATTCCCGGATCTTTGTATCATATCTCCCTTCATGGTCTTGACCCGGTATGCTCCTTTTCCTGTTTTTGACTCAATCTCGTATGGTCCTTCCCATTTTGGATCTAACTTTCCATCAGTAGGATTAGTCGTATTCTGAAACGCTTTTCTCAATACCCAATCTCCAACTTGGAATCTCCTAGTTCTTAAATTTTTGTTGTATTACTTAGCTATCCTTTGCTGATATGTTGCCATCCTTAGCTTTGTTGCGTCCCTCGTTTCATCTATGGTGTCTAGTTCCTGATATAAGACTTCAGGGATTCACTTCAGGATCCCGTAGGCTTGATCTTGCACTAGGTATCACCATCTCTGTTGGAATCACTGCTTCTGCCCCAAACACCAATGGGAAATGGAGTTTGTCCAGTAGCATTCTTCACTGTTGTTCTATCTGCCCATAGTACAAAGGTAATTCTTCTGCCCATTTTCCTTTTTTAGCACCTAATCTCTTCTTCAAATTATTGACAATTATCTTGTTTGTGGATTCTGCATGTCCATTAGCTTGGGGGTGCATTGGTGTTGATGTGATCATTTTGATTCCCCAACTTTTGCAAAAATCAGTGGTTCTTTTGCTGATGAATTGAGAGCCATTGTCACAAACTATCTCGGCCGGTATCCCGAACCTTGTCAGGATATTCCTTTTGATGAAAGATACCACTTCTTGATCCCTTACTTGGGCAAATGCTTCCGCTTCAACCCACTTGGAAAAATAATCCGTCATTGCCAGCATGAAAACCTTTCCTCCCGGAACCTTAGGTAGTTCCCCACTATATCCATACCCCATTTCATAAATGGCCACGGAGATATGATAGGATATAATGGTTCTGCAGGCTAATGCAGTATATTGCTATGTCTCTGACATGCATCACACTTTCAAGCATACTCTGCAGCATCCTTTCTCATAGTCGGCCAGTAATATCTCGTTCTCAACACCTTTGAGAATAGTGATATGCCCCCAGTATGGTTGCCACAATCTCCTTCATGTATATCCTGAAGTACCTCCTTGGTTTCAGGATCTTCCAAGCACCTCAGATACGGACCTGCAAGGGATTTCTTATACAAAACATCATTTATAATAGTAAAACGGGATACCTTCATTCTGAAAGCTTTGGGATTCTCATCCTTTGGGATATCTCCTTTGTCAAGATACTTCATAATTGGAGTAATCCAGGATTCGGAATTCTCCTTAGGATATCTGTTACCAGGATATTGCGCCATTACTACTTCCTTATCCTGAGACTTGAAAAGTTCCATAGCCGGGTACAAGATATGTAGTATTGGTATCCGAGTTCCTTCCGGTATCTTGAGAGTAGATCCTAGATTTTCTAGAGCATCTGCTTCAACATTTTCTTCTCTTGGTACCTTTTCAAGTGTAAAATTTTCGAAATATCCTGCTAATTTTTTAACAATTTCAAGATATTCAGCCAACTTTTCACCTTTAACTTTATAAGATCCATTGAAATGGTTAGTAATCAACAGGGAATCAACATACACTTGTAAACATTCAACATAAATATTCTTAGCCAATTCTAATCCTGCTATCAGGGCTTCATATTTAGCTTCATTATTGGTAGCAGGAAATTCACATTTAATAGCCTGGGGTAATGTGTCCCCCTGTGGCGATTTTAGTAGTATCCTTAATCCCACACCTCTTACGTTAGATGCACCATCAGTATACAATATCCAAGATCCTGAATTCTCACCTAGTTGTTGTACTTATAGGTCAGCTTCATTTTGAATATCACTACTAAAATCAGCCACAAAGTCTGCTAGAGCTTGAGATTTTATAGCATTTCTAGGTTCATATAATAAATCATATGCACTTAATTTTACGGACCACTTAGCCATTCTACCAGACATTTTGGGCTTCCTAAGCACGTTTTAATAGGATAATTGGTTTTAACATGAATCCTATGTGTTTCAAAGTAATGTCTAAGCTTAGTTGATGCCATTGCTAGTACTAATATTAGTTTCTCTAAATGTGAGTATCTGGTTTCAGCATCTAACAAACTTTTACTAACATAATAAATAGGATATTGCTGACCTTCGTGATCCTTTACCAAAACAGCACTTACTACATTCCCTGATACTGCAAGATGTAGGGATAAGGGTTCACCATCCTTAGGCTTCATTAACAGGGGTGCACTTGAAAGATATTGCTTCAATGCTTGCAAAGCAACTTCATGTCTTTTACCCATTCAAACTTTTTGTTTTTCTTCAGGATATCATAGAATTCCTTGCACTTTTCTGAGGATCTTGATATGAGCCTGTTTAATGCCGCTACTCTCCCTGTTAGCCTTTGAACATCCTTCATATTGGATGGTGATTTGAGATCCAGGACAGCTTTAATATGTTCTAGACTTGCTTCTATTCCCCTCTTGGTCACCATATATCCTAGAAATTTTCCTGCCCCCATCCGAAGTGACACTTAGCAGGATTCAGTTTCATATTATACTGGTCCAGGATATTGAAAGCACATTCAAGATCCTGGAGATGATCCTCAGCTTTCTTGGATTTTACCACCATGTCGTCCATATACACCTCCATTGTGTCCCCCAGTTTGTCTTTGAACATTATATTGACTAGCCTTTGGTATGTTGCACCTGCATTTTCTAAACCAAAAGGCATGGTAGTATAACAGTATATACCTGTAGGTCTCATGAATGTTGTATCTTCTTGATCAGATGGCTCCATTTGGATTTGCTGGAATCCTGAAGATGCATCCATAAAGGTCAGCATTTCATGGCCGACAGTTGCATCCACCATCGAATCTATATGAGGCAATGGGAATGGGTCTTTCGGACAAACTTTATTGAGATCTGTGTAATCTACACAAACTCTCCATTTCCCATTCTTCTTTTGAACCACCACTACGTTTGCTAGCCACTTAGGGAACTTGACTTCCCTAATCATCCTGGACTTCAATAATCTTTCAACCTCCTCTTGTATAATCGCATTTCTTTCAGGAGCATTTCCTTCTCTTTTGCTGAATTGGCTTGAAAGACCTGTGAATTCCGAGTTTATGAGTTATAATATCTTTTGATATACTTGTCATGTCTTCATGTTTCCATGCAAACGTAGACATCCTGCATTTCAAAAAGTTAGTAAGTTGACTCTCAATATCCTGAGGGATTGGCCCCCACAAGCACCGAGACATCAGGATTATCTTGATCCAGGATAATCTTCTTAACATACTGCTCTGAAGTTTCCACGATATCCTTGGCTTGTATCTTTAATTGCTACCCTGTCCTGGATTTTGTTGTTGCCTTCATTGAAGAGGAATAGCATTCCTTTGCTTCTTGCTGGTCGCTTTTAGGGATCTTGACACATTGATGATAAGTGGAAGGTACGGCTTTCTTATCATGAATCCATGGCCTGCCTAATATAATATTGTAGCAGGATAATGAATCCATGACACGAAATCGCTGCATAGAATTTACTCCCTCAATGTAGACAGGTAGCTTTATCTCTCCAACATTATTCTTTGCTTCTCCAATGAACCCTACAAGCACGGTGGATTTCGAGGTAATCTCCAATTCTGGGATGTTCATCCTTTTCAGGGTCTCTAACTGGATGATGTTGACCGAGCTCCCGTTGTCCAACAGTATCCTGCGTACAAATTTGTTAGTGATATACAAGGTAATTACCAGACCATATCCTGGATGTTATCCCGGTCATTACTCACGTTTTACTTGGGTTTTCTTCTTAATTAACAAAAGTGAGACTGCAGAATTAATCAAAAGGTTCATAATATTCATGGAAACTCAGACTAGCAAGAAAGTGAGAGCTATTCGAAGTGACAATGGAACCGAATTCAAGAATGCTAAATTGAATTTCTTATGTGCTGAAAGAGGGATTGCCAGACAATACAGTGCTGCTAGGACTCCTCAGCAAAATGGTGTTGCTGAAAGAAGAAATCGAACCCTGATTGAAGCAGCGCGTACGATGTTGTGTGATTCCAAACTTCCAGTCTTCTTCTGGGATGAGGCTGTTAATACTGCATGCTATATTCAAAATAAGGTCATTATAAACAAGGCACGCATGAAGATACCTCACGAAGTGATGTTTGGTGAAAAACCCTAAGTTGGGCACTTTAGAGCTTTTGGTTACCCATGTACCCTACTGCACTTGGAATCTATACTGAAGTTCGACGCTAGGGGAGATGAATGCTACTTCATTGGTTATGCTGGAAAAGCTACACATGAAGATAAGACAACTTACAGAGTATACAACAAAAGGACTAGACAGATTGTTGAGTCTTTTGACGTACAGTGGCTCGAGGAAAATCAAACTCATGCTGGAAACGGGCCATTTCCTCTTTATAACTATGCTTATCTCTTTAAATCTTTTGGTATTCTTGATGATCCTCCTATTGTCATACAGGTACCTCAGGTCCTTCGAATGCTGGTTCTCAACCCTTAACTGTCCCATGCAATGTTGAAGAAGAGGGGGATGTTGAAGCTGAGGGGGATCGCACACCTGCAGCCTCATCTTCAACATCTGTGCCTGAGATACAAGTAGTTCCTGATTACACCAACATTTTCAATGAAGGAGGAGAACTGTTGGACTCGTCTGATGATGAGGACGCATCTAATGATCAACATGATATGTTTGATAGTCCCATCCCTGATGAGTTTGTTGCTGATGGCTTGGAGGAGGAATAGACAGTTGATCAAACAGTTGAGAGCATGACTAATCTGCCACCGACTGGAACTGCCCCAGAAATTGCTATGCCTACTAGTATCCAACGTGATCATCCCATCGATAATGTGAATAGACCGGTAGGAGCTGGAGTATTGACCAGAAGTCAAACAGGAGTGATAAATAATTGCCTGTTTTCATGTTTCATCTCACAAATAGAGCTGAAGACAATAGATATGGCTCTTCAAGAACCTAGCTGGGTAGACGCGATGCAGGATGATTTGAATGAGTTCGAGAAGTTGAAGGTGTGGAAACTGGTTCGTTTTCCTGTTGGAAAGAAATCACTCGGAACACGATGGGTCTATCGAAACAAATGAGATGATAGTGGAGTGATTGTTTGAAACAAAGCAAGACTGGTTGTTCAAGGGTTTAGATAAATTGAGGGCCTTGATTATGATGAAGTGTATGCTCCGGTAGCCAGATTGGAAGAAATACGGATTTTTCTGGCATATGCATCTTTCATGGGGTTCAAGGTCTATCAAAGGGATGTCAAGACAGTTTTTCTCTACGGCAAAGTGAAGGAAGAGATATATGTGTCACAGCCGTCCAGTTTCGTTGACAAACAGTGTCCCCGTCATGTTTATAAGCTTGGCAAGGCCTTGTATGGGTTGCATCAGGCTCCTCGTGCATGGTATGCTACACTGACGGAGCATTTTCTAGCGAATGGATACACTCGTGGTGTCATTGATCAGACATTGTTTATTCGAAAGGTTGACGGGGATCAAATTTTAGTGCAGATCTATGTGGACGATATCATCTTTGGATCCACTAGTGAAGCACTGTGCAACGAATTTGAAGAGGTAATGAAGAAGCAATTTGAAAAGAGTGCATTGCGATAGCTGTTCTTCTTGGGATTGCAAGTTCGTCAAGATTCCAATGGAATTCTGATTCATCAAGGGAAATACGTTGATGAGATTATTGCAAAATTCAAACTTCGGGATGCGAAACCTGCAAATACTCCTATGGCAGAAAGACCAGTGATGACTGAAGATCTGGAAGGGGAAGAAGTTGATGAGACACTGTATCGGTCAATGATTGGCTCGTTGATGTATTTGACGTCCAGTAGACCAGACATCATGTTTGCTGTGTGTCAGTGTGCACGATATCAAGTTTCTCCTAAACTTTCTCATTTAAATGCTACTAAGAGAATCTTGCGATATCTCAAGGGAAAGCCTCGGCTTGGTCTTTTGTATCGAAGGGAATCTCCATTTGATTTGTGTGCTTTCTCTGACAGCAACTTTGGAGGTACAGGTATGAACATGAGGTCCACGTCAGCAGGGACTCATTACCATGAATCAAATTCATACTGGCGACAATGTCGCCCTAAAAATCCATTTTATACGTGACTCTTTCAAGAAGGGACTCATTACCATGAATCAAATTCATACTGGCGACAATGTCGCAGATATATTTACAAAACCGGTTGATAAAGCATATTTTTTTGCTCTTCTTGAATTTCTAAAAATGGTCGATTTCAAGGATTGACGTGGTCACTCAAAAACCAAGCACATTGCCATAAAAATCCATTTTATACGTGACTCTTTCAAGCAGGGACTCATTACCATGAATCAAATTCATATTGGCGACAATGTCGCAAATATATTTACAAAACCGGTTGATAAAGCACGTTTTCTTGCTCTTCTTGAACTTCTAAAAATGGTCGATTTCGAGGATTGACGTGGTCACTCAAAAACATTTTTCTTCGTTTTTGTAAATTTCTTTCTTAAAATTGGTTTTCGTTTATTAGTTTTAGTTTCAATTTTAAGCAAAAATTTAGGGTGATGTAGTCTCTCAGAAAAATATAAAAACATTTAAAATCAAAAAAATACAAACACATTTGAAAAATCAGAAAAATTCAAAAAGAGGTTCATTTGGCTTTTGCTGCAACCAGGGAAATGAAATAATTTCACTATGCGGATTAAGGCTGACTCATGTAAGACCAGTATTGAAATGGTCTGACTCTAGAGCGATATGTTGGTAGGCTTTATCCTGATGGCTAGATTCTTTGACTGGTTCTGCGTAGAATGCTAATATTATTCTATGATTTTAGGAAAGAACATCACTTGGAATTAGGACATGGCTATTTGAATGCGTGTGTGACATCCCGATACACACAATTTTGTTCTAGTTCTGAAATCTTTTCTGACCAACTCGTGTATCTCCTTTGTTTTGCGTTAACAAAGACCTGGAGGTGCTAGGCAACTTCAGTTTCTGTTTTGCGTGAGCAAAGACCTAGCTGTACGTTGTCGCGTTTTAGATCAATTACACCCGAAAGAGGCCCTCCAAGTGCCTAAAAGAAACCCAAAAAACCTATATCAAATTGAGAAAACTCATTTGATATGTATATTATATCCATCTCTGCATATGATCTATTTTGTTCTTTTCTTAATCCAGTCCCAGTCAAGGTTTCAGAATCCTAGAACGGGCTTGTGAAATATGTGGTAGGGAAAGTGCACGTATGATAGCATGTTCGAATTAAAATTCCAGATTTTGATTGTAATTGAATTGAGTGCTCATGTAAATTAAAATGCAAACAAGATAAATCAGTTGCAGACCGTTATATGAAAAAGGCCTAAGGAGATAAGTTTAAGTGGACAAACATACTAGCAATCGCACAGATCTTCCAGAGTAAATTAGCGTTGATAAATGTAGGCGAGCCCGAAACTCTGTGATTTGATCCCGTAAGATAATGTGTGCAAAAGTGGTATGATTGTTTTGATTAATTTTGTAAATATTATTTTAGTGTAGATATTGTAAATTTTTTGTTATTATTTGAAAATTGTTATTAAGAATCGAGAAAGACCGTATCCTCGTAAAAGTCTTTGCACAAATCGTTTTTAATGAGTTTTAATTTTGGGATTCGAGCCGGGCCCCATAAAATCTCAACAGTGTTTGGAAAGAAAGTTGTTGGGCCCACTGCACACTTGGTGGGCCCCTTAGTTTGAAAAAGTAAGTGATTAGTGTATAGGGTAGTGTGCGACGGCTGATATTATCAATCAAAAGAGTTTTTAGAAAATTTTTCAGTCGCACACTCCACAATTTTTTTGTTCCTCATCTTCTTTGTTGTTGATACTGTCCAAGATCCTCTGATTAACATGTCTAGTCCAAAATCAAAAGGTTAGTGTGTTATTTCGTTTGATCGATTTCTAGCGAGTGCAGGTACTGTAGATCTTATTTAATGATTTGAGATTTGAATCGATGGTTAGGGATAATTTTTCATTAAAAATTCAGGGATTGATTGAATTCAAATGTAAAAAGGTTAAAAATTTTTATCGAAACCCTAATTTCTAGATGGAAAACATTGATTCGAAATTCTGGAGTGTCACTGGAAGTTGCAGGGTAGCCGGAGAAGATGATCGGAGAAGCGCGTGAGCTTCACGTGCCATTTGGTGAAATCACACACCGGATTTGGACCATATTACCCTCGGACACTGCAGTAAATTACCAAATTACCCTTGCAGAGTGTGCGAGGTGTCTGATTTGTTAGCTCTGGACGTTTTTGCCCCTCGCACAGTGGATGAAAGTACCATATTGCCCCTAGCATACTTGGATATTACAAGTGTGCGAGTCAAGGATGCTTGTTGACCGAACTTGAAGTGTGTGATCAATTTGGTTGACCATGGCACTGTACGGTTGACTTTCGTTGACCGCACAGAGTGTGCGATCAGGGGATGTTACTTAATGGCCCTTAGATTTTTATATTGATACAACGTTGGCCCCTCGCACACTCAAAGGTCAATCGCACACTAGCTTATGAATCGCACAGCCATTAACTTTTGCGCCTGATCTAGTTAGTTTGGGCCCTTTTTGACATCTGATTGGATCCATGACTATATTTGGTCATAATTTCATAATTTATTAACAGAATGTCTTTTTATGAGTCTATTTTAAAATAATGAAATTATTTTCAAATAACTTGATATAGTTTGACCAAGTTTATGGTCAAACTCGAGTATTTGGTTTCCAGTTCATGTTTATTGTGACTAATTCATCTCGTTTGGTGCAGATACCGTAAAGAAAGCTGTTACTCCTCATGCTCCAACTTGGGAGAGAACAATGAACGTGGCCTGCTATTTATCAGATCCTCCATCTGGGCATGAAAATTACAAGTCTATGATTGTCGGTTTGAATACTTGTAGATTAGCTCATGCACTACGTGAAAATCCAATCATACGTGAAGATTGGATCAAAGACTTTTGGGATAATGCTTCTGCAAAGAAAGGAGACATTGTCATAAAGTTAAAAGTTCAAGGCACAGACGTATTGATTACAGAGCAGGATATTCGAGAAGTATTATTAGTTGGAGATGAAGCTAATGATCCAGTTGAGTACACGAAGGAGAAGGTAATGGAGGTTTTGATTAAAATGCTATGAAGGAACGTGACCTCCTGTAATCAAGAAGTTGTTACATCCTTATTGGAGGTTTCTAGCTCACGTCTATTTAGTATGTATCAACGGAAACAAAAGCGGTATAGACAAGCTCACGTTGAGACAAGCGTCAGGGATGGTATCATTAGTCGAGGGGTGGAAGTATAATTATTCAAAGAGTGTGTTTGATGACATGTTGGTGAACGTGAAGACCGTAAACGAGAAATACTGGTATAAGTTTCCAAGATTCCTTCAAATGATTTTGGAAACTAAGTATCCAAAGTTGCCAGCGACTATGAAGACTTATGATGTGAAGGTGATGAATCATATGGTGTTTTCCATGCTGAATCAGAAGTCTAGAGCTGATGTTCAGATGACTTATCAGAACAAAAGGCCGTTAGAAAAGTTTGGGGTGTTTGCTGAGATTCAGAAAGAGGTGCCTGATCAAATTAATGCTACAGTAGCTGATGAACATGATGTCAAGATTATCGAAGCTCCTCCTGGATCGAATGAACCAGTTGAGAACGTGGATTTAATTGGAATTGAGAGTGAAGATGAAGAGGTCGAAAATATGGTTGAAGAGAGTTTGAATGAGGATGAAGGTGATGATGAAGTTGAAACAGAGATTAACACTGAAAGTCTCACAGCAGAAATTCCACAAGTTGAAAAACCATCAGGCGTGAACCCTCCTCACACTGATTCGGATGACATTAGTTCTGCTGACGCTGAAAGAATTCCTGAAGATCCCACGGCTGATCTTCATCATAGGAAACGCAGTAGAAGAGACCCTAGGATCAGTCGTGTGGAAACTGAAGTGACAACCACAAGTTCAAGCCCTACCATGCCAGTGATTCCAAAACAACCTGTTGCTACTGTTTCTGGAACACCTGTTAGTGATGCCTTTATTGAATTTTACACTACTCCAGGAGCTGTTGAGTATATGCCTGCTCTGAAACCAGGTGAAGGATCAAGTAGTGTTGTATCTGATAGTGCTCCATCCAATGATCAAATACTTAAAGCTGCAGCATTGTTGCAACAAGCAGTTAGAGAGCATGCAGAGTCAGAAAAGGCTCCAGGGAAGAAAACTGTAGAAAGTTCAAGTAGTGAGGAGTTATTTCGTGAAATTGATTTTGAAACTGTGATGCGAAGGATTACTGATCTAGAAGAAGATAAGATCTTTAAGGATGTTCAGATTGCTAGTTTGATGGAGGAGATTACTCATAAGAATCAAAAGATTCAGGAGCTTGAAACGAATCTTGGATCTCTTGCTGCTATGTTCATGGATATGAAGCAGAAGTTGGAAAGTAAATTTACAAAGGAGTTTGGTGAACCTCAAAAGGAATATACGACAGAAGAGAGAGCACAGCAAGCAAAAGAGCACGAGGAAGCTATGGGTAGATATATTCAGAATCCTCCACGAACCGTGAGTCAGAAGAGAAAGCAGAAGGAGGTGGTTATGAGGAACGTGGCTGCTGAGAAGGATTATGGTTATCAGGAGATGCCTGACAGATTTGTTGTGAATGTTGGACGAGATAGGTTTGATCGTGTTGGTAATCGATCTGGAATTCGAAGCTGGGCTTACAACAATGAGAAGAGGATGTTTTTAGGGTGTTGAGGAAGAATGGAAAGGTTGAGTACTACAATTCATCGAGTGCTTTTGAGTCATGGACGTTGGTGGGTTTACGTGAGCTAAGCAATGCACCATATCATGATCAATGTCGGAATCCGAACTGCAAGATTGGTTGGTATTTTTACAACAAGTTGCAGCAGCAAGCAAAGGTCAAATTTAAAGACATGAAATTTCAACAATATTACATTAAGGTTCATAAAGATGTGTTTGAAAAGGATACTCAGAAGCAGGTCAAGACTGTGGTATGGCCTCCTACTAAGCAAGCCAAGACTATTCCTTTGCTGAAAGATTTGCCTGATGATAGTTTGAAGTTGGTCAAGTTTTGGATGTATGATGCGACTACAGGTCAGGCTGTAATTGTTTGTGAGAATGAATAATATAGAGTTTCTGATGTTCGTGACTTGAAGAGGTTCGGAGGGAGAGATATCCACTTGCTGGCTAAGTCTCAGATTCAAAGTGATCCCGAGTATGAAGTTTGTGCTAAAGCATTTACAGGTGGTGTTGCTCAAGTGATAGCATTGCAGCTATGGTCTGGGAATAGGAACAGAGTTGAGACACAGCTTTTTGGTCCGTATGTTGGCAAATATATATCTGAAGCAGATCTAAGTAAGAAGAAAAAGCGAAAATGAAGATAGTTCTCACAAGACGACACAAACCTAGGGGGATATTGTAAGGGCATAAACTAGTGTAGGTTTGCGTTTGTCTTGGGCTTTTGTAATGGGTTGGGTTCGATGTCATTAATGGGTTTAATAGGTTGTTTAGTAGTCAATTGGGTATGGGCTTGGACCAATGTATGAGGGTTTCCTATGTTAGTATAAATAGGAGGTTCCTTTGACTTGTGAGGTTGTTGATTCAGTTTCTTTGTAATCGCATACGAGTACCAGACGGTTTTCACCGTTTGCTCGATTTGGATTGAATCAATACAGTTTGCTTTTCAATCTTCTACATCTTGCTTGTAATTCCGCTACTTGTTTGGTGTTTGATATCAGATTGTGTAGTTTTTGGGACTTACAGCACCCCTGCCATCCAATACCCGTGGGGCATTGAAGGAGGTCCTAGTAAGCTTGAACCAAGTCCTCGCAGGATCTATACACTGAACGAGACAAGAACTTTACCAAACCACCCTTCTAACCCCCCTTCCAAGTAGTTAACACGCTTTAGATAGACCGTAAAGACACAAATGAGCAAATCAATGACATCATGAAGAAACAGTTAGGAAAATTCACTTTTAACTTAAGAAACTAGTATTAAAGTCATTAATACATAACCAATTAAAAAGTGTCGAAAGATAAAAAATCAAAAGTAATACATTAAAGACTTGTCTTCACTAAGTGATGTAAGAGATTAGCCAAGCATGAACTTTTTTTGACAAGACTCTTACGATCAATCTTGGATCTCGAGACAACTACACACTCTAAAGATGATAGATGGATGATAGTGGTGGGTGTTGGTGTTGTAGTGGTGGTGGAATTGTGGCAAAGTGAGAGAGACGTGGTTTGCCAAGGGATACCTTTGATGTGAACCCAGCACCCCTATTTATAATCAGAACAGTACTCCGGCCATGACCCCATGTCTAGTGGGCACGGCCCGTGGCCGGCTTCTTCTCTTCTTTCATTAATTACAGCTGTCAGCAGAGGGCCCCACGCGACCCCGTGGCTCCTAGGCACGGCCTTGTGGTCAACTCTTTGTTGTACTATCAAGATTTTGCAAATCTTAGAATCTGACCACGCCCCATGGTGGCCTGAGCATGGCCCCATGGTGGGCATAGAAGCTTATGCATGCTTTGTCTTTAAGTGCAAGGGCTGACCACGCCCTATGCCTGGCTGGGCACGGCCCCATGGTCAACTTTTGTTTCCTTGTTTTTTGTCTTTGGGGTGCTGTTGAGGGGTCGAGCATGTCGTGTTATTCCTTTTTCTTGTATTTATATGTTGCATTTTATACACATCAACATGCCACATTTTGCATTAATAATTTACTTAATTATCTTTCAATATTCCGTCACTGCGGAACTATATCCTTGCTGACTCAGACCAACATGGTCAAGGGTGGCATTGCCCATAAAAGAGGGACATGGCACTATAACTAAGATAATCTCTTAAAAAACCCTAAGTGTGGAAATTATCAAAGAATACGTAAAAGATAAGTCGGAATCAAATGATTCTATCTTGTCTGTCGTTTCTTTTTATTATTTTAGTTTCTTTCGTTATTTTTTATTACTAAACATCTTTTTCCAAAAAAATTGGTTAGATTAGACGTTGACGATATTCCGATATTAAAAGCTCTTGTGTCCTTGGACGATCTCGGTATCTTACCATCACTATAGTATGCCAAAAATGGGTACACTTGCCCTAGCGTATGTAGAGAGTTATTGTGTTATATCGTGTTTTATAAATTTAATGCTTGATAAACGAGTAAAAGTGCTTAAAATATACTAAAAATTATACCCATGCTTCGACACGTCAGTGGAGTACCCAAACATGTGCGATTGTTTCTACTCGTTCCCAGAGTTGCCGGGATCTGAGGAGCTAATGTCGGAAGTCAAGGATTCATTCACTTAAGGTTACAAGGTCTAAAAAAGTGGCTAATATCATATAATCTATACAAAAGTAAAGATGTATAAAAGTATATCTTTTTCTATATAAATTATTGGAGTTTAATAAGACAAGATGCTCGGTTTTAGTATTTTTATAGTTAGGTAGTGTGCTTCTAAGACTTCGATCGGATTTTTGTACGTATTAGTTGGAAATGGCGAACCCTAGAATAACCAAGATCATCGACAATGCTAAGGTAGTTGTAGAATAAATAAATAAAAAAATAAATAAACATATATATATATATATATATATATATATATATATATATATATATATATATATATATATATATATATATATATATATATATATATATATTTGGCAAAGTCTTAGAAAAATTATATAGTAACAATTTATTATATATAATATATATACACACACATAAAACCATTAAATGCAAAATTAAGTTCCAACCTTTTCTTTTCAATCATACTAGAAGTTGTATTATCTCTATTTATATCGTGTTAAACTTTATTCATTTACAACTTGAACAAAATTCGAAACATTGTAAATAGTTATATTAAAGAAACTATTAGTTTGACTCATTAATGTTTTACTGAGTTTTTCGAAAGTTAGGTGTTTGATAGCCATCTCGATACCGGATGTTCAATCAACTGTCACATGGTGCTTTACCGGATAGTGTATGAGACAAAAAATCCTACCGGTTGCTCTTAAGGTTAGTGTTCGAGGTTTGATGGCCTTGACTTTCCAGTTGAAAATTGTAAGCGAAAAGAGGCTAATCGTAATTAGGATAGGCTGAGCTTGCCTAAAAGTACAATGAAGGGTCAGAGCCGCGGGAAAGAACTCGACTAAAAGAACTCACTTCAAGGACTAAAAGGTTATCCCTAAAGTGGAGAGCACTCCTACCCTAAATCTTTGCCCTTTATTGGACTCCCTCCTATAGCTAAATGGTTGTAGCAGTCCGATGCAAAAGTGGAAAAGCAACCACCTACGTCGATAGAGCGAAGTGAGATTAAACAGCCTAAGTATTAAATCCAAGTCTCAAATACGTTGATTTATCTCAATACATAAGAAAAGAGTCTCAAATACGTTCGTAAAAAATAACACATTAACGTAATGTACGCCACTCCAGTTTCAAGGATACCAATGTATAGCCAGCAAACAATAGGTTCAAAGAGAAAAAGGACTTGTAGAGTAGTGCATGGTACATTGACGGGCATACAATACGCCATTTTCATCAACCTTTTGAGTCTTTTTCTCATTTTTGGCAATTCATTTATTGTATCTTATAATACCACTTTCAAGTTTTTACATCTATTGTTTAACAAAAGTTATTGAGTTTAGGCAATCTCACATTACTATGATATTACAACACTCGCCATATAACTCACATTCCTCTGAGTTCTTACGCGAGCACTTGGAACATCTTTCGGTCCATGTGTTCAAATGTAATCCTCTCGAACGGCTAGATGATTTATATTAGAGAGACGAGTTCTGCATGCTATCTGTTGATGCAACAAATACAAGACCCAGGATAGTGGACAGACTGGTTAGGCAAAAGGCTTCAAGGGTTTCAGTTTGCCTAACGCAGGTCATGGGGTCCTCCACATTTGCAGCACGTGGGGTTGGATCACTTTGTTATTGTTCACTTTTGATTCTGGATTGAAAGGAATTCAACCCAGAATGTTAGTGTTAGTGAAGCTATAGTATTTGAAATGAAGAAGAGAACAAGCATGAAGCAAGTTCTCGAGAGAGAATAGGAAGATCAAAGATTAAGGATAATCTCAGTTGATCTGGAATGTCCATGTTGAAGACAAGGGCTGCCTTTTTATAAGGAAGACATATTCTATCAAAGGAAACCTTTGACTGATGATCCAAGGCTGCAGTGGGGAACTTACCCATTTGTGGGTTGAAGGCTTCGGACCTGCGGGTAAAAGAGAGTATCCTTTGCACATGCCTCTTCTGCGGCTGTGGGAGAGTTTACAAGTTAGCAGTGACGTGACTGATCACTATCCTTGTTCTTTTTGCTATTCACCACAGCTGCTGGATTTTGAACCC
This sequence comes from Scalesia atractyloides, assembly GCA_947069175.1. NCBI lineage: Eukaryota > Viridiplantae > Streptophyta > Magnoliopsida > Asterales > Asteraceae > Scalesia > Scalesia atractyloides. The sequence goes on along the minus strand of CAMTDV010000030.1, from coordinate 13,145,017 downwards.
TTTTACCTTGTCGCAACCCCCAACCCCACCCCGGAAGCGGGAGCCGCGAACCAGTCAAGTGGTACCGGTGTTTATTAATTTGGCAGCGGAATTCAAACACCCGGATCGTAGTTAGAAATTTAGATTTCAGAGTTTATAGAAACACCAACTTTTAATATTTAAACAAATGGAATGAAACCCATGTGTTATTCATTACGTTTTTATAGGGATAAACCCTAGTTGCGGAAAATATAAACTTTTATTTAGGTAACTTTATAGCCACTTTCTTTAAGCCTTCAGTGCTCCATAGCTGGCTTCTTATAGCTTCACATTAAGTTACCTGAAACGTGTTTTAAAAATATTTTATCAGCAAGAAATATTGGCGAGCTCATTCCAGTTTATAACAATAAGCTTTTATAACTTTACAGTATTACGAGCGAATACAATGTTTATATCTACCCAATTACTCATTCAGTATTTGTCACGTTGGCAGTTACAATGACCGTGGTCATATTACTATTGGCTAACTCTTTGTCCAATAGTAACGCTTGATAAGTAGTGTATACAAAACCCCACATACCGGCAGTAATCTTAGAATACAAAGACTTAATAATTTTAAGTATAACTGAAATATATTTAGGGCTTTGCAAAAAGCAGAAAAAGAGAATGACTCACATTGAAAACTTAGGTATTTCTACGGAGTTTCTGCTGACAATTGCCGATTATTTCCTTGAGTTTCTATTAAAAACATACAATGCACGCGTGTTAGTAAAATCACCCAAGTTACTTTAGCGATACAACATGAGAGAGAGCCCCAACGAACTTAGTCAAGCAGAGCCTCCACATGCGTTGGTGGGTCCTAAATCAATTGGGTAGGGTAACGAATTAGTGATCGGGGGTTAAAATACTTACAACGGGCAGAGCTTCGTGATTTAGGGGTTTAGGGGGTGTAGTGCAGAGAAACAGAGATTCAGAGAGTATACGATCGATTTTTTTGTTCGAAAGTGAGCAACAACTTCAGTCCCACGCCTACCTCTTCATAGCTCAGTTTGGCTTCTCCCGCACGTCGCCCAGGATCCGAGGGTTCCCCCGCGTGGCGCCTGAGACACCTAGCTAGGGCTAGGTCAGCCTCGTAACGAGTATAGGCTTGCCACTTGTCACGAACAAAGACATCTGTCCCTGACCTCCCCCGGGCGTTGCGAGAGACACTGGTGTCTCTGGCGCGTGGCGCCAGGGTGGATTTTTCTCGTTCTGCATGCCATGTCGATTTGCGTGTCCGGTTTGCGTATACGACTCGTTTCGGGGTGGTTTTTGTTGAGTTGTTACATCCTCCCCACCTTGTTTTAAATCTCATCGTCGAGATTCACTGGAATAGGTGTGGATACTTCCTTTGCATTTCTTCTTCTAGCTCCCATGTGTATTATGGCCCTCTCTTTGAATCCCATTTCACTTTGACCAGAACTAATCTCTTGTGTTTGAGATTCTTGATCTTTCTATCTTTAATCTGAATGGGTTTTTCTACAAACTTAAGCTTCTCATTTACCTCTATATCTTTAAGAGGTATCACCAATGATTCATCTGTTAAACATTTATTGAGATTATATACATGAAATATATCATGTATTCCTGCCATTTCCTCTAGCAATTGTAGCTGATAAGCTACTGGCCCTATTCTTTTGATAATCTTAAAACGTCCAACATACCTTGGGCTTAGTTTTCCTTTCTTACCGAATCGTACAACTCCTTTCCATGGTGAGACTTTCAATAGCACGTTATCTCCAACTTCAAATTCCAAGGGTTTACGTCTATTATTTGCATAACTCTTTTGACGATCTCGTGCTACTTTCAGTCTTTCCTTGACTTGAATAATTTTTTCAGTTGTTTCTTGCACAATTTCAGGACCTAATAGTTGCTTTTCTCCAATTTCTGGCCAACATATTGGTGTTCGGCATTTCCGTCCATAGAGTGCTTCAAAGGGTGCATCATTGATGCTGGTATGATAACGGTTATTGTAGGAAAACTCTATCAAAGGTAGATGTTCATCCCAGTTCCCTCCAAAATCAATTACACAGGCTCTAAGCATATCTTCCATTGTTTGGATTGTCCTTTCACTTTGACCGTCTATTTGAGGATGATATGTTGTACTTAGATTTAATCTAGTTCCCACTGCTTTTTCGAAACTTGTCCAAAAATGAGAAGTAAAACGGTTGTCTCTGTCAGACACGATAGATAAAGGAATTCCATGTAATGAAACTATATCATTTACATATAACTTGGCTAACTGTTCCATATTGTAAGTTTCCTTTATTGGTAAGAAATGAGCAGATTTGGTTATCTGTCTACAATCACCCAGATTGTATTATTATCTTTTCGTGTCTTGGGCAATTTGGTAACAAAGTCTATTGCTATCAATTCCCATTTCCAAATTGGCATTTCCAGTTGTTGCAACAATCCTGAAGGTTTCTGATGTTCGGCTTTCACCTGTGAACAAGTTAAACATTTAGCAATGTAATTTGCTACATCCTTTTTCATTCCTATCCACCAGAAATTCTTTCTTAAGTCTTTATACATCTTATCACTTCCAGGATTCATTGTATACTTAGTCTTATGGGCTTCTTCTAAAATTGATTTCTTAGGTTTCCTTGGATAGGAATCCAAATCCTCTTCTTATGGAATCTCCAAATTCCATCTGTTCCTTTCTCTAATTCCTTAACCGTTCCTTTTAATCCTTCTATGTCGTCCTTGATTGCTGTTTCCTGTATCTGTTTAATTTGCTCATTTAAATCTATTTGTAGGTTTAGTCTAAGAGAGCGTACTCTTTTTGGCTTCTCATGATACTTTCGACTTAAAGCATCAGCTACTACGTTAGCTTTTCCTTTATGATATTGGATATCACAATCATAATCACTGAGGATTTCAGTCCATCGTCTCTGTCTCATGTTTAATTCCTTTTGTTCACAGACATATCTTAAACTCTTATGATCTGTGAATAAAACGAACTTACTACAGTAAAGATAGTGTCTCCAAATCTTAAGGGCAAAAATTATTGCTCCTAATTCTAAATCATGAGTTGTATAATTCTCTTCATGCTTCTTAAGTTGTCTAGGCATAAGCAATTACTTTTTGATGTTACATCAGCACACATCCATACCCTAACTTAGACGCATCACAATAAACAACGAAGTCTTCAGTTCCTTCTGGTAAAGCGAGTATTGGTGCGTTGGTTAACTTTTGCTTCAAAATCATGAATGCTTCTTCATGTTTTGGTCCCCATTCAAACTTAACTGATTTACAGGTTAGCTTGGTTAATGGGATGACTATTCTAGAAAAATCTTGAATAAAACGTCTATAATATCCTGCCAATCCAAGAAAACTTCTTACTTCCGTTGGTGATTCAGGGACTTCCCATTTAGTAATTGCTTCGATCTTTGTGGGATCCACATAAATCCCTTCGTGGTTTACCAAATGTCCAAGGAATTGTACTTCTTGCAACCAGAATTCACATTTTGAGAATTTAGCATAAAGTTTTTCCTTCCTCAACAATGTCAGGAGTAAATTAGAATATCATCGATAAAGACAATAATGAATTTATCCAGGTATGGTTTACATACCATATTCATCATGTCCATAAATACAGTTGGGGCATTGGTTAAACCAAATGGCATGACTGTAAATTCATAATGACCGTACCTTGTTCTGAAAGCAGGTTTAGGAATGTCTTCTTCCTGTACTTTCAACTGATGATATCTTGAGCGTAAGTCGATCTTAGAAAAAATTGGGCTCCTTGGAGTTGATCGAACAAATCATCAATTCTCAGTAATGGGTACCGATTTTTTATCGTAACCTTATTCAATTCTCGGTACTCAATGCACATACGCATTGATCTATCCTTTTTCTTGACATATAACACCGGTGCTCCCCATGGCGATGAGCTAGGTTGTATGAAACCTTTCTTTAGTAATTCATCCAGTTGTTTCTTTAATTTCTGCATCTCCGTCGGTGCCAGGCGATAGGGTGCTTTGGCAATCGGTGCCGTTCTTAGTATTAGGTGAATTCTAAATTCAAGGCAATTCTTCTGGAAAACATTGGAGAATTTAGATATTACGGGAATATCTTTTAATTCTTTTCCTTTAGTGTTAATGATTATGGAAATTATATATACCATTCCCCCTTTCCGTGTATAACTTGCAGCTTTTATTACAGAGATGAACTTTGTTGGCATTGTTGACTTATCTCCTTTAATTGTGATCTTTTCGCTAGTTGGTGCATTTACTTCTACAGACTTTTGATCACATAATATTCGTGCCTGATTGGTTACCAACCAATCCATTCCTAACACGACATTGAATCCGGCTAGATCCATTTTAAAAAGGTTAGCTGTAAAGTTATGACTTAAAATTTCTATCTTTGCTTCCTGCAAGATTTCGCTTATTTTGATAGAAGTTCTATTTGCCGTCTCCACCAGGCAGTCTTGGCGAAGTTTAGTTAATGATTGATTAAGAAAGTTGTAGAAAGAAGTATTTATGAAATTTTGGGTTGCACCGGAGTCAAATAATACTTTAGCATAAACATCATTAACTAAAAACATATCGACAATCACATCTGGAATCATCTTGGCTTCTTTGGCAGTCAGAACGAATGCCCTGACATTCTTCTTGGGTCCTTATGTTGTCTTTGTTTTGTTGTTTGCCGCTAGAGCTAGTTTTGGACAGTTTGGTTTAATATGACCAGCTTCTCCACAGTTATAGCATATTCTTAAGTTAGCTTTCTTTCTGCAGTCTTCTTCCTTATGCCCTGATATTTTGTAGAAGTTGCAGTATATCAAGCATCTCCCTGAAGGTTTCCTTTTGCAGTACTTATATGGGGGTGAAGAGGAAATTGCATGTACTGAAAATAATAAATTGCATCTAACAATAACTACACAACAGTTGAAACAAACTGAATACACATGTTCATGATATGATGTATGCACAATGGTTTAATTATAATATTTATAACAAGACACATGATACACCCCAAAACGTGATACACCCGTTTTTGACAAATGTTACAGTTTCTATCCAGCGCAAGGCTGAAATAGCTCCTTCATTGCCTGAGAATTCCATCGGTTTTCATGATAAGAATTATTTATAAGAACAACCATAGGAGATGGTTTTTCTTCTTTTTGGACTTGTAGCTTGGATAAACAATCTGTGATTTCCATTCACATTGTGATTTGATTCAGTGGGTACATGTTTACTCCCGTTTCTTGAGTCATTATTTTCTGTCTTTCTAATAGTGTCGATAATATAGGGCATATCATCTATGATTCCTTCGCCTACTATTTGTTCGATTGCACTTTTATTCATTGGATTCTCATTATTACTGTTATTTTGAATTTCCTGATTTACTTCATCTGACACCTGAATTGTAAACATTTATCAGGTATTAATATCACAGAGTAAATTAAATAACAAACATTCAAGCACATTGAACCAAAATCATCGAGCATTGCGACTTTTACTCTTTTCATATATATATATGCATCTATTACTGTGACATCCCGTAAAATTAGGTATCGTTTCGGTTCCCTTATTCTTATCCTTTATATATATATATATATATATAGGAGTAGGTTCAATGGTGAACACTAGTGTATTTGCGAATTGTGCGAACTAATCCTGGCCATACATGTGTGTAGATCAATGGCTAGGATTTGTCACTCAGTACTCAAATACACTAGTGTTCACTCTAGAACTCGACCATATATATATATATAATCACAAGTCGCGTGTATTGAATGATTTATAATAAAAGTTCACATTTACATTTAAATTCCGAACCCGAGCCCAAACCGTTTCACCATTGCACGAACCCACGTCACCCACCCTCCCTTGCGGCCCAAGCAACCCAACCCGCCAACTCATTTTCCCTTGCGGCCCAAGAACCCAAACCGCCCCTACCCCTTTGTTTTTATAACATACGTATGTATGTGTTTATGCATTAGATCAAGAAATCAAGAAACCCTAGTTCCTCCCTCCCTTCTACTTGTGTGACGGCAGTCCCCCTCTCTCACGATCGCAACTCTCTCCCCACTAGCTTTCTTATTCCGCTTCAAGGTTAGTTATGATCTTATGTGTTAAAGCTGCATTTTTGCGATGTTTATGATGTTATATACCTAGGGTTTGTTGTGTGGTTTTAATATGCTAGATGATATTTGACGAGTTAACTTAGTTGGTGTTACCAAGTCGCATGATCGTTTAAACTCGTTCTAGTATCATATAAGTGCAAAACTGTAAGCTGATTAGCATGTACCGCCAACTTCAGTTGGCTGTAAATGGGTCGTAATGTATCGAAAAATGGGAAGTCTAAAGCATACGATTTTGAAAAAGGCTTCTTTTCTGATGTCGTTTACTATTTTAAAAAGAATTGTTTCGTGCAGGAGCTAAAGCTGCGTTTTTTCTACGAAAATTACACGTTATGTTTTATGTCATATCCTATAAACTAGCTGAATTTAAGTCGTGAAATTCGTACAGTAGCTGGGCACCGGTGTCCCCGAAAATATCCAATTGGAATTTCACAAATCAGATAAACGATGGTTTTTAAATAACTTTTTCCGTGGATTGCAGTCAGAAACTAACGAATCTGACTGCAGCCTAGTAGATGATTTTTAGTAAATAATTGGTAATGACTTAGGCGTTGAAAGTTTTACACAAAGGGGAGCGGAACATCTGGAACATCCTATAAATTAATCGGAATTTTTGGAATAAGGAAACTATTTTATAAAAATACCCGAAAACTGCCCAGTTCTGGACATTAAAGCTGAAAAGCGATAAGTTGTTATGTGTGTATCTAAATGTTTTTTGTGCTATCAGAGAATGGTCGAACCCGTTTTATGCCAACTAAAATGTTATGTAAATTGTTGTGCGATATGGTTATATGTAAATATTTGTGGAATATACATATGTAAGTTGTCAACGTGATTGCATGATACGTGTTAGATACGTGTATGAATTTCGTGCCTTACATGAACACACTAATAAACTAAGTGGTAATCATATTAGGACGTGATTGACCTACCTCGAATCCTAATCACTTTAAAAGTCTAACCGAGCTATCAAAGGTGAGTTCACGACCCCTACATTTTAAGGTTTTTAAATACACAAGGGGAGAAAACATGTACGCTTATGGTAAATGTTCACTTTAACGTTATTGTTGAATAATGTTGCTTAAACCGATAATTTAGTTTATGTTATATACAGTTATGGTCACTAAGTAGCACTTTTTCACGGGAAGTCATCATCAACTCTCAGACCGTTAGTATGGGATTTATAACGGGGAAATTTTGACGAGTACTACTTGGCCCGACAAGCCTCACCCGAGCTAGCCGCGCTAGCTGATCGGTTATGGTCAATGGGTGTAGAATTTGGCCTAACACTCGTTATGGTCAGTGATAGACCTGACACACAGAGGCAACAACAGTCAGCTTCGGTCGCGAACTCTTATGTGACATAGCTTAGGTTCGCTATGTTTATTATAACATGAAATTTATTATCAACACAACATTGTTATTCCAGGATAGGAATAATGGGGAAACTATTGAACCGGTTAACTTGTTAAACTTAACAAACCTGTGAACTCACTCTTATTTATGTTGAGACTTGTTTCTTACATGTTTTTCTCAGGACGTAAGCGCATGAGTAGGTGCAAGCATGGATACAAAAACTATTTTCATCGAGTCTTGCATTTAAACATTTTATTATTTATGGGCGTTTGTTTTGGCGCTCGGTTACAATTGTTTACTTTACGCTTCCGCACTACTTTCGTACTTTGGTTATCTTGGTGATGGTTGAATTTTTATAAAACGTATCTTTTTTCATATAGAGGTCGTTCTATATGACTAGTGTGTGTGATCCTGGTGTCACGCGTCTCGCGGCAAAACCCCGCAAGTTGAAATTGAGGGTCTGACAATTACAAACATAACTGGAATATAAACATTAGTAACCATGCATCGATATATATATAGGTGATATATATATATAATATATATATATATATATATATATATATATTACTTCATATCTATATTAGTTGATATGTATATAAATATATATATAAAATTTCCTTCATCCACCAACTCTTCACCATACTAGCAGAGCTCCTCCACATGACTCATTGGTAGCATTGGGGCTGTCACTGGTTCATGTAAGGTGGAATTGGTTCTTCGTAGGGATATAGGTTATCTAGTAGGTTTTGACTTGTCCAGTTGTTGGCCCACCACTGATCTAAAGGGTTTGGTGCTAGAATCCTAGGTATCTCATTGGGATCAAAGGCTGGGATTGAAAATTGGTTTCCATGGTTCTGTTCTAGATTCATAGGTTGGTCAGGAAATAAACGAAGTAACTGTGGTTCTGGATTTTCTACTTGGTTAAAATTAGGTTCTTTTCTACATTCCCGAACATATGAAAATTAGCTAATTGTCCATCCAACTCTTCTTCCCATAAAGGTATGGCTTCTGGGTTTTGGGTATTTCTAGCTGATATTGCTTGTTGTTGGGCGTGTTTCATTCTTTTTCTCCTTTCTCCTTTGGCTCCACTAAACCAACCTATCTTTTTAGGGGGAAAAGGTTCTTTGGATTTGGCTTTAAAAACAAAGATATCTTTAGAATCAGCGGTGTACTCAAAGGTTGGCTGGGATGTTCCTTCATTCATGGGAAAATGAGGTAGATGACGATAAGTGTTAGAAGTACCCTGATCACTCATACTGTAAACTAAAGAAAATATGTAAAATAACACAAAATAATAATATACATATTTGCACAAAATAACATAGAAGTTGTAGATATTTTCTAACACAATTGGTTAAAATTTAGTTATTTAAAGAACACCTAAATGGCTTAAAACAGTGGCTCTGATACCACCTTCTGTCACAACCCCCGACACCACCCTGGGAGCAAGAGCCACGAACCAGTCAAGTGGTACCGGTGTTTATTAATTTGGCAGCGGAATTGAAACACCAGGATCATAGTTAGGAATTTAAATTTCAGAGTTTATAGAAACACCAACTTTTAATATTTAAACAAATGGATGAAACCCATGTTTTATTCATAACGTCTTATAGGGATAAACCCTAGTTGCCGAAAATATAAAGTTTTATTTAGGTAACTTTATAGCCACTTTCTTTAAGCCTTCAGTGCTCCATAGCTGGCTTCTTATAGCTTCACATTAAGTTACCTGAAACGTGTTTTAAAAATATTTTATCAGCAAGAAATACTGGCGAGCTCATTCCAGTTTATAACAATAAGCTTTTATAACTTTACAGTATGAAAAGCGATTACAATGTTTATACCTATCCAATTACTCATTCAATATTTGTCACGTTGGCAGTTACAATGACCGTGGTCATATTACTATTGGCTAACTCTTTGTCCAATAGTAATGCTTGATAAGTAGTGTATAAAAACCACACATACCGGCTGTAATCGTAGAATACAAAGACTTAATCACTGTAAGTATAACAGAAAAATATTTAGGGTTTGGCAAAAGCAAAAAATGAGAATGACTCACATTGAAAACTTAGGTATTTCTACGGACTTTCTGCTGACAATTCCTAATTATTTCCTTGAGTTTCTATTAAAAACATACAATGCACGCGTGTTAGTAAAATAACCCAAGTTACTTTAGCCATACAACACAAGACAGAACCCCAACGAACTTAGTTAGGCGGAGCCTCGACATGCTTTGATGTGTCCTAAATAAATCGGGTAGGGTAACGAATTAGTGATTGGGGGTTAAAATGCTTACAACGGACAGAGCTTCGTGATTTAGGGGTTTAGGGGGTGTAGTGCAGAGAAAAGAGATTCAGAGAGTATACGATCGAATTTTTCGTTCGAAAGTGAGCAACAACTGCAGTCCCACGCCTGCCTCTTTATTGGACATTTTGGCGCGCGGCTCGCGTTGCGCCAGGATCCGGGGAATCCCCCGCGTGGTGCCTGAGACACCTAGCTAGGGCTATGTCAGCCTCGTAACGAGTATAGGCTTGCCACCTGTCGCGAACGGAGACATCCGTCCCTAACGCGAACAGAGACATATGTCCCTGCCCTCCCCCGCGCGTCGCAAGAGACACTGGTGTCTCTGGCGCATGGCGCCTGGGATGCCAGGGTGGAGTTTCTTCATTTTTTGTGCCGTGTCTCGATTTCTGTGACTGGTTTGCGTTTACAGCTCGTTTCAGGGTGGTTTTTGTGGAGTTGTTACATACCTTTTAACATTTCAAGTTGTTTCGTGCTTTAGTCAATTTATTAAGATTTGGGTTATTGTGACACTCGGCTATTTAGGCTGTCCCGTACAAATGTAACACGTATCATGAATGAATAAAAGGCCGTATTTGATTATTTATGATGTTCATATATGGTATTTGATGTGTTGGTAAATCCAAAGTTTGATAAAAATTATGTTGGCAATATTAAGATAAACGCTTATAGCGTAACGGTTAAAACGCGAAACGAACGTCGGTGACCGTCGAATAATGTTAAAATCCCAAAAGTAGTATTTTATGAGTTAAATAATATATTTAATCATAATCGTGAGGAAAAATAATTTAAAACGCTAAGAAACTCCATTTTTCGAGTTTAAGCGCGTACTGCGCGATACTGCGTGTATCTGACAAAATACTGTCAACACAGCCAGTTCAGGGCAACCAATAATTATTATAGTAATAATTTGACAATTTTATTTTTATAGAATGATAAAAATAATTAAAAACTCTTAAAATCTCTATTTTGCGAATTTAAGCGCGTACGGCGCAACGCAGCGCGTATACTGCCAATTACCGACAACGTAACTGGTCCAGACAAATAAAATATTGGTTAGTAATATTTTGGTGTGTTTATTTTTATAGAGCACTGAAAATAATTTAAAACGCATTAAAACACAGTTAAAACGCTAGATAAAATACCCGATATCCAGTTAAATACTAGTTTTAAGCCAATATATGTAATATATGTGTATATATACGGATATATGTGTGTGTATAGAATGGTGGCATCCATTTAGGGCCCCTCTCTCCTCTCTCTTCCACTTGTTGGGCATGGGGATATGTACATGATGATACACTTTTATAAGATCTTCCATAATCCACCAAATCCAAGAAATAATTATCAAAACACTCAATTCTCTCTCTCTCTTGAATACTCTCGGCCAAACACCCCTCTAACCTAACCATTTTTCAAATTTCAAACCATTCCAAGAAGATCCAAGCTCATTTGGAGGTGTTTCTAAGTAGTTTTGAAGGTTCAAAGGTGTTTCCAAGCAAGAAGCAAGCTCCATACCATCATACTTTGCTAAAAACCCATCAAAAACAAGAAGGTATAAAATTACTTTGAAAACTTTGTTCTTGATTCTTGATGAGTTTTGATGAGGATGGAAGTTTCTCTAGTTCTTGAATATAAACACTAACATAAAAACTATATCAAATGGGTTTTTAAAGAAAATGAAAATGGATAAGTGTGTGTATGTATGTAGGGTCGTGGGTATGTATGTATGTACATATGAGATTGAGTTTTGATTGTGTTGAATGATTCATGTTGATGTGATTCATGGAAGTTGAATGCATACATGATCTAAATGGGTTTTTGTAGAAGTTCTTATGATTGAAGATTATATGTAAAAGTGGGTTTTTGGATGTATAAGTGCACATGTGTGTGTGTCGTGTATGTATGTATATGCACACATGCATGTGGGTATTTGTCTTATGTTCATAAAAGCATGAGAATGTTACATGCATTAATGCTATGAATGATTTGATGATGATTATATGAAGATGAGAATGTTCTTGGATATATGAACATGAAATAAATGTATGTCTAGATGCATATGAGTACATGCATGTTGATGATATTATGATATGTGTTGCATTAAGTGCTTGTACTTAGGCATCCATGATGATTAGTGGTCATGAAATGATGAACAAAGTGTGTTATTAAAAAAATAAGTTTTGATAAGATCATAAAGCATAAAAATAATGTTATTTGAAGTGTAAAATGGTATGGAACTTTGACGTAAAGTTTACTAGCTTTCCATGTTGTACTATGTGCTTAAAAGTGTTGTAAAAGGTGTGAAATCGCATGATTTATGTGTCTTACACAAAAACTGCACTAATCTGATTATAACCATCATTTTAATCAGTATATAACATGTATTGTGTTAAAATATGAAGTCGTTTCGAGTTCGGATGGTTATGGTAACGTTTGACGCAAAACTATGCGGTAAAACGGTAAAAATTGCCTTTTTAAAAGGGTTTTATGAAACTGTTTTAGATCAGTAAATAAACTGATATTTTTGATATAAATATAAGTATATTAACTTATATTTAGTTTATTTGGTGTTTGGTTAGTCATACGTGACTTTCGGCACCCGAAAACGTTACCGAATCGATAAAATACGCATTTTTCAATGTACACTAGAATGGGTTGTTCATGGGTGAACCTTATGTGTTTAAATGTGTTATGTGATTTAAATATATGTATATTATAATATGTTAAGTGTTGACATGATAGCGGGAATTAAGACTATGCATGTACGCTTGTATGTTTAAAACGGTAGAATCGGTGAAATCGCGTTAAAATGTGTAACTTATTTGTCGAGCATGAAAATTGATACATAGGATAACTTAGTGAGTTATTTCATGTATACATGCTTTAAAAATGATAAAGTGAATAAGTTAATGAGTTTTTGCGTATTATGATATTGTGAATATGTGCACGTTTATGTATATATATTATGACGCGCAAATCGTAGATATATAGTATTTATAAACGGGAGTGTAACGGGTAAAACATTAAGGTCACCAATAAAATCGTTCAAGTCGCAAAATCTTAAAAATATATATATATATATATATATATATATGAACTCATATATATATATTATTATGCCGACATAATCAAAAATAATAACTTTTCGAGAAAATCTCAAAGTTATGTGAAAATTCTAAGTATTGGAGAAACTTAGGAATTTTGTAATATATTGATTATTAAATCGTGCCTACGTATGTTAGGACGTGTAGAATCGAATTGTGGGATCGCCCTATTTTAAATATGCACCCAAAGGTGAGTGTCACTAAACCCCTCTTTTTACTGTTTTAGTATATGTTTTGAGGGAAGAACACGCCTTAAAAGGATAAGTATACGTTTTCGTATAAAATATGCCTTTGATTAAACTATAAATATATTTTCGTGGAAAATATGATTTGGAAATTATGTGATATGTTTTTGGAGAAAAATAATGTTTTGGATATAAATATGTTTCGGGATGAAACGAATTTTGGAATAATGATATATGCCTTTCGGGGATGAAACGGGGATTTTACGGCGTTATGGGATAGAACGACCGTGTGGATTTAAAATGTTTAAATCTAAAGTTGTAACGAATTGGCTCGGTCTCAAGAGAGTAAGTATCGGGATTAGGCTTACGTTTCGGTGGGGACGTCGGGGATTCGTACAACGTGTTATATTAAATTTTATCATTTTGTAGTATATATATATTGTTCATAAGGTTGGCACCTTGGGTGACCCATTGCGGGCACTTTGCGTAAACTTAGCCATTTAATCATTAGTATGGATTGCGTGGAATTGTTGATAGATCTATCAGGTTGACAACCCCGTCGCGACCGTTAGCTCCGTGTCATGTCAAGCGACGAATTTATATTATGTTATTGTCTAGCGTTGATTATACCCTTAATGTTAATATATAGTTCGTATCGTCTTGCAAACATACGAGTCTGAACATTTGATGCAATAAATTTAATATGTAAAACTTAGGAAGATGCTTAGTTCGGAGGTTTTGGGGAAACGCTTGCGACGGCTGACTCATGGATTTTATTAAGGAACTAAATTAACTTTAGAAAATATTATTTGGATGTTTTGATAATAGACACATAATTAGAAAGTTTTCCTTGTTTTAAAGTGTGAATATGTGAGCTCACCCTCCTTTGTGTTGACACTTGATTTTAACGTGTTCTTCAGGTACTTGAGCATTGCTTCGGGAATCTTTGGCGTATCTTGTGGTTATGATGCATGTTTGTTTAATAATAAACTTTGGACACATTTAAAACTTATTTGGGACCGACTATATTAAGATCCATAAGGATCAAGACAACTTAACTATGTTATGGTTGTGGTTTGTGTTTAAATTTGGAAACTTTGTTTTAATTAAGTAGAATGTCCAACACTAACAATGCATCGATCGACAAGATATTTATGGGCAACAACTTCCGTCACCATTACGTTTGTATTTCATCGTGATTACTGACTCTGAGAGCGAGCCAGTATTCGAGACTTCACCTAGATCCGTATTACCAGAGGTACCCCCTACGATTCCACAGTTTGTTGATGCAGCCGGATTCGCTTCGTCTTTCAATGTTAACCCTGCTGCTTTCGCAAGCCAGGTTGACCCTCGTTATGCTTTTACAAGCAACGGTTGGATCGAAGACGATGACGATGATGCTCCACCCTCGATTTACGAGACTGTACAATCGTCAGGTACCGTGCCAGTTATCGATGATGTGGGTAGAGGTGTTCCGTTGATCGGAGGATCTTATGGTGTCGCACCAGCAGTAGACGCGACCATTGTTACGGCTCAGCCATTAGAGCCATTGGTCGTCATCTGCTGTCGTTGCTGAGCCCGCTACCGAAATCCCTCCACCAGTTGTTACCGAGTCGTCAAATCCATCGATCGAGTCGCGCGCTCCTACTGCACCCATGTTGGTATACTTTCGACGTAGGAAGAGGATACGACCAGTCAAAGACATCACTTCAACTTCCAGAGCTGAGACTGCATCTACTTCGAAGAAGCAGAAAGGAGTGTGGGTTGACCGATGCTCTCACCGCGCCCGTCAGTTGGGGGCCATACGCGGAGATCTGGAGGCGAATAGAGGAAAAGTGAAGGATCTTGAGGGGCAAATGGACTGGTTTGATGAGCTAAAGGACTTGGATGACAGTGCAATGGATCAAATGCACTGGAGGATAGCTGACTTGGAGGAGCTTGTGAGGAGGCTTCTTGAGTTTGCGGGATTGAAGAAGTGATTGTTGGTTGTTTGTTTGTTTAATTTGTATGTCTCTTTGATAAACCCTTATATTGGCTTGCATGCCAAATTTTTGGATATTTAGGAGGAAATTTCATCTAGACTTGTTATTGGTGGTTGATTATGTCACACCACATTTTGGTTAGTCGTTGTACTATGAACAAGCTTTGTAATTTCCGTGATAAATATCAATGATATGGGTTCTATTTTGGTTAAATTATTCTCATTATTATGTGGATGCATGTGTATTGTTTAGTCCACTATTATTTAATGATTGAAATATTTAAACAATGTCTTATGTTGATATTATTATTGCAATAATAGAAACGACAAGATGCCGCCAAAGGCGAGACAGGGTACTAGACTACCTACCACCCCAGAAGAATTGGCACAACTCATAGCCCAACACGTTAATACTGCCTTGGAACAACGTGAAGCTAACCAGAATTTTGGGCAAGGACGTGGACGTGGTGCTCCGGGGCATGGTGATGGTGGTGTGCAGATTGGAAATCCGCAAGGTAATATAATGATCGGAAAAGTTTTAGTAGTTCCTGTCTTATGATATAATCAGTGAGTAATCTTGTTTTTCATTAACCTGGTGAACAGTGCATGGATGTACGTATAAAACATTTCAGGGCTGTAACCCAAGATCATTTACCGGTGCTAAAGGGCCTCTTGAAATCACTAGATGGATCGAGAAGATGGAATCTGTGATGGCCATCTGTGGTTGTGCTACTGATTAGAAGGTCAGGTATGCTTCGTGTTCGTTTCTTGATGAAGCTTTATCCTAGTGGAACACTCAAGTTCAGATTTTGGGCGAAGATGCGGCTTACGGTCTTACCTGGAACGAACTATGAAATTTCATCTAGACTTGTTATTGGTGGTTGATTATGTCACACCACATTTTGGTTAGTCGTTGTACTATGAACAAGCTTTGTAATTTCCGTGATAAATATCAATGATATGGGTTCTCTTTTGGTTAAATTATTCTCATTATTATGTGGATGCACGTGTATTGTTTGGTCCACTATTAATTAATGATTGAAATATTTAAACAATGTCTTGTGTTGATATTATTATTGCCATAATAGAAACGACAAGATGCCGCCAAAGGCGAGACAGGGTACTGGACTACCTACCACCCCAGAAGAGTTGGCACAACTCATAGCCCAACACGTTAATACTGCCTTGGAACAACGTGAAGCTAACCAGAATTTTGGGCAAGGACGTGGACGTGGTGCCCTGGGGCATGGTGATGGTGGTGTGCAGATTGGAAACCCGCAAGGTAATATAATGATCGGAAAAGTTTTAGTAGTTCCTGTGTTATGATATAATCATTGAGTAATCTTGATTTTCATTAACCTTGTGAACAGTGCATGAATGTACGTATAAAACATTTCAGGGTTGTAACCCACGATCATTTACTGGTGCTAAAGGGCCTCTTGAAATCACTAGATGGATCGAGAAGATGGATCTGTGATGGCCACCTGTGGTTGTGCTACTGATTAGAAGGTTAGGTATGCTTCGTGTTCGTTTCTCGATGAAGCTTTATCCTAGTGGAACACTCAAGTTCAGATTTTGGGCGAAGATGCGGCTTACGGTCTTACCTGGAACGAACTAAAAGAGATGCTTCTTAAGGAATACTGCCCGCGTAGTGAAATGCAGAAGATTGAGACTGACTTCTGGAATTTGACCATGGAAGGCCTGAACGTCAGAGCTTATACGTCTCGGTTCAATGATTTGGCTAGATTGGTTCCTCGAATGGTCACTACTGAGCACGTTAAGGTAGAAAGGTATATCTGGGGATTGTCGCCACAAATTCGTAGTATGGTTACGTCAGCGAAGCCCACTACCTATCTGGAAGCTACCGCTGCTCGGAAAAGTAACCTTAACAAGAAAGAGGAGACTGGGAAGTCGTCGGGAAAAGTCAAGGAAGACGGGAAATCTGACCGATCAGAGCGTTCTGAGCCTAGATCTGGGGATTCGCGAAAGCGAAGATGTGAGAGCTCGAGAAAGGATTCCGAAGTGAAGCGTGAGAGGAAACGCGATTCGGGGAAAGCATATGTGGTTAGTGCTAGTGATTCGAGGGAGGATAATGCTAGGGATGGCGGAAGTGGTTCAGGGAAGAAGACTCACGGAGATGAGCAGGGAAAGTGCCAGATGTGGTCGAACTGGACATGTTACTCGCGAATGCTATGCTAAGAGTACGTCGGAGAGAGTTAAGCTCGAGGGATGCTATGAATGCGAAGAGCAGGGACACTACAAGAGGAACTGTCCGAATGTGAAGGGTAAGAATGCCAGGGGCAAAGCTTTTGAGCTGAATGCTGGGAAGGCACGTGATGATCCTGCAGTTGTTACCGGTACGTTCCTAATCAATGACCATTCTGCATTCTTACTATTTGATACTGTGCTGACTTGAGTTTTGCTTCGAAAAACGTTGAACCGTTTTTGTGTTCTCAAACAAGTGAGCTAAGTAAAAAGTACTCGATAGAATTAGCAAATGGTAAATTGATAGAGACTAGCGAAGTATTCGTGGTTGTAGAATTCGGTTATGCAATCATAGTTTTAGTATCGATTTACTACCAGTGGAGCTTGGTAGTTT
This sequence comes from Scalesia atractyloides, assembly GCA_947069175.1. Lineage (NCBI taxonomy): Eukaryota > Viridiplantae > Streptophyta > Magnoliopsida > Asterales > Asteraceae > Scalesia > Scalesia atractyloides. Next base: position 13,127,379 of record CAMTDV010000030.1, on the reverse strand, counting down.
TGATGTAGTCATTGGGATGGATTGGCTATCCAAGAACGGAGCTGAGATCATTTGTTCGAAGAAACAAGTGCTGATACCTCGTCCTGGTGGTGGTGAAGCTTTAGTTATTCACGGAGACCGATCGAGTCGAGTATCAAGAGTTGTTAGTATTATGAAGATGCACAAGATGTTGCGTAAAGGCTATCCTGCGTTCTTGGTTAACGTAGTAGATACGAATGCCGAAAGTGGGAAGATTGAAGAAATTCCTGTAGTTCGCGATTATCCGGAAGTTTTCCCTGAAGACTTGCCTGGATTACCCCCTGCGAGACATATCAAGTTTAAAATTGATCTTGTACCTGGTGCTGCACTGATTGCAAAATCTCCTGACAGATTAGCACCGTCCGAGATGAAAGAATTGTCAAATCAGCTTCAAGAGTTATTAGACAAAGGTTTCATACGACCAAGCTTTTCGCCTTGGGGAGCGCCTGTGTTGTTCGTAAAGAAGAAAGATGGTTCCTTTAGAATGTGTATTGATTACAGAGAGTTGAACAAGCTGACTATCAAGAATCAGTACCCGTTACCAAGAATCGACGATTTGTTCGACCAGCTTCAAGGATCAAGCTACTACTCGAAGATAGACCTGCTTTCAGGATATCACCAATTGAAGATTGCTGAGGAAGATGATCTGAAGACTGCTTTTAGAACACGTTATGGCCATTCTGAGTTCTTAGTCATGCATTTTGGCTTAACTAATGCGCCTGCAGTGTTCATGGATCTCATGAACAGGGTATGGCAAACCCTACTTGGATAAATTCGTGATAGTATTCATTGACGATATACTAATCTAGTCGCGAACCAAAGAAGATCATGGGCAACATTTGAATATGATTCTGGAGTTGTTGAAGAAAGAGAAGTTGTATGCCAAGTTCTCTAAATGTGAATTTTGGATTCGAGAGGTGCATTTCTCGGACATGTCATAAATGAGAAAGGTATACATGTGGATCCGTCGAAGATTGAGGCGATTAAGAATTGGGAAACGCCAAAGACTCCGTCAGAGGTGCGACAATGCTTAGGACTCGGTGGGTATTATAGAAGATTCATTGAGAATTTTTCCAGAACAGCGCAACCATTAACGCTATTGACCCAGAAGGATAAGAAGTTCGATTGGACGGAAAAGCAGGAGGAAGCTTTTCGGATGTTGAAGGAGAAGTTGTGTAGTGCACCTATCCTATCCCTGCCTGAGGGAAATGACGATTTTGTTGTATACTGTGATGCGTCACGTTTGGGCCTTGGTTGCGTGCTTATGCAGAAGGACAAGGTGATAGCCTATGTATCCAGACAACTGAAAGTGCATGAGAAGAACTACACAACTCATGATTTAGAGTTGGGAGCTGTTGTGTTCGCTTTGAAGATTTGGAGACATTATTTGTATGGCACGAAGTGTACAATTTACACAGACCATAAGAGCCTCCAGCATATCTTTGATCAGAAGGAACTCAACATGTGACAACGGCGTTGGGTAGAGTTACTCAATGATTATGAGTGTGATATTCGTTATCACCTAGGGAAAGAAAATGTTGTTGCTGATGCGCTCAGTAGAAAGGAGCGGGAAAAGCCTCTGCGCGTTCGTGCTTTGGGTTTGACCATACAAACGAATTTGACCGATCGAATTCGTGATGCACAGCGAGAAGCTTTGAAAGATGAGAACCTAAGAAGAGAAGGCTTGAGAGGTTTGGAATGTGCACTGATACCAAAAGCAGATGAAGTAATGTACTTCATGAACCGAGTTTAGGTTCCGCTTAGAGGTAACCTACGTGAACTGGTTATGAACGAAGCTCATAAGTCCAGATATTCGATTCACCCAGGTTCTACCAAGATGTATCAGGATATTAAGGAGTTATATTGGTGGCCGAATATGAAGAGAGATATTGCGGTGTATGTAAGTAAATGTCTGACATGCTCGAAGGTTAAGACTGAGCATCAGAGGCCGTCTGGGCTTCTGCAGCAACAAGAGATTCCTAAATGGACGTGGGAGCATCTTGCTATGGACTTTATCACCAAATTACCCCGTACGTCACTTGGACATGAAACCATATTGGTAATTGTGGATTGATTAACGAAGTCTGCTCATTTTCTAGCCATTAAGGAAACAGACAAGACGGAAAAGATATCATAGTTGTACCTCAATGAGATTGTAGCCCGACATGGAGTGCCTGTGTCAATTATCTTCGATAGAGATGGACGATTTGACTCCAGATTTTGGCAATCTCTTTAGGAGTCGCTGGGCTCTCGTTTGGACATGAGTACTGCGTATCATCCTGAAACGGATGGTCAAAGTGAGACAACCATTCAGACATTAGAGGACAAGTTGACAGCGTGCGTGATTGATTTCGGTGGAAGTTGGGATACTCATTTGCCGTTGGCAGAGTTTTCTTACAACAATAGTTACCACGCTAGTATCAAAGCTGCTCCGTTTGAAGCCTTGTATGGAAGGAAGTGTCGATCGCCCTTGTGCTGGGATGAAGTTGGCGAAAGGCAACTAACCGGACCTGAGCTGATCCAGGAAACCACCGACAAGGTTGTCCAGATCAAGGAAAGTTGAAAGCTGCCGCCGATCGACAGAAAAGTTATGCAGACAACCGAAGGAAATCGTTGCAGTTTCAAGTCAGGGATCGTGTTCTGCTAAAAGTGTCACCTTGGAAAGGTGTTGTCAGATTTGGGAAAGGGGGAAAGCTAAGCCCACGGTATATAGGTCCTTTCAAAATCGCATCTCGAGTTGGATCAGTCGCGTATAGGCTTAAGCTGCCACATGATTTGAATGGAGTTCATGACGTGTTTCATGTTTCCAACCTGAGAAAGTGTTTGTCAGATGAGACACTAATTTTACCCCCTGATGAGGTTCAAGTAGACGATAAATTGAGATTTATCGAGGAACCGGTTGAAGTTCTGGATGAGAAGATTCAGAAGCTTAGAAGGAGTCGGATTAAGTTGGTCAAGGTTCGCTGGAATTCTAAACGTGGACCCGAGTTCACATGGGAACGAAAGGACCAGATGCAACGAAAATATCCGCATCTCTTTAAGTCTAGTGCGAAAACGAAACCTGTTGTGTAAGAATTTCGGGGACGAAATTCCTTAAAGAGGGGGAGACTGTGACACCCGGCTATTTAGGCTGTCCCGTACAAATGTAACACGTGTCATAAACGAATAAAGGCCGTATTTGATTATTTATGATGTTTATATATGGTATTTGATGTGTTGGTAAATCCAAAGTTTGATAAAAATTATGTTGGCAATATTAAGATAAAGGTTATCGCGTAACGGTTAAAATGCGAAACGAACGTCGGTGACCGCCGAATAATGTTAAAATCCCAAAAATAGTCTGTTAGGAGTTAAATAATATATTTAATCATAATCGTGAGAAAAAATAATTTAAAACGCTAAGAAACTCTATTTTTCGAGTTTAAGTGCGTACTGCGCGATACTACGTGTATCTGACAAAATACTGTCAACACAGCCAGTTCAGGGCAACCAATAATTATTATAGTAATCATTTGACAAGTTTATTTTTATAGAATGATAAAAATAAATAAAAACGCTTAAAATCTCTATTTTGCGAATTTAAGCGCGTACTACACAACGCAGCGCGTATACTACCAATTACCGCAATGTAACTGGTCTAGACAAATAAAATATTGGTTAATAATATTTTGGTTTATTTTTATAGAGCGCTGAAATAATTTATAACGCAGTTAAAACGCCAGATAAAATACCCGGCATCCAGTTAAATACCAGTTTTAAGCCAATTTATGTAATATATGTGTGTATATACGGATATATGTGTGTGTGTAGAGAATGGTGGCAGCCATTTAGGGCCCCTCTCTCCTCTCTCTTCCACTTGTTGGGCATGGGGATATGTACATGATGATTACACTTTTATAAGATCTTCCATAATCCACCAAATCCAAGAAATAATTATCAAAACACTCAACTCTCTCCCTCTTGAATACCCTCGGCCGAACACCCCTCTAACCTCACCATTTTTCAAATTCCAAACCATTCCAAGAAGATCCAAGCTCATTTGGAGGTGTTTCTAAGTAGTTTTGAAGGTTTAAAGGTGCTTCCAAGCAAGAAGCAAGCTCCATACCATCATACTTTGCTAAAAACCCATCAAAAACAAGAAGGTATAAAATTACTTTAAAAACTTTGTTCTTGATTCTTGATGAGTTTTGATGAGGATGGAAGTTTCTCTAGTTCTTGAATATAAACACTAACTTAAAAACTATATCAAATGGGTTTTTAAAGAAAATGAAAATGGATAAGTGTGTGTATGTATGTAGGGCCGTGGGTATGTATGTATGTACATATGAGATTGAGTTTTGATTGTGTTGAATTATTCATGTTGATGTGATTCATGGAAGTTGAATGTATGCATGATCTAAATGGGTTTTTATAAAAGTTCTTATGATTGAAGATGGATATGTAAAAGTAGTTTTTTAGATGTATATGTGCACATGTGTGTGTGTCATGTATGTATGTATATGTACACATGCATGGGGGTATTTGTCTTATGATCATAAAAGCATGAGAATGTTACATGCATTAATGCTGTGAATGATGATTATATGAAGATGAGAATGTTCTTGGATATATGAACATGAAATAAATGTATGTCTAGATGCATATGAGTACATGCATGTTGATGATTTTATGATATGTGTTGCATTAAGTGCTTGTACTTAGGCATGCATGATGATTAGTGGTCATGAAATGATGAACAAAGTGTGTTTTTATAAAAATAAGTTTTGATAAGATCATAAAGCATAAAAATAATGTTATTTGAAGTGTAAAATGGTATGGAACTTTGACGTAAAGTTTACTAGCTTTGCATGTTGTACTATGTGCTTAAAAGTGTTGTAAAAGGTGTGAAATCGCATGATTTATGTGTCTTACACAAAAACTGCACTAATCTGATTATAACCATTATTTTAATCAGTATATAACATGTATTTTGTTAAAATATGAAGTCGTTTCGAGTTCGGATGGTTATGGTAACGTTTGACGCAAAACTATGCGGTAAAAACGGTTAAAAATCGCCTTTTTAAAAGGGTTTTTATGAAACTGTTTTAGATCAGTAAATAAACTGATATTTTTGATATAAATATAAGTATATTAACTTATAATTAGTTTATTTGGTGTTTGCTTAGTCATACGTGACTTTCGGCACCCGAAAATGTTACCGAATCGCTAAAATACGCATTTTTCAATGTACACTAGAATGGGGTGTTCATGGGTGAACCTTATGTGTTTAAATGTGTTATGTGATTTAAATATATGTATATTATAATATGTTAAGTGTTGACATGATAGCGGGAATTAAGACTATGCATGTACGCTTGTATGTTCAAAACGGTAGAATCGGTGAAATCGCGTTAAAATGTATAACTTATTTGTCGAGCATGAAAATTGATACATAGGTTAACTTAGTGAGTTATTTCATGTATACATGCTTTAAAAATGATAAAGTGAATAAGTTAATGAGTTTTTGCGTGTTATGATATTGTGAATATGTGCACGTTTATGTATATATATTATGACGCGCAAATCGTAGATATATAGAATTTATAAACGGGAGTGTAACGGGTAAAACATTAAGGTCACCAATAAAATCGTTCAAGTCGCAAAATCTTAAATATATATATATATATATATATATATATATATATATATATATATATGAACTCATATATATGTATTATTATGCCGACATAATCAAAAATAATAACTTTTCGAGAAAATCTCAAAGTTATGTGAAAATTCTAAGTATTGGAGAAACCTAGGAATTTTGTAATATATTGATTATTAAATCGTGCCTACGTATGTTAGGACGTGTAGAATCGAATTGTGGGATCGCCCTATTTTAAATACACACCCAAAGGTGAGTATCACTAAACCCCTCTTTTTACTGTTTTAGTATATGTTTTGAGGGAAGAACACGCCTTAAAAGGATAAGTATACGTTTTCGTATAAAATATGCCTTTGATTAAACTATAAGTATATTTTCATGGAAAATATGATTTGGAAATTATGTGATATGTTTTTGGAGAAAAACAATTTTTGGATATAAATATGTTTCGGGATGAAACGAATTTTGGAATAATGATATATGCCTTTCGGGGATGAAACGGGGATTTTACGGCGTTATGGGATAGAACGACCGTGTAAATTTAAAATGTTTAAATCTAAAGTTGTAACGAATTGGCCCGGTCTCAAGAGAGTAAGTATCGGGATTAGGCTTACGTTTCGGTGGGGACGTCGGGGATTCATACAACATGTTATATTAAATTTTATCATTTTGTAGGATATATATATTGTTCATAAGGTTGGCACGTTGGGTGACCCATTGCGGGCACTTTACGCAAACTTAGCCATTTAATCATTAGTATGGATTGCGTGGAATTGTTGATAGATCTATCGGGTTGACAACCCCGTCGCGACCGGTAGCTCCGTGTCATGTCAAGCGATGAATTTATATTCTGTTATTGTCTAGCGTATATAGTTCATATTGTCTTGCAAGCATACGAGTCTGAACATTTCATGCAATAAATTTAATATGTAAAACTTGGGAAGATGCTTAGTTCGGAGGTTTCGGGAAACGCTTGCGACGGCTGACTCATGGATTTTATTAAGGAAATAAATTAACTTTCGAAAATATTATTTGGATGTTTTGATAATAATACATAATTAGAAAGTATTCCTTGTTTTAAAGTATGAATATATGAGCTCACCCTCCTTTGTGTTGACACTTGATTTTAACGTGTTCTTCAGGTACTTGAACATTGCTTCGGGAATCTTTGGCGTATCTTGTGGTTGTGATGCATGTTTGTTTAATAATAAACTTTGGACACATTTAAAACTTATATGGGACCGACTGTATTAAGATCCATAAGGATCAAGACAACTTAACTATGTTATGGTTGTGGTTTGTGTTTAAATTTGGAAACTATGTTTTAATTAAGTAGAATGTCCAACACTAACAATGCATCGATCGACAAGATATTTATGGGCACCAACTTCCGTCACCATTACGTTTGTATTTCCGCTGCGACGTTTTTGGGGTGTTACAGTTACCCCCGTCATCAGCCCCCAAAGTCAGAGGCTTTTGGGATGTAAGCTCAAATGCTTCTGACTTTGGCGCTTTTTTTTATTGCTTGAAGGCTTCAAAGCTTGGAGGCTTGAAGGGTTGCAAGGCGGTTGGGATTCTGAATTTGAATTTTGAAATGACAGTTGATGTGATGGGTGGTAGTTTTCGCAGGAGTCGGTTTTAATTGCCAATCGTGTAATCATAACTTCCCTAACTTGTCATTTTTCTTTTTTATTAAACAAAACAACTAATTTGTCATAAGTCTCTCAAGCATTTCAACGGTCCCTTCTTATATTCAGGTTAGTCTCAATCCTGCTTTCTTTGTCTGTGTTTTCTCTTGATCGTTTCTCATGGGTGCTCGTAAGGATATATCGGTTAGTTATTCTCGTCTCACTCAGGAAGAAGTTGAGGCGTTTTGTCTAGAATGGGGTGTTGGTTTAAAGTTTAAACTGGTTGCACCAGGTTTAGACAAATCTATCGATCAGTGCCCTTCTGGTTCAATCGCATTGTACAGTCGGCATTTCGAGTTTTCAAATCTTCGTCATCAAATTTCAACCTTTGTGTTAAATGTTTTGGAATATTATCGCGTTTCTTTCGATCAAATCCATCCTCAGGGTTTGGCTAGGGTTTTTCACTTAGAGGTTTTGTGTCGAGCCTCAGGGCATGATCCGTCTCTGTTTTCATTCCGCCTTTTCTTCCGTTTAGCGAAGAATGGTGATTGGTTTACTTTTGAAACGTACCAAGTTGATACTTGCTTGGTTTCATCCATGGTTACCACTCTTGGTGCCTGGAAGGACTGATTCTTTTGGGTCTCAGAGTCGATTGTTACATTCAAGATGATTTTGAGGCAACCCGACGCTGTTCTCAATGAATCAGAACCCTCTGATGCTGACTTGAATAGTTGTTTTCTCAAAGCCATTAGGGAATGTCCTTCGAGGCATCGACCTTTTCCCGAACCCTTTCTAGTGTTGTTGGCTATTAGCAAGTTGTGGGATAAACCAGATCGGGATCCGTTACTCATGAGGGATAGTCAGGGTATGTGTATTTATTTGTTTTATCTAACCATTTTCTTTTTGTTTGTTTGCTTATACCCGGTGTTATTGAATTGCAGTTATGTTTTCATTGGATTTTATTAAAAGTGATGACACATCGGATGTTGACTTCACGGATGTTGCTGCTACAGAAGGAGAAGATGTTGTTGCTCGAGGTGTTGAGCATAGGTTCGAGGGTTCAGGGTATGTCAATGTTCCCAATATTAAGAGCTTTACCAAAGTTGCTACTTCCAAGACGTCTGTTCGTCGTCCTGTACGACGTATGTTGAATCCTAGAACTTCAAGCTTTCATAAAATTTTCAAATATCAACCAAATCCACTGATTCTTGAGCCTATTTTACTTAGGTTTTCAAGAGGAGCAAAACCCCTATCATATCTCTCATCAATTCGTGCTAGTTTGCAAGATTTCTGAGTTTTAAAATTCGGGTTTTTTAAGGGTTTTCATCAAGCTTTGAGCTTTACTTCTTTCTCTAGTTTCTTTTGTTCAACAACATCAAAGGTATGGTTTTTACTTAAATTTAAGCACGATTATCTTATGGTTAGTCAATTTCTTTCGAAATCTTTAGACTTTAAGAGTAGGTTGTTTATTATTATCCATGATGTTGTAGCTTGAAATTAAGGATGAATAGGTGATTTGGGTGGGTTTTGGACATGCAACATGTATAGTGATGTGATTACACTTGTTTGTTTGCGTGATTGAGCATAAGTATGATGTTAAACCTTGTTGAACTTTTAAGAACTTAAGAGTAACATGAAAAATTAAGTGCTAGATGATAAAGTGTGCTACTTGGTAAGTTTAAATAAGCTAATTTACATCTAAAACATGATTTTGGTTCAACATCACATGTTATGTTCAAGGTTTGAAATTGTTTGAAGTTGGGTTATACTAGTTGTTCTTTTGTTTGTGATTGTAGCCATGTTCGGAAAAAAGAAGAGCAAAATCTCCAGTGAAGGTTCGTCTTCGGGAGCTGGTTCAGGCTCAGGTTACATTCAAAAGAAGTGGGAACAACTGAGTAACATTGAGGAAGGCGATGAGCAATTGTATCGGCAAGATTGGGAGTGGGAAGAGTTTAAGAATAACCGAGCAGCCTTCACATGGAATGATAACAAGAAGAAACCCTCACTAGGTTTAATAACAAAAAGTTGGAGGCGAAAATATGGAAGAGGAAGATGGTTTCGGGAAATATAACAACTTCTGTGCCTGAAAGAATTGTTCCAGAAAGGTCGGTCAATGTGGAAGAGTTTAGGGCAATTAGAATTGCCCAAAAGTTCGAGAGGCTCGGTTGGGAGCGGGTATTAGATTGGTGTGAGGACATCACACCATGGGTGTTTGTGTGTGATGAGCGTAATATATTTTTATTAATATTTTGAGCCCTTTTTACGCATTATTCAAGTTTTAAATTTATAAAACACGATATTGTACTAACACTAAACACACACTTAGGCAAGTGCACCCATCATGAGCGTAGTATAGTGTCGGTAAGATACCGAGGTCGTCCAAGGACACAAGAGCTTTTAGTACCGGATTATCGTCAACGTCTAATCAATCTAAATTTTTGATAAAAGATTTTAGACATAAAAGAAAAAATAAATAAAATGAAAAACAGATAGACAAGATAGAATCACTTGGATCCAACTCATCTTTAATGTATCCTTTGATGATTTTCGCACTTTCGGACTTTTTAAGAGATTATCTTAGTTATAGTAGTAGGCCTCTCTTTTGAAGGTGACTTTACCCTCAACCCAGTGATTTGAGTCAGCAGAGATATAATCCTAAAGGGTCCGAATATTGGAAGATAATTAAATAAGTTATTAATGCGAAAAGTGGTAGGCCCCTCTTTTGAAGGTGACGTTACCCTCGGCTAAGTGGTTTGAGTCAGCAGGGATACAATCCCAAGTAGCCGGTTTAGAGTATTAATAGTAGTTTACATATGAGGGATTCAAGCTATTCGCACCCCCGCCATCCAATACCTTTGGGCATTGAAGGAGGTCCTAGTCAGCTTCAACCAAGTTCTCGTAGGATCTATACACTGAACGAGACAAGAACTTTACCAAACCACCCTTCTAACCCCCTTCCAAGTAGTTAACACGCTTTGTATAGACCGTAAAGACACGAATGAGCAAATCAATGACATCATGAAGAAATGGTTAGGATAATTCACTTTCAACATAAGAAACTAGTTATTAAAGTCATTAATACATGCCCAATTAAAAAGTGCCGAAAGATTAAAAATCAAAGAATACATTAAAGACTTGTCTTCACCAAGTGATGTAAGAGATTAGCCAAGCATGGCTTTTGTTTGACAAAAACCCTTACAATCAATCTTGGATCCCGAGAGTACTACACACTCTAAAGATGATAGATGGATGATGGTTGTGGGTGTTGGTGTTGTAGTGGTGGTGGAGTGGTGGCAAAGTGAGAGAGAAGTGGTTTGCCAATAAATGCCTTTGAAGTGAACCAAGCACACCTATTTATAGTCCAAAACAGTAGCCCGGACACGGCCCCATGTCCAGTGGGCACGGCCCGTGGCCATCCATCTTCTTTTCCTTCATTTATTGCATCTGACAGCAAAGGGCCCCACACGACCCCGTGGCCTCTGGGCACGGCCCCGTGGTCAACTGTTCGCTATACTATCTGGATTCTGCAAATCTTATAGTTGACCACGCCCCATGTTGGTCTGGGCACGGCCCCGTGGTGGGCGTAGAAGCTTCTGCAGGTTTTGTCTTGAAGTGCAAGGTCTGACCACGCCCCGTGTTCGGTTGGGCACGACCCCATGGTCATCTTCTGTTATCTTGTTTTTGTCTTTGGGGTGTTGCTGACGGATCGGGCATGTAACATCTGTTGAAAAACGGGTTTTCAAAACCCGCTTCTTTTATTAATCGAATAATCAGTTTCAAATTTTCGTTGCTCATTTAATACTTATTTTAATTTTAAACAATACATAACTAATAAACATTTTAGAATATGGAAATTAAAATTGTTACAAAATAAAAATAAAGCAGTTAAAAATAAAAATGGGCTGCCGGGTTTCGGACCCGGGTCAGCCGGTAGACTTAATCATCAAACATGTAACCACTCCGCCACTTGCTGTTTTGTTGTATAATCAGGGAAACAATAAAACTTAACTCTACCCGTGAATCATCCGTTTGCGCCAAAAACTGAAACCGCTCATCGGCTCTCAACGGTTCAGACTGTTGAAGTTCGATACTACTTAATATAACCGATAAACCGACGTTCTTAATCAATTCAGCCTTTAATGAACTTGAATTCATATGATGTTCGGGTTTAGAAACTGAAATCTTTTACTTCCTGAATTACCCTATCAATATCATCATCTCGCGACTCAAAATCATCCACAGAACCTCCAATTTCACTTTCGCTCTATTTTCAGTTTGTCGGAAACGTTTTCTGAGGACTTTCGCCGGAAAACCGTGACACTCATCAAAACGGTAAATTTCTCAATTCTTTCATCTTCTATCTGTTGTTAGACTTTTGCTAACTCAAACCTTTCGGGTTAGACACGTAGCTTAATTGGTAGAGCTGCGTGCACGCGTACGGGAGGTCACAAGTTCGAACCTCACTCAGTGCAAACAATATACACGACCGAACCGGTCAACAAGTCAAAGTCAATAGTCAACGGTCAACCAAAAAAAAGTCAACATTTTTTTTATATTTTTATTTATTTATTTAATTTAAAAATCAATTAAAAATACTTAAAAATAATGTGTTTAAAGTTAGAAAATAACCTTAAACTCACAAAAATATATCTAAAAATCCTATTAAAAATATTAATAAAATTCACTTATTTACCGTACCTTTTCGTTATTATTTAGGTTAGTTATTCCTCGTCGATCAATCCTCTAAACTCGTGCGCATTCAGCATCATCAAACGAACGCACCCAATGTGAGTGAATCTCTACAAAATTCCCCGTTTTAATCACGTGTTTGGGGTGTATCATGTGTCTTACTATTTATTACATTTAAACAATTGTGCATCCATCATATCCATGATCAAATGTGTATTCAATATGTTTGTGTGGTTAATGTTTAGATTAAATTTATCGTTTTCAGTACATACATTATCATAGGCCGCCGCTCCCCATTACCTATGAGCGTGAGCCGTTCCCCATTACCTATGAGCGTGAACGAGGCATTGCCAACATACGATCGGCTCCGTTTGATTGAGCCTTGATCGCACATACAATTCATCATAAGCCGTCTGTTCCCCATTACCTATGAGCGTGAACGTGACGTTGCCAACATTTACATTATCATTCATGTCATATATTCATGCAAGGTGGTTTGTTATTGTATGTTATTGTTTGTTATTGTTATTGTTATTGTATGTTATTGTTTGTTAATGTTATTGTTGTTGTATGTTTATTTACGTTTGCTCACATATGATTATTGCACAATTTTTCCATAATAAATATAACAAGAAATCAATAATAAATGTTTTCTAAGAAGGTTCACTCGCCAACTTTTATTGACCCAAAAACCCCCATTTTTACGCATGATACAGGTGATCCAGTTGCAGCTAAAAACATATAGGATGGCTTAGAAGAATAAACCGGTTTAGACTTTGGATTGTTTAGTTAGTTACTTTTCTTTGTAATTGTATGAACTTGTTTGGAATATTGAGGATGTAATTTTGAATTTAATAAATATGAAACATATTAGTAAATATCATGAGCTTTGGTGATAACCCAATTATGCCCCGACTCTTATTCCGCTGCGGGTCGGGGTGTGACAGGGCATGGCTTGTTATTCCTTCTTTTTGTATTTATGTTGGTTTTTGCCCACTTATTTGCTTCTTTTATTCTTTTAAGCTCTTTTTATCCTGAAAATAAAAAAAGAACAAAGAAACGTGCTTTTCCCAACATTAGTACTAAAAAAGGGTTAGTTTTATGCCTTATTTATATGTTGCATTTTGCACACATCAGGTCTACCTAGCGGCAATTTGTGAATGGTTGTCGACGTTGAGGTTTGTGAATAAAGATGGACCACCGAACATGTGGCAATTGGTGGGAGATATTGGAAAGACTCAAATGATTATGTCTTTTGAGCACATGAATTCAATAGCTCGATTTGATTCTTTGGGGGTAGATACGTATTATTACTATAATATCGACTATTTCTTAGATGGGAAGGCAAACACCAGTGACCCAGCTGGTATGTTAGCAGAGGTGTTATTGGGATCGGGCGGACTGTCTGAATCGAGAAATGATTTGTCACTGGAAGGGTGGATTCTTCAAGGGATTTCTCTAGAGAACATCATGGTGCGGTTTAGGGACTGCGGGAAGGTTAAAGCACCGGATTGTAGGGTGTTGTACTCGCTGTTGTTTGGGTCACCAATATTATCATGGTGGAAAACTGTGATGATGAATACATGGGACACGCGTGAGTCGTACTCAAGAAAAATGATACCATATGTGCGATTAATCAGTGCTATGATGCTACAACAGAATGCTTTACCCACGGAATCGTTATGGGTGAACAAACCGATCGATCAAATCTGCTGCGCTTCGATGAAGCGAACCTGTAAAATTCAAGTCAAAGTCTTTGGTCACCAGTACACGGTGACAGATGACCAAGGACACAGTTTTCAGTTCGAAGAGCCAAGTGCGGCTCACGAGGCCACGAGAGAAGAAGAAATGATGGACGAAGAGGATGAAGAAGAACAACCCGGTCTGAGGGGACCACGTCAGAGGTATGCCAGGGCACACCAGAAGTTTCAAATACTGTGGCTCAGGTTGTGGTTTCCCGGCGTAAGCCGGATCATTGTAACTACAGTCGGGCAGCCCAAGGGATTTATGACAATGTCTCCGCAGGGATCGGGGAAAACCGATAGTATCATGAACAGAGGCACGAATGGGAGCAAACCTTCCAAGCTAGTCAACAAACCCATTGGGATGCAAAAGCTGTCCACCGAACTAAGATGGAAAATAATAGGAGGAACAACAGTTGTTCCAAGTTCTGCAACAGTCTAGGTGGGAACACATGGAGCAGCAGCGAGAGCATGAAATGGCCCGAAGGCAAGAATGGGTGGAGAATCAAGAGCGCCTCCGAATGGAGTGAAATGCCTTAGATGATCGCTGTTGGATGACATTGGGGACGAATCAAGAGTAGTTGGCGAATAATAACGCAAAGATCCTCCACGATCGAGAAAGGCATCATTAAGACTATCTTGCCGGGTTACGATATATTGAGCATTCGAGGTGGACCTGTTATGAGAACCTCCCGGTACCACAAGGTCCATCTGGCCCGTCCCCGAACTTTCCCGAAGCGGTAGGCTCCAGTTTCATCCCGCCACATCTGCCCACTCCTGCCTAGGGGAGAGAGGACCCCTTGATGATTGGAAGGGGGTGATGTCTTCTCTCACAGGATACCCGTATAACCCATACCAGCCAGTGGACCCGAATAAGCGCTATCAGAGATAGGTGAGGTATGTTTCTTGTTGTTGTTGTATATTTTTCTTTTGTTTTAGATAGTCTTTTGTTAGTAGTAGATAGTTTTTATTGCTTTGCTAGCTAAATGAACTTTGTGGGTGTGTTCCCTATATAACCCTCACGAGGCCTACTCGTCCTCCCAAGCTATCGGCGGTTTAAAAGGGCTTGTTGCATAAGCTAAATACAACCGTGATTCCTATGAAAGTGAGTTAGGTTTGATGTTGTTGTACATTATTTTTCCACAATAATCAAAGTGAATTAACGTATGGCTTGGTAATGTCTTCATAAAAATGGTAGAACTAGATAACTAACAAATTTTGATGATTGTGAGAAGCATGCTTCTACACAAAGGTTGAGATTTGTAGGTACATCGTGTTAGCGAGACGACCATTTTCTTGAAGGATGAAGAGGACACGAGGAATGAGCTCAAAAATCAGGTGCATACGCTTCTTTTTACTTTGGTTCTTAGTTAGTAATTAGTGGAGTGTAAAGTGTATTTTATTTTTTTTCCGGGGCGAAATTTTGGGGATTTTAAAAAGTCCTATTCTTGCACATTGAGGACAATGTTGACCTCAAGTGTGGGGATGAGGGAGTAAAAGTTTTTCGATTTTGACCCGTTCATTTAAACACTACACATTGAGGACAATGTTGACCTTAAGTGTGGGGAGGGGGAAATTTTCAAAAACTTTTCGAAAATGTCTTTGTTTGAAGCGATCTAAAAAGCACAAGTAACTAAGTTAATGAGGGATGGCACAACCCATTTGGTCTTTTGTCATGGTCAAGTTCAAGTTAATAGCATGACGGGTGTTTAGCGGGTGGTTATCTGGGAATAATTCGCATAAGAAACTTGCATTTTGTGCGTACCACATATCATACCCTTTTATACGTGAGATCGTTGAGCCATCTTTATACATCATATATTTCTTTGTTTGAGTGGACCATTAGTCATGTATTGTAGAACTTGCATCTTTTGATACGTTTGAGACCATAGATCGAATACAAGCACGAGAATGATTAAGGCATTAGGTAAACCTTTTTCTTTTACAACATTTGCTTACCCTTACCTGAAATATGTCCCCTAGTCGCCAACTTTGAGCCAAAACCTTTCATTTGATCACCACAATTAGCCCTTAACCATTAAACCATTTTTAGCCCGTGTGATGAAAATTCGATTTTAGGTTTAGTTGTTTGTAAAAATAAAAATAAAAGAAATCGAAAATTCAGAAAATGTTATGGAAAATATAGGGAAGATCGTTGAGAAAAACACAAAAAGATGTGTGGTTGTTGTTGAATAAAAGGTGAATGCATTTGCCTATTATTTTGTCGACTTTTGTTTAGTCGGTTTAGTGTAGTTGTTTGTAATAAAAGTCGAATTTTCATCACCTTAGCCACTTTCAAATATCCTATTCCATACCCTTCACCTAGCCCTATTACAACCCTTTAAAAGACCTTTTGACTTGTGCTTAGTATTTATATTTGGTGGTGGAGAATGATTGAGTTGCAAGCCTATGCGGGTACTTATTCTATTTGGTTTTTGAGTGATCACTTTAAAAGTGCTAATACATCATTAAAATTAGCCAATTCGTAAACCGAGGGGAGAGAACATTGTGAGGAGTATGCATAACTTGTGACTTTAAAGGGCGAGTTAATCTTGGATAACCATTTTAATGTTATTAGTTCTTTATTGCTAAAAAAATTTAAAAATTGTAAAAACTTTGAGCCGAGTATGACATTCGACCTTAAGTTACGTCTTGAGAATGGGAAGTGTATTTCTCGTTCGACCCACGTGAAAGTGAAAAACAAGTAAGGGGTGACGGGTGGCCCTTTGGACAACCTTAAATGCCTTAAAACTATAAGATCTCGCACATTTAATCGGGTTTATTAGTGAAATTAGATAACTATGGTATGTTTGGTGTTGCAGGTACAAAGAAGCGTAACAAAGAGGTGTTATAATGCTTAGATGAATTCTTGTACGTGTTACAACCGAAAAGGAGACTTGGAAATGGCGAAAAATGAACAAAGGAGAAACTCCCAGCATCCTCCGTAGCTTACGGCGGCGCTGTAGCTTACGGTGGACCCTGGAAGTTTGTGGGTGCCGTAGGATTTTGTGAAGACCACCGTAAGCTACGGTGGGACCGTAGCTTACGATGGTGCCCAGCGAGAGAAGTGTAACTACCCTATTTGATCTGTTTTTCAAGTGTCTTTTCATTATCCAATCATTAGAGACGTTTTGGAGCAGTTCCTGGGCGAATTTGGGTGTTCTTGCTTGGTTTTGAAGGATTCTAAACATTCGGTTTATGTTTTTAATTTGTATGAACATCAAACTTATTGTTATGTCGATTCACCGAGCCATGAGTGCTAAACTTGTTAGTGATCGTCCTAGGTTGAAGGTTTGTCTACGACATTTACGTTTTGATTCGGATTTCTAGAATAATGACTTTCTTTGTTTGTTTATTATGGTGCGTTGATTGCTTGTTTGTAAATTGTTAATCTTTATGTTAATCATAGTCTAAACCATACGTTCTTGGTGTCGTTGGCAATCGAGATATCATGGGCGGGATTAGGGTTGGATATTGATTAATTAGTCATCGGGTTAGTATAATCCGAGTACTTAATTCCCTTTCATCACAACAAGTAACGACACATGAGCCATGTCTATGTGGCTCTTTCTAGTTGAATCTTAACATGAATGTCAATGAAAACCGGAAACCTAGGATGGTCATTTGTCTCTCAATTGTTTACAAACCAAATCCTTCTTTTGCAAATTACTTAGTTAATCTTAGTTTTAAAATCAAACAATCTAAATCTCTGAAATTACTTTTCTGCAATTTAGTTTAATTTAGTTAATTGATAAAGCTATAAAATAGACACATTTTCCACAAACTCCTCGTGTTCAATACCCACTTACCGCTAGCTATTTAGTAGTAACTGGTTTAAATTTACGTGAGACTTCGACATCATGTCAAATTTTGGCTCCGTTGATGGGGAGTAGTGCGCAACATGTGTTAATTTAGTAGCTTTTGTTTGTTATTTTCGGGTTTACGCTGGTTGTGTTTAGTGTGCAGATACCTACAGGTGTATGCATACTAGAGGCTCTCATAAGTCATCACCGCTAGCATTTGATCCGAAAATCGAGCGAACCACACGACAAAACCAAGTCCTACTCCGAGAAAACAAAATCATTAGTACACCTACTACACCAAAACATAACATGGATGTACCGACTCCCACTACAGGTCAAACATCACCGTCTACACCTTTACCAAACCCTACTACCAATCCTACTTCCACATTGGAAGTACAACCAACTAACACCACATCACCCGCAATCACTCAAACCGGACCCCCCCCACCCTTACCTTTACTTCCACAACAATGGTTCCACCATTTTCATCTTTTTTCCCAACTGCCGGTCAATCATCTTCCACTCAACAAATACCACCAAATCAATTCCAACCAAGTTCAACCATTGTCCATACTACCTCCACTTTCCAACCCTCACATCAAACGGGTTTTCATCACCCATTTTCTCAAAATGTGCAATCTTCGGGTATTGGAGGATATGGATTTGATGATGGGTATGAGGAGGAATTTAGAGGATACGAAGAAGAGGGGTATTATTACCGATGTGATGGAGGTAATTTGGGACCTCAAGGAGGTATGGTTTACCAACAAAGACAACAAGTGGAACAAGTTCAAGAAGTGGTTAGGCGGCCAATGGGGTACAACAAGTTCGTCCACATGGGCCGCAGTTTCAACGACCCTGTAGGAACGTCCACGATTAGCACGGGAACCTAAATTTGTTATCTATTGTCCAATTAGGCGGAAACTAATGACAAATTAACCAAATAACAAGAATTACTCATTTAAATGTTGTTTTCATTGATCTAAAGTTCAATACATTCAAGAACCGGATCCGGCAGAGCTTCACCGTCTCTGTGCCAAAATATCTCCACGTTACAAATGAAATCCCAAGGCACCTATTTATAGTGGTGCAAGTTCGCTGGTGAGGATAGAAGTTCGGGCGAACTTGACTTAGTCAAGTTCAGCCGAACTTGACATTCCAATACCAATGTCAAGCGAACTTGGCTCCTAACTCACTTAAATACGCCTCGTTTCTAAAGATTAAGCCTTATTCACTCAGACTCAATACATAATGACGTAGGCAACAGACATATGCACCAACAGGCCCATGCCTCTACAACAAGTGCAACCTCAATATCAACAACCACAGTTTCAACAACCTCCACAAGTTCAAAGGCCAATGCAACAACCGGCTGTGCAACAACCTCACTACCACCAACAATTTGCACCTCAAATGGGTCGCCCAAGAGTACCGTTAGGCACTCCACGAAGATACCATAGAGAAGTGGTAAGGGGAGTTGAAGCTCATTTTCGACCAGTTTTTACAAACAACCCTTCTCCGATGGTAATTCCTCACCATTCGGATGGAAGAACATTTGAAGTGAGAACTAATGCTCTCCAAAGTTTACCTAAATTTAAAGGGTTAGCATCAGAAGAACCCTATTTTCATTTGGAAGCTTATGACTCCATTTGTAACACTATTGGGGTTCAAGGATTTTCAGCTGATGAGGTTAAGTTGGTTCTCTTCCAATTTTCGTTGGAAGATAAAGCAGAAAGGTGGTTCTATACGTTACCTTCTGCCTCGATATATACTTAGGCCGATATGCAACAAAGATTCTTGGAAGAATTTTTCACCCCCAAAAAGACGAATGATGCAAGAAAAAGTATTCGGGAATTTCGGCAACAAGTGGGTGAGATGTTTCATGAGGCGTTTGATAGGTTCAACATGATGCTTAAAAACTACCCACATCATGGAATTGCTCTTTGGGAGCTTTTACATGCTTTTCGTGAGGGGTTGAGTGATGGTGATGCTCGTGATTTGGTGTCGATTTCTAATGGTACATTTGGCACAAATTACGAGCAACACGATTGGGCTTTCTTAGAACAAATGTCGTTTAATTCTAAACGGCAGGCACAAGCATCGAGAAATAAGAAGTATGTGGTTACAAGACCACAAGTAAATGTCGTGGAGGATGTAGAGGTACATAAAACTAACCAAGTTTATAATGTGTGCACAAATTGCAATGAAATAAGGCATGCAGCAGATGTTTGTGTGGTGGGAATTGTTGAAGGTCAAGCGGAGGAGGTAAATTCTATTCAAGGGGGTGGAAGAAATTCTAGCATGAACTCGAACACGTACCACCCCGGCCTACGAAATCATCCCAATTTTCATTATGGTAACCCGGCGAATCAAGCTAACCCGAATTTCCAAGGAGCTCAAGGGAATTTTGTCCCACGCCAACAATACAATCAAGGTAGTTTTAGAGGGGGGAACAATCAAAGCTATCAAGGCCAATTTCAACAAGCGGGTGGTCAAGGTGGCTCTTCGGGTCAAAATTCGTCGAGTGGGAACGAAGTCATGGATATGCTTAGGATGATGCAACAAGACATGCAAGAAAGGTGTAGGAACGTCCACGATTAGCATGGGAACCTAAATTTGTTATCTATTGTCCGATTAGGAGGAAACTAATGACAAGTTAACCAAATAACAAGAATTACTCATTTAAATGTTGTTTTCATTGATCTAAAGTTCAATACATTCGAGAACTGGATCTGACAGAGCTTCGCCGTCTCTGTGCTAAAATCTCTCCAAGTTACAAATGAAATCCCAAGGCACCTATTTATAGATGTACAAGTTCGCTAGTAAGGGAAGGAGTTCGGGCGAACTTTACTTAGTCAAGTTCGGCCGAACTTGACATCTCACATACCATCTCCAGCGAACTTGACTACTAACTCACTTAAATACGCCTCGTTTCTAACAGATTAAGCCCTATTCACTCAGACTCGATACATAATGACGTAGGCAACAGACATATGCATCAACAGACTCCCCCTTGGATGTTGCCGTAGTCATTGACTTATTGAAATCTTCTAAGTCTTCCGATCTTTAGTTCTTGAATAAACTTTAACATCTTGATCTTTATATCCTTTTTCTCTTTCTTTGAGCTTTATCTTGATCATACTTTTAATCAACATGCTCCCCCTAGCTTTAAGCTTTAGTCTCATACTCCCCTTTGATTTGATCTTTAGACTTCAAACTCCCCTAGCTTTGAGCTTTCTGAAATCTTTGGACAGTGTTTTATCCAGCTCCCCCTCAAACTTTACTACCTGTCTAAATAAATTCTGACATTCAAATAAACATTTCAGATTCACTATTTTGAAATTTTGTACCAACAACATTTCAAACTTTAATCTTCACTTCAATCTTTCCAAAAACGTTAATTGTTTCAAGTTCAACTTAATGACCTTGAATACATTTTACATTTAAGACCTTCAACTTTCACATTTTTATCATTTGATTTGTAAAAATCCACTTAGTTGATCAAGTCCAAGATAATGACCTTGATTAACCAAATATATCAACCAAGTCCAAATTAATGACCTCAGTTTGAAAAACCGTTATGAACAATCTGATTTTAAAGTTTCAAATTAATGAACTTTTAAACATTTATCAGATTTTCTTACCAGGCTTCAAAGATCCGTTCTCCAACATTGGTTCGTTGAAACTAATGTAGAAACAAAATCTTTTTGATTTTTTAAAATTTATTCTAAAACACACTGAAAATCTTTTTGATTTTTATTTTGAAAAGCAAGTAAAGAAAGTAAACTATTTACAAACATATTTACAGACATATTTTTGTGAATTCGTGTCTAAGGATCATATCAGTTGTTTGAGACATATCACCAGTACCGTTGACCTTCTGATGAATGTTTTTCCACTTAAACTTACCACATTTCTCAATTGTTCCAAGATATGTTAGGTATGATTTATAAAACTTGACGTAACTATGGTTCCCACTTCTTGAATATACACCTGAATCCAGATTCCCTAGATTTCATCTTAAAGGTGAATATAGAGTAATTGATATCTGTCATTAGGTTAATGCGAGACCTTGAGAGCTCAGGTTAGTACTATCGTACAGACAAAGAGATAAATGCTCGTCTTTAAGGTGTGTTCCACTTAAGGAATCTTTTAAGCATTGCAAATGATTAGATCTTTCGATTCTTTTCAAATTTTGCATTCTAATTTGGGGTTTTTAGCAAAAGCATTATAGAAGTTCTAGGCTATTGTTTCCTCAAAATCAGAAGAAGTTGTATAATACCCCAGATATCAACTATATATAAAGACCTTGTATCTCAGAATCAGGCAACCATTCAATCGAAATTTCGGAGTACTAAGTCCATATATCCAATATGTGTTAATCCACAAATTTAAGCAGTTGCGATATTTAGTTTATATCCCGGAAACAATCTACTGAACATGTAAAAGCCTATCGACACATCCACAGTAAGACTTGTTTATCACTTTTAAACTTTACATTTCTTTAGCATACTGTGATAGTCCACTGATGTACTATCATTTCCTTTTTGACAAACAAATTCTTTTTGTCTTTTTAAATGTTTTTGTACATTTTGAATTTTATAATGTTTTTGAAGTTCAACTTTTTCATATGTTTTTGAATTTTCAACTTTTTCATATGTTTTTTATTTTTCTAAAAAATTTCTTACTCCCCTAAAATCAAAAACATAGTTTTTGGATTTTAGATTTAAATAAATTCTTCTAAAATGTAACAAACCAATGAGTATCCCGAGAACTCGTCGTCCGATCCTTTTTTCATCTTCTGCATTATCACCTGTTAGCAGATCAAACCATTAAACTTTGATAACATCAAATAGTAGAAACCACTTTGTAAGAATAACTTGTAGGAAATCAAGTTTTAAATGATTTTTCAATATAACCATCAGTGTTCTGTTTAACGGTGTGGATTTTCTCAAAAAAATTTAAATTTTTCTTTTTCAACCACTTGTGATTTCTAAAACGTCAAAGATTATGACTTTCTAGATAAGTTAAAATATCATGAAGCTCCATTATCCAGATTTGTCTTTGACAAAGCTGATCTTTTGGAACTCCTGCACAACAAAGCAACTATTTGAATAAGGAAACCCAAACCTTTTTGGTTTTGGGTTTGACATGATAAGTATCATAACCATATTCTAACTCTTCATCATAATCAAAATCATCATCAACCATTTCGTCCAATGTTAAGTCTGAAAACATTTTATCCGTTTCTTTCTTTGTTTTGATTACTGACTCGGTTGATTTAACATTTTCAGTATTGTCAGCAACAGACTTTGGTTTTTCTGATGATGAAAGCCTTTTCTTAGCAACCCATGATTGTAGCTTGCTTCTCGCTTTCTTTATATAGAATCTAGAATCTTTGTTTTCATTAAACCTTGAAGTTTCACCTTTTTCAAAAATTGAGTTTTCAAACCTTGAACTTGTTTTAGGTTTCACTTCATCTTTAGATTCATAGTTTCTATTTGATTATGTGACAGGTTTTACAATCTCTGGTTGTTTTTGCTTTTCATCTTTTGACCCAGTTTTTCTTCGTGGAAACACAGGCTTTAAATTCAGACACTTGTGAGCAATATGACCAACAGTATTGCATTTAAAGCAAGTCCGATTATCAGAAACATTTCCACTAGTGAGTTTTACTTCACTTGTGGACTTTATTTTAGCCTTGTCCCGAAGTTCTTTTTCTTTCTTGAATTCATCGTTTGATTTCTTACCGATCATATCTTTTTCCTGAACCGTATTCATCCCATATACAAACTTCATGTGTTTACCTTTGTAATCATGAAATGGTGACTTCTGGTTCCTTTTCGGTTCATCTTCATTTTCCTCCAAACCCAATCCTGCTCTCCTGTTCTCAGGAAAATCACCACCGAACTTTCGATAATTGTTAGCATTCCTTTTGGGTTTCGAGTAAAATCTTTTCTCATTTTTCTCAAGATCATCTGATGAAATTTCTACAAGTTTGAAAAATTTGTCAAGTTGATCTTCTCTCACGTTCCGAATCGGAAAACTATCATCAAATATAATCTATCAGATTCCTTAATCATGTACATGACAACATTAGGATCATCACTTAGATCATGTTCAGATGATGTATCGTCATCTTCAGATTGTGATTTCAAGTTGTTCGAACTTGATTTGGCGCTTTCAGAGCTGCCTTCATCAGAATCATTTCCTAACAAATTTTTAACCACATTTTTACCACTGCTTCATTGTCATCATTTGATTTCGTAAAGTCTACGTCAATGTTCTCAGGCAATTTATTTTTCTTTTCTGTCAAAATGAGTAAATTAAATGCCTTTTCAATCTCATCATCTTTCTTGCTGGAATAACTTGCAAGAAATGGTGGAGGAACACTTCCGTATTCTTTACGTTTTGATTTATCATCATTTTTCCTCCGACTTAATCGTAGGTAAAATGTGATCAATGACATATGCGTTTGTGGTGTAGCTCTTTAGAAGCTGTCTTACCCATTCTGTTTCTATCTTTATGTCATGAAGCTCACGCTTTGTCTCAGCAATGGTGTTAATGTACATGTTAATTGCCTTTTGTTTTTCAGTTACAGTTCCATTTAACATTTTGACATTAGCATTTAGCTCACGATTAGCATTATCAACATATTTATATTTGCTTGATATTTTGTCATAAGCTTCTTTTATGGTTCTGTAATCATAACGGAAGTTTTCGTTGTGTACAATCAATTCTCTTATGACTTTGACTTTATCAAGACAAGGTTCACAAGGACTTGTGCACTTTGTGCAAGGTTTTTCAACCTCTACAATTTTCACAACTTCCTTTTCAGACATTTTTACCTCAGCTTTTACCTTTTCTGCCTCTGATTTCAGAGCTTCTTGTTTCTTCATCTCAAGGTAAGCTAACTCTTCTTCCTTAGCTCTCTGTCTATAACCTTCCATAATGGCATTTTCCAAAGTAGCATCGACATATGATGTATCATATTCATCCACTAACTCTGCTATCATAGCAACACCAGTTTTCTTCTGATGTATTTGTTCCAGTCAAAACCATCTTCTTCATGATTAGCAACAAGAGCTTGTTCAGCTTTCTTTGCGGGTTTATCTTCAACTTCGACTTGTGTTCTCTTTGGATATGGCTTGTATTGAAGAACTTTCTTGTAGTACTCATTGTTGCTTCTGAAAGGATTTTGGTTTCCACTTGCTTCTTGATTGCTGCATTCTCGTTTGAAGTGTCCTTTTTGTCCACACCTGAAGCATGTGACTTTAGACTTGTCAAATCCAAGCTTATTGCTTGAGTTACCAATATCCCTTCTAGTGAGCACCACAAATTTAGAAACTCTTCTGATGATAGATGCCAAACTCCACTTTATATCCATCAGCTCCAACTCTTCTTCATCCACCTGATCATAATCTTCGGCGGTCATCTCTGGATTACCAATCTTTCCAGCAACAAGACTTTCATATGATTCGAGAACAGTAGCAAGAAGTGTTATGTGTTGTTTAGCCACCGTTTTTGGAAATACATTCTTCAAACTATGTTGCATTGGAAAACATTTGAATCAGAACCGATTTGATTTGTCTGATTTTGGAATGATGAGCTTGAACTTTCACTTGTATATATAGCATATGGAGAACTTTGACTTGGAGAAGAATTTGTATTTGCACTAAATGATGTTTGAATTTTCGGGCTTTGAATCGGAGTATCAGGAATACCTCCTTTGTAATAGACACCGACATCTTGAACAACATTAGCATTCTTTGATTTTGCAATTTTCATCAATTCCATTTCATGTCCTTCCAATTTGTCTATGAAGGATGACAACTTGAAATGTCTCCAAGATGGACTATTCTTCAGAATCGTCAGATATGTTGTCCATTCTCCTTCTGGAAGTGGATCGGCCAATTTCTCGATTTGCTCTTCATTAGATCTTTTGATATCATGTCTTCGCATCTGGACCATGAGGTGACAATATCTATCGATCATCTGCTTCATTGTTTCACCTTTAATCATCGTGAAGATCTCGAATTCTTTCTTGATTAAAGCCTTTTTGCTTTTGATCATTTCATCACTTCCTTAGAATTTTTCACAAAGAGAATTCCATAATTCTTGCGAATTATCATATTCTGGTAATAATATCAAGATATCTTCCTTCACTGATTGTTGTATCAAGCTGATCATTTTCTTTTCCGCAACATAGTTATCTTTGTTGGTATTTGAAAACTTGTTCAACGGAAGATCTTGATCACGCTCTTCCTTTGGCCATTTGTAACCATCCTCAACTGCAACCCAACCGTTGAATTGATTTGCTTGTATCCAATTCACAAACTTTTCTTTCTACCCTTCGAATTCGTCCATGCTCATAAGCTTTGGCGGTTTCGACGTAGTACCCATTTCGTTGTCGATATTCATCTGGTTTGCTGCAAGAACATTAGCATTTGATGAAGAAGCCATTTGAGAGACGAACACGTTGTGGAAATCTTCCATTTTGACAATCCGAAGACTTGTCTGATAATACAATAAAAACACTCAAAATTTGATTAGAAACAGACAAGTTCGGTCGAACTTTTGTGAAAACAACTGTTTGATTTTAGCTTTCACAAGTTCGGTCGAACTTAGAAGAAATAATTCCAAAGTTTTATCAAACACACTCAAGTTCGGTCGAACTTGATGTGGATTTTTTGAGAAAATTCAAGAGTAAATTGCACAAAACGTCCTTTACGTTTCCTCAAACTTGCAGGTTCCAGCCTTAATGTTTAAAACTTGCCAAAAATAACCTTTACGTTTATTTTTGTTGCCGGTTCAGTCCTTTATTACTAACCAAGTTAATTATCTCAGTTTATTTCCCTCACATGCCTAACATGTGAGGGTATATTCGTCATTTTGTTTCCTCTTCTTATAAAACCCTCAAAAAACACAACATCATCAAAACTAAAAACCCGTTGTTCACCGACCTGTACAAAACCTCCTTCGATGACTTATCCCGTAATCTCCGACTACAATGTATTGAACCCATATTTGAACCAACAGCCAAGCGGACCGACCACCATCTTCAACCCAGACAAACCCATCACCATCTGAACCACCAACCAACATGCCACCATCAGAACCCTAGTTGTCGTCATCATCAAAACAAGCGGCTAGAGGCCACCACCTCCACCTCCGACACCACCTCCTCTGCCACCACCTCCACCTCCGACAGCACCTCCTCTGTCACCACCTCCACCTCCGACAAAACCCCCAAAACCCCCAAAACCGCCAAATAACTCCGCCACCATCATCTTCAACTGCCACCACCACCACCGCCACCTGATACATCACCACCGTAGAGAGAGAGAAAGAAGAGAGAGAGATCGTAGAGAGAGATCGGAGAGAGAGAGAGAGACCGTAGAGAGAGAGAGAGAGAGAGGGAGCGGCAGGAGACGACGGCGGTGGTTGGTTTTGATGGCGGTGGTGTGATGGCGGTGGTGCTATGGCGGAGGTGGTGCGGTGGTGGGTTTGCGGTGGTGCTTGGCTTCGCGGAAGGAGACAGGGGGCGGTGGTGCTTGACAGTGGTTGTTGGTTGTGGTGGTGGCAAGTTGACGGTGGTAGATGAGGTGGTGGCGGTGTGTGGTGGTGGTGGTAGATGAAGGCAGAGAGAGATGAATGGTCTGTGTGTGTTTGTGTGTGAGTAGAGAAGAGAAGGGTTTTTGTAGAAAAAAAAACAAACCTAAAATGACAAATATACCCTCACATGTTAGGCATGTGAGGGAATTAAACTAGGATAATTAACTTGGTTAGTCAGAAAGGACTGAACCGGCAACAAAAATAAACGTAAAGGTTGTTTTTGGCAACTTTTAAACATTAAGGATGGAACCTGCAAGTTTAAGGAAACATAAAGGGTGTTTTGTGCAATTTACTCAAAATTCAACCTTCGAGCGGAATTTTAAATTTTTTAGAAGAAACTGGTAAGTTCGGTCGAACTTAGGTATTATTTCAAAGGTTTTTCAAGTTCGGGCGAACTTGTGAGTGAGATATCAAATGAAATTTGATCAAGTTCGGTCGAACCTCATCAAAAGTATTGGAAATCTTACAAGTTCGAGCGAAGATCACTAAAATCCTTTGAAAAATCTATCAAGTTCGGTCGAACTTGAGGTTAAGTTTGGCTGAAGCTTGTTTCCAAAACATGGTTTTTCCAACTTTTTGATATCAATTCGGTTGAATTTGATGTCTAAACTCTCAGGGGTTTATCACAACTGTATTTTACATGACATATTCAATTTTTAGCTGATTTCATCAAGTATGTGAAAATGTTAAGAAAAATGATAGAATGGAGATGACATAGAGAAATTCTTGTCTTGATTTCAGCAAATTAAGGTATCCAGGCTCTTATACCACTTGTAGGAACGTCCACGATTAGCACGGGAACCTAAATTTGTTATCTATTGTCTGATTAGGCGGAAACTAATGACAAGTTAACCAAATAACAAGAATTACTCATTTAAATGTTGTTTTCATTGATCTAAAGTTCAATACATTCGAGTACCAGATCTGAAAAAGCTTCGCCGTCTCTGTGCCAAAATCTCTCCAAGTTACAAATGAAATCCCAAGGCACCTATTTATAAAATGTACAAGTTCACTGGTAAGGGAAGGAGTTCGCGACCATCTCCATCGAACTTGACTACTAACTCACTTAAATACGCCTCGTTTCTAACAGATTAAGCCATATTCACTCAAAGTCGATACATAATGACGTAGACAACAGACATATGCATCAACAAAAGGAACCAACTTGATGAGGTCCGGATGCAACAAGATGAGGTTCGTGATAAAAGCATTCAAACATTGACCACTAAAATGAGTCAGCTCGCGGCCGAGGTGGCGGAACTTAAAAAAGGTAAAGGCCAACTTCCTAGTGACACAAAGGTAAATCCTTCTCATAATTCTTTGCGTAATATTCCTATTAACCATGTTAGTGTATTAAGAAGTGGGAAAGAATTTAAAGCAAACTTTTCACTGGGGTTAGTTGATGGGGTGGTTGAGGATATTACGGGTAATGAAAATGATGAGGATGAAGTGTCACCCTCAATTGTGATTAAGGACCCTAATGTTGAAAAAGAAATAGAAAAACCGGGATTGGGTGAAATTTTGGAAGAAAAATTTGAAAAAGGGGGACCAAGTCAAGTCCCGTTTCCTTCCGCTCTAATTGACCCGGGTAAAAGAAATATCTCAAAAAGGGGTCCCCAACAAGAGGAATTGTTGGATGTTTTCAAACAAGTCAAGGTTAACCTTCCCTTACTTGATGCAATAAAACAAGTACCGGCCTATGCTAAATTTTTAAAAGAATTATGCACACAAAAGAGCAATAAAAGAAAAGGGTACCTAAATGGGTCTATTTGACCGAGCGGGTAAGTGCGGTGCTTAAGGGGGATCTTCCTCCTAAGCTCCAAGATCTGGGAACACCTCTTATAGATATTCAAGTTGGAAATTTTCAAATGTCAAAGGTGTTACTAGATCTCGGAGCCGGAGTAAGTATTCTACCGGGGGGCTTATATGACCAATACGATTTTGGTCCATTAAACCGGGTAGAGATAACGGTAGTTTTAGCCGATTTGTCTCATAAGCTACCTCGTGGGAGGGTGCAAGATGTTATAGTTAAAGCTGATGAGTTTTATTATCATGTTGACTTTCTAGTCTTAGACTACTCATCCACGGACCTAAAACAACAACAAAATGTCATCTTGGGTTGGCCGTTTTAGAGCACCGCTCATGCTGTGATTGATTGTCGATTTGGTACAGTCGACATGACATTTAGCAACAGAAAAATGAGATTAAATGTTTTTACTAATGTTTCTAATTCTCTTGGTGTTGATGAGTGTTTTATGGCAGACTTAGTTGATGGATGTGACCCGCATGAGTATGAGGAAGATAGCATGGAAATGTGTGTTTGTGATTTTTCTGAACAGCTACATGCTTGTGCATTGAGGATAGAGGAGCAGAAGTTGGATGCTTTAGCAGTAAAAGTGGGTCGACCGCCATGGACCCATAAGTTTGAGAGTTTACCGGTGGAAATTAATTCGGGAACAACGCCATCACTAGAGGAGCCACCAACATTGGAGTTATAGGACTTTCCAAGTCATTTGAAGTACGCATTCTTAGGGGATAATGACACTTTACCGGTCATTATTTCCTGTAACTTAGAAAAGGCTCAAGAGCAAGCTTTATTGGAGGTGTTGAAAGCGAATAAAGCGGCCGTTGGATGGACGATTGCTGATTTGAAAGGAATTAGTCCATCGATCGTGATGCACAAAATTATCACAAACCGAAGATGCGAAACCAACTCGAGAGGCTCAAAGGCGATTGAACCCGAATCTAGGTGAGGTAGTGAAAAAAGAGGTAGTTAAATGGTTAGATGCGGGAATTATTTATCCGATTTCGGATAGTGCTTGGGTAAGTCCTACTCAAGTTGTGCCTAAGAAGGCCGGTATTCAAGTTTTAAAAGATGAAAGCGGTGAACAAATAGCCACCCGACCGGTCACCGGTGGCGAGTTTGTATCAATTACCGGAAGTTGAATGTCGCCACTTCTAAGGACCATTTCCCGTTACCTTTCATTGACCAAATTATTGAAAAACTATAAGGTCAAAAGTATTACTGTTTTTTAGACGGGTATTCGGGATATAACCAAATTGCCATTCACCCGGATGACCAACACAAAACCACCTTCACTTGTCCTTATGGTACTTTTGCTTTTCGGTGAATGTCGTTTGGCTTGTGTAATGCCCCAGCAACTTTCCAACGATGCATGATGAGTATTTTTTCGGACATGGTTGGAGAGTCACTTGAGGTATTCATGGATGACTTTTCTATTTTTGGCACAAGTTTTGAATCTTGTCTCAACGAGTTACAAAAAGTTTTAAAAAGATGTGATGAGAAAATTTTGGTGCTAGGTTGGGAGAAAAGTTATTTCATGGTCCAATAGGATATTGTGTTGGGTCATGTCATTTCGGAAAGGGGGATGGAGGTGGATCGGGCAAAAATTCAGGTAATATCATCCTTGCCTCCACCGAAAAATGTTAAGGGGGTACGGTCATTTTTGGGACATGCGGGCTTTTACCAACAATTTATTAAGGGTTTTAGTGTAACTACTAAACCTTTATGTAATTTGTTGTTAAAATATGTCCCTTTTGAGTTTATTAACGAGTGTTTGAAAGCTTTCAATGTTTTGAAAGCTCCCATTTTGCAACCACCGAATTGGTCGAAGCCAGTTGAAATCATGTGTGATGCAAGCGACACAACCATTGGTGCTGTCTGGGTCAACAGGTCGATAAAAACCGGTAGCAATTTATTATGCAAGCAAAACTTTGTCTGAAGTGCAACTGAAGTACACCACAACCGAAAAGGAGTTGTTAGCGGTGGTGTATGCTTTAGACAAGTTTCGTTCATACATATGGGGAAGCAAAGTGATCGTGTACTCGGACCATAGTGCGGTTTGATATTTGATGGAGAAGAAAGATGCAAAGCCTCGGTTGATTATATGGGTTTTGTTGTTACAAGAATTCTATTTGGAAATCCGGGATAAAAAAGGAAGTGAAAATGTAGTGGTGGATCATTTATCCCGAATTCCATTGGAAGGAGTCGATGATGTGGCTAATATTAATGAACGGTTTCCCGAACAGTTGTTGGTCGTGTCTACTTTTGTGGCACCGTGGTATGCTCACTATGTTAACTATTTAGCCACGGGTGCAATTCCGGGCCATTGGAGTAAGAAAAGAAGGCAACAATTCATGTTTCAAGTCAAGCAATACATTTGGGATGAACCCGACTTGTTTCAGATTGAACCCGATCAAGTAATTCCGAGGTGTGTGCCCGAAACGGAAATGTTGGATATTTTGAATCATGCTTACTCGTCGGCGTGTGGGGGGCATTTTAGTGGCCAAAAGACGGTTTACCGCGTGCTCACATGTGGGTTTTATTGGCCTACAATTTTCAAGGATGCGGTTGAGTTCGCGCGAAATTGTGTTAATTGTCAAAAGGTAGGAAGCATTTCTAGGAGAGACGAAATGCCCTGACAACCCATTTTTGGTGGTGGAGATATTTGATGTACGGGGCGTAGACTTATGGGGCCTTTTCCGAATTCAAATGGGTTTTTGTACATTTAGTGGCGGTAGATTATGTTTCGAAATGGATTGAAGCTATTCCTACAAGAACCAATGACCACTTGGTTGTGTGCAAGTTTGTGCAATCCAACATCTTCGCTCGTTTTGGGATTCCAAGGGTCATAATTAGTGATGGTGGTTCACATTTTAAGAACTTTAATTTTGGAAAATTGTTGAAACAATATAATGTGAATCACCGAATCGCTACGGCATATCATCCGCAAACAAGTGGACAAGTTGAAGTGTCCAACCGTCAAATCAAGGAGATTCTCATGAAGACGGTGCGTACGGATAGAAAGAATTGGTCGAGTAAGTTGGATGATGCGTTGTGGGCATATCAGACGGTTTTAAAACTCCTATTGGTACAACTCCTTATCGGTTAGTGTATGATAAAGGATGTCATTTACCAATGGAGTTGGCTCATCGAGTGCATTGGGCAATCAAAACGGTGAACGTGGATTATGATGAGGCGGGGAGAATTCAAAAATTACAATTGAGCGAAATTGAAGAAATCCGAGATGAGGCTTGTAGGACCGATCTTATAGCATAGGAACCTAGATTTGATATCTAATGTCCATAATAGCGGAAATATTATGACACAATTACCAAATAACAAGAACTAAACAGTTAAACGTCAATTTTATTGATAAACTTCAAATCTCCAGTTTGACAGAGCTTCGCTACTCAGAGCACCAAAGTTACAAATGACAAGACACAAGCTAGCTATTTATAGGATACTAAGTTCGCAGGTGGAGGGGAAGTTTAGGCGAACTTGACATAGTCAAGTTCGGCCGAACTTGACTTCACAATACCATCACAAGCGAACTTGACCCTCAATTACATAAATACTTGATTTCGCTAGCCTATTAACATCAAATCTATACAGACTCGATATAAGACTAAGACATAGACATTCTGCACCAACAGACTCCCCCTTGGATATCGTCTTCGTCTTTTGTCAGTCTCCAAAACTCTGTTCTTCAATAAAACTTTAACGCGTACGACCAAAGAAGTTTTTGAATGCCTTCTTTCGTCTTTCCTGCTTAGGATCTGGCGTCTGATCAGTAGGTGGCACTTTAGATATAAATTGGTACCTTCTGAGCCTTGCCGCCCTACCTCTTTCATGAATCTCTTCAAGACGCTTTTCTTCCTTTAAAAATTCTACACGTTCAAGATCCCTCCAACTCGATTCCCACATCCTGCCAGAGTTTACTTCACGTGCATAGCATACATTAACAACCCTCTGATATTGCATGGCTTGTTCTTTTTCACGTTCTTCAAACACAATCTTGCTGTAGAACAAACACTTTATATCTTCTCTCGATCAATTTACTAGCCACATCGGGTCTAGTGTCCTTATCGTTCTCTAAAGCCCTCTCATACCTTGAACCCCAAACATTTCAACTTTCTCCTTAGTAATATCCGGATGATCTTCAAACCGTAGTACGATTACTGCTTCACAAGTATTCGAATCAATCTACCACCACTTAAACAACGGATAAAAGTCTTGTTCGATCGGCATCAAAGGCATGTTTCTCGTCGCTCTCGGACGTTTCATGATCAAAGTTATATCTTTCTCCCCAGTCTTCTTGTTGTTTTGATACGACGTCCAGGGATGAAAGGCTTCCAATATTTAAAACCCTTTGTTGCTTCAAACTTGATCATTTTCCACAGCAATTGATCAATGAACTTCATATGGTATGTAACATTTCTTGTTGAACAAGCTCTTCAACATCCCAGTAAGGTAGTGTCTTGAAATCTGCCAGATATTGGAAGTATTGAACTCCAAATTCCCGTTTGATGACATACACATTCAGCTCCTTAAACCACCCCCAGTTTAGGATATCACCTAATGACACATCTTTATCTCTGGTAAAGAATGCTAGAGGTCGTCGAAACTTTCTTAAACCAGGATTTCTTAGCTTAAGCGATCTCTTCCTTTGTCATCGGCTTAGGAACTTTTCCTTCACGCACCGATTCTTCTATCTTTTCTTTTAGCATATCCTCATTAAGTTGCTTGTACATTTCTTCGAAAGTTGGGAAACAATCTGTATTAGGACCAACGTACTTCTCAGCTTCATCCTTTTCTTCATCAGAAGACCAGTCTTCCACTATAACTTCGCTATACTCATCTGCCTCGTATCTTCGTTGATAGTGATACTCATTAGGCTCAAATGTATTCACGTTCAGCACTTGTTCTTCGAAATCCAAATCAAGTGATTCTGCATCAACATCGATCAACTTTGTCAAATCCTCTTTGGAATAGTTGTGCACGAACTCACCTTCTTCGACATTGTGTTCGAGCATAAGTATCAAAGGCTTTATTGGAACCGCAGCAACAGGATTTGCAGTAGTAATAGCGTTAGACATATCAACATCATCAGTTGGCCCTGTTTGCCCTGACTCCCCTGAGTTTGATCATCCATAACATTCGCTTCATCATTTAGAAGACTAGAGAAGTCAAAACTTTCATCAACTGTTGCATCAACCATCTTTATCCCTGTACCACTAGGATCATCATCATTACCTCCATCATGGTCAGAATCATCTTTAGGATCATCAGTTGGTGGTTCATCATCTTTTTCTTCATCTTCTGCTTCATCATCGTCCTTTTCTTCAGTAACAGTTGTAATATCAGAAGGTTTGACAGATTCGTCAACCTTAGAAATATCGAACTCAGAAGCTTTCTTAACACTTTCATCAACAGGCTTTTCAGCAGCTTCAGAAGATTTTGGTGCTTCACCTTCAACACCTTTGCCTTTTCCACTTTCTGCAAGCTCTTTCTCAGCTCTTTCTCTTGCTTCTTGCCTATCCAACCGATCATATTCAGCAATAAAATCAATGCCCAGACTATTAGATAACACTTTTTGCATCCTTGTAAATCTTTAAACATTTAGGGCTTGTATCGTTTTCAGCTCATCAATTTCTGTCTGTAGCTTTTCATTGGCATCTTGTAAACTTTCAATCAGTGCCTTGAAGAATTCACGATCGCTTTCCAACACTTTGATCTTGTCTTCCATCATTTCTTTCTCTACAGATCTTTGAGTAATCTTCTTGATTAGCTTGGCTTTTCAGATTCATTCTTTGCTACTTTATCTTCCAAGATCTTCACACGCTTTTCAAGAACATCAACACCTGTTTCAGGGAAGAAATCATCTAAATCTTGAAGATCAACTGGTTCATTTGGAATATCACCAAATAGATTTGACTTTGGAGTTTTCTGTGTTGATTTAGGAGTAGATTTCTTTGGAGTTGATTTCTTTGGAGTTGAGCTTTCAGAATGAACAACTTTTGGATCGAGAGATTGAATCACCGGAACTTCAAGTAAACCAGACTCAGGAGGTTCTTGTGTTGCTCCTGGCCGTTCTGTTTCAACTGTAACAATAACAAGAGATTCTTGTGTAGGAGGTTCTTGTGTGACTCCTTTCTCCTGTGCACCAGAAGGTTCTTGTGTGACTTCTGTGCTTTTTGGCTTTCCAACATATCTTCTGCTTGCTGGTTTCTGAGCTTTCTTTGTTTTCTTTCCTTTTGCCTGTGGAGACCCTGTAGTTTCTGTCGTAGAAGTTACTGCAGACTTCACATGCTTTGCCCTTTTCTTTGGTCTCTCTTCATCAGATTCTTTTTCTAATTCAGGGTCAAAGTCAGTTTCTTTGATCTTTTCAGCCTCCTTTCTACAATTGTAGAAATCGCATCTTCCTCTTGAGTAGTCTTTTCAACTTCCTGACTCTCTGTTACTATTGCTGCACTAGATCTAGCCTCTGTTTGCACATTTACAGGCTCATCTTCATCTATAAGCATAGTGTCAGCTTTCTTGGACGCTCGTTTCTTTTTCTTTTCAACTTCGACCTTTAAAAACCATTCACTGCGAGCTTTCGGTTTGAATGTCAAAAACCATTCTTTCTCAGCATTCAACTCCTTCTCGTCACCACTTCCATCATTTCTCCACTTGTTTCCAGCAGGCGCAATATAATTTTCATTCTTTAATGCCCCAAATATTGGTTTTGCTACTGGTGCTTAATCCTGCTTCTGAAATTTTAACAACTTCTTTACAGTGGTTTCATCGAGATGACTGAAGTATATAATATCATTCGGATCACGTGCAATATCTGTAAACTTCTCGTCAATGAGCATTTGCACAAACCTCGGATACAAACATAATCTAGTAACTTATATATTCTTCGACATGTGAGTAAATACGAGCTTCAAATAATTGTACGGCTTTTTCAGAATCAACGTCGTAGCCATGCAAGCCATATAATCTTGGACGTCATCGAGACCTGCTTTACGATGGCTAAACGTATGTATAATTGCATGCATGAGAAGCTTGTAGGGGTTTGGAACTTCTTCAGCGTCGGCTTATTCACGCTTCCTTTATAACCCATTCGATAAAAACAACCTCGAACCATCTTCTCGTCAAGAAAAATAGGATCATCTTTGTCGTCGTTAAACTGTAAGATCCTGCGAATATCCTCTTCAGTAACTGTGATTTCTTTGTTCTCGTCTCTGACTTGTACTGACGAAGTGATAGTCATTTTATCTTCGCTAAGACTTGCGTTCATCCAAAAATGATAAATGTGCGATCAATAGGACACCGTTCTTTCCGTGATAGCGCGATGAATCGGACAATCTTTCAAAAACTTCAAAATACTTGCATATTCCTTCAGCGATGGACACAACGCCTTATCAAGCGTAATACAGGTGTTGTGGAACTTAGAAAAATCCATCGTGATTACCCACGCTGGTACTGGAACCTGAAAATCGACGCAAAACATTTAGCACGAATTTCGAGAAAAAGTTATAATTTTTTCATCATTTTACATTAAGTTCGGGCGAACTTGATGTTGAAATAACAAACACATTATTGCAAGTTCGCCCGAACATGTTTACAAACATGTTCAATCAATTCATCACAAGTTCGGGCGAACTTGTAATTATATATTTCACTTATACCAACCTAAGTTCGAGCGAACTTCTCAATTCATAAGTTCTTTCTGATTTTTTATAAGTTCGGTCGAACTTAGTGATCAATCATTGATTTCATTGTTTTATAATGCAAGTTCGGCCCGACTTGATGAACAAGTTCGGATGAACTTGTCATCTTCCTCACCAAATCTTGCAACTTTCAATTATGTCCAATCTGCATGAAACTATTTCAAATCCGTGGTCGATTTTAGTTAATTATGATAAATCAAAGTCCAATTTAGCTAAACATTCCCTAGATCTATCAATTTTAACAGTTTCAGATCTTGGTTACATGTTTAAGGTTCAATTCATGGTTTAAACATCCAACACACACCTCAGCCATTGTAGATGGTGTGCAAATCACCACAAACAATGAAAATTTGGGCAGAGTAACGGCACTAGATTGACAATTTCGACAAATCGCTCAGTTTTACTAAGTTCGCTCAGAGAGAATTCAAGAACACATACTGAAGTTTGGCCGAACTTGCTTTGTATTTATACACTAGCAAGTTCGGGCGAACTTGTAAACCCAAGTTCTAAAAGCCCATGATCAGTTCGGTCGAACTTGATTCATCTCATCAATCTCTAAACAAGTTCGGTCGAACTTGTTTCAAACACAAAACTTTTGAACTTTAAGCAAGTTCGGCCGAACTTGCCTAAACCAAGTTTCAAATTTTCATGATTTTGCAATTTTAGTCCCTGAACTTTTCACATTTTACCAGTTCTGAAAATCCACTCAGTTGACCAAGTCCAAACTAATGACCTTGGTTAACCGATTTTTCTGCCGAGTCCAAGTTAATGACCCCGGTTTGACCCGATATGAACAAAACGTTGAACTTTTCAAATTTTTCAGAAATCAAAGTTTCAAATTAATGAACTTTTTCATTGTTTTGGCTTATCTGTTTTTACAGATTAGCTCCCAGCCCGTTGTCAATTTTATTCCCACCAGTTTAGCACCTTACCAGACTTCGAAGATCCGTTCTCCAACATTGGTTTGCTGCAAACAATGTAGAAACAAAATCTTTTTCTATTTTTGTAAGTTTCTGCTAAAACACACTGAAAATCTTTTTGGTTTTAATCCGTAAAGCAGATAAACTATATACAGAACAATGTAAACTATGTACAAACATATTTACAGACATATTTTTGTGAATTCGTGTCTAAGGATCATATCAGTTGTATGAGACATATCACTAGTACCGTTGACCTTTAGATAACTGTAAGTTTTTAACTCGTTTACCTAGATTGTCGATATGTTTGTCTACTTAAACTTTATCACGTTTCTCATTTGTTCCAAGATATGTTATGGTATGATTTATGAAACTTGACTTATCTGAGGTTCCCACTTCTTGAATATACTCCCGTATCAAGATTCCCTAGATTTCATCTTACAGGTGAACATAGCGTAATTGATATATGTATCTTGGTTAATGCGAGGCCTTGAGAGCTCAGGTTAGTACTACCGTACAGACAAAGTGATGAAGGCTCGACTTTTAGGTGTGTTCCATTTAAGGAATCTTTTTAGCACTGCAAATGATTAGATCTTTTGATACTTTTCAAGTTTCATGCAGTTTTAGGGGTTTATAGCGAAAGTATTATAGAAGTTCTAGGCTATTGCTTCCGCAAAATCAGAAGAACTTCTATAATACCCCAGATATCAACTATCTATAAAGACCTCGTATCTTAGAATCAGGCAATCTCTCAAACGAAATTTCAGATTACTAAGTCCATATATCCAAGTTGTGTTAATCCAAAAGATTAAGTAGTTGTAAAATTTAGTTTATATCTCGGAAACAATTTACTAAACGTGTTAAGCCTATCGACACATCCACTGTAAGACTTGTTTATCACTTTTTAAACTTTACATTTCTTTAGCATACTGTGATAGTCCACTAATGTACTATCATTTCCTTTTGTGACATCGAATTCTTTTTATCTTTTTCAATGTTTTTATACTTTTTTATTTTTCATATGTTTTTGTACTTTTTGATTTTTCATATGTTTTTGTATTTTCTCAAATATTTCTCCCCCTAAAATCAAAAACATATTTTTGTATTTTAGTTTTTTAAGAAATACTAATCTAAAAGATAGACAAACCACTGTGGATCACGTGAACTCGTCGTCCGAACCGTATTCAACCTCAGCTTCCGCACCTGTCAATAAATTTTTAATACCGTTAAGCCTCATGAGATATTTAAATCTTGTTAAAGGAAATGCTTTGGTATAAAATTCATCCTTTTGTTCATCGATGTGGATTTTTTCTATTCGCACCAACTTCTTTTCGTAGCAGTCACGAATGAAGTGATAACGAATTTCAATGTGTTTAGTGCGTGAGTGATGAACATAATTTTTCGTGATATTGATCGCTGCTTTATTATCTACAAATAGAGGCGTATCAAGAAACTGCAGACTATAATCCCTCATTTGTTGTTGAATCCAGAGGATTTTAGAACAACAGCTGGAAGCAGAAATGTATTCTGCCTCACAGATAGAGAGAGAGACCGTGGTCTGTTTCTTGCATTGCCATGTTACCAAATGAGTTCCGAAGAACTGGCAACCCGTGGTCATAGATTTAGAGTTCAATTTGTCCATCCCGAAGTCTGAGTCAGCATATCCCGTAAGATCAAAATTGTCGTTCTTTGGATACCACAAGCCGGTGCTTGGACATCCCTTCAGGCATTGGAAAATTCGCTTGACTATCTGCATGTGTGAAATTCGAGGACTGGACTGATATCTAGCGCATAGGCAGGTAGGATACATGATATCTGGGCGCGATGCCGTCAGATACATCAAAGATCCTATCATCAATCTATAGAGTGTGTCATCAACTTTGGTTCCAGTCTCGTCAATGCAAATCCCATGGTTTAGTGGCAGCGAAGTCGAAAGCGGCTTTGAGCTATCCATTTCAAACTTCTTGAGAATGTCGTGAACATACTTTGTCCGATGAATGAATATGCCCTCTGGTAACTGATCGACCTGTAATCCGAGAAAGAATTTCATTTCACCCATGGAGGACATCTCGAATTTCTTCTTCATGATCTTTTCAAACTCTTTGCAAAGACTATCATCCGTTGAACCAAAGATGATATCATCCACATAGATTTGTACAATTATTAGATGAGATCCGACTTCTGTGAATGCTTAGGATCGGACCCAACTTAATGAGCTTTCCGGTCAGACTTGCTCAGGTAACAGAGGCGGAATTCATTGTTAGCTGATTGAACAAACAAAGAACAAGCGATGATTACTGTTTAACCGTCTGTGAATTGAATAAACGTTTGCAACGATTACAGACTCGGACATGGCTTCACCACTAATTCCTCCAAAACAGCATGTTGGACAAACATCCTAAGTCTCCTATTTATAGGCAAGACTTGACAGCACCTAGAGACTCAGGACACAAGATTTTTGTACGAAATTTTCGTATAAAAATCCTTATACATTTTCGTACGAAAATTACATCATACATACAAAACTTAACTTCTGATGCTACGAAACCCTATCTGTACAATAGACTTGTCCTAGACGTAGGCAATAGACATATGTGCACCAACAGACTCCCCCTTGGATGTTGTCGCAGTCTTGGACAGTCTTCAAAAAACTTTAAACGTGTTTGACTTGAATCATCCGAAAAATCTTTTGCATGGCCTTCGACGCTCCTCTGAAGCAATGGGCGTTTGATCTATAGGAGGAGGTCAGTTGTACGTATTCCCGAACTTGAACTTTCACGGGTGGCCAGCTTTCGACGAGCTTCAATCCTTTCTTCATTTTGATCTTTCTTTTTCTACTCTTTAGCTTCAAGCTTTCTCCATGAAGTTTTCCATTCTTTACCTGAATTAATGTTGTTAGCGTAACAAACATTCACAATTTTCTAGAACTGCATGGCCTGCTCCTTGTCTTTATCTTCATAACTGATTTTGACGAAGAATAGGCATTCAATATCTTTCTCTGAGCAGTTGACCAGCCACATAGGATCCAATACTCTGATTGCACGACATAGCCCATAAATTCTCTTGTGCATGATCACGGTTTCGGAAAGATCCTCAGACATATCCCATGATCCTTCGTCAGGCTCTACACAAATAACAGCCTCTCCAGTGCTCGAATCATAATGCCACCATTTGAAGATCTTGTAAAAATCTTGTTCCATTTTCTTCAGAGGCATATTCTTCATAACGCGTGGCCTTTTCACGATCAAAGTCACATCTTTCTCTTGAGCAACTTCATCTATCTTTGTCACGGTTTTTGGCTTGTGAGGCTTCCATAGATTGAATCCATGTTCAGCTTCAAACTTGATGAGCTTCCGTAGACGTTGATCATTTGGACGCAGCTTCATACTGAACGTCTTGGTTTGAACCAATTCTTTTACATCCCATTCTGGCACGGACTGTATATCACCTAATCTTCTGAACTATTGCACACCATACTCACGTTTCAACGTATATACATCCAGTTCCTTGATCCATCCCCAACTGATAATGTCACCCAGAGATGCGTCAGGGTCTCTAGTGAAGAAAGCCAATGGACGACGGAACTTTCTTTTAGGTGGCATCTCCTTGAACCATTTCTTTTTCATCTCTATGATCTCTTCCTTTGTTGGTGGTTTAGGATCTGTTCCCTCTTTAACTGCTTCTGCCACTTTCTGTTTTAACATCTCATCGTCGATCTCAGCAGTCATTTCATCAAGGGTAGGAAACACATCAGTTCCTTCACCCGTATACCATGCCTCTTCATTGTCATCTGAATCCCAATCTTCAATAATGACTCTGTCATAATCGTTCGCTTGCGGGATGTCTTCGAAAACATAGTCATTCGGCTCTGAGC
This sequence comes from Scalesia atractyloides, assembly GCA_947069175.1. Lineage (NCBI taxonomy): Eukaryota > Viridiplantae > Streptophyta > Magnoliopsida > Asterales > Asteraceae > Scalesia > Scalesia atractyloides. The sequence continues at coordinate 13,085,921 of CAMTDV010000030.1, read as the reverse complement.
TCGTATTCTTTAATTCTTCTTCAAAGTTGAACTTGAAAGAATCTTCTTGTAGGCCATATAAATCTGCAAGATCAGCCTTGGAGAGGTTATGAACATACTCCCCTTCTTCAACATCGCACTCGAGATAGATAACTTTCGGTTTTGGCGCTGTTTCTTCAATCGACGACCCCCCCTGAACCTGTTCATCAGTTAGCTCAAACATAGAGTCGTTCATGTTTGCATCAACAAAAATATTTTCATTATCAAATAAATTGGCTACATATTCAAACCCTTCCTTTTCTAACTCATCAAACGTTCTGTCTACAAAATCATCAATCTCTTTCCTTAGCTCTCTATGAGCAATTGCCTTTTCTTTCATCATCGATTCTAGAACACCTTCCCCTTGCAGCACAAACCCCATGCTAACATCAGCAGATGGATCATAGACTACCGTCTCATAACATACTGGCACGAATTCAGCTTCCGGCGCAGATTGTTCGATCAAAGGAGCTGATGAAGTAGCAGCTTTATCCACGGGAATATCATCAATCTTTTCTTTACCCGGGCCTTCAGCATCAGATAGAGCTTTAGAAGCTCGTTCCCTTTCAGCAACCTTCTGTCTAGATTCCTCTCTCTCAATCTTCTCAATCTCATCGGCGAGAGAGATACTCAGAGTACGAACCAAAATCTTCTTCATAAGCTCCACCTGCCTATTGTTCGACTCACGCTCAGTTTCATATTCTTCCATCTTTTTTATGATCCTCTGATTTTCTGTCTCGTAACTGCTCAGAGTTGCCTTTAGAACTTCCCTTTCATTCTCCAGAACTTTGATTATAAAACAACAACTTTCTGGGAAGCCTGGAAGTATCTTTCACTATCATCAGTCACCAATCTCAAAATCTCTCTGATGCTTTCCCTATCAGACTCAAGGATCTTTATTTTCTCATCTGCAGACTTCAATTTTTCTTCCAACTCATTGAGCCTTCCAACATAAACGTCATCAGCTGTGAGCCTATCTCCCCCTGGAATACTACCCATCTCAAAGAAATAATCATCAAAAGTTGTGTCAACTAGAGGATCTTGTTGTGTAGGATGAGCAGATGATGTAGTTTGCGCTTGAGAAACAACAGGAGGAGTAACCACTGGAGGCTCTGTAACTGGAGGAGGAGATGGAATAGGAACCTCTGTAGATGTGTACTGTGGAGCAAGAGAAGTAACTGGAGGATCAGCAACAGGTAGAGGAGATGGAATACGAGTCTCCGTGTCAATATGCTGAGGAGGAGGAGATGGAGGGCGTCAGATGTTGTTTCTGCAGTTGGGGAAACTGGCGTCTCAGAAGGCTTTGACCTTAGCTTGATTCGCAGCTTTCCAGCAGTAGATTCAGGTTTTCTTGCCACTGAATGTTTGACCTTTTTTCCTGCTTTCTTCCTTGCTGGTTTAACGGCTGAAATCTCTTCTTCGCCCTCAGATGGCTCATAAGGTGTATCATCATCCCCTGTAACCTTACGCTTTTTCTTCTCAGCCAATTTTTTTCTCTTTCTTTCCTCTCTTGCTCTTTTCTTTCTCTTTCTCTCTTTTCTCCTTCTCTTCTATCCTCAGAATTTGTGCTTGATGATGGCCCTTCATCATCGCCACCACCTGCTTCGCTTTCAACACCGACCATTTTCTCGATGTCTGCAGTAGCTTGTTCTAGAGTTTCTTCAACTTGAACTGATTCAGTTGCCTGTACAGTCTCTTCAACATTCACTTGCACGACATCTGGTTCATCAATCAACCCTGTGCTAACACTGGTTTGTTTTCTTTGGCGTTTGGGCGCAGAAGATGAAGTTTCTGTAGATTTCTTTCTCTTTGAAGCAGCACCACCTTTCTTCTTTCCGTAGTAACCCTTCCCACCTTCGCCCTTAACATACCATATACTTCTCTTTTCGACAAAATCTTCTAACTTTTCTAATTCCTCGGTTTAATCACCGTTGTCTGCATTCCTCCATTTTCCTTCAGGCGGAGCAACATAATTAGTCTTAACAAATGTTCCAAAAACAGGTTTGAATGCTGGAGCCTTTCCTCCTTTGCAGTAGTTGCTGATGTTGTGGAGGTCAGAAGCAGTCATGTGTCCTAACTTCAAGAGATCATCCTTCTTTTTCTCCAGATTCAGATGTAAGTGATCAAGAATCATCTATACAAAACGGGGGTACTGCAGAAATCGACTCTTCCCCAAATTCATCACCATCTGGTCAAAAATCATCCTACTGAAATTGTAGGACTTGTTCAATATCACTGCCACCATCATACACATGTGATAGTCCACCAAATCATCCCAACCCCCTTTCATGTGGCTCAGAGAGCGTGTGATGCAGTGTGCAAGAAATCTGTATGGCAAACCTAGCTAGGTTGATCTTGTACGGAGTAGAATTTACATATCCATTGTAGCCCATTCGTAAAAAGCAGCCGTTAACAAACTTTTCTGTAAACCCAGTCGGAAAATCACTCTCATCTCTAAAATGTAGCACCGTGCGAATCATATCTTCTGTGATCGTAATTTCTACATCTTTATCTCCAATCTTTACTGCTGACATAATAGCTTTACCATCAGCTCTTAACACTGCTGCGCCCCAAAATCTATCAACGTGTGAGGCATACACATCATGATGATGTGTAAGGGCATGATAAACTGGCAGTCTCTCCAGAAAGTCTATGTATTGCGAGAACGGAGCAAATTCTGGTACATCCTTGTCAATCAAGCAGCAGGAGTTGTGGATTGGTTGGAACTCATACACGGTTTTCTGTGTAACAGATAGATGTGAAAAGGTTAGAAAAATTTTTCATAGACAAACATTTCTCTTAATTTTCGTACGAAAATTTTTACAATATGACATTAGCAAATTTTCGTGCGAAAATATAACGCTGAAGAATCAACACAATCTGTCCTGAATTTTCGTACAAAAATTCATCTTCTTCACAGATATGGTTTATACAACCCGACTCAAAACACTTGTAATTTTTTACTTTTTCAAGAAATCAAAATCGTAAACCTTAGCTAAACTTGCCGATATTAATGGGTTTTGGGTTCAATTTTAAGTTTTACCGGCTAGTTTTATCCTAGATCTACATTTTAGTCCAGGTCCAACGAGTCCAATTTTGACGGTTCAATCTCAGTGATTACCTTCGCCATTACAAGAGGTGTGCAAATCAACCTCCCTAATGTGTCAAGAACGTCGTAAAGTGAGAGAAACGAGACAAAGTGCACAAAAGCTTCAGAGAATCCGTACCAAAATCTTTAACATGTTTTCGTGTGGAAATTGAATCACACTCTTATATATATATGCAGTTGATTTTCGTGCGAAAATTTGGCAGGTGATGTTCAGCAAGATTTTTGTGCGGAAATCTAAATTTCGTGCGAAAATTGTTGTCCCTTTGAAATTTTCTCAACTTTCCAACTTTATCGATTTCTTTTCAGTTTTAATTATCCACACAGTTATCCAAGTCCAAGTTAATGAGCTTGTTTAACTGTTTTAGCTACCAAGTTCAAGTTAATGACCTTGGTTGACCACTTTTTGACCAAAACAGATATTGTTCTTAGATTTTAAGTTTCATATTAATGAACTTTTTCAACGTTTCAAATCAGAGTTAGTATCAGATTAGCTCCCAGCCCGTAATTCAAATGATTTTCCTCTGCATTCTGTCGCCTTTTGACTTTGATGATCTGTTTTCCATCACTCGTAGTCCGAAACTAAAGTAGAAACAGAAAATCTTTTTGAATTTTAATACTTCTATCCTAGAAACATTTGAAGCAATATGTACAAACATATTTACAGACATATTTTTTGCGAGTTTGTGTTAGAGGATCATATCAGTTTATTAAGACACATTACCAGTACCGTTGCTATATGAAACTTTAAGTTCTTAAACAGATTTTCTTCAGATTGTCGGTATACTAATCCATTTAAACCTCTATACATTTCTCAACTGCTTCAAGATATGTTAGGTAAATTTTAGCAACATGGCCTAATCTGTGTTTCCCACCTCAGAATATACTCCCGCATCGAGATTCCCTAGATTTCATCTCACATGTGAATATATCTAACTGATATCTGTAAGGGGGTGAATTGCGAAACCTTGAGAGCTCAGGCTAGTACTTCCATACAGAGAAAGAGATGAAGGCTCGACTTTTGTGGTGTTCCTCTTGGGAATCTTTTGATTTTTGTACTACGGAATGTCGTATCTTTTTATGACATTTTTCTTCATTTTTTATGCAGCTTTGGGGTGAAGAATACGAAAGTATTATACAAGTTCTAGGCCATTGCTAACGCAAAATCAGAAGAACTCCTATAATACCACAGATATCGACTAAATATAAAGACCTAGTATCTCAGAATCTGGCATTCTCTCAAACGAAATTTCGGGGTATCAAGCCCATATATCCGAGAGATGTTAAGCCACAGATTTACCAGTGTATCTCTTTTAGGTTTATATCCTGAAAGCAGTTTACTCAACGTGCGAAGCCTACCGACATATCCTTAGAAAGACCTGTTTAGATGCTTTTAAACACTACATTTCTTTAGCGTAATGTAATGGTCCACTGATGTACTATCATATCCTCTTATATACAAAACTCTTTTTGAATTTGTTAATGTTTTTGTATTTTTCATGATTTTTTCAATGTTTTTGTATTTTTCATGATTTTTTCAATGTTTTTGTATTTTTCACAATTTTTTCTCCCCCTAAAAATCAAAAACATATTTTTGGATTTTTGGTTTTAAAGAAAGCATGTAAATATTTACAGAAAAACATTTTGACTTACCAGTGAGGATTGCGTCCCAACATCGTCATCCTCAAACTCAACCTCATAAATATCCCCTGATGATAGATTCTTTAAACCATTTAATTTTGAAAGATTTCGAAATCTTTTTCTATCAAAAGCTTTGGTATAAAATCTGCTTTTTGGTCATCAGTGTGAATTTTCTCAATTCGTATCAACTTTTCTCGTGACAGTCACGGATAAAGTGATATCGAATCTCGATATGTTTAGTGCGTGAGTGTTGACAAGGATTGACCATGATATCAATGGCCGCCTTGTTATCTATGAAAATGGGCGTATCAAGAAATTGCAGACCGTAGTCTCTCATCTGTTGTTGTATCCACAATATTTGGGAACAATAACTAGATACTGAAACGTATTCAGCTTCGCAAGTAGAGAGAGCGATCGCGGTCTGTTTCTTGCACTGCCATGTTACCAAACGAGTTCCGAAGAACTGGCAGCCGGCCGTTGTAGATTTCGCGTTCTGCTTGCAGCAACCAAAATCAGAGTTAGAGTAACCCGCAAGGTTGAAATCGTCGTGACGTGGATACCACAAGCCGGTGCTTGGGCATCCTTTCAAATAGTGCATGATCCTTTTGACGATCAACAGATGTGATTCCTTCTGACTTGACTGATATCTGGCGCAAAGGCATGTGGGGTACATGATATCCGGTCGAGAAGCGGTGAGATACATCAAGGATCCGATCATGGAGCGATATAAAGTTTCATCAACATTTTCTTCATACTTGTCTGGACAAATGTCGTGGTTTGTGGCTAAAGGGGTAGAGGCGGGTTTAGTTCCTGTCATGTCGAATTTCTCCAACACGTCATGAACATACTTCGTCTGGTGAATGAAAATACCATCTGGCAGTTGTTCAACCTGAAGCCCCAAAAAGAATTTCATCTCTCCCATAGCGTTCATTTTGAACTTTCTTTTATGACTTTCTCGAAGTCCTTGCACAGTTGTTCATTTGTCGATCCAAAGATGATATCATCCACATAGATTTGTACAATAATCAGATGTCCATCTACTTCCTTTGTAAAGAGGGTGTTGTCTACTGTTCCTCTGGTAAAATGATTAGCCAGTAGGTGCTTGGAAAGCGTCTCATACCAGGCTCTCAGGGCTTGGTGTAAACCGTAAAGAGCTTTGTTCAGCAAGTAGACCTTGTCTTTGTGAATCGGATCGACAAACCCTGGTGGTTGGCCGGCAGATCAAACGAATTCCACACCCCGTCGTAATTGAACAGCCACGGATCTCCAGGTTTTTGTATCTGCGTTGTGTATCTCCGGCAATCAACGTGTTGAGCAACAATGACCTGATTCAAGCTTGGGAGAAAGACTCACTTTTGCGGACTTGCATATCCTATGAAGAATCCTTCCAAAGATCTGGCTCCAAATTTTCCTTCCGGGTCCAAAACGGTGCACGGTGATCGAAAGGGTTCCAAAAACTCTAGATTAGATTTTCGCTAGTTAAGAAGTTCAAAGCATGTCTTCTTGTGTTTCTTGACTGTCGTTACGCGGCTAAGGGTGTAACATGCAGAGGCAACAGCTTCGCTCCAAAAACTAATAGGCAACTTAGAGTTGGCAAGCATCATGCGTGCAGTTTCAATAAGCGTTCTGTTCTTTTTTTGAGCTACTCCATTTTGTTGAGGAGTATAGGGGCACTGAACTCATGATGAATACCTTTAGCATTGCAGAATTCGAGCATCTTGTTGTTCTTAAACTCAGTACCATTGTCACTTCTGATTCTCTTGATAGGCAAATGGTAAAGGTGTTCAATCTTTCGAAATAGGATCATCAGATTGTCGAATGTTTCATTCTTGCTTTCTTGAAAGAAAACCCATGTGAATCTTGAGAAGTCATCGGTTACAACCAGACTTTATAGATCTCCTGTAATACTCTTCACATTGATAGGCCCAAAGAGATCCATGTGTAGCCTTTCTAGTGGAAGTTTGATGGAGTTGAGAAGCTTCCTTGGGTGTGACTTCTTATGCTGCTTCCCCTTCTTGCAGCTGATACAGTCGTCTGATAAATGAAATTTTTTTAGATTCACCCCTTCCACTAGATTGTATGCACCAGAAAATGCATCTTCCTTAGGTGTATGTGACCCATCTTCCTATGCCATAGGATTGATTCCTTTACAGTAGCCTTTGATACAAAACATTGTCCTTCTTTTGAAGTAGTGGATGCGACGCTCATGTCTAAGACATATAGATCATTTTCTCGCGGAGTGCGCATAAAGATCCACTCCTCAAGAATAACGAAACCAGGTTTGAGAATAAGACATTCTTTGTCAGTGAAGTGAGTTGTGAACTTCTTGTCACAGATCTGTGAAATGCTCAAAAGATTGTTCTCAAGCTCAGCAATGTAGTTTACTTTGTCGAAAGACACGACTCCGTTTGTCAAAATTCCTTCTCCCACAATCCTGCCACCCTGTGTGCTGGCAAACCCAACATGTCCTCCCCTAATGGCTTTAACATTGTACAGCAACGCCAACATCCCTGTCATGTGCCTAGAAGCTCCATTGTCCATTATCCACTTTGAAGTGATTGACCTTGGAAGCCCCTGCACATATTAAAAGCATATTACTTAAACAGAGAGACCCAAGCCCTTTCGCTCTTGGGTGGGATGACATTGTCGACTTTTGGAACTTTGGCAACTTTGTCATCTTTCTTAACCTCAACCCACTGTCCAGTCTTGAATTCAGTCTTATCTTTTGATTTGACTGGAACATTGGTTGATTTTAGAGTTGGGGAGATGTCTTTGCTTTGGCTACCCAGGTTTGTGCCTTAGAAAATGCCTTTTTGATGTAAAGTTTAGATTCTTTCTTTTCATTTTTCTTTGATGTTTCTCCAACTTCAAATTTTGAAATGATCTTAGTTGGTGATTCCTTAATAGAATTGGCATTGTCATTTCTCTTTAAAATTTTTGTTGGCACAAACGCTGGACCCTTTTTCTTCTCATCTACTGTAAACCACTTTTGTTCATAAACAGGTTTTGGACAATTTTGTGAACATTTTCGTGCAATATGTCCAACTTTGTTACACCTGAAATAGGTTCTACTGTCATTTCCAACAGTGTGTTCCAAAGCCTGTTCATGAAGCTCCTTTTCTTTCTTAAACTCTTCGTTGGTTTATTTGTTAATAACCTCTTTTTCTTCAATAGTGTTGGTTCCAAAAACAAACTCAACTTTCTTTGTAAAATCTAGTTTTCGTGATTTGTTGTTTCGTTTCTACTCAAACCCTAACCCATCCCTTTTGTTTTCAAGATAACTTCTTCCTTTGGGATGAATGTTTTTGTGAGTTTTCTTCGGTTTTGAGTAGAAAACATCAACATTCTTCTCAAGTTCAGATGTTTCAACTTCAATGGGTTTAAAGAATTTATCTACACGGTCAAAGTTAACATTCTGTACTGGGAATTCTTCATCAGTATATAGTTTATCTGATCCTTTCAGTTTGTAGATAACTACATTAGGATCATCACTTAAACCATTTTCTGATGTTGTGATAAAATTTTCATGAAAACTTTTCTCACTTCCTGAATGTGAACTTGACTCTGATATCTCATTGTTTGACTCAGCACTTTCATAAATTGTGCTGTCAGACTCATTTTCAAACACATTTTCAAACACTTTGGTTACCACCTCGGATTCACATTCCTTCTCTGTTTTGGAATATGTTACGTCAAGATTTTCAGGCAGCTCATTATTCTTTTCGTGAGAAGATTTAAATTCAGCGCCTTATCCACTCCGTCAGGATGTTTCTTAGCATAGCTATTCCACATAGGAGGTGGAACATGATCGTAACATTTTCCAAGATTTTTCTCACTTTTCATACCATATTTGCTGCTTTCTGGTTTTGGCAGAATGTGATCAAGGACAAACATGCTGGTAGAGTAACTAATTAACAATTTGTTAAACCTTTCTGTTTCAATTCTAGTTTTCTCCAGCTCACTTTTGAGCTCAGCAATTGTGTTAATATGAAGATTTATGACCATTTGTTTGTCCATCACAGTTTCTTTGAGCATTGAAAGTGTTTTGTCATCTTCTTTGACAGTTTTCTCATACTGTCGAATGGTCCTGCTGAGCTTATCATATGATCCTTTTACGGTGTTGTAATCGTATGACAGCTTATCATTGTATGTTTTAAGTTCTTTAAAAGCCTTTTCTTTCTCAGCACATTGCTTGCATGCTTCGGCACATTTTAAGCATGAGCTGACCAATTCGACAGTTTGAGCTTTGATTGTTTCTTTAGCTGTTTCAACCCTTTCTACCTGTTTTTCCACACTGACTACCTCGTTTGTATTGGCCATGAGTGCTTTGTTGGCAATATCGGTTAGACTCTCCAGTGTTACAGGCTTGGTTACATCAATCACTTCCACATACTCAGACTTAGTCTCCTTAGGACTTTCCTCTTTGTGACCAGAATCGAAGCTACCTGCAAAAGTTTAAAGAATTGTGTCAAATAAACAGGGTTTGGGGGTACCTGCTAGATGTTCTTCTTCTTCTGTTGAAGTTCTGAAGTAATCTGCCAATACTTCTTCCATCTCTTCTTCTGAAACTTCTTCAGATGCTTCTGGTTCTTCCATGATTTCAGCAACGAGTGCAAGACTTTCCTTTTTGGAGGTGAAATTGTTCCAATTGAATCCTTCATCTTCCTGTGTTACCACCAGAGCTTTATCTTTAGAGTTTGAACCTCCATCTTCGATTTGTACCAATCTCTTCTCTGGTTGTGGTCGATGATAGATTCCGTTTTTTGTAATAATCATCACCAAACGGATTATAATTGCCTTTTACTTCTCGGTTTGGGCATTCGCGTTTGAAGTTCCCTTTCTCCCTGCACTTGAAACATGTGACTTTGGATTTATCAAAGCCTAATTTACCGTCAAGGCCCCTTAAATCATCTCTTCCAATAATTTCCATGAAATGCTGAGCCATTCGAACCACTGATGCCATGCACCACATGATGTCAATTAATTCCCTCTCCTCTGGATCAATTTTGTCGTAGTCTTCTTTAGTCATTTTTGGGTTTCCGATTCGACCAGCTACAAGACTTTCATAGGACTCCAGAACAGCCGCAAGGAGTACCATATGTTGTTTAGCTATCTATTCATTGAAATCTTGAGCGTTCTGGAGATTTACTGCGATGTTGCATTGCAGGATTCTCTGGTTAGAATTGGATTGACTCTACTGGTTGCTCTGTGGTTGATTTGAGCTCTGAGACGATTGTTGTCCTTGGTGATTGTTTGGATTTAAGGAAGCAAACGTTTGAAATCCGCTGGACTGGTTGGAGGCTGGACTAGCATTTGTATTAGCATTGAAAGTTGTTTGGATCTTGGGACTCTGAACAGGAGTGTTTGGGTTTCCTTTGTAGTATAGGCTGACGTCCTGTTGCGAGTTTGATTTCTTTCCTTTTGCCATTTTCTGCATTTCTAGTTCGTGCCCTTCCAATTTTTCTATGAATCTTGGCAAACTCAGACTGTCATACTCAGCTCCATTCTTCAGGATTTTTAGATATGTTGCCCAATCTCCTTCTGGCAAAGAATCTGCAAGTTTATCAACTAGTTCTTCATTCGTCTTGACAATTCCCATGCGCTTCATCTGCACTACTAGGTGGCAATACCTTTCGATGAGTTGCTTCATGTTCTCGCCTGGAAGAATACTGAATACTTCAAATTCTTTGTTTAGTAACGCCTTCTCTCCTTTTAGGATATTAGTGCTCCCTTGTGCCCTTAATCGTAAGGCGAGCCATAGTGAATGAGCATCATCGTCATGTTGCAGGAGAACTAAGATTTCTTCTTTTATGGCCTGCTGAAGGAGATTCATCATCTTCTTTTCGGTGATGTATTTTTCTCGTTCGTCATCGGATAGACGAGCCACTTTTTTCTCAATGCCAAGTTCATTAAGTGGTGGTTGATACTTGTTTTCGAGTGCGAACCAAACTGTTAAGTTTGTTGCTTGAACCCAGTTCTTGAAACGCTCACTCCAACTCTCGTAGTCTTTGATGTACATGAGCTTTGGAGGCTTCGTAGTGGTTCCCATTTCATTTTTCAGATTCACGTTCTGGGCTGCTACGGAGGCTGTAACGGCTTGTGTAGCGAACACGTTATGGAATTCTTCTTCACCTGACATCTTGACAAAAACTTAAAACAGAAAACAGATTAAAACTGGTTAACTTGAAGTTGACTGAAAATTGGGTTGAGACATAAAATTTCGTACGAATTTTAAGGCAGAATTTTCGTACAAAAATTTTAATTTTCATGCGGAAATTTAATTTGGTGCGAAAATCTTTGTTGTTTAGATGATTTAAACTTTTCAGGTTTTAGACCCCGAATTTTCGTACGAAATCTAATATTCCGTGCGAAAATACTTGTCTTCTTCAAGCACTTGTTCACAATTTCATGTTTTTGATGATTTCAGGCATGATTTTGATGGATTTTAGGTTTGTTTGATTCTGTAAGCTGATTAGAGTTGATTTTAACACGGTATACCAATAACCTAGTCCAAATTGTCCATGAAATCCTTCAGATCTATAATAAGTTCCAAGAAAGAGTAGAAGAAGAGTTTCCAATGGATGAATCTTGAACTTTGAAGGTTGAATCCAGCTGAAACTTGGTTGTTTGTTCACAAATCAGACCTTAAGGCTCTGATACCACTTGTGAATGCTTAGGATTGGACCCAACTTAATGAGCTTTCCGGTCAGACTTGCTCAGCTAACAGAGGCGGAATTCATTGTTAGCCGATTGAACAAACAAAGAACAAGCGATGATTACTGTTTAAACCGTCTATGAATTGAATAAACGTTTGCAACGACTACAGACTCGGACAGGGCTTCGCCACTGATTCCTCCAAAACAGAATGTTGGACAAACATCCTAAGTCTCCTATTTAAAGGCAAGACTTGACAGAACCTAGAGACTCAGGACACAGGATTTTCGTACGAAAATCCTTATACATTTTCGTGCGAAAATTACATCATACATACAAAACTTTCAAAACTTAACTTCTGACGCTACGAAACCCTATCTGTACAATAGACTTGTCCTAGACGTAGGCAATAGACATATGTGCACCAATAACTTCTCTGGTAAACAATGTACTATCCACTGTGCCTCTTGTAAAGCCGTTTCCAACGAGATGTTGCGATAACGTCTCGTACCAAGCTCTCGGGGCTTGGTGTAATCCATATAAGGCTTTGTCTAGGATATAAGCTTTGTTCCTGTTCAGGGTATCGACGAACCCCGGTGGTTGGCCGACGTACACTTTTTTGCGAAGTTTACCATAGAGAAATGCAGATATTACATCCAACTGGTACACCTTAAAACCTTTCCAAGCTGCGAACGCGAGAAAAATGGGATTGACTCTAATCGTGCAACCGTGCGTATACTTCTGTGTAGTCAATACGTTCTTGCTGGTGGAAACCTTTGACGACCAACCGAGCTTTGTTTCTGACAATTACTCCCCGATCATCCCTTTACACTTTAAGACCCACTTCGTATCTATAGCTTTCGGCTTCGGTGGTAAGTCTACAAGCCTCCAAACACCTAATTTCTCGAACTGTAACAGTTCCTCTTGCATTGCTATCACCCAGTTCTCGTCACCCAGAACTTCATTAACAGTTTTTGGCTCTATTTGAGAAATAAAATGAGGGTCCGTTATACGGATCGTTCTGGTCCTAATTTGGCAAACCTAAGGTAAACGTGCGGAATCCGTTTGCATAGGCGACATTGTAGACAAGTTTGTTAATGTTTAACACCGTTTCATTGATATGTAGACGTTACAAATCCTGGAAACACTTGGACAGAGCTTCGCCGTCTCTGTGCCAAAATCACTGAAGTTACAAATGAAATGTCAAGACTCCTATTTATAGGAGTACAAGTTCGCTGGTGAGATGCAAGTTCGGGCGAACTTGCTTAGTCAAGTTCGGCCGAACTTGACTATCCACACATCATTCCAAGCGAACTTGACCCTTTACAAACATAAACTTCGACATTTCGCTTCTAAATACAGACTCGATATTATACGATGACGTAGGCAATAGACATATGCATCAACAGACTCCCCCTTGGATGTTGCCGTAGTCATCATTCTTCAATTTAGTTCTTAAGTCTTTACTGTTCTCTTGATCTTTATTTCTTTAATAACTTTAACTTCCTTGAACTTTATAGCATCTATAATCTTTTTCTCTTTTCTTGAGCTTATCTTGATAAAATATTGAATCACGATGCTCCCCTTGCTTTGAGCTTTGTTGAATCTTCAATCAACGTTTTATCTAGCTCCCCTTATAATCAACTTCCTGTCTCAAAGTTTTCCAAACATTCAAATAAACATTTCAGATTCAAACTTTGAAATTTCATAACACAAACATTTCAAATTTTAATCTTCTATCAGTTTTTAAACCCATTAGTTATTCAAGTCCAAATTAATGACCTTGAATATCTGATTTATGTATCAAGTTCAACTTAATGATCTTGATTAAACATTTTGACACTAAACTGACACATTTATTCAAATGTAAGTTTCAACTTAATGAACTTTTAAACTTTTCAGATCAAATTTTCAAAGGTTTTTAGATTTTGTTCAGCAAATCCAGACTTTGAAAATCATTTTTTCATCATCAGTGGTCGAAACTAAAAGATAATATAGTCTTTTTGTTTTTATTTAATGAATATCAAACTCTAAGTATGTACAAACATATTTACAAACATATTTTTGTTGAGTTTGTGTTAAAGGATCATATCAGTTTTTGAAACATATAACTAGTACCGTTGACCTTTTTATGACACTAAGTTTTAAACAAATTTACCTAAATTGTCGATATATTTGTCCTCTTAAACTTCAACACATTTCTCAATTGTTCCAAGATATGTTAGTTAGAATTATGAAACTTGACTTAACTATGGTTCCCACCTCTTGAATATACTCCCGTATCAAGATTCCATAGATTTCATCTTACAGGTAAATATAACGTAATTGATATCTGTATCTGGGTTGTGCGAGACCTTGAGAGCTCAGGTTAGTACCACCGTACCGACAAAGAGATGAAGGCTCGACTTAAAGTAGTGTTCCAATTTTGGAATCTTTTGAACTGCAATTGTAGTATCTTTCGATATTTTCAATTGAATGCAGTTTTAGGGGATTTTTGCAAAAGCATTATAGAAGTTCTAGGCCATTGCTTACGCAAAATCAGAAGAACTTGTATAATACCCCAAATATCAATTATCTATAAAGACCTCGTATCTCAGAATCAGGCAATCTCTCAAACGAAATTTCGGAGTACTAAGTCCATATATCCGAGAGATGTTAATCCACAAGTTTAAGCAGTTGTAAAATTTAGTTTATATCTCGGAAACAATTTTTTGAATGTGTAAAGCCTATCGACACATGCACAGTAAGACTTGTTTATTACTTTTTAAACTTTCCATTTCTTGAGCGTACTATGACAGTCCACTGATTTACTATCATTTCATTTTTTTCACAACACTCTTTTTTCTTTTTCAATGTTTTTTTTTTACTTTTTGTTTTTAATGTGTTTTTGGATTTTCTAAAATTTTTTCTCCCCCTAAAATTCAAAAACATATTTTTGGAATTTTTGATTTATAAAAAAAATTGACCAACCGATGAGAATCACTTCAATTCTCCATCCATTACTGCGTCATATTTTTACATTTAAAGCACTCTCTCCCTCATGATGACAAAAACCTTGACACTTTTGAATTTATAACAATTTTCGGAACATAAGTTTTGTCTTGCTCAACAGTGAGGGTTCTGTGAAATTTTTCAAATTTTTCTTCAAAAAATTTGTAAAAATTTTCAAGTAACCATTTATTAGAATATGTTTTCGAAAAAAAAATTTCTCCAAAAATTTTCAAAGTTGTAAAGTAAACATTTTTGGAATTTCAAAATTTTGTTAAAATGGCCTTTATATATAACATGATAACTCGACCCGTCTTTAATGTGCGCCACGGAACTCCATTCTTAGTAATTTGTTTTCTTCTCATAAGCTCCTGCACAAAAATTCGAACAATTAGTTGAATAGAGACACCCAAGCCTTTGCAGTCTTAGGCGTTGTTTCTTCAACCTTAATTTTGATTTTCTTTACACAATCAGGTTTATTTTGGACTTTCTCAAACTTGGAAAGTCCTCTAACCTTTCAATTTTCATTGATTGTATAACTTCTTTTTCTTTTACCAACGATGATTGATTTTTCGTTAAAGCTTTCTTGAACTAGAATGTAGAAACTTTTTGTTCATAACTATTCGAGGATCCACCAGTTTCAAAATTTAAAAACTTAGTAATAACGGGTTTCAGCTTGTTTGTAGTTTTTGTACATTATTTCAAAACTTGAGTTGGTACTCCAGAAATATTGTTATCAATATGAGCAGGTTTAGGATTAATTTGAAAACATTTTCTAGCAATGTGTCTAGTTACTCCACATTTATGACACTTCTTGTTCTCATATCGATCTTTTCTATCAAACCATACACCCAAATTATAACATTGATTTGACGTGTGATAGCCCTATTTCCTTCTTTTTCTGTACCTTTGATTTGACGTTGAAGCACTGTGGTCCGACCTGCACCACTTATTTTCAAATTTTTGTGAGTTTTGTTTTTCAAATTTGTTTGAATTTTTATAATGATTGGATGATTGTTCCGATGAGCTTTTATTTTTGTTTTGAAAACTTTTAAAACTTTGTTTTTGTTCTTCATTCTTCTTAGAAGATTTTTGCGTTGAGCATTCACCTTTTTCAGTAGATTGTAGAACAGTTTCTTGAAAATTTTCTTTTAGTTTTAAAAATATTTCATTTTATCATTTTTAGCTTTTTCATCATCGGTATGATCATCACAGTTCTCAATTATGACATCGTCATAATTTTTAACAATGTTACTTATTGGAATTTTCTTTTTATTAACATTGATCGGTTTTGGACATATACGTTCTGATTTTAATGAGGAAGTCACAAATCCTTTCAATAATTTTGCTGAATTAGCAGCTTTTTTTATAACAGTCTCAACTTCTTTTTCAAGTTGAGCTATTTTCTCAATATGAGAATTTATTGCTATTTGATTTTCTATATTTATTTTATCAAATACAACTTTATCATTTTTAAACATTTTTATTTCAGTTTGAAAATCTACTACCATTTGTAATTTTTCATTTTCTAAAATTTTTATTTTGTTTTCAAAATTCTTTTCATTTTCTTTTAATTTTTATTTTCTAATGTCAAACTCTCAAGCTTATTCAAGAGTTTGGCATTATCTGCCTGATAATTGTCTACATCATAGACCGGGCAGACTAGTTTAGAACTTGAAGACTTATTTATGGATATACTTGAAACTAGAGCTTCATAGTTCTTAACCACTATACTCTCTTGAAACTTATTCGTCAGAGATGTCCATAATTTTTTCGCAGTCATGTATTCTGCTAAAGTATCAAGATGTCTTCCTTAACCGATTTCTGGATAAGATTAATCATTTTCTTTTTAGCAAAATAATCATCTTTCTGTTGAGTAGAATATTTGCACTTCTCCAGAATTTTCTGATTCACATCTCCTAGGAACGACATAACATGTCTCAATGGCGACCCAACTGCGGAAATGCATAGCTTGGACCCAGCTCTCAAATTTTCCTTTCCAAACTTTATATTCGTTCATACTCATCAACTTTGGCGGCTTCACAAACCCCATTTTGTTTTCCAAACAAATCTGTCGTTCAAAACACTTGAAAAATGATTAGCAAACACACAATTTTAGTTAAATTTGACTTTTAAATCGGAAATTTTAACGTATCGGTTTACTAAAAACGTTTAAAATTTTCGGAAAACTGTTTTACCAGATTAGAGCTTTAAACTCGTCTCATCAATACGAATCTAACGATATATAATGTCCGAGACGTTTTTCGGGATTTTCATGCCTTTTTTTTCTTTCTTTTTTTAGACAAGTTCGGGCGAACTGGTCAAAACTTGTGAAGATCATCTTATTAACAAGTTCGGTCGAACTTGTTATAGATTTTATGAAAATTTCCCTGAAGGTTAAGTTCGAGCGAACTTATGTTGGATTTCAAGAAAAATTACAAGTTCGGGGGAACTTGTAGTAGATTTTAACAAAATT
The DNA here is from genome assembly GCA_947069175.1 of Scalesia atractyloides. Lineage (NCBI taxonomy): Eukaryota > Viridiplantae > Streptophyta > Magnoliopsida > Asterales > Asteraceae > Scalesia > Scalesia atractyloides. The sequence goes on along the minus strand of CAMTDV010000030.1, from coordinate 13,069,038 downwards.
TGATCAAGTGAGGGCGAACTTGATTAAATTTGGATGAAAAATTACAAGTTCGAGCGAACTTATACAAAAATCACTGAAAAACCAATCAAGTTCGGGCGAACTTGATGAAAAATCACTGAAAAAGTGAGTTTTTCAATCAAGTTCGAGCGAACTTGATACTATGTTCGAGCGAACCTGAGTTACAAAACATGATTTTTTTAACTGTTCGACATGAATTCGGTTGTTTTAAGCTCTGATCATTTCAAGGGTTTTACTATTATGGATTTTACGTATTATACTTGAAAATCAGTCCATTTTGTCCTTGAATTGTCCAAGAAAAGTTAAAAATGAAAGAATAGAGTAGAAGATGAGATGTTCTATGTCCAATGTCTTCAAATTAGGCCAATCCTGCTCTGATACCAATTGAGGGTCTGTTATACGGATCGTTCTGATCCTAATTTGGCAAACCTAAGGTAAACGTGCGGAATCCGTTTGCATAGGAGACATTGTAGACAAGTTTGTTAATGTTTAATACCGTTTCATTGATATGTAGACGTTACAAATCTGGATGCACTTGGACAGAGCTTTGCCGTCTCTATGCCAAAATCACTAAAGTTACAAATGAAATGTCAAGACTCCTATTTATAGGAGTGCAAGTTCGCTGGTGAGATGCAAGTTCGGGCGAACTTGCTTAGTCAAGTTCGGCCGAACATGACTATCCACACATCATTCCAAGCGAACTTGACCCTTTACAAACATAAACTTCGACATTTCGCTTCTAAATACAGACTTGATATTATACGATGACGTAGGCAACAGACATATGCATCAACATGAAACATGAGTAGTAGCAGTAGTCTTGAGTAAGAGCAACTCGGGTGTAGAAACAACTAAGTGCTTTGTTGATTTGGCTTCGTGTACGCACACCAGTTTGTAATTCACCAATGATATTCGTTGAAGGATGGTAAGAATATGATCGTGGCATTTCTTCGCTAGGAACATCAACTGAGCTTTGCTGATTCGAGATATTCAGATCAATAGTCAATTCAACGTTAGGAGCGCTAGATGAAGCTTCGTTCTGATTGCTCGGGTTTGCAGATTGATTCAACATGTTGGATATCTGCTCAACTTCTTCATCCGATGAGGATTCACCTCAGCATCAAATGTCGGCGCTTCATCAGAGTCAGAATTCTGATTCTGAGGCATACTTGGCACTGTTGATGTATTTTTTGGTTCGAAAGAATCATTCGATGGAGTTATAGACGGTGTAGCTTCTGCTTCAGAAATATTTTCAACTTGAACACCGCTATTACTAGGACCTACTCCGGAAGACGAAGAATCCAACGTGGGTTGATTAACCACAATTGGTCTAATGATTTGTTCCTGATTCGCCTACTGTTGAAGATAATATAACGCTGCAATTTCTTCTTCAGAAGGTTCTTCCGGCAAGTCGAATGACTTCCAAAGATCTTGATAGTTGAACAACCATGTGTCGCCTCTTCTTTGAATAGGATCCGTATAGTTAAAACAATCAACATGCTGTGCTTCAATTACCTTTCTCAACGAGGGAACATACACTCTTCGTAGCGGACTCGCATACCCGACAAAGAAACCTTCAAGCGATTTGGCCCCAAATTACCATCTTGATCGATTACAGTACATGGCGCACCAAATTGCTCTAGAACTTCAAATTTGGTTTCTGTCGGTTGATCATTTCAAAACATGTCTTTTTCGATGGTTTAACAATTAAAACCATGTTTAGTGTGTAGCAAGCCGCTGCAACCACCTCACTCCAAAAGCTTACAGGAACTTTCGAATCTGCAAGCATGGTTCTTGCTGTTTTGATTAAAGTTTTGTTCTTCCTTTCAGCTACACCGTTTTGCTGTGGAGTATAGGGGGCACAGAATTCGTGCAGAATTCCCTTGGCATTGCAAAATTCTTTCATCTTATTATTCTTGAATTCTGTGCCGTTGTCACTGCGGATTCGTCTGACAGGGAGATGATAAAGGTTTTCTAGCTTCTTGAAAAGAATCACCAAATGTTCAAATGTTTCATCTTTTGATTCTTGGAAGAAAACCCATGAATAACGTGAATAGTCATCCGTGACGACCAAGCAGTATAAGTCTCCTGAAATACTTCGAACGTTCACAGGACCAAATAAGTCCATATGGAGACGTTCAAGCGGCTCCTTAATAGAATTCCGAATCTTCTTCGGATGTGACTTTTTGATCTGCTTCCCCTTTTTACATTCTAGACAGTGATCAGTCATATGGAAGCTCCGAAGATTCACACCCTCAACCAGATCATTATGTACCAGAAAATTCACTTTACGTAAATGAATGTGACCCATTTTTCGATGCCAAAGAATAGAATCTTCTCCGTAGCTTTCGTCACAAAACATTGAGCTGATTTTGATGATGTGGTAGCGACACCCATATCTAAGACATATAAATCGTTCTCACGTGGGGCTCGCATCAGAATCCAATCATCAGGTATTTTGAAACCCGGCTTTAAAATCATACACTCTTTATCGTTGAAATGCACCGTGAACTATTTGTCACAAATCTGCGAAATGCTCAGAAGATTGTTCTCAAGTTCAGCAATGTAGTTCACTCGATCAAACGATACTATGACGTTGGAGAGTTTTCCCTCGGCGACAATCATTCCACCTTGATTACCGGCAAATGCAACATATCCGCCATTAATAGCTTTTATGTCGAACAAAAGAGCTTTCATTCATGTCATATGTCTGAATGCTCCACTATCCAAAATCCACTTTGAAAGAACGGATCTTTGGAGCCCCTGTACATATTACAATCTAGTTAAACAGCGCGACCCAAGCCTTCTTGGTCTTGGGTTTGGGATAAAAAGCTTGGTAATCATCCTCATAATCTTCATCTGAGCCTCCACTGTCAGTTACATTTTCAAAGTTCGCTTTCTTCTTACCTTTTGTTGATTTGACAGTGTTGGTTTTGGTCTCAGATTTAGATTCTTTCTTGTTATCAGTCATAACAAGCACTGACTTGATAACCCCAGATGTTGTTGACTTTTCTTAGCAATCCAGGCTTGTGATTTTATGTTTGCCTTTTTTATGTAAAACTTTGTTTCGTTTGCCCTGGAAGTTTCACCTTTTTCGAAAGTTGAGTTTTCAAAATTCTTTTCAGTTTTAGGTTTAACTTCAGGTTTTGATTCAATTCTTTTCAAAATCTTGACAGATTTTACAAACTCTGGTTGCTTTGGTTTTACAACATCTGAACTTTCTTTCCTTCGAAGATAGGCCGGCTTAGATTTCGGACACTTGCGTGCAATATGACCAACTTCATTGCACTTGAAGCAAGTCCGATTATCATGTGAATGTCCACTAGTGGATTTTACACCACTTGTGGCTTTGGCCTTATCTCGAAGTTCCTTTTGTTTCTAAAACTCATCGTTTGATTGTCTCCCAATCAAACTTTCCTCCTGAACCGTATTTGTCCCATAAACGAATTTCATGTTTTTATCTTTGTACTCGTGAAATGGTGACATTTTCTTTACAGGTTCTTCATCCACATCCAAATCCAACCCAGCTCTCTGGTTTTCCGGATGATCCCCACCATTTCTCTGGTAGTTATTGTAGTTCCTTTTTGGTTTAGAATAGAATTTCTTTTCATTTTTCTCCAGGTCCTCTGATGTAACTTCAACCAGTTTGAACAGTTTATCCAATTGATCTTCTTTGACATTCCGAATCAAAAAACTGTCATCAAAGTATAATCTATCAGATTCACTAACCTTGTACATGACAACGTTATGATCATCACATAGACCATCTTCCGATGATGTATCGTCATCTTCAGATTTTGTGTCAGAACTGTTCAAACTCGAGGTGGCGCTCTCAAAGCTGCCATCAGAATCATTCAGAACATTTTCAACCACATTTTTAACCACCGCATTATTGTCATCATCTGATGTAGTATAGATTACGTCAATGTTCTCTGGCAACTCATTTTTCTTTTCAGATAATAACTCAATATTGAGTGCCTTATCCATCCCATCAACAGTTTTGCGACAATATTTCTCGCATAGGGGTGGAGGAATATTGTTGTATTCTCTACCATTTTTCTTTTTAGACTTTGTATCATTTTCTTCCGACGAGATCGTGGGAAGAATATGATCGATGAGCGTTAGTCGTATAACTTCTTAAAAGTTGTTGAACACGTTCTGTTTCAATTTTCATGTCCTCGAGTTGTTGTTTGGTTTCAGCAATGGTGTTGATGTAAATATTTATTGCTTTTTGTTTATCCAATACTGTCCCTTTTAACATCCTCACAGTGTCGTGTTGTTCGACATTGTTTCTATCGAGCCTGCCATAATCATCTTTCATTTTGTCATACACTTCCTTCATTGTACGATAATCGTATTTGAAATGTTCGTTATGTACATTGAGTTCAGCAATGATTTGTGATTTCTCGGCACATTTAGCACATGGCTCGGTACATCTTGTGCAAGGTTTCTCAACCTCCACAAACTACACTTTGACAACTTCCTTTTCGACTATCTTTACCTCTGGACCTACCTTAGTTAGATTCGCCATCATAGCTTTATTGGCAATGTCCGTGAGGTTTTCAGCATTCACTTCTTGAGCAACATCAATAACTTCTTCATCAATCGATTTCTTTTCAATCACTTTCTCCTGAGAACTTCCATCAAAGTTACCTGCAAAACTAGAAGTTGAGTTAGGAGTTAAAATGCCTTGTGTCTTCATGTGCAGATAAGTTTCCTCTTCTTCTTGTTGTTGCAGATATTATTCCAGTAGAACACTCTCCAGAGCTGCTTCCTCAGCATATGTATCTTTGACAATTTCCGCCATTAAAGCAACTCCTGTCTTCTTTCCAATATAAGAGTTCCAATCAAAACCATCATCTTTGTTGGTAGCAACCATCGCCTTCTCGTATTGTTGGATGGTTTTTCTTGAATGTCAACTTAAGTCTTTTTCGGGAATGGTTTATACTGAAGATACTTTTTGTAATAATCACTTCCACTTCTGAACGGACTCTGGTTGCCACTTGCCTCAGCATTCTTACACTCTCTCTTGAAATGCCCCTTCTGTCGGCATCTAAAACAAGTGACTTTTGATTTATCAAACCCTAGCTTGTTGCTTGAATTTCCGATATCTCGGCTTGTGAGCGCAACAAACTTTGTCACCCTTCGAATGATAGAAGCTAAAGACCATTTTATATCCATCAGTTCCAGTTCTTCTTCGTCCACCTGATCATAATCTTCAGCGGTCATTTCTGGATTGCCAATTTTCCCTGCCACTAGACTTTCATACGATTCTTGAACTGTAGCGAGAAGAGTCATCTGTTGCTTAGCAACTTGCTCAGAAACAACTTATGTGATACAGTGTCACCACACTTATTTTCACTGTTGTTGCTACAGAATCTACAATACATCATTCAAATTACGAAGATGCCCTCAATTCAAACTTAAACTACAAGCCAATAAAAATTTTGTTTGCCTTAAGTTAACAGAAATGTTACATTTATACACATTCGGATCAGCATTCGTTTGTTGATTCTGATTAGCTTGACTCTGATATGAAGCATTTGACCCCGTGCTTGAAAAAGAAGAATTCTGTGGACTTTGATCATATTGAGGATATGATTGATTTTGATTCTCTGGCGAAGAATTCATGTTTGCACTGAATGTTGTTTGAATATTTGGGCTTGAAATGCTGTCTTGCATTCCGTTCTTGTAATATAGACCAACATCTTGAACAATGTTAGCATTCTTCGACTTTGCAATCTTTAGAAGTTCCATCTCATGACCTTCAAGTTCGTCGATGAATGTAGCCAGCTTGAAGAATTCCCAGTTGTGACTTTCTTTCAATACCATGAGATAGGTAGTCCATTCTCCATCAATAACGCATCAGCAAGCTTGTCGATGTATTCTGGTTCCGTCTTTTCAAGACCGTGTCTCCTCATTTAGACCTTCAGATTACAAAACCGTTCAATCATCTGTTTCATTGTCTCGCCCTTCAACATGGTAAAAATATCGAATTCCTTCAAGATAAGAGCTTTTTTACTCTTGATCATCTCTGCGCTTCCTTGGTATTTCTTTTGCAGTGATAACCATAGTTCTCTCGCAGTCGTGTATTCGGGCAACAAGATCAAAATATCCTCTTTAACGGATTGTATAATGAGACTAATCATCTTTTTCTCAGCAATGTACTCATCTTTTTGTATTGTGGAGTACTTGTACTTCTCCAGAACTTGCTGATTTTCATCTAACGGAACGATCCATATCCTCTCTCAATAGCCACCCAGCTTTGGAAATGCATGGCTTAAACCCAATAACTGAACTTCTCCTTCTATCCCTCGTACTCGTCCATACTCATGAACTTCGGAGGTTTAACGGACGTGCCCATTTCGTTGTCAAGGTTGACTTGTTGTATCACATTAGCATTAGATGTACCCACTCCTGACATAAAGGCTCTCTGAAGATCATCCATCGCGAATATCGACACACGTACACTGAAAACACGTTCAAACTTTGAAAATGATTAGACTTACTACAAGTTCGGTCGAACTTGTAGTTTATGAATGAAGAATTTTCTGATTTACACAAGTTCGGTCGAACTTATGTATTCTATTTTGAAAATGACCTGAGATTAACTTCGAGCGAACTTACTAACTGATTTCAAGGAGAAACTTGCAAGTTCTGGCGAACTTAGCTTAAATTTCCTGATTTTTATCAAGTTCGAGCGAACTTGATAAAAAATCAATGAAAACTTATTAAGTTCGAGCGAACATAATAATAATTCTTACAAAAACCCTCAAGTTCAAGCGAACTTGATAGAAAATCACTCAGAAAGTGAGTTTCTAAGTCAAGTTCGGTCGAACTTGGCTTATAAGTTCGATCATGATGAGTTTTGAAAACATGGTTTTTGCAACAATTTGACACCAATTCGTTTGATTTTAATCTCCAAACTCTCAGGGGTTTATCTATGATGTATTTAACATGACATATTCAAATTTGGACAGAATTTGCCCGTAGATTCTTTATTTTAGTGTAAAAGTTTAGAAAATAAGAAGAATGGAGTAGAATTAGAGATGCTCTTGTCTTGGTATCAATCAAATCAGGCTATTCTAGCTCTGATACCACTTGTAGGACCGATCCTGATAGCATAGGAACCTAGATTTGATATCTAATGTCCATAATAGCGGAAATATTATGACACGATTACCAAATAACAAGAATTAATCAGTTAAACGTCAATTTTATTGATAAACTTCAAATCTCCAGTTTAACAGAGCTTCTTTACTCAGAGCACCAAAGTTACAAATGACAAGACACAAGCTAGCTATTTATAGGATACTAAGTTCGCTGGTGGAAGGGAAGTTCGGGCGAACTTGACATAGTCAAGTTCGGCCGAACTTGACTTCACAATACCATCACAAGCGAACTTGACCCTCAATTACATAAATACTTGATTTCGCTAGCCTATTCACATCTAATCTATACAGACTCGATATAAGACTAAGACATAGACATTCTGCACCAACAAGGCATATGAATGTTCATCCGCATATAAAGACAAACTGAAGAAGGTTCATGATGCAAAAATTAAGAAGCGAACTTTTGAAGTGGGTCAAAAAGTGTGGTTGTATAATTCTTGGTTGAAGTTATTTGCGGGCAAGTTGAAGAGTAAATGGATGGGTCCATTTGAGATCACACGAGTGGGTAGGTTCAGTGATATTGATATCTTGGATGTTCATACCAACAAGAAGCAAACGATGAATGGGCACCGACTCAAGCCGTATTTGGCAGGGAACGATATCAATAAACTGGAGCTTGACAAAGTGGGCTACAGTTTAAGCCCGGTAGATGAAGAACAAGCATGAGAGGCCCAGGTATGGTAGTGTAAATATGTAGTTTAGTGTTTTTATAAATTTACCGTACCCGTTTTAACTTGTGTTTAAAACAAGTGTGGGGAAATTCTTTTGAATTTCTTTAACACAGTGTTGAGGACAACATGAGTTTTTCATGGGGGGTAGGGTAATTTTTATGTTTTTGAAAAATATAAAAATCATAATATATATATATATAAACGCCTAGATGCCACCGTAGGCTACGGTGGGGCCGTAGCTTACGGTGCCCAGTTAAAACCTTTACGTCACTTATAAACTGTCTTACGGTGCACAAGGAAGTGCGAGTTACCACCGTAGCTTACGGTGGCACCGTAAGCTACGGTGGCAAGATGGCGTGTGGGGTCCGAGTATATAAAAAAAACTGGAAAATCACTTTTAATTATAACCACATACACGGGATTTCACTCCTTTTTACCATATTTTCTTATCTTCTACCCCATTCTTCTCTAAACAAAAACCCTAGCTTCCATAACTTCAAACCTTCACCATTATCTCAAATCTTCACCGAATCAAGTGATTTTTGGGTCCAAATTGGCTAAAATTTCGCAAGGAATTCAGATTTGTGGTCATATCTCAATGATTCCTTTATCTTGGTGGTTGATTCTGGACACCTTGGGTCTGAAAATTTGGGGGTTTTGTGGGTTGGTGTTAAGCTTGAAGCTCTTGTCATTTTCTCCTTCTTGAAAGCAAAGGTATGCAATGTATGTTCATTAATTGAGGTACATTACAGAATTGTAAGTTGTCTTGAATTTTTTGCTTACATACTTGCTTATAGAGGTTAGATGATATGAACGTGTGGGTTAATAGCGGGGTGGTTGTAGATGGGGGTGTTGTCAAATTGTTGTTCTATGTTTGTTTTGGGAAATCATTTCAATATAGAGACATCATGCCCAAATTTTGTTAAAAAGTTAAAAGCTTGTGTTTTTACATCTACAACCATTGTGATAAGCAAGTATGGGGAAGATGATTGATGAGGAATTGATGTTGTGTATGTGTATGTTATGTTTGTGATGTGCAGGATTATGGGGCGTAAAGGAAAATAGCATGTTGGATCATCGAGCAACCCGGATGAGAATCCGGGAAGGAAGAGGATATTAATTTTGCAAGATGATGTGGAAGAAGATGAGGAGGAGCAGCCGAGGGGGCTGAAGCCTGTATCGGAAAAAGGTAATTTGGATGATCGACCGGTAGAGTGGCAAGCTGTGTTATTCCATGACCAAATGAACAAATTGTCTCAGCGTAAGGACGCTTTCATTTGTGAGAAAGAAATTCATGAATTGGATTTTGGTCCATTCGGTATCACCGATCGGTTTAAGGCTCTTGGTTGGGAAGCAGCTCTTAAGTGCTATGATAAAGAACGATAGAACTTGTATAACGCCGAGATTCAAGAGTGGATGGCCACACTTAGATGTCCACCATATCGCGGAGTATCTAAAATGAAACTGTTCGGTACCGTGAATGGAGTTGAAGTTGAGATGTCATTTGAAACTTTGCGAAGGGTTACGAAGTTTGATAGTAAACCTACAACTCAGTACATGATCCCTAAATTGGAAGATTTGTATATCTCACCAGAGAAGCACCCACAATGGCAAAATACGTTGAACTATCTATTTTTACTCGTTGTTGAGAGGAGCGCCCCTTATTCCATTCCGATTTTTGGTGTTGAACAATGTTTGGATAAGTCGGAATAGTGATCAACGGAAAATAATACCATTGTAGGCTTATCACGGCATTGTTGAAGATGTACGGAGCAATTAATCAGGATGACAAAGGCTCGTAAAAGAAATTCAAGCCTTTTGATATCAAGTAGTTGGGGTCGGCATGGACGTATACTGAGTCAGAGAGATATCACAAGTTAAAAAGCGAAGGTCAAAGGTGGAGAGCGTTGAAGATTGATGCGAGGCCATTACGGCCGGGTGAAGAATATGAGTCGGAAAGTGAAGAGGAGGCTCCTAGTGATGATGAGTTTATGGATGATTAGTATACTGCTCCTATGGATACGGGTGGTGAAGGACCAAGTGGAAGTAGAGGTGGAACCCAATCAGGCTATATTGGTAGTGCATTTGATTATGAACAAATGTCGTACGGTGCAGATTGGGCATATGGTGGATCGATGGAGCAAGTTGTGGAGACAATGCGTCCACCCACTTTATCGGATTGGTCTGATTCTTCTCAAGTAGCTTTTGATCATCAAACATTCATGGGAGCGAGTATGGAGAGAGCGTTGAAACAAAATTACGACCGACAAGAATTATGGAATCGAGCTCAAATGTATGCTCGTGAAGAGGAGATAAACAGCCGCTACCTTGATGATCGGAACAGACGCATGCATGATGCGTGGCACGCGGGTCAACCAGTTGTTGCCGATCCTCCCATTGTGGATTACTCCACTCTATCACCATATGATGGTAGCGTATCATACCCCACCCCACCATTGCATCATTCACAGTGGGTGGATCTGCATACGGGTATGGGAAGCCAACAAGCCGATCAAGGAGGAAATCAAGAAGGTAGTAGCAGTGGCTCATTTTGATTTGGAGAGTTCACGGATGTTATGACATCCATCTTCGGGCCCCCTCAGCCGAGATACTATTGATCAGGTCGTGCTTTATTTCGTTTTGTACATTTTTGTATGTATTCATGTTTATGTTATGGTTGGGTGGATGGGTGGTGTTTGATATGTTTTGTTGATGGGTTGTGAACGGTTGGTGGTGTTTATATATATATATATATACATATATATACATATATATATATACATATATATATATATACATATATATACATATATATATATATATATATATATAAAGAAAGTTGGGGTTTGAGAATTTGAGCGGAAGTTGATTTGAGGTATATTGATGATTAATTCTTCCAAAGCCATACATTGGGGTCAATGTATCCCAAGTGTGGGGATGGAGGAAAAATATTTAGGTTTTTGAAATTTTTTATTAACCAAGTAAAAAGTGTGATAATTTGAAAACCTGACATTAAACCGCATGCACATCGGCAACCCTTTTTCCGTGTCCTTTCTTGGTGAGTACTTGGGCCACACACATATTGTACTAGACAATTTTCTTTGGTTGAGTGGCAATATGTGAATTGTGTTAATAGAACTTGTTGGTAGATGCATTTTGAGGCCTTAGCTTGTTTGCTTGTAGAGATGATAAGGGTATTTAGGTAGCCTCGTCTGGATGTGCGTGAGTGTGGGATTGGGGGGTTGGACCTCATATGTTATATACATGAGCTTGGTAAGGTGAGGGGTGGGGGTTTGGTCCGTAGTAACCATATTTGAGCTTATAGCCATTTATTTGTGACCCGTGCCTATCTCTTTATATCTACCCATTGATTTGATTCGGTATAGGAGTGTTAGTTGCAGCATTTACTTATTGTTTGTTATAAAAAATGATGAAAAAAACTAAGAAAAATCCAAAAGAAGGAATAATGATGTTAGTTGTCGGAATAAACAGAAAAGAAAAGAAAAAGGAAGTGTAGTTGTGTATATAGTTAGTGCTTATGTTTATTTTATTGTGATAGTAACACCAAACCGAATCAAAGAGCTACTTGCATATATTCTCCCATGTCCTACCTTTACACCTAGCCCTGTTATAACCGTTAAGTCCCTTTGATTTAAAAGCAAGCTAGGCATATTTTAGGTGGAGATTTGATTTATGTACAAGCCTATTGTCGCACATTAACACATTTGCATTGAGGGTTCTAGCGAAAATGTTGCTAGTTGCTTTGTTGTCACTGAGAGGAGAGCTATTTGTGAGGGGTGTGTTATGTGGTATGATGTTAGGTTAGTAAAAGGATGACACATATTTGCTTGGTTTGGACGGAAATTGTTCATGAATTTGGAAATGGTTTGATGTGTTGCTTGGGACAAGCAACGGTTAAGTGTGGGGATGTGACGGGTGGCCCTTTGGACAACCCTTAAATGCCTTAAGACTATACGATCTCGCACATTTAATCGGGTCTATTAGTGGAATTAGATAACTACGGTATGTTTGGTGTTGCAGGTACAAAGAAGCGTAACAGAGAGGTGTTATAATGCTTAGATGAATGCTTGTACGTGTTACAACCGAAAAGGAGACTTGGAAATGGCGAAAAATGAACAAAGGAGAAACTCCTAGCGTCCACCGTAGCTTACGGCGGCGCCGTAGCTTACGGTGGACCCTGGAAGTTTATGTGGTGCCGTAGGACAGTTTCAGAAGGCCGTAGGATTTTGTGAAGACCACCGTAAGCTACGGTGGGACTGTAGCTTACGATGGTGCCCAGCGAGAAAAGTGTAACTGCCCTATTTGATCCGTTTTCAAGTGTCTTTTCACTATCCAATCATTAAAGAAGTTTTGGAGCAGTTCCTGGGCGAATTTTGGTGTTCTTGCTTGGTTTTGAAGGATTCTAAACATTCGGTTTATGTTTTTAATTTGTATGAACATCAAACTTATTGTTATGTCGATTCACCGAGCCATGAGTGGCTAAACTTGTTAGTGATCGTCCTAGGTTGAAGGTTTGCCTGAGACATTTATGTTTTGATTCGGATTTCTAGAATAATGAACTTGCTTTGTTTGTTTATTATGGTGCGTTGATTGCTTGTTTGTAAATTGTTAATCTTTATGTTAATCATAGTCTAAACCATACTTTCTTGATGTCGTTGGCAATCGAAATATCATGGGCGGGATTAGGGTTGGATATTGATTAATTGGTCATCGGGTAACAACCTCGCATTAGTATAATCCGAGTACTTAGTTCCCTTTCATCACAACAAGTAACGACACATGAGCGATGTCTATATGGCTCTTTCTAGTTGAATCTTAACATGAATGTCAAGGAAAACCGGAAACCTAGGATGGTCATTTGTCTCTAAATTGTTTACAAACCAAATCCTTCTTTTGCAAATTACTTAGTTAATCTTAGTTTTAAAATCAAACAATCCAAATCTTTGAAATTACTTTTCTGCAATTTAGTTTAATTTAGTTAATTGATAAAGCTATAAAATAGACACTGTTAAGATCTGAGTTTGACCTGATTGTGTTGTTTTAAACAAATTGATCATAAAGTAAGATAAAACACATGATACCTTGCAGCGGAATGCAATTTAAAACTTTGTAACACAATCAAGGGGAGATTAGCTTTCATCATACAATGTTTCATTGCTCAAAAGATTGAAAAGATTATAAACAATTACATGCATGAATCACTAACTCCCCCTCAGTCCGAGCTCACACAGGTTAGATCGTACAAGATAAGTGTGTGTGTGTGTGAGAGAGAGAGAGAGAGAGAGAGAGAGCGGAATAGAACAGTACACGCACTGTCTATTTATAGTACTAATCCTAACCTCAGTGGCATCTTTGCTGACGTCACCAAGACAATGACATCTAGCAAACCTAACAAACTCTAACTATTGCTAATGCTATCCTCTGATACATTTACAAAACACTGATTGCTAGCCAATAAGATGCTAACCACTGATGAGCTTAACCACTGATGAAGCTTTATCAGATGTTCTTCAAAGGGTGATCAGACCTTTGACTTCTAGCAGACTTTTGACTTCAACAGAGGTTTGGTCTTCAACGGTCTTTACAAACCAACAGAGCTTAGCACTGAGCAGATGTTAGAGCCATCAGATGTTAGATATCTTGTCATTGAAGGAAGTTGTGAGTCAAAGCACTGTTTGTTCTGGATCATTTAGTACAGACCTGTTTTGGCATTTTAACATCTGTTCTTTTGTAGGGATCAATCCCAATAATCTCCCCTAGAACAGATGATGCCAAAACTCTTCCTTATTCCTGGTCTTTATTCTCTCATCAGTTTTTCCCTGATTTGTCTCTTGAACTGTAGTTCAAAATTCTGGGATATCTTGTCATTGAAGGAAATTGTGAGTCAAAGCACTGTTTGTTCTGGTTCATTTAGTACAGACCTGTTTTGGCATTTTAACATCTGTTCTTTTGTAGGGATCAATCCCAGTAATCTCCCCTAGAACAGATGATGCCAAAACTCTTCCTTATTCCTGGTCTTTATTCTCTCATCAGTTTTTCCCTGATTTGTCTCTTGAACTGTAGTTCAAAATTCTGGGAATTTTCATCATCTTCATCCCTGCACAGTTGAAGTTCCAGAATATCTTGAAGGTCAGCTACACCCAGGCTTAGTGCATCCTTCCTTGTTATATATTCAACTTTCCCATTAGACTTGAGCAAAGTCAATACATGGGTCTGTTTATCAGACATCCACTTTAGTATTTTTGACTTCAATGGGTTTCTTGGGAGAAGTTTTATTTGTGATGAGTTTGAGAGAGGTAAACTGCTTGATAGCCCTTTTTCTGTTTCAGCAGGTTGAGCTTGAGGCTTTGATGAACCATCTTCAAATTCATGCAGAGATTGATTTTTGTTGGCATGTTTACTGATGTCAGCTTCTCTCTGTTTTTCTTCCTCATCCATTTGTAACTGCCTTTTTCTTTGATTCAAGGCTTGGATGGATGCTTCTAAGGCACGATCTGCACAGTAATTTTTAAACTTGTTCCAGTCTGGTGCACTCTTCCTTATTTGAGGATCTTTCTTCATCCTTTCACATCTGTTTACTTCTTGTTTGAGAGCTGTGATAGGCTAGTCTTTGAACTGATGCTCATAGGCTTGATATGGTTTGTCTCTCATGATAAGTTTTATGAGATCTTTATTTGACACCTCGCAAAAACCCGTCCCGTTAAATTCCGACACGTGTCCTGCTGATCCTCGAATGCCACGTGCTTAACGAGAGGGACTAAACTTGCCAACATGTTAAATTATAACCTCTGAGTGGCAAGCTCTGAAGTTAAGGGACCAAAAGTGAAAAAATGCAAATCTTCATGTTCTGGAAGGCGGTTACGGACCGCAAGCTCAAAGGTTACGGTCAGTAACCATTTGAATATTACGGGTGCCAGAAGGCCTTACGGAACGCAAGGTCAAGACCCCCGCTTTTGCAAAAAAGTGATAAAAAAACGCCGGGGAAAGCGATCGCAACAAAAAGGGTAAGCAAGAAGAATAATAATAAATAAATTGTGCCAGCGAGCAGAATTGTGGCAGGACCTGCTCCTGCCACCTATGTCACGTTTTGCCACTCTCCAGCTGCTTAAGACACGTTAGGAAACACTTGTTGCAACCTTATAACACTCCATGGCACCTGGCACAAGCTCCTTACTCCTCCTTCACTATATAAGGGCACTTGATCTTGTCTCAAAACTTGCTCATTTGCTTCAAATCATCTCCTCTCCTCCTCTGGAAGTTCCTGGCCTTATAGGAGCTTCCCCTTAGTTATATTTTCGTGCTAGGACCTTATGTAAGTGTTCCTAGCCCTCCTTGTTCAATTATATTAAGCTTTGAACCAAAGTCAAAACATTGACGTAAAAACGCTTTGACTTTCGGCTAAGAACAATTCGGTCCAGTCAACGTTCATAACGAACGTGGCCACGTGATCGTAATTAGGTAAGTGTTAATCCCTCAAGAGGGCACCTCCTGATTACCACGTTTGCTTGGTCAATTGACGGGTCAAAGTTATATTAATACAAAGTCAAACAGGTCAGTTTTGAAATAAATTCATATCTAACAATGTAGGTGCTATAAAATCAGTTTCAACACTTTAATAACTTGGTAATAAGTATTAGAACATGTCTCAACGTGTTCGGCCCATGAAGTCCAGGTTTAAGGTCGGTTCACAACCGAAAGTCGCAAAAGCTGACTTTTGCTTTGACTTTCAGTTTTGACCCGATTTAGCAACCTTAGCTTCTGAGATTAGGTTGCCTTGTGACCATGATATATTGTACTATAACTGGAGTTATATGACATGGTCAATTAGTAATCCGAGTATTTATGCAAGTTTCATATAATATGCCGAATTTTGCTAAAAGGTCCTTAAGAGCTTAAAAAACGAGGTTTAAACATACATGAGCATAAAATGAGTTATAAACTAATGTACTAAGTCATTGAACTTTTATTGAGGCCAACTTTCTGATCTAAAACCCAAGAAATGTTTATTTCGCATAGTTTACGCATTTTGCGATTAAATTACTCTTTTTCCCGTAAATTACTTTAAACATAACTTTGGCCTCAAAACTCTTTACCTACTGATGTAATATCATAATTAGGATTATTTGGAATGCCAATTCAGATTATAAATTGGGTTTATATACAAGTCCATGTATTAAGTCCTTCAATGACGATATTGCCCTTTTCGACACCGAAAATATATTTTAATCATTTTTGAAGAACAAAACCTATTATCTACTGATGTATTATATTAAACAACATATTTTCATCATACAAATCTGTTCATAACATCAATTTCACTCAAATACCATGTAAATCGTCATTTAGCGACTTAATCGCCGTTTCGGCGCATAGTATGGTTTAAAACCATGTTAAAGCATCAAGACTTGGTACCTACTGATTTCAAAACTTATTTTAAACATGTTTACAGTAGCTACATAGTCTAAACTCAGGTTCCCAAATATTTCGTCAAGTCATGTGTGAAATGACTAAAATGCCCTTTCGAGACATAGTTTGGTCTTAAACTCTAAACCACACACATACATGATATCCTACTGATATAACATCATAATTAAACTATTTTTACAGTAAGTTTATAACCATTACATCAGTTTGCTCATAAAGTCTTTTTATAAACCGTAAAATGACCAAAATGCCCTCTTAAGGCATGAATTGATTTTAAAGCCGCAACGGATCAACATGTTGATAACTTACTGATGTTACGACATGTTTAAAGTATAATAGAATATGGAACTTGTATAGGACTCACCCGGTTACCCGGTTTCCTTATATGCGTACGGTTCGGCCTACGTAACTAGTTTACGTAATTTAACCGAAACGGGTTTAACCTTATCATTTTAGTTTCAAAATCCAGAATGTAACATGTTTACCCATGTTCAACAAGTCTCCATACTTGTTGGGTTTAAACTATATTCTATTCCGGTCATCGCTTAATCTAGCGTTTAGTACCGTTATTAAACTTAAGCTACCTGGTTCGACTCTACAACGTAGACAGAACCCGTTAGCATTCTAATTGGTTGTAAACACCATCATTTCCAGACTAAGAGCCTCCCGGTAGATTGGCGACTAAGCTTACTTTTTGAATTGTCGGCTGAGTTATTTATCTTATTGAAGAATTGCTCAGGTAAATACTTTTAACTTATTTTCCCTATACGGGCTTGGAATACGGTATAATAATACCGCTTGGTCGGGTATGGGATCATGTTATCGGATTGTGATTTACTAAATCCTTATAACCCGTTTTATTTTGTATTGTTTGATAACTTAAACATTGGGGGTTAATTCGACCATGTCTGGGATATCCTTGGCTCATTTAAGTTACTAATGGCCACGACCTTAAGCGCGGGGTGTAGGCATACACCTGACAGACGCTAATGCTAATAATATATTGAATCCCACTGGTGGATTATTTAAGTGGCGTGTCGATTAATCAGGTTATTCGGTTTCTGCACCGGACCCCATATGTAATGACAAACATGTAAAACTATAAACAAGGTCATTTTGAACTATCCCAAGTTATTTAGCAATCGTGCCAAGTGCACCAAACACCATTTTAAATAAATGTTTACAAAATTAGTCGGTTATTAGTATTTACCAGTGAAAACTGACGTATTTTCAAAAGACTAAGTTACAGGTGGCAACACGCAATAGATCGGGAGTTGCGCTATAGTGACAATAGAGGAATTTGCAAGTCTCTAGGTTGCTTGAAGTCTGTTGAACAATACTTTGTATATATTTATTTCGATCCGCCTGTGGATCTTTTCATTACAAGCCTTGTAATTTATTTTTGAACTTTGGACACCCGGTTTGTAATAGTTATTTAAATCCAAGACTTCTGTTGTGTTGTGTTTGTTTGGCTATGATGTTATCAACTACGTCACGATATTCCCCAATCGGGCCCACCGGGTTACACGTGGAAATCGGGGTGTGACAGGTTGGTATCAGAGCCACACTAGCCTTTTGTGTTTAATCCCGAATTACACAATAAGCACATTCCTTAGACTTCTGAGTCTAGGCCTTGACCTAAGAGTATTCATTTCATTATTAAGATATTATTATTGTTTTTGTGTGGTTTTAACTTTTATTGTTACAGGAATCATGACACCAAAATTTAGGCGTGGAGGCAAGGGCAAGGGTCCCATGAGGGGCGGACCCTTTATGACATGGCCATATTTCAGGCCGCCTTATAGACCCTCACTAGCCGGAGCAGCTGATTTTCCTGATCACAATCCATACGAGGGATCCGGAGACTCTTCGTCTCCATTTGAACCTTATAGACATTCTATTTCACACGAATAATCCCCACCTCAATCACAATCTCAACATTCCTACCATTCTCACCACTCTCACCAATCACACCATTCTCATTCTCATTCACACGAAGAATTCTTCAACTTTAACTTCGTCAACCCAGTCAACTAACCCTCACCAGAAACCCCTCCAGTCGACTCGCCAACACATATGGAGGAGGATTCCGATCCGGAAGAATTCCCCCAAACCGGATCCTATGGTCATCCCATCGAGCTGTCTAGTGGCTCAAGCTCCGTGGCAGGATCTCCGTTTCGAGGTCCTGATGACTATAAACAAAGATGGGCGCAGTATGTGTTCGTCAACACACCCTCCTACCACAGCACTCCGCAACATCATGCCCATCACCACATCCTCAAATCGAGGATGAACCTATGCAGCCGGTGGAGCAACCTCAACCACCTCAAGAGTCATCATCACAACAACGTCAGAGGCGTGGCGCACGCATGTTGATGCGTGCTGGCCAAAGGTCGGGCTTGCTACCACCTTTCCCACCATCTTACCCCATAATCCCTGAGGACCCATAAATGGGTGGGCCCTCAAACACTTCACCTGTGGCGGTTCCAACCCCACAACCTGCTGCTGATCCGATGCCCCGACCGGTAGTTCAGCCATCTTCATCGGGTTTTGGTAACCCGATTCCCACCTACCCAGATCTATCTGGATGTGGTGCTGATTTTACTGCTCCTTCATACGATTCGTATCTTGAAGCAGCTATGCACAATGCCCTATATCATTCTCCTTTTCCTAGTTACCCACCTTTTTACCCTTCCTATGCGGCTATCGGGTATCCCCATATGTGTACACGCACCCGGGTATGCCTCAACTGCAACCGCCTCCACCTCAGCCTCAACCTCAACCTCAACCGCAAGTACAACTCGAGGCCATTAATGAGGCCTTAGATCAGGCCAGGGAAATGCGGCAACAAGTTAAGAAGTCGGAGAAGAAAACAACTAAACTTTTTAAGAAGCTTTATAAAGCAGTGAAAGGAAGGAAGGATGAGTAGATTTTGTAATTCCATTTATGTAATTTTAAAATTTCAAAAAGTCCCTGCGAGGACATTGTTATTTCTTTAAAGCCCCTGCGTGGGTATGTTTTTCTTATGATAGTCCCTGCGCGGATAAGATTTTGTACTAAGACCTCCTTAGAGGCAAAATATGTAATCCTTTTCGTTTTAGTGAAACTTTGGAATTTGTGTTAAAGTACATTCTTGTTACTTCCTTTATTCATTCGAGCGTCTCGATTTTAATTCGATTTTTATTGCTCCGCTATAAATTCCAAAAGATCTTCTTAATGGTTTGCACCTGCCATGTGATTAGGTCACATAACATGGCAAAATAAAGGGTAGTTAAGATGGAATAATCTTCTACCATGATAGTTAAGGAAGGATATCGCTTCTATCAAGAGGTAGTAACTCGGTTTAGACCTCCAAGCCCCTATGGTCAATGCGATCAGGGCTAACCGTTAAACCATTTTAAGACATCATTCTATGTTAATGTTTAAATAATATTAACACTCCTGGCAGCGTGACGTGAGGAACCACACTAGCCATCAAAATAGTTGAACTTTGATTCAAATATTATAAGTCTTAACAATCATTGTGATCAAGACTAACGTTATCATTACAATGATAAACGTTATAACATCCATTAGTGATGTAGTACCTACGGGTCATCTATATACTATGTCCTTTGGTGACAGTAACAGTTGTAGTCCTTGACTCTCTGTTTAAATCTTATTAGTCTACGTGACAAAGGCCCTTTTGTGCCACATCTCTCATTCTGGTGTCAAGCTTTCAAGCTATCTTAAATTATCAATATGACAAAGACAGATGCGACATTTCGATCCACTGTCTAAAATCATGGACTATGTCCAATTCTATAAAGACTCGTGAAGGTCCTCTTGGGGCCTAAGATATAAACTTTTGGTTTCGATAAAAAGTCTGAGTGGTTTAGCCATTCCATGACTAACATAAAATACCTATTTCGGTACATAGCACAGAGAATCTATAATGGCAAATTTTGTCGGCGCAAGCAGTAACCACAACAATGACAGTCGAAACAAAGCAAATATAGTTATTAACGAGGATGACTTCCAGGCTCGCATGCCGTGGGTAAGGCTATGGAGAAAGCCTTTGAAAAATTTAACAGGTCGAGTGCTACACACTCTATGTCTGTATGGAAACCGCACTCGAAACCTCCTACCTCTAATAAGAAGGAGGATCATGTTCACTCATCAAGCAAGAAGGACGAGCCTAAAAAGCAAGAGATCCTGGATAAAACTAATACATCAAGGAATGGCTGCTCGTATAAATATTTCGTCACGTGCAAACCACGAGACTTTAATGGATAAAAAGGGGCTATTGAGACCATGAGATGGCTCGATGAGATCGAGACAGTGGTAGATATCAGCGGGTGTGCTGATAAGGATATCGTGAAATTTGTGTCGCAATCGTTCAAGGGCAGCGCCCTGATTAGGTGGAAGGCATTAATGCAATCCTTGGGAAAGGTCCACCTACACAACTTGGGATGGTCCCAAATTTTGGACCTTGTTAAGGACACATATTGCCCACCGCATGAGGTGGAAAAGATTGAGAGGGACTTTCTCGCTCTAACGATGAAGAACCTCGATTGTCAGAAGTTTGTTACCGACTTCGACTCGTACTCCCGACTTGTACCATATCTAGTCACTCCAAAGCCTAAGCGGATCGCGTGCTTTATCAATGCTTTAGCCACAGAGATCAGGAGTTTGTTTAAGGCGGTTCAGCCTAGTACCTATAAGCTGCAGTTAAACTAGCTCTCTCCCTCACTCAGGAATATGTGAGGAGGATGTCAGCCCGGAAGGAAACTGAGGAAAAGAGAAAAAGGGAGGATGAAAACTCCCAAAGATTTAAGAAGAAAGGAAAGTTTGGGTCCCACAAAAATCAGAATAGGTCTGGGGAAAGGCCTGAATGTAAAATTTGCAAGAAACAACACGGTGGACAGTGTCGATTTGATCCGCAAGCGAAACCTTGTGGTATTTGTAAAAAGATGGGACACAAAACCGTGGACTGCAGAGATATCAAGGATGCGACTTGCTTCAAATGTGGTGAGAAAGGCCACATAAAGACTAACTGCTCCAAGAATGCAAAGGAGGATAATACAAAGTCTGGTGGAGCTAAGAAAAGCAATGCTCGGGCTTTTCAAATGAACGCCCGAGTGGCCGTCAATGACAACAATGTTATAACAGGTACTTTCCTCATCAACGATACCTTTTCTAGAGTTCTTTTCGATTCGGGGGCTGATAAGTCATTTGTCGACCATAAGTTTAGCAAACTATTAAACTTGCCCGTAAGAACTCTAGACATAACATATGAGGTAGAACTTGCCGATGGAACCATTGAAACTGCTTCGTCTATTCTGGATGGATGCTTTATATCCATCAAGGATCATTTGATTCCTATCTCTCTTCTGCCAATGAAATTGGCGGGGTTCGATATAGTCGTAGGCATGGATTGGTTATCCCATAACCAAGCCCGCATTGCATGTGATAAGAAACTAATTGAGATCAAAACCCCATCCAGTGAAATGCTCACCATCTTTGGAGACGTGCACTACGGGTTGCCAGAAAAAGTTGCCATGCTTAAGGCCTCCCGATGTATGAAGAGAGGTTGTGTCGTCTATATGGCGCAAGTAACCGTTGATAAACCTAAACCAGAGATTGAAGATATACCCGTTATCTCGGACTACCCAGATGTTTTTCCTGAGGAATTACCCGGTCTACCCCCTGATAGACAAGTCGAGTTTAGGATCGACATTCTACCTGGATCTGCACCTATTGCAAGAGCACCCTACCGCCTAGCTCCAACGGAAATGAAAGAATTAAGAACTCATCTTGACGAACTTTTGGAAAAAGGCTTCATACAGCCTAGTTCGTCACCATGGGGAGCTCCGATCTTGTTTGTCAAAAAGAAGGCAATGCGTATGTGCATTGATTACCAAAAACTCAATAAGATAACGATCAAGAATCGTTATCCTTTACCCTGGATCGATGATTTGTTCGATCAGCTGCAAGGAGCAAGTTATTTCTCAAAGATAGATTTGAGGTCTGGTTATCATCAACTTAAGGTTAGAAGTGAAGATGTCCCAAAGACCGCTTTCAGGACAAGATATGGACATTATGAATTTCTAGTGATGCCTTTTGGGCTCACTAATGCACCCGCAACATTCATGGATCTCACGAATAGAGTCTGCAAGCCTTACTTGGATAAGTTTGTCATTGTCTTCATTGACAGCATACTTATCTATTCTCGTAATCAATCCGATCATGAGAAACATTTAAAGTGCATTCTAGAGTTATTACAAAAGGAGAAGTTGTATGCAAAATTCTCTAAGTGCGAATTTTGGCTTCGCGAAGTCCAGTTTCTTGGACATGTGGTTAGTGAACGCGGTATCCAAGTTGATCCCGCCAAGATTGAAGCGATAATGAATTGGGAAGCACCAAAGACGCCTTCTGAAGTCCGCAGTTTCTTAGGACTGGCTAGTTATTATTGAAGGATCATTGAAAATTTCTCAAGAATAGCCACACCTTTGACTGCTTTGACCCGCAAGAATATCAAGTTCGATCGGGGTCCAAAACAACAGGAATCTTTCGAGACCTTGAAGCAAAAGCTGAGCAATGCTCCAGTCTTAATTTTGCTAGAAGGCATTGAGGAGTTTATTGTTTATTGTGATGCATCATACACTGGTATGGGATGTGTGCTTATGCAAAGAGGCAAAGTAATCGCCTATGCATCACGCCAACTCAAAGTGCATGAAAAGAATTACACCACCCACGACTTGGAGTTGGGTGCCGTTGTATTCGCACTTAAACTTTGGAGGCGTTACTTATACGGAACAAAGTGTATTATATACACCGATCACAAAAGTCTCCAACATCTATTCAATCAAAAGGATTTGAATATGCGACAACGCTGTTGGATGGAAACCCTTAATGATTATGATTGTGAAATCCGATACCATCCCGGAAAGGCAAATGTAGTCATCGATGCACTTAGTCGCAAAGAAAGGATTAAACCTTTGAGAATCAATGCTGAAAGTATAGAAGTGAGGAATAGCCTGAATGAAAAATTGCTAGAAGCGCAAAGGCAAGCTATGTCAAAGGAGAACATAGCCAATGAGGAACTAGGTGGAACTGTGGAACAGTTAACACCCGGTGATGATGGAATCCTCAGATTCAATGGACGAATCTGGGTTCCAGTCTTCGGAGGACTTAGAGAACTAATCCTCCAGGAAGCACATAGTTCTAAATACTATGTCCACCCAGGAGGTGATAAGATGTACCAAGACTTCAAGTCAAATTATTGGTCGATGGGTTTGAAGAAATCCATAGCTGTCAATGTAGCTAAATGCTTGACATGTTCGCAAGTTAAAGCTGAACATCAGAAACCGTCAGGACTTCTACAGCAATTAGAGATTCCCACGTGGAAATAGGAACTGATAACCATGGACTTCATAACCAAGTTACCCAAGACAAAAAGCGGAAACGACACCATTTGGGTCATTGTCGATAGGCTGACTAAGTCAGCATACTTCTTGCCAATAAAGGAAACTTTTAGTTCGGACAAATTGGCAAAGATGTATGTGGACAAGATTGTGTCCCTACACGGAGTGCCTGTGTCCATTGTGTCGGATAGAGATACAAGATACACATCTCACTTTTGGAAAAGCTTCCAACAATCTCTTGGCACTCGATTGAACTTTAGTACTGCTTATCATCCGCAAACGGATGGACAAAGTGAGCGTACTATTCAAACTCTTGAGGACATGCTTCAAACATGTGTGATCGATTTAGGTGGTAGTTGGGACAACCACCTACCCTTGATTGAATTCTCCTATAACAATAGCTATCATACGAGCATTAAAGCCGCACCTTTTGAGGCTTTATATGGGAGAAAATGCCGAGCACCTATTTGTTGGGCCGAAGTTGGGGAAGCCCAACTGTCAGGTCCAGAGATTGTTCTAGAAACGACTGAAAAAGTTGGACAAATCCTTGACCGTTTAAAAGATGCTCGAGATCGACAGAAAAGTTCCGCTGACAAGAGGCGCAAACCTTTAAAGTTTCAAGTAGGAGACAAGGTTATGCTAAAGGTATCACCTTGGAAAGGTGTAATGCATTTTGGCAGAAAGGGTAAGCTAAGCCCAAGATATATAGGACCATTCGAGATCATCGAATGTATCGGTTCAGTGGCTTACAAGCTTAATCTACCCAAAAAGTTAGGTGGAATACATGATGTGTTCCACATTTCCAACTAAAAGAAATGTCTAGCGGATGAATCGCTAGCAATGCCTCACAAAGACGTTCAGATTGACGAAAACCTGTGTTTCATAGAGAAACCAATTGCGATCGAAGATCGCCAAGTTAAGAAGCTTCGTAGGAAGCACGTGCCTATTGTAAAGGTTAAATGGGATGCCCGTCGAGGCCCTAAGTATACTTGGGAGGTTGAGTCCACTATGCGACAAAAGTACCCCTATCTTTTTAATTAAATCTCGAGGTTGAGATTTCTTTTAAGGGGGTGAGGATGTGACACCTCGTAAAAACCCGTCCCGTAAAATTCTGACATGTGTCCCGCTGATCCTCGAATGCCACGTGCTTAACAAGAGGGACTAAAAATGCCAACATCTTAAATTATAACCTCTGAGTGGCAGCTCTAAAGTTAAGGGATCAAAAGTGAAAAAATGCAAATCTTCAAGTTCTAGAAGGCAGTTACGGACCGCAAGCCTCAAAGCTTACGGTCCGTAACCATTTGAATATTCTGAGCGCCAAAAGGGCTTACGGACCGCAAGGCCAAGACCATACGGTCCGTAATTGGTTGCCAGCGAGCAGAATTGTGGCAGGACCCGCTCCTGCCACCTATGTCGCATTTTGCCACTCTCCAACTGCTTAAGACATGTTAGGAAACACTTGTTGCAACCTCATAACACTTCATGGCACCTGGCACAAGCTCCTTACTCCTCCTTCACTATAAGGGTACTTGATCTCGTCTCAAAACTTGCTCAATTGATTCAAACCATCTCCTCTCCTCCTCTGGAAGTTCCTTGCCTTATAGGAGCTTCCCCTCAGTTATATTTTCTTGCTAGGACCTTATGTAAGAGTTCCTAGCCCTCCTTGTTCAATTTTATTAGGCTTTGAGCCAAAGTCAAAGCATTGACGTAAAAATGCTTTGACTTTCGGCTAAGACCAATTCGGTCCAGTCAACGTTCATAACGAACGTAGCTACGTGATCATAATTAGGTAGGTGTTAATCCCTCAAGAAGGCACCTCCTGATTACCACGTTTGCTTGGTCAATTGACGGGTCAAAGTTATATTAATACAAAGTCAAACGGGTCAGTTTTGAAATAAATTCATATCTAACAATGTAGGTGCTATAAAATCAGTTTCAACAATTTAATAACTTGGTAATAAGTATTAGAAAATGTCTAAACGTGTTCGGCTCGTCAAGTCCAGGTTTAAGGTCGGTCCGCAACCGAAAGTCGCAAAAGCTGACTTTTGCTTTGACTTTCAGTTCTGACCTTATTTAGCAACCTTAGCTACTGATATATTGTACTATATTGTACTATATTGTACTATAACCCTCTGGAGTTATATGACATGGTCACTTAGTAATCCGAGTATTTATGCAAGTTCAATATAATATGCCGAATTTTGCTAAAAGGTCCCTAAGAGCTTAAAAAACGAGGTTTAAACATACATGAGCATAAAATGAGTTATAAACTGATGTACTAAGTTATTGAACTTTTATTGAGGCCAACTTTCTGATCTAAAACCCAAGAAATGTTTATTTCGCATAGTTTACGCATTTTGCGATTAAATTACTCTTTTTCCCATAAATTACTTTAAACATAACTTTGGCCTCAAAACTCTTTACCTACTGATGTAATATCATAACTACGATTATTTGGAATGCCAATTCAGATTATAAACTGGGTTTATATACAAGTCCATGTATTAAGTCCTTCAATGACGATATTGCCCTTTTCGACACCGAAAATATATTTTAATCATTTTTGAAGAACAAAACCTATTATCTACTGATGTATTATATTAAACAACATATTTTCATCATACAAATCTGTTCATAACATCAATTTCACTCAAATACCATGCAAATCGTCATTTAAAGACTTAATCGCCGTTTCGGCGCATAGTATGGTTTAAAACCATGTTAAAGCATCAAGACTTGGTACCTACTGATTTCAAAACTATTTTAAACATGTTTACAGTAGGTACATAGTCTAAACTCAGGTTCCCTAATATTTCGTCAAGTGATGTGTGAAATGACTAAAATGCCCTTTCGAGGCATAGTTTGGTCTTAAACTCTAAACCACACACATACTTCATATCCTACTGATATAACATCATAATTAAACAATTTTTACAGTAAGTTTATAACCATTAAATCAGTTTGCTCATAAAGTCTTTTTATAAACCGTAAAATGACTAAAATGCCCTCTTAAGGCATGAATTGATTTTAAAGCCGCAACGGATCGACAGGTTGATAACTTACTGATGTTACAACATGTTTAAAGTATAATAGCATATGGAACTTGAATAGGACTCACCCGGTTACCCGGTTTCGCTTATATGCGTACGGTTCGGCCTACATACTAGTTTACGTAATTTAACCGAAACGGCTTTAACCTTATCATTTTAGTTTCAAAATCCAGAATGTAACATGTTTACCCATATTAAACAAGTCTCCATACTTGTTGGGTTTAAACTACATTCTATTCCGGTCATCGCTTAATCGAGCGTTTAGAACCGTTATTAAACTTAAGCTACCTGGTTCGACTCTACAACGTAGACAGAACCCGTTAGCATTCTAATTGGTTATAAACACCATCATTTCCAGACTAAGAGCCTCTCGGTAGATTGCCAACTAAGCTTACTTTTTGAATTGTCGGCTGAGTTATTTATCTTATTGAAGAATTGCTCAGGTAAATACTTTTAACTTATTTTCCCTATACGGGCTTGGGATACGGTATAATAATACCGCTTGGTCGGGTATGGGATCATGTTATCGGATTGTGATTTACTAAATCCTTATAACCCGTTTTATTCTATATTATTTGATAACTTAAACATTGGGGGTTAATTCGACCATGTCTGGGATATCCTTGGCTCATTTAAGTTACTAATGGCCACGACCTTAAGCGCGGGGTGTAGGCATACACCTGACAGACGCTAATGCTAATAATATATTGAATCCCACTGGTGGATTATTTAAGTGGCATGTCGATTAATCAGGTTATTCGGTTTCTGCACCGGATCCCATATGTAATGACAAACATGTAAAACTGTAAACAAGGTCATTTTGAACTATCCCAAGTTATTTAGAAATCGTGCCAAGTGCACCAAAAACCATTTTAAATAAATGTTTACAAAATGAGTCAGTTATTAGTATTTACCAGTGAAAACTGACGTATTTTCAAAAGACCAAGTTACAAGTGGCAACACGCAATAGATCGGGAGTTGCGCTATAGTGACAATAGAGGAATTTGCAAGTCTCTAGGTTGCTTGAAGTCTGTTGAACAATACTTTGTATATATTTATTTCGATCCGCCTGTGGATCTTTTCATTACAAGCCTTTTAATTTATTTTTGAACTTTGGAGACTCGGTTGTAATAGTAATTTAAATCCAAGACTTCTGATGTGCTGTGTTTGTTTGGTTATGATGTTATCAACTATGTCTTGATATTCCCCAACTAGGCCCACCGGGTTACACGTGGAAATCGGGGTGTGACACTTTCTTTAGATTTTGAGGATCAGCATTTGACATCTTCTTGTTTAAGTCTCTTGCATAGTCTTCCAATTTCCGGACTTTGCTTAGCTCATGCTGCATTCGACTTGACAAGTAGGTGTCACCCTTCCCTTTTCCCTCTTCTTTTGTTATGCTTTTAGCTTGTCTGGTTTTCAATTTCAGATACTCATCAATGCTTTTAGGAATTCTGTAGCCATGAAGTGATGGAAAGGTTCTTTTGGATGGATCAGCCTCTGTATAAAATTGTAACATTTCGTTTTGAACTGCAGACAGTGACAGAGGGTATGTTGTTTCCAAGGGTATGTTTCTAGAAGGATTGTGACCAGTAGGTGATTGAGTGAGTATGATTGATGTTGGTGATGGTTGAGTGATAAAAGGTTCTGGATTTGTTTGGATAAATGGTGAAGATGATAAAATATTGTGTGCAGGTTATCATCATCATTCACTGTGACCTTTCTTTTTCTTGTATACAGTAGTTTTGGTGAAGGAGTTTTTGTAGGAGTTTGGGTTATAGGAGTGAATATTGATTCTGATAAAAATTTAGAAGTGTTTGAGGAAACCACTGTTGTCAGAACATCTGTTGTGCCTTTTATAACATCAACATCTGTTGCAGTGTTCTTCAACTTCTTTTGCTCCCTTTTCAAAACCCTCTCCTTTGTCTCATTCTGAGATTGGATCATCCTCTGTGTTGCAACTTCATCATCTGCTTGAATTTCCAGGGTTTCATCACCTCCCTTTTTCTTTTCTTTGACAGTTGTTTCAGCAGAAGTTACTGAGGACTCTTTTGCAGGCTGGCTTTTTCATAGATTCATTTTTCTCCCCTTTTTGGCATCATCAACTCTTTCGAAGATAGGTGCAGGGGTAGTACTAGGCAATGTTGTGAGAGCTTCTTTGATAACCTTAAGCTCTGCCTAAGTGTTTTTATATCTTATCTCAACCTCAATTTTAAACATTTTTACACATAATTCATGTTGGTGGTCAGCATGTTGGCGTTGTTGTTGAAACAGGGGATATACCTGTTTGATTATATCAGTGATTTGAGGAGCAGAGGATTGAGCAGTGTTTTGAGACTTTGAAGATTCTAACATCTGTTGTAGCATATTTTTGATATCTGCCGATGATGTCTCAATTTTTGTAACTCTCTCCGTCAAATCTTTAGATTTTAGCTCATCACTTAACTTAGTAGGATCATCTGAACTCCTACCAGAAGTGGTAGTTGTATCTAAGATATCATAAGCATATGTTTTGACATTTGCTTCAACCTTAGATGCCCCTTTTTCTTGGTACTGGGGACTTCTTTCTATAACAGAGGGTTTCTCAGCAAACTTATCAGTGGTTTTAACACCAATAGTTGTTACCAAGATACCCGTTGTAGAAATTGCCTTCAAGGGAGACTTATTTATGAAACTACTCCCCAGATGTAAATCAGTGGATTCAACATCTGTAGTAGCTACTCCACTTGAACTACCAACAATAATTTCATGAAATTCAAGTGGTGTAACCTCCTCAACTGTTTGTGGGTTAGTCGATAGAATTTTATCAAACACAGCCATTGTGGAAGTTGTATTCTTAGTAATGTGTTGGTGAGAGAGGTTGTTTTGTGTCTGAATTTCAATGACCTCAAACAGAGATACCAGGGTTGATGTAATTTGAGATGTAGGGAGTGATGTGGAAGGAGAATTTGCCCCGGGAGAAGGATAGTTCAACATACTCTCAAATGAGGGTAATGTTTCAAGTTGTGGTGTCCCTGTGCTTACAACATGTTCCTTTTGTGAGGAATCATGAGGAGTTGTGGTTTTGGATGGAGATCTTTCCAACTGTTGTGAGGAAGTAGCAACAGTGGTTTCTTGTGACATTTGTGTTGTCACAGGGTTAACTTCTGGGATCTCATCTTCCAGAATACCCTTTTTTGATAGGTTTGGTGGGATTGATGGATTTCTTTTTGGTTCTTTTGGTGATTTTTGGTATGGGTTGCACAGCAGTGGTTAAGCTACTGTGGTCACCAAGAGCAGTGGGCTCAGCAGCTGAGGTCTGAGAAGTAGATGTGGACTCATCCAAATTTTGCTCAGACTCCCCTACTTGTGTTTGAGAAACTTTTGACTCTTTAGCCATAAGGCGAGTGAATGTTTCCGATGTTAAACTGTTTATTTGAAACGGTATGCCCTGTTTAATAACATGTATACTCTCTTTTGGAATTTTCTGTTGTAAATAATAGCTTAAAAATCTTGGAAATAACAAGAAAGCATTTGCTTTATTTTTTTTCACATTTTCCATATTTTTTACCAAATCATTAAACAATGCTTGGGAGTAATTGTAATCAGTTCTAGACATAATAGCATACCCCAAGTATTGAATTTTCAGAGGTATTTCGTTAAAACCAGTTGATTTATTTGAAACACAGGTGAGAAGGGTATGAAACAAGAATTTCATAGGAGGTGGAAATTTTCCTTTTTCCATAGTAGCTTTTGTTAACTGTCTTGTATACCCTTTTTCGATCAAATTAATTTTATGCTCATCCTAAGGGAAAGAGATTTTACCTGCTAGATCGTCCATCTGAAAAACTTCTGAGATGGTTTGTGGAGTTATTGGAACCATGATACCTCCTACTTTTGATGAGATTGCCCAAGGCTTTTTGTTTTGAATTTCAAGTTTAGCATTAGCCCAGAAATCTTGTAGGGTGTCTTGATAAATTGGTGCGTTGCAGATAAGTAAAGTTTTATACTTTGATAAAGACAGGATATCGATGATACCGTGATAAACTGTGTTTTTCTTCGTCTTTTCGAAGGTCAGAGGTAATTGTGTGGATGTTTGATGATGAGAACCATGATCGGATTTGAGAAATATGAAATTTTTGGAAGGAACTGAAGAACCGTATGATCGCTTTTGAGAAATTTTGAATTTGATTTTGGTGATAAAAACTTTATTTGAAGGTTTTATTAGGGTTTTATATGGATAGTAGTAGTTTCAAAGGTCGGACGGTTAATATCTGACACGTGTCAAGATCTGGGCTATTATCTATCCACGTGTATCCTCTGATTATGAATGGATGACAATTGTTTTGGGAAACCACTGATGTATGTCATCTATGGTTGTGAACAGTAAGCACTTTTAACACTGTTAGTAGATGTGAAACAGTGGATAATGAAATCAGAGGATTCACTTTGGCAATGGATAGATATGCCAATCAGAGTTTTGAAGATAGAACAGTGGTTTCATCAAACTTTAGAGATTTATTGATGTAATTCAATTTTGACTGTTTTTAAGGTTTTGTTTTTGATTTCCTGAAAACATTTTGATGCTATTTACACACGGAATACAAGAGAACTTGTTTTCATCCATGTTTAGCATTCCAAACCTAGAGATCAGACTTTTAAACGTGGATGTTTCTAATGCTTTGATTTGAAATATTTGCCAGTGGATCTTTAGTTGGGATATGATGCAGAGAAATCAAACCTTTTCATAGTAATCCCTCACACAGTGATGTCTGAGTTACTCTGTATTTTGTGGTGGAATGTTAGACTGTTTTGAAAATTTTTGCTCCTTTTGGTGGATAAGTTGTTGAAATTTAAGATCCCGATAGCATATCCACAGTCTTGTTTTAAAACATCTTCTGCTCTTGTGATGAGAAATGTGAGTACCTGCGATTTAGCCAAGACAAGCATAATATGAGATAACCTTGACCATCAACAATTTCTTATTGATTCATTATCAAAGAAAATATTGCCTCGTTTTTAAAAAAAATAGAGGAGTTCTACTTCCTGACAGGTAATGAGCTTTAACTATCTAAAACAAGTGAAAGCTCAACATGTATTACTTTTCATAAAACAAAAAAAAAATACTGAAAAAGGAGTAACACATGTCCTGATATATACATGAAATCTTTACCATAAAAAATTAAGTAAAAATTTCTTGATAAATGAATCAATTTTATCTGATAGATGCCCTAAGTCATCTTTGAAGCAATTGCTACCTTGAGATACATCAGTTACTTGAACCTACCTGTAAACAGTGGTTGCACTCAACTTGTTTGGTAACAGATGTTTGAGTAGAGATGGAGATTCATTTAGGTTTTCCTTTTGTAGTACTAGCCTGTGAATTCTCAAGTGTTTTATGTTTATACTCTTTTCTTTTAACATCAAAAGTTTTGAGATAAACACACTTTTAAGTTTTGTGATTTTTCTTCTATTCCCCTTTTAACCTTTCCATAGGCAGATGTCGTAACATTCACCGGAAGGCTTTTAAGGAAAGAATAATCAATAAAGAATCATTTACAGTAATGTTTTGAGAACCTTAGTCATTTTTGCAAAATGCTTATGCTAAAATTCACATTACTTTTGATCTGGTTTTCTAAATATCAACCCATAACCTTTATAGGATTTTACCCTTTTAAAATTTTCTCATAACTTTTGTTCCTTATATAGATCTTGTTCCTAAGGTTTTGGTTCACCTCAGTCTTTTAAAGACATTAGATGAATCCTTAGCAACCATCAATCATGAAATCAGCACAAATTCCAACACAACACTGAAATCGTATATAGGCTCTTACTCTGTTTTCCATCAAATACGAACAACCCAGTATCACTGAAATTGAGCTGATCTTTTTATGTCAAATCGATTGTTAGATCGAATTTGACTGACCAAGCTCTGATACCAATTGTTAGGATCTGAGTTTGACCTGATTGTGTTGTTTTAAACAAGTTGATCATAAAATAAGATAAAACACATGATACCTTGCAGCGGAATGCGATTTAAAACTTTGTAACACAATCAAGGAGAGATTAGCTTTCATCATACAATGTTTTCATTGCTCAAAATATTGAAAAGATTACAAACAATTACATGCATGAATCACTAACTCCCCCTCAGCCCGAGCTCACACAGGTTAGATCGTACAAGATAAGTGGGTGTGTGTGAGCTGAATAGAACAGTACATGCACTATCTATTTATAGTACTAATCCTAACCTCTGTGGCATCTTTGCTGACGTCGCCATGACAATAACATCTAACAAACATAACAAACTCTAACCACTGCTAATGCTATCCTATGGTACACATACAAAACACTGATTGCTAGCCAATTAAGATGCTAACCACTGATGAGCTTAACCACTGATGAAGCTTTATCGGATGTTCTTCAAAGAGTGATCAGACCTTTGACTTCCAGCAGACTTTTGACTTCAACAGAGGTTTGGTCTTCAACAGTCTTTACAAACCAACAGAGCTTAGCACTGAGCAGGTGTTAGAGCCATCAGATGTTAGATATCTTGTCATTGAAGGAAGTTGTGAGTCAAAGCACTGTTTGTTCTCGATCATTTAGTACAGACCTGTTTTGGCATTTTATCATCTGTTCTTTTGTAGGGGTCAACCCCAATAGACACATTTTCCACAAACTCCTCGTGTTTGATATCCACTTACCGCTAGCTATTTAGTAGTAATTGGTTTAAATTTATGTGAGACTTCGACATCATGTCATGCGGATGTGATACGTGGTTGAAAACCAGTGTTCGTTATAGTTTACGTTCATGTTTTATGTGACTTTAATCACGGATAGCCTACTTTTAATGAGGTTTGTGTTTTGCATGTCTTATGGAGTTTAAGGAGCTAATCGGGAGCTAAACGGAGCACCGGGACGCGAACTAGGTCAACCGGAACCCAGAAAAAAAGGAAACAGAAAGTTAGGATTCTGGGCACCGTCGCCGACACCCAAGGGCCGTCGGCGATGCCCCGTGTGTGTAAACGTCGTCGGAAATGCGCGTTGACAGCAGGTTTAGCGTCGGAGGAAACCCGGAGTAACACATGTCGTCGCCGACGCCACTCCTGGCCGTCAGGGACGGCCCTCTGTTGCCTGCATCGCGAATTTTTGGTGTTGTGAGTTTTGGGGACGGGTTATAACACACTTTTTGACCTATTCTTGGGGGTTACGAGTTTTGGGAGTTTGAAACTAGTTCTTAGAGCCATAATCATCCACCATCATCATATTCCATCAATCGAATCCATCCAAATCATCCGATTTCACTCTTCGATCATAACCCTAACATCATCACCATCACCTTCATCATCAATCCTTTCATCCATTCATCACCACCATCCAACATAAACCCTAATCATCATCCATCTCCATTATCAAGCTTCAAGATGTTAAGACTCGAACTTTCATTCATAGTTGATCGTGTTCCGTTCATCATGAGCGGCTAATTCTCGGAGGTTTCACCCCGGTGAGACTTTTGTAAGGTTCTAGGGTTTATTTTTTGTTAAACATTTGGTTTGTGACTAATTGAATTGCATCTGATGATTAGATAATTGTCCTACGTTTGTATTGAATTTGCGAATTGACGAATGAGATATGAAATTTGTCTTTGTGAAATGAATATGCGTATTTATGCTTTATCTTTTGATAGATTTTAATATTCCAAGATAATGATGTGCATTATAGTCCGTTGTCTATGACGTCGATAGCAATTGGCACCTAAGTCTTGTGATTCAAAATCGTTAATGAACTAATTTGATTAAACCAAATTAAAACACTTAGTAACCCTAGGCTTTGTAATTGTTGAACCTGGTGTGAACCTTGTTTTCTCATCATTATTTTACAACCATAATTACTTTCGTTGCAATCATTCTCAGTTTTTATTAATAAATTAATCAAACCAAACTTGCTGGTTCATTCCAACACCTTTCTCAAACAAACAAATCAATTATTTTCGTAGCAAGCTTCATAAAGTGACAATCTTAGTTAAAATCAATCACATTCGATCGCAAACCACAAACTCTTCGTGGTTCGACCCCTTACTACCACTAACGCATTATTAAGGGTAATTTAGGACTATAAATATTATCTTTAACCGGAGCGTGACACTTCGATCAGGTGCTGATCAGCCATCTGGTTTTCAGAAGCAATTGATCTTAATGATGATATTGAAGTTTCCGGTGATCAAGACCGGGGGTGATGTGGGGAAGGAAAAAGAGTTGATGGGGGGAAGGAGAAAGAGTTTATGTGGGGAGGTTTGATATACGTTAAATTACACATACTTTAGTCCCCCATTTTGCCACCGCTTTATGCGTTTTCAGCCATAAAACCGAAGTTTTGGCACTTAATCATGTATGTTTTGGTTTACAGGCCTAAAACGGCGTGTCGGGCAAGAAGATGAAGAAAACGAGGATTTTCCGGGCGAATCGGCAGAGATACGAAGACTCTATTGAGTTCAGCAACATTGGCACGGTAGTGCCAACTTTGGCACGGCAGTGCCGACCTTGATTCCTCGGATGCACTGCCAGTGCGACTGGCAGTGCCGACCTTGATTCCTCGGATGCACTGCTAGTGCGACCGGCAGTGCCAGCCCTCTCTCGGACATGCACGGACATGCGGATGCTGGCACGGCAGTGCCGATCTAGATTTCTCGGACATGCACGGCAGTGCCGCCTTTGGCATGGCAGTGCCGCCCTTTGGTACGGCAGTGCTGCTTTTTGAAATATCTGCCCAGATCTGCTGACGTCACAAGATCTCATGTACAATTCAGGTTCGTGCCGATTGAAAAAGTTATAAAAAAAACAAGATGGCATTCTGGTCGGGATCTAGAACTTTTGGGAGCATCTCAGGCGATTTTCTTGGCTCCGGAGACATCGTCTTTTACTCGGAATCAAGCCCCCATATTGCCGAGAAGCTCCGTTACCATCCGGGTCTTCAATCTTATGCTTGTTTATGGTTTGATTCTTGAACGTTTCCATGATTTTGATTATGTTTTAAGCATTTGGTTGATGTATTATGTATTATTGTAGCCTAAGGGAAAAAACACTAGTAATCCTTGCTTCATAAACAACCATTAGTATGTTAATCAAGTTTGTAATAACACATACAACTTTCTTTGTTAATCCTTGATGATTAGTTTGTAACCTTGTTTATAGATATTGGATTCTTGATTATAGTTAATTATCTTGGATGATTAGTATGTGGTTAGTTAGGATATTTGCAAGAAGAAGCTTAATTAATCATGTATTAGTAGACTTTTAACTTGTTAAAATGTTTACACCATGAAACTAGAAATGGGTATTGGTTTAATAAGCGGTAATTAATACTAATCAAGAGTGTTTTCCCTCACGGAAGGACCTTAGCGGGTTAGATGGTGTTGTTACGGATTCTTGACATAAGTTGTAACTTTGTTAGTAATTTAGGCCAAAATTGCTTTCTTAGTGGATTTGTGTTCAAGATTTGTAAAATGAACTTGGTTGTGATGTAATCTAGTTTATGCTTGTCTCGGTGGTTGCATTGTGTTTATCGGTGTCTCTTTTCTTGATTAAGTGAGGTTAGAAAACTTCTAACATATGACTAACTTATCTTTGAGGGATTTTCATAGACATTAATCAATAGCGCGTTAAAGAACAATTTTAGGTGGTTAAAGTATGTTTATCGTTTTAACTTTCCGAAGAGTTGTCATATTAGGATTCCCGAAAGGGATACTAATTGTCTTAAAAAATGGAAAATTGCCCAAGTGACTTAGTGGCATAACCAACTTAGTTAACATATTCCGGTTGTTCATAAAGCAAGGCTATATTTAAATTTTTCATATTTGAAGTCTATTATATTTAAAAAAAGAAACAAAAAGATTATGTTTTAGTCATTTTTTCTAGTTTAAACAACTTATCAACCTATCTTTTCTACCGGTAGAATAATGACAAAGGTTTAGTATTATCGTCTCTGTCTGCATCCTTGGATCGATGCTTCGTTCTTACCGATACTTTACTACATATATAACGGGGTACACTTGCCCTTTCGTATGTGTTTTAATGTTGAAGTATAAATAATTTTTATAAATTTAAAACCGAACCGTGTGTAAAATTTATTGTAAAAATATGTATATACGCGCACACGTCAAGTTTTTGGCACCGTTGTTGGGGATGTGGCGAGCTTTAAAAACGACCCGTGTCAATATTTTATCGGTGTACATACTTGTGAATACTCGTAAATATTTTCTAATCCATTTATTTATTTAATTGTTTCTTAATATTTTTATTTTTAGTCGATTTGGTTTATTCGTTTTCAAGCTTGTTCTAATACTTATTGGATTTTTATTCCATTTGTTTGTTCGAATTCGAACTAATTATTCATTTATTTCTTGAATTTTTAGAACCGAAAAACTACTCTTGTCTTAACCGGTTCAAGTATTTTTATTCGTTTTCAATTTTATAAATTTTTGGCCTACCTCTAAGTTTTAGAAGTATTTTATTTTTTTAAAACAGAAAAATGTTGTTTATTAAAGCAAAAAAAAAAATTTACAGACCAAGAGGTTACATGAGAAGCACTTGAAGGACCACAAAGAATTCCAAGCGGGAGACCTTGTCTTACTTTATAACTCTTGGTTGCGTTTATTTTTGGGAAAGGTACACTTAAGATGGACGGCACCCTAAGGTGAAGGAGGTGTTCCAGTACGGTACCGTTGCGATCGAGAATGCCGACGGTGTTACTTTCAAGGTGAACGGCCACATATTAAAGCTGGGCCGGTTGATTCGGCGGTGGAGGTAATCGAACTCCACGCCCCGCACGCGTAACAAGTGTGGGGGAGGGAGGTTATATATCGACTTGTTGAAAAAACTTAACACGAGTGTTTAGCACGCTTGGGGGTAAATTTGTAAATATTATATATATTTTTTTATTTCTTTTGTTTTACTAATTGTTTCAATATTTTGTAAGTTTTTATAGTTGTGATTCATCCCTTGTAGAGTTTTGACGTTGATATGGTCTATAAACAGGTAAAATCTTGTAAAAAATGTGATTTTTGATGAAAAAAGTTAAGTTTGGAGGATTCTACTGGTACTGCACGGCCGTGCAGTTATCCGCACGGCCGTGCACTTCACTTGTTCTAGGAGCGCACTGCCGTGCGTGTCATATGCACGACGGTGCACGCGAGAACTATTGTGCACCTCAGTGCATTGGTTGATCGGCATGTGCACGGTCGTGCACGCAAAAAAAAACCCGAAAAAAATATATAAATAATAAAAAAAAATTTAAAATAATTAAAAAAACATATATATATAACAAAAGTAAAAACCATAA
Source organism: Scalesia atractyloides (assembly GCA_947069175.1). NCBI lineage: Eukaryota > Viridiplantae > Streptophyta > Magnoliopsida > Asterales > Asteraceae > Scalesia > Scalesia atractyloides. The sequence goes on along the minus strand of CAMTDV010000030.1, from coordinate 13,030,957 downwards.
AGTGCACAACCGTTCTATCTTTTCTCTCTTCCAACAAATCACCGTTTTTTGTAAGAAATCATCACAAAGCACACCAAAGGTATGAATCCTTTCGTATTTTTTTTCTTTTTTTTCGTGTTTAATCTTGTCTTTTGTATTATATTAGTATTTTTCTTCAAGAAATTTGAGAGTCTCTTCATAAATCCAAACTAAAACCCTAATTCTTGATATTTTTGTATAAACCTTGTACTTTAATCGTGTCGAGAGCGTGCGGTTCGCCGTAGCCGCTCGTGTCTATCTTTTATTTTCTTGGTTTGTTAAGTTTTATTTGGGGTTTTCATTTTGGGTATTTTCTTTATTAGAACCCCCCGGATATGTTTTTCTTATAAAAAAATTGCTACTTTTTTATTTTCTTTTTAGCTAATGGATAGGATGGTTATTTTTATTATTATTTATTATATGTTTTATTTTGCGATCAGTTTGTTGCAGTGGTTTTTGTTATTATGACATTCATGCAGGTACTAGATATACACTGGGCAAGATAAACAAAACCGAGTCGGCAGTTCATTCCTTCATCTTCATCACTGTTCAGGGAGTGTTATTCTCCTTTTTTCTCTATTTTTGAGTTTCGCATTGGGGACAATGCGAAGTTCAAGTGTGGGGAGGGGGTTTAACATTGTGACTTTGTTTGTCCTTAAAAAACCTAAATAACCGATTAATATTTGTTTTAGAAAGTATCGGATACGTTAAATAACCGAGAAGCCTAATAAATTTCGAAAAAGATAACTAAAAACGTGACAAACAAAGAAAGACTTGCATGTTAATTTTCACACTTTTACCCATTCCCTCCGTTATGAGAGCATGTTTTTGAGCCTTAGATTAGTTATATATCTCATTTCGGATTAGGAGTGAGCCGGATGTCTCGTGTAGTTTATAACTTGTCACTAGCATACTTGTCGAGACTATAAACATGTGAATTTGCGTAAAAATGATAGAGGCACTTAGAGAACCTTTTGTTTCTTGCATTTTTCTTTCATTTGTTTTCCCTAAACCCTATGTCATCCACTAGGATTAACCACATTGAGCCTTATTCCGTGTTCTTCTTTCTTTTACCCAACCAATTAACTCACTTAGCCAAATTTAGCCTTTTTTATTTTGACACTTAGTGTTAAAACTCGGTTAAAGTTACCATATAACTAGCGTTCTTTGTAATTAGTTATTTGTTGTACAAAAGCATAAAAGGTATAAAAAAAGTTAAAAAACCAAAAAAAAATTAAAAAAAAAAAAAATTAAAAAATAGGACACCCTAAAATAGGGTGAAGACGGCAAGATTCGAGCAATTTTGATTGCTAAAAGAGAAGAATATCGTCGACTAGCTCGAAAACTCACATGTTGTCTTTTTAAAGCGTTATTTATGTATGTTTTTGTTTATTTTACGCTAGTTAAATGCATCAACCGAGTTTTAACCATTTAATCACTTTTAAATATCCATTCCACACCTTTCACACTAGCCTATCGTTACAAGCCGTAAAAGCCTCTTGAGTTGCACTTTTCACATGTTACTTGGTGGAGATTAGATCTTTTAACAAGCTTATGATATTACATGATTCATTGTCTAGGCATAGAGTGTTTACACATACGCATTTGATGTATGTTTCAAATATAGCCGAGTGTGTGTGAACATTGTGAGATGTGTGAGGGTTTGCATGCTAAGTAATGTGGAATCACGGCTTTTTGGTTATCTTTACATATATTTTCATGCGCTTGTTTAGTTTGAATTCTTCGACGATGTCTTTTGAAAAAGCCGGTTAACTATTATATATGTATATTAGTCATGTAGTTTGTAAATTATGTAATCTCGTTAGAAATTTTCTTTTATCCTATTTTGATTTTAGTTTGCTTGAGGACGAGCAAAGTTCAAGTGTGGGGAGGTTTGATATACGTTAAATTACACATACTTTAGTCCCCCATTTTGCCCCCGTTTTACGTGTTTTCGGCCATAAAATCGAAGTTTTGGCCCTTAATCATGTATGTTTTGGTTTACAGGCCTAAAATGGCGTGTCGGGCAAGAAGATGAAGAAAACGAGGATTTTCCGGGCGAATCGGCAGAGATACGAAGATTCTGTTGAGTTCAGCAACATTGGCACGGTTGTGCCAACTTTGGCACGGCAATGCCGACCTTGATTCCTCGGAAGCACTGCTAGTGCGACCGGCAGTGTTAGCCCTCTCTCGGACATGCACGGCCATGCGGATGCTGGCACGGCAGTGCCGATCTTGATTTCTCGGACATGCACGGCAGTGCCGCCTTTGGCATGGTAGTGCCGCCCATTGGCACGGCCGTGCCGCTTTTGAAATATCTGCCCAGATCTGCTGACGTCACAAGATCTCATGTACAATGCACGGCCATGCCGATTGAAAAAGTTATAAAAAACAGAAGATGGCATTCTGGTCGGGATCTGGAACTTTTGGGAGCATCTCAAGTGACTTTCTGGGCTCCGGAGACATCGTCTTTTCCTCGAAATCAAGCCCCCATATTGCTGAGATGCTCCGTTACCATCCGGGTCTTCAATCTTATGCTTGTTTATGGTTTGATTCTTGAATGTTTCCATGATTTTGATTATGTTTCAAGCATTTGGTTGATGTATTATGTATTATTGTAGCCTAAGGGCAAAAACACTAGCAATCCTTGCTTCATAAACAACCATTAGTATGTTAATCATGTTTGTAATAACACTTAACAACTTTCTTTGTTAATCCTTGATGATTAGTTTGTAACCTTGTTTATAGATGTTGGATTCTTGATTATAGTTAATTATTTTGGATGATTAGTATGTGGTTAGTTAGGATATTTACAAGAAGAAACTTAATTAATCATGTATTAGTAGATTTTTAACTTGTTAAAATGTTTACACCATAAAACTAGAAATGGGTATTGGTTTAATAAGGGGTAATTAATACTAATCAAGAGTGTTTTCCCTCACGGAAGGACCTTAGCGGGTTAGATGGTGTTGTTACGGATTCTTGACATAAGTTGTAACTTTGTTAGTAATTTAGGCCAAAATTGCTTTCTTAGTGGATTTGTGTTCAAGATTTGTAAAATGAACTTGGTTGTGATGTAATCTAGTTTATGCTTGTCTCGGTGGTTGCATTGTGTTTATCGGTGTCTCTTTTCTTGATTAAGTGAGGTTAGAAAACTTCTAACATATGACTAACTTATCTTTGAGGGATTTTCATAGACATTAATCAATAGCGCGTTAAAGAACAATTTTAGGTGGTTAAAGTATGTTTATCGTTTTAACTTTCCGAAGAGTTGTCATATTAGGATTCCCGAAAGGGATACTAATTGTCTTAAAAAATGGAAAATTGCCCAAGTGACTTAGTGGCATAACCAACTTAGTTAACATATTCCGGTTGTTCATAAAGCAAGGCTATATTTAAATTTTTCATATTTGAAGTCTATTATATTTAAAAAAAGAAACAAAAAGATTATGTTTTAGTCATTTTTTCTAGTTTAAACAACTTATCAGCCTATCTTTTCTACCGGTAGAATAATGACAAAGGTTTAGTATTATCATCTCTGTCCGCATCCTTGGATCGATGCTTGGTTCTTACCGATACTTTACTACATATATGACGGGGTACACTTGCCCTTTCGTATGTGTTTTAATGTTGAAGTATAAATCATTTTTATAAATTTAAAACCGAATCGTGTGTAAATTTATTGTAAAAATATGTATATACGCGCACACGTCAAGTTTTTGAAACCGTTGTCGGGGATGTGGTGAGCTTTAAAAACGACCCGTGTCAATATTTTATCGGTGTACATACTTGTGAATACTCGTAAATATTTTCTATTCCATTTATTTATTTAATTGTTTGTTAATATTTTTATTTTTAGTCGATTTGGTTTATTCGTTTTCATGCTTGTTCTAATATTTATTGGATTTTTATTCCATTTGTTTGTTCGAATTCGAACTAATTATTCATTTATTTCTTGAATTTTTGGAACCAAAAAACTACTCTTGTCTTAACCGGTTCAAGCATTTTTATTCGTTTTCAATGTTATAAATTTTTGACCTACCTCTAAGTTTTAGAAGTATTTTTTTTTTTTTTAAACAGAAAAATGTTGTTTATTAAAGCAAAAAAAAAGTTTACGGACCAAGAGGTTACATGAGAAGCACTTGAAGGACCACAAAGAATTCCAAGCGGGAGACCTTGTCTTGCTTTATAACTCTTGGTTGCGTTTATTTTCGGGAAAGTAACACTTAAGATGGACGGCACCCTAAGGTGAAGGAGGTGTTCCAGTACGGTACCGTTGCGATCGAGAATGCCGACGGTGTTACTTTCAAGGTGAACGGCCACAGATTAAACTTAATGTTGCCGGGCCGGTTGATTCGGCGGTGGATGTAATCGAACTCCACGCTCCACACACGTAACAAGTGTGGGGGAGGGAGGTTAGCTATCGACTCGTTGAAAAAACTTAACACGAGTGTTTAGCACGCTTGGAGGTAAATTTGTAAATATTATATATATTTTTTTTATTTTTTTGTTTTACTAATTGTTTCAATTTTTTGTAAGTTTTTATAGTTGTGATTCATCCCTTGTAGAGTTTTGGCGTTGATATGGTCCACAAACAGGTAAAATCTTGTAAAAAAGGTGATTTTTGATGAAAAAAATAAGTTTGGAGGATTCTGCAGGTACTGCACGGCCATGCAGTTATCCGCACGGCCGTGCACTTCACTTGTTCTAGGAGCGCACTGCAGTTATCCGCACGGCCGTGCACTTCACTTGTTCTAGGAGCGCACTGTTGTGCGTGTCATATGCACGACCATGCACGCGAGAACTATTGTGCACCTCAGTGCATTTGTTGATCGGCACGACCGTGCATATCATGTGCACGGTCGTGCATGCAAAAAAAATAAAATTTTTAAAAAATTAAAATTTAAAAAAATATTAATTAAAAAAACAAATATATATATATATATATATATATATATCAAAAGTAAAAACCATAAAGTACACAACCGTTCTATCTTTTCTCTCTTCCAACAAATTACTGTTTTTTTGTAAGAAATCATCACAAAGCACACCAAAGGTATGAATCCTTTCGTATTTGTTTTATCTTTTTTTCTTATTTAATCTTGTCATTTGTCTTATATTAGTATTTTTTTCAAGAAATTTGAGGGTGTTTTCATAAATCCAAACTAAAACCCAAATTCTTGGTATTTTTGTATAAACCTTGTACTTTAATCGTGTCGAGAGCGTGCGGTTCGCCGTTGCAGCTCGTGTCTATCTTTTATTTTCTTGGTTTGTTATGATTTATTTGGGATTTTCTTTATTAGAACCCTCGGATATGTTTTTCTTAAAAATTGCTACTTTTTTTTATTTTCTTTTTAGCTAATGGATAGGACGGTTGTTTTTATTATTATTTATTATATGTTTTATTTTGCGATTAGTTTGTTGCCATGGTTTTTGTTATTATGACTTTCATGCAGGTACTAGATATACACTGGGCAAGATAAACAAAACCGAGTCGACAATTCATTCCTTCATCTTCATCACTGTTCAGGGGAGTGTTATTCTCCTTTTTTCTCTATTTTTGAGTTTCGCATTGGGGACAATGCGAAGTTCAAGTGTGGGGAGGGGGTTTAACATTGTGACTTTGTTTGTCCTTAAAAAACCTAAATAACCGATTAATATTTGTTTTAGAAAGTATCGGATACGTTAAATAACCGAGAAGCCTAATAAATTTCGAAAAAGATAACTAAAAACGTGACAAACAAAGAAAGACTTGCATGTTAATTTTCACACTTTTACCCATTCCCTCCGTTATGAGAGCATGTTTTTGAGCCTTAGATTAGTTATATAACTCATTTCGGATTAGGAGTGAGCCGGATGTCTCGTGTAGTTTATAACTTGTCACTAGCATACTTGTCGAGACTATAAACATGTGAATTTGCGTAAAAATGATAGAGGCACTTAGAGAACCTTTTGTTTCTAGCATTTTTCTTTCATTTGTTTTCCCTAAACCCTATGTCATCCACTAGGATTAACCACATTGAGCCTTATTCCGTGTTCTTCTTTCTTTTACCCAACCAATTAACTCACTTAGCCAAATTTAGCCTTTTTTATTTTGACACTTAGTGTTAAAACTCGGTTAAAGTTACCATATAACTAGCGTTCTTTGTAATTAGTTATTTGTTGTACAAAAGCATAAAAGGTATAAAAAAAGTTAAAAAACCAAAAAAAAATTAAAAAAACAAAAAAATTAAAAAATAGGACACCCTAAAATAGGGTGAAGACGGCAAGATTCGAGCAATTTTGATTGCTAAAAGAGAAGAATATCGTCGACTAGCTCGAAAACTCACATGTTGTCTTTTTAAAGCGTTATTTATGTATAGTTTTTGTTTATTTTACGCTAGTTAAATGCATCAACCGAGTTTTAACCATTTAATCACTTTTAAATATCCATTCCACACCTTTCACACTAGCCTATCGTTACAAGCCGTAAAAGCCTCTTGAGTTGCACTTTTCACATGTTACTTGGTGGAGATTAGATCTTTTAACAAGCTTATGATATTACATGATTCATTGTCTAGGCATAGAGTGTTTACACATACGCATTTGATGTATGTTTCAAATATAGCCGAGTGTGTGTGAACATTGTGAGATGTGTGAGGGTTTGCATGCTAAGTAATGTGGAATCACGGCTTTTTGGTTATCTTTACATATATTTTCATGCGCTTGTTTAGTTTGAATTCTTCGACGATGTCTTTTGAAAAAGCCGGTTAACTATTATATATGTATATTAGTCATGTAGTTTGTAAATTATGTAATCTCGTTAGAAATTTTCTTTTATCCTATTTTGATTTTAGTTTGCTTGAGGACGAGCAAAGTTCAAGTGTGGGGAGGTTTGATATACGTTAAATTACACATACTTTAGTCCCCCATTTTGCCCCCGTTTTACGTGTTTTCGGCCATAAAATCGAAGTTTTGGCACTTAATCATGTATGTTTTGGTTTACAGGCCTAAAATGGCGTGTCGGGCAAGAAGATGAAGAAAACGAGGATTTTCCGGGCGAATCGGCAGAGATACGAAGATTCTGTTGAGTTCAGCAACATTGGCACGGTTGTGCCAACTTTGGCACGGCAATGCCGACCTTGATTCCTCGGAAGCACTGCTAGTGCGACCGGCAGTGTTAGCCCTCTCTCGGACATGCACGGCCATGCGGATGCTGGCACGGCAGTGCCGATCTTGATTTCTCGGACATGCACGGCAGTGCCGCCTTTGGCATGGTAGTGCCGCCCATTGGCACGGCCGTGCCGCTTTTGAAATATCTGCCCAGATCTGCTGACGTCACAAGATCTCATGTACAATGCACGGCCATGCCGATTGAAAAAGTTATAAAAAACAGAAGATGGCATTCTGGTCGGGATCTGGAACTTTTGGGAGCATCTCAAGTGACTTTCTGGGCTCCGGAGACATCGTCTTTTCCTCGAAATCAAGCCCCCATATTGCTGAGATGCTCCGTTACCATCCGGGTCTTCAATCTTATGCTTGTTTATGGTTTGATTCTTGAATGTTTCCATGATTTTGATTATGTTTCAAGCATTTGGTTGATGTATTATGTATTATTGTAGCCTAAGGGCAAAAACACTAGCAATCCTTGCTTCATAAACAACCATTAGTATGTTAATCATGTTTGTAATAACACTTAACAACTTTCTTTGTTAATCCTTGATGATTAGTTTGTAACCTTGTTTATAGATGTTGGATTCTTGATTATAGTTAATTATTTTGGATGATTAGTATGTGGTTAGTTAGGATATTTACAAGAAGAAACTTAATTAATCATGTATTAGTAGATTTTTAACTTGTTAAAATGTTTACACCATAAAACTAGAAATGGGTATTGGTTTAATAAGGGGTAATTAATACTAATCAAGAGTGTTTTCCCTCACGGAAGGACCTTAGCGGGTTAGATGGTGTTGTTACGGATTCTTGACATAAGTTGTAACTTTGTTAGTAATTTAGGCCAAAATTGCTTTCTTAGTGGATTTGTGTTCAAGATTTGTAAAATGAACTTGGTTGTGATGTAATCTAGTTTATGCTTGTCTCGGTGGTTGCATTGTGTTTATCGGTGTCTCTTTTCTTGATTAAGTGAGGTTAGAAAACTTCTAACATATGACTAACTTATCTTTGAGGGATTTTCATAGACATTAATCAATAGCGCGTTAAAGAACAATTTTAGGTGGTTAAAGTATGTTTATCGTTTTAACTTTCCGAAGAGTTGTCATATTAGGATTCCCGAAAGGGATACTAATTGTCTTAAAAAATGGAAAATTGCCCAAGTGACTTAGTGGCATAACCAACTTAGTTAACATATTCCGGTTGTTCATAAAGCAAGGCTATATTTAAATTTTTCATATTTGAAGTCTATTATATTTAAAAAAAGAAACAAAAAGATTATGTTTTAGTCATTTTTTCTAGTTTAAACAACTTATCAGCCTATCTTTTCTACCGGTAGAATAATGACAAAGGTTTAGTATTATCATCTCTGTCCGCATCCTTGGATCGATGCTTGGTTCTTACCGATACTTTACTACATATATGACGGGGTACACTTGCCCTTTCGTATGTGTTTTAATGTTGAAGTATAAATCATTTTTATAAATTTAAAACCGAATCGTGTGTAAATTTATTGTAAAAATATGTATATACGCGCACACGTCAAGTTTTTGAAACCGTTGTCGGGGATGTGGTGAGCTTTAAAAACGACCCGTGTCAATATTTTATCGGTGTACATACTTGTGAATACTCGTAAATATTTTCTATTCCATTTATTTATTTAATTGTTTGTTAATATTTTTATTTTTAGTCGATTTGGTTTATTCGTTTTCATGCTTGTTCTAATATTTATTGGATTTTTATTCCATTTGTTTGTTCGAATTCGAACTAATTATTCATTTATTTCTTGAATTTTTGGAACCAAAAAACTACTCTTGTCTTAACCGGTTCAAGCATTTTTATTCGTTTTCAATGTTATAAATTTTTGACCTACCTCTAAGTTTTAGAAGTATTTTTTTTTTTTTTAAACAGAAAAATGTTGTTTATTAAAGCAAAAAAAAAGTTTACGGACCAAGAGGTTACATGAGAAGCACTTGAAGGACCACAAAGAATTCCAAGCGGGAGACCTTGTCTTGCTTTATAACTCTTGGTTGCGTTTATTTTCGGGAAAGTAACACTTAAGATGGACGGCACCCTAAGGTGAAGGAGGTGTTCCAGTACGGTACCGTTGCGATCGAGAATGCCGACGGTGTTACTTTCAAGGTGAACGGCCACAGATTAAACTTAATGTTGCCGGGCCGGTTGATTCGGCGGTGGATGTAATCGAACTCCACGCTCCACACACGTAACAAGTGTGGGGGAGGGAGGTTAGCTATCGACTCGTTGAAAAAACTTAACACGAGTGTTTAGCACGCTTGGAGGTAAATTTGTAAATATTATATATATTTTTTTTATTTTTTTGTTTTACTAATTGTTTCAATTTTTTGTAAGTTTTTATAGTTGTGATTCATCCCTTGTAGAGTTTTGGCGTTGATATGGTCCACAAACAGGTAAAATCTTGTAAAAAAGGTGATTTTTGATGAAAAAAATAAGTTTGGAGGATTCTGCAGGTACTGCACGGCCATGCAGTTATCCGCACGGCCGTGCACTTCACTTGTTCTAGGAGCGCACTGCAGTTATCCGCACGGCCGTGCACTTCACTTGTTCTAGGAGCGCACTGTTGTGCGTGTCATATGCACGACCATGCACGCGAGAACTATTGTGCACCTCAGTGCATTTGTTGATCGGCACGACCGTGCATATCATGTGCACGGTCGTGCATGCAAAAAAAATAAAATTTTTAAAAAATTAAAATTTAAAAAAATATTAATTAAAAAAACAAATATAAGTAAAAAACCATAAAGTACACAACCGTTCTATCTTTTCTCTCTTCCAACAAATTACTGTTTTTTTGTAAGAAATCATCACAAAGCACACCAAAGGTATGAATCCTTTCGTATTTGTTTTATCTTTATTTCTTATTTAATCTTGTCATTTGTCTTATATTAGTATTTTTTTCAAGAAATTTGAGGGTGTCTTCATAAATCCAAACTAAAACCCAAATTCTTGGTATTTTTGTATAAACCTTGTACTTTAATCGTGTCGAGAGCGTGCGGTTCGCCGTTGCAGCTCGTGTCTATCTTTTATTTTCTTGGTTTGTTATGATTTATTTGGGATTTTCTTTATTAGAACCCCCGGATATGTTTTTCTTAAAAATTGCTACTTTTTTTTATTTTCTTTTTAGCTAATGGATAGGACGGTTGTTTTTATTATTATTTATTATATGTTTTATTTTGCGATTAGTTTGTTGCCATGGTTTTTGTTATTATGACTTTCATGCAGGTACTAGATATACACTGGGCAAGATAAACAAAACCGAGTCGACAATTCATTCCTTCATCTTCATCACTGTTCAGGGGAGTGTTATTCTCCTTTTTTCTCTATTTTTGAGTTTCGCATTGGGGACAATGCGAAGTTCAAGTGTGGGGAGGGGGTTTAACATTGTGACTTTGTTTGTCCTTAAAAAACCTAAATAACCGATTAATATTTGTTTTAGAAAGTATCGGATACGTTAAATAACCGAGAAGCCTAATAAATTTCGAAAAAGATAACTAAAAACGTGACAAACAAAGAAAGACTTGCATGTTAATTTTCACACTTTTACTCATTCCCTCCGTTATGAGAGCATGTTCTTGAGCCTTAGATTAGTTATATATCTCATTTCGGATTAGGAGTGAGCCGGATGTCTCGTGTAGTTTATAACTTGTCACTAGCATACTTGTCGAGACTATAAACATGTGAATTTGTGTAAAAATGATAGAGGCACTTAGAGAACCTTTTGTTTCTAGCCTTTTTCTTTCATTTGTTTTCCCTAAACCCTATGTCATCCACTAGGATTAACCACATTGAGCCTTATCCCGTGTTCTTCTTTCTTTTACCCAACCGATTAACTCACTTAGCCAAATTTAGCCTTTTTTATTTTGACACTTAGTGTTAAAACTCGGTTAAAGTTACCATATAACTAGCGTTCTTTGTAATTAGTTATTTGTTGTACAAAAGGTATAAAAAAAAGTTAAAAAACCAAAAAAAAATTAAAAAAACCAAAAAATTAAAAAATAGGACACCCTAAAATAGGGTGAAAACGGCAAGATTCGAGCAATTTTGTTTGCTAAAAGAGAAGAATATCGTCGACTAGCTCGAAAACTCACATGTTGTCTTTTTAAAGCGTTATTTATGTATAGTTTTTGTTTATTTTACGCTAGTTAAATGTATCTACCGAGTTTTAACCATTTAATCACTTTCAAATATCCATTCCACACCTTTCACACTAGCCTATCGTTACAACCCGTAAAGACCTCTTGATTTGCACTTTTTCACATGTTACTTGGTGGAGATTAGATCTTTTGACAAGCTTATCATATTACAGGATTCATTGTCTAGGCATAGAGTGTTTACACATACGCATTTGATGTATGTTTCAAATATAGCCAGGTGTGTGTGAACATTGTGAGATGTGTGAGGATTTGCATGCTAAGTCAATAGAATGTGGAATCACGGCTTTTTGGTTATCTTTACATATATTTTCATGCGCTTGTTTGGTTTGAAATCTTCGACGATGCCTTTCGAAAAAGCCGTTAACTATTATAAATGTATATTAGTCATGTAGTTTGTAAATTATGTAATCTCGTTAGAAATTTTCTTTTATCCTATTTTGATCTTAGTTTGCTTGAGGACAAGCAAAGTTCAAGTGCGGGGAGGTTTGATATACGTTAAATTACACATACTTTAGTCCCCCATTTTGCCCCCGTTTTACGTGTTTTCGGCCATAAAATCGAAGTTTTGGCACTTAATCATGTATGTTTTGGTTTACAAGCCTAAAATGGCGTGTCGTGCAAGAATATGAAGAAAACGAGTATTTTCCGGGCGAATCGGCAGAGATACGAAGATTCTGTTGAATTCAGCAACATTGGCACGGTTGTGCCAACTTTGGCACGCCAATGCCGACCTTGATTCCTCGGATGCACTGCTAGTGCGACCGGCAGTGCCAGCCCTCTCTGGAACTTTTGGGGGCATCTCAGGCGACTTTCTGGGCTCCGGAGACATCGTCTTTTACTCGGAATCAAGCCCCCATATTGCCGAGAAGCTCCGTTACCATCCGGGTCTTCAATCCTATGCTTGTTTATGGTTTGATTCTTGAATGTTTCCATGATTTTGATTATGTTTAAAGCATTTGGTTGATGTATTATGTATTATTGTAGCCTAAGGGCAAAACACTAGTAATCCTTGCTTCATAAACAACCATTAGTATGTTAATCATGTTTGTAATAACACTTAACAACTTTCTTTGTTAATCCTTGATGATTAGTTTGTAACCTTGTTTATAGATGTTGGATTCTTGATTATAGTTAATTATCTTGGATGATTAGTATGTGGTTAGTTAGGATATTTGCAAGAAGAAGCTTAATTAATCATGTATTAGTAGACTTTTAACTTGTTAAAATGTTTACACATGAAACTAGAAATTGGTATTGGTTTAATAAGGGGTAATTAATACTAATCAAGAGTGTTTTCCCTCACGGAAGGACCTTGGCGGGTTAGATGGTGTTGTTACGGATTCTTGACATAAGTTGTAACTTTGTTAGTAATTTAGGCCAAAATTGCTTTCTTGGTGGATTTGTGTTCAAGATTTGTAAAATGAACTCGGTTGTGATTTAATCAAGTTTATGCTTGTCTCGGTGTGTCTCTTTCCTTGATTAAGTGAGGTTAGAAAACTCCTAACGGATGACTAACTTATCTTTAAGGGATTTTCATAAACATTAATCAATAGGGCGTTAAAGAACAATTTTAGGTCGTTAGAGTGTGTTTATCGTTTTAACTTTTCGAAGAGTTGTCATGTTAGGATTCCCAAAAGGGATACTAATTGTCTTTAAAAATGGAAAATTGACCAAGTGACTTAGTGTCATAACAAACTTAGTTATCATATTCCGGTTGTTCATAAAGCAAGGCTATATTTATATTTTTCATATTTGAAGTCTATTATATTTATAAAAAGAAACAAAAAGATTATGTTTTAGTCGTTTTTTCTAGTTTAAACAACTTATCAACCTATCTTTCTACCGGTAGAATAATGACAAAGGTTTAGTATTATCGTCTCCGCCCGCATCCTTGGATCGATACTTGGTTCTTACCGATACTTCACTACATATATGACGGGGTACACTTGCCCTTTCGTGTGTGTTTTAATGTTGAAGTATAAATCATTTTTATAAATTTAAAACCGAACCGTGTGTAAAATTCATTGTAAAAATATATATATACGCGCACACATCATCCTTGTCCAAAAAAAGTTCATGTTGGGAGGATAGCGAAGAAACCTTTTCAGGTGGTGGTAAAGGCTTGAAGGATGCAAGCCTTGAAGCCTCTGAGGCAGCTGGTGAAGGTAAGAAGAAGAAGAAGAAGAAGAAGAAAGCAAACAAGTCAAAGATTGGTGTAGTCGATGCATTGAAGTCTGCTATTGTTGATGATGCAAACTAAATTTTTTTAACTTTATTCATAGCTTTCTTACCACTCTTAAAACAATGTTGTTATGTATGTTGAACAAGTAGGTTTGATGGGGACCCTTAAGGTTTCCTCTTATGGTTGCTAGCCTGGATGGCTATTTGAACAATATTTTAGGTTTTCGGCCCTTAAGGCCTTTATGCTTATGAATCCTTTATGTTTGGTGCTTTATGCTCTTGTTGATGACTATGATTGTCTTGTTTGTTTTTTGTTTATGTATCTGTTTACCTATTATTCCTTAAGAAGTTTTAGTGCTGCAGTCACTTAGCTTCAAGATTCTATTAGATAAGAGATACACATGTCTATCATATTTATGACACTACTAAGTGTTTTTGTAAACCATTTTCTAAGGTTCAAGGAACAATTGGTGTTGGTTTGTTCGAACCCGTCTATGAGACAAGTTTTGTTGAGAAATTTTCTAAGTCTCTTGGAGTTGTATTGATGTAGGAACTCACCCCTTATATAGGTTCATTCAACCTTGAACCTATTGAGCGATATGGCCTGGGAGCTCATCCCCTTACATGGCCCTTGCCATTGAGTGTTTTGCTAGGTTCTCAACCCGATTGTAGGATAGATAAGACAAAATTTGATAAAAACATCATCATTCATTCATAACTGTCATGCTTTGATTACAAAAGAAAGATGGAACATAAAACATTCTGCCTACACATGGAACCTTTTAAGGTTTTTGCCATTCTAGTGGCGAGGAAGCTTTTTGCCTTCTGCGTTGGCTAGCTTGTATGACCCTCTTTTGTGTGCTTCGAGAATGGTGTATGGTCCTTCCCATTTAGGACCGAGTTTGCCTTGATTTTCTTTTTTGCTTGCTTCGTTGTTGTGGAGGACTAGGTCTCTTGGCTTGAAACGTTCATGTTTCACCCTTAAGCTTCCATTTTATGCTTATATTTTGCTTCTTGTATGGCAGCTTAATCCCGAGCTTCTTCAAGGAGTTCCAAGTTCAACAAAGTCTCTGTTTTGTTTGATTCGAGATCAATGTTGAACTTTCGTTGCGTTGTAACTCTAATCTCTGTGGGGATTACGGCCTCTAATCCAAAAACTAGGTTGTAGGGATGTTTTCTTGTGACTTGTCATTTCAGTTGTTCGGATTGCCCATAGGACGTTGGGAAGTTCTTCAAGCCAGTTATTGCCGTGTCTTCCCAGTCAAGCTTTAATCCCTTCCACAATGCTTAAATTTGTTCTCTCAACTTGGTCGTTTGACTGCGGATAGCTACCGAACTTAACACTTGGGTGATTCTAAACTTTTTGCACCAAGAGCTAAAAGGCTCCTCGGCAAATTGCTTTCCGTTGTTAGTTACTAGCACCCATGGAAGCCCGAAACAACAAATTATGCTTTCCCATACAAAGTCAATGACTTATTTTCCTGATATTTTGGCTAATGGTTTTACTTTCGGCCACTTGGTGAAGTAATCAACGGCTACTAGCAAGAATTTGACTCCTCCTTTGGCTGGTGGGAATGGACCAACGATGCCCATGCCCCATTTGTGGAATGGCCAAGCCGAGGAGATGGGGACCATATCATGCTTGGGGCTTTTGGGTACTGGAGCATGCAATTGACAAGCTTCACACTTTTTCAGTTGCTCGGTGGTATCGTGGTGCATGGAAGGCCAAAAGTATCCAAGGTTCATTAGTTTTGCAACATACGATCTTGGGCCATAGTGGGCGCCACATATCCCTTCGTGTACTTCTTTGATCAGATACTGGCTTTGTTTCGAGCCTGCACATCGGAGTAATGGTGCAAGGTAACCTTTTTTGTAGAGTATTTCTCCTTATAACACATACTGCCTTGACTTAATGCGAACCCTTTCAGCCTCCGTCTGATCATTTGGTAATTCACCATTTTTCAAGAATTTGATCAAAGGGGTCATCCAGCTTGGACCCTCCTCGGTAATTACATCTTGTACCTCAAGCTCTTGGATGGATGGCGTCTTTAGTACTTCTACTAGCACTTTTTGGTGAGATGAGTAATTGTAAGGGATGCTAGCTTACTTAATGCATCAACCTTCTTGTTTTGTGATCTTGGAACTTGCTTAATTGTACACGATTGGAAAGTGTTCATGAGTTCCTTTGCTTTCTCTTTGTATTTTTTCATGTTGGGTTCCTTGGCTATGTAGCTTTCATTTACTTGGTTTGAAACAAGTAATGAGTCTGTGAAGACTTAAAGCCTTTGGACCTCCATCCTTTTGGCTAGCTTAAGTCCAGCAATGAGGGCTCATACTCGGCTTCGTTGTTAGTTGTCTGAAATTCAAGCCGGAGAGCATATGTGAATTCTAATTCCTTTGGATCAATTAGAACAAGTCCTGCCATGACCCTTCAAGGCTAGAAGCTACATCGGTAAAAAGCTTCCAGGCTTCGGGGTCAGATGGTTCAGTTGCAGCAGTGTTAACTTCTGATCCTGTTTCTTTTGGAATTTCAACGATAAAATTGGCCAAGATCTGGGCTTTGACAGCCTTTCTTGGAATGTAGGTGATGTTATGTTCACCTAATTCCACAGCCCGTTTGGCTAATCGTCCAGAAGTTTCAGGTTTTCAAGCACACTCTTTAAAGGTTGGTCAGTGACCACTTGTATTGGGTGTGCTTGAAAGTACCCTCGAAGCCTTCTGGATGTTTTTACTAAGGCTAGAGCAAGTTTTCCCAATAGAGGGTACTTGGTTTCTGCCAATTTCAAAGTTTTACTGAAGAAGTAGACGGGTACCTGAGCTTTGTTTCGTTCTATGGTCAGGACCGCGTTAATAGCTTCCTCAGCAACTGAGAAATAAACAGAGATTAGTTCCCCTGTTTCCGGAGCGGCAATGTTTGGTAATGAGGCCAAATGACATTCATTTGGTTGAAATCTTCTTCAGATTGTTTTGTCCGTCGGAAACCTTTCTTGTTTGTGCACCCTTGAAGGGTTTTGAAGAAAGGTAAGGATCTTTTTACCAGTTTGGACATGAAACATTTCAAGGCTGCAAGCTTTCCATTCAGGCTTTCAACCTCTTTCTTACTATGTGGGGATTTGGCTTCGAGGATGGCTTTGACTTTGTTGGGTTAGCCTTTATGCTATGTTTTCCTACTATGTGTCCCAAGAACTTGCCCTCTTCGAAATCAAATGAACATTTGGTGGGATTGAGCTTCATGTTTATCTTTCTTAAATTCTTGAAGGTTTCTTGTATATCAACAAGCATTTGGCCTTCGGTTTTGCTCTTGATTACCAAATCATCAACGTATGCTTCCATGTTTCTGCCTATTTGCTCGGCAAACGCCTTGTCTACCAAACGTTGGTAGGTAGCACCTACATTCTTCAAACCAAAAGGCATTTTTTTAATAACAAAAATACCTTTGTCGGTGTGAAAGACTGTTTTCTCTTCATCTTCTTTCTTCATCTGGATCTGGTGATAACCTTTATAAGCATCAAGAAAGCATTTCAGTGGGAAGCCTGTGAGCGAGTCAACCTTCAGATCCATTTCTAGTAACGGATACCAATCTTTTGGGCATGTTTTGTTTAAGTCCTTGAAGTCAATGCACATTCTCCAGGACCCATCAGGTTTCTTGACCATTACTATATTAGCTATCCAGGAATGATATATGACTTCTCGAAGGATACCATCCTGAACAAGCCCTTCAACCTCCTGACAGGATGCAAGACTTCTGTCCGGGGCCAAGCTTCTTTTTTGCTGGACAACAGGCTTCACGTTTGAGGGGACTTTTAACTTGTGTTCAGCAACTTCTCGAGAGATGCATGTCATGTCTTCGGGACACCATGAAAAGATGTCCATGTTGTGCAAGAGTAACTTTTTGAGATAGGAGAGTGTTTCTTCAGTGAGGTTGGTATTTACCCTTATCCTTTGTTGAGGATATTTTGGGTTAATGATCCAACCTTACTCATTTTCTTCATTTTTTGAACTTTCCCCTTCAACCATGAAGGCCTCCTGTGTAGGTTGAAGGGTAGCAATTCCTCTTTTGGTTGGAAACTTTACGTGACGTGGCCAACTGAAACCGCCATTCCAAACACACATTGGCCGGGCCTTCCTATGATAACATCATAGTTGGAAGGAATGTTTATCACCACAAAGGTAAGCGGGTTGGTTCTTTCCATCTTCCCTTCACTGAAACAGACATTAAGGGTTAGTTGGCCCAAAGGCTTGATGGGTATGTCAGCGATACCTTTGATAGAGGACTCAGAGGGTTGAAGCCTTGAGCGCTCGTCGTCACTGAGACGGTTGAAGCACTTTTCAAACATAATCTCTGTTGCGGCCCCTGTATCAATGTATGCTTTATGCGTCTTGATAGTTCCCAACATTGCCTCGACTACCAAGGGTTTTTCTAACAAGTCCCCTTCCGGTCGTGGGAAACAGACGCATTGTCGTTCCCAAGCTTCTAAATGTGGTCGTTTGTAAAGAGCCTTGCCATTGACTTCTACCTTCTTTGCTTTTTCCTTCAGCCATTTTATCCCTTACCCCCTTTACTAAGTGAGCCAGTTCTCCGGATTTAATGGCTTCCTCAATTCGTTTCTTGAGCAGGAAGAAATCGTTTGTGTGATGGCCCTTTTCCTTGTGGACTCACAGTATTGGGTGGAGTTTTCGTTTCTTTTACTTTTTGGCAGAGGACGGAGAGGCCTGAAGCTGTGTTTGATTTCTTCGGTGGCTAGGATTTCTTGAGGGGTTTTTATCAAGGCTGTGAAGTTTACAGTCTTTTCCCTGCTTGGAGGGTTTCTGCCTTCAAGCCTTCTAGGGTCTTGCCCTCTGGGCCGTTTGTCAAATGACTGAAGTTCCCCCTCTTCGTGTTAGGACTACTACCTCGCCAACTAGGAGCTCGTTTCCTCTACTCCTTGATATCCACAGCCTCTTCTCCTCGAATGTGTGCCTCTGCTCTCTCAAGGGCCTCCTCTAGGGTTTTGGGTAGGGACTTGTTAAAGTCCCTTGTGAGGTATTTAGAGGTGATGGCGTTCATGAAGCCGACTACCCTCATTTTCTCATCGGCCCCCACGTAGGTTAACCCTTATTTTTTTGTATCTTTCGATGAATTCCCTGAGACTTTCATCATCTTTTTGTTTGATCTAGAAGAATCTTTGACGTACCTTCTTTGCTGTGAAAAGTTAGCCAAGAAACTTTTGCTTAAATCATCGAAGGTTCGAATGCTTTTGTCAGGTAGGTCATTGAACCATATCCTGGCAGACCCAACGAGGGTTTTCATAAACATAAGGCAACATTCAGTGTTGGACCACTTTTCTATCCTATTTGCTCTGGTGAAGATTTGCAAGTGGTCTTCCGGATCTTCAGTTCCATCATATGTTCGTATATGAGACGGCATCTTGATTCGAGTTTGAAAATCATAGTCAACAATTTGTTGAGAGAAGCATGATAAATTGTTGGGCTTATAAGGTTTGGCAAGATCTTCTTCTGCTCTCGTGGCCGGATTGTTGTTGGAGGTAACTTGGTGTGTAGACAGCACCTGGTTAAAGAAGTACTGCCAAGGAAACTGTGCCATCATCTGGGTCATCAGCTGAGGCATGAGGTTAAAGCCTTGGAGGCTTCTGACGGAACAGTGTAAGGCATTCCCATAGACGTGCTCATGACGGCACCCCTAGCCAAAGGCAGGGTGGCCATGGCTTGTTCCTATGATGTTGCAACAGGGGGGGAATGCTCGAAGCTGGAGATTGACATAACTGGTCAAGAGTGACCTCGTGTCCGATGGGTGCACCTGTTGTCATAGGTTGAGAAGTGAACAAAGGAAAAGCTGTAGGATTTGGTCTTCCAAAAGCACAAGGACTTGGGTTGATCGGTTGACAAGTCACACTGGGAACAGCTTCAAAGGTAGATATGTTTGGTTGTGAGTTGTTGAAGGGGAGAGGTGGAGGACCAGGTGATAACGATGGTTCAGACTCATCATAGTCCAGTCTTATCCGTACCCCCTTTTCCCTTTCTCTACTCACGTGTTGATTGAGAAGGGATCTCAACTGTAAGAAATTCCTTGCTACTCCTTCAGGTGTCAAATCAACGCGCTCCGGTGTGTTAGTTGCGCCGATTTGAGGGGAAGAAGCTCCCGAGCGGGAGGGAGTTGGTGTTTGAAAGAACTTCGGGAATGTAATCCCCGTGGGAGTGCCTCCTGGTGTGGAAACGGAGTGGAAGTCGTTGGTGATGCTTGGCCAGCGATATGTGTTGAAGTACGAGGTACTTGATTCACTTCACCAGGAGACTCACTTTCAGACATGACAAACTTGATGGAGCTACATTACTGGTCTTTTGAAAAAAGTAAGCGGCGTAGCCCCACGGTGCCAACTTGTTGATGCACAAATACAAGACCAAGGATAGTGGACAGACTGCTTAGGCAAAAGGCTTCAAGGGTTTCAGTTTGCCTAACGCAGGTCGTGGGGTCCTCCCACGTTTGCAGCACGTGGGGTTGGATCACTTTGTTATTGTTCACTTGTGATTCTGGATTGAAAGGAATTCAACCCAGAATGTTAGTGTTAGTGAAGCTATAGTATTTGAAGTGAAGAAGAGAACAAGCATGCAGCAAGTTCTCAAGAGAGAAGAGGAAGATCAGAGATTAAGGATAATCTCAGTTGATCTGGAATGTCCATGCTGAAGACAAGGGCTACCTTTTATAGGTACAACATATTCTATCAAAGGAAACCTTTGACCGATGATCCAAGGCTGCAGTGGGGACTTGCCCATTTGGGGGTTGAAGGCTTCGGACCTGCGGGTAAAAGAGAGTCTCCTTTGCACATGCCTCTTTTATGGATGAGGGAGAATTTACAAGTTAGCAGTGATGTGATTGATCATAGTACTCGTTCTTTTTGCAGTTCACCACAGCTAGTGGGTTTTTAACCCTTTTACCTTTTAACCTTTCAAGCTGTTTCATACTTTAGTCAATTTATTGAGATTTGGGTTACCCCGTCATCACTATCATATATTTTCTTAAGAAACAACTTACTTGGTGATATTTCGAGACAGTCTCCAAGGCATTGACATGATGAAATATGACTACACGTCATCGGTGATATCTCGAGACAGTCTCCATGGCATTGACATAAGAAACGATGACCCTAGCCCACTTATTTGAGTCATTTTATACTTATGGTTATGAATCTTGTGTGGAACATATTGGGAAATGCAAGTTAAAGCATTTGCCTACCCAAGCTTGGTTGTAGGTCTGTTTCTGGTTGTGGTTGTGGTTGAGCCAAACGCCACCATCGATTTCTTTGCCCACAGCCTTAGTTGTATAGGGTGTTTTGAGATTGCTTATAAATGTTGTTTTTATTAGATTTCATCTTAGAATCACTTATTTTTTCTAATTACAAAAATCACTTAAGTTTTAAGATTGTTTCTTTATTGTGATTTTTTTTATAAGAGGTTTGTATACTTTTCATTGAGATTAAGGGGTGTTTGGTTTTTTTTGTAAAAAGCTCTTCTTGACCTTTTATGTCTGGCCCGCGCAGACGTTTAAGTCTGCAATGTATTTATTTTCTTGAAGTGATTTCGTTAAAAAATGTTTGTCGGTCCTCTTTTTGGGGCAGACGTGGACTCTTCTCTTCTAACCTCTTTTCCTCATCTACCCTATTTTCAAAACACAGATCCTCCACCCAAACCCTAGCGTCTCCTCCTCCACCCTTCCTCCTCCAGCCGCCACCACCACATATCCGGCACCTCCACATCTCCGTCGTCACCACGGGCGGAACCACGGGGGTCAAGAGGGTCCATTGACCCTCCGGCCGGCCAAAGCTTAGGTTACCAGAGGTATCTACCAGAAAACTTTTCAATAGTTGGACCCTTCACAAGTCTCTGATATATTGTAGTATATTAGTTAAAAGAGTGAAAACATTTAAAAAATAGAGGAAGAAGACCAATGATGTTTTCTCTCTGGCAGCTCCGATCGGAGATCACATCTCTGGTGTGTTCTTTAAAAAGAAATGGCAAGAGAGAAGACATATGAGTTGTTTATTAAAATATTAGAAAAATATATTATTTTATAATAAGTTGGAACTTGTGGTGCTCATTTGTCCTCCGGTGTTCACGGGGAAATAAAAAAGGGCTACAATAAAAATTTTTATTTATGAACTTGTGACTATCTTACCGAATACTCGAATAGTAATCGACTTTACTTTACTTTATTGGTATTACTACGTTATACTCCCGTGTATATACGGGTTGAATAATAAATATAGTTTATTTGTAAATAAGAGAAGTAGACGTACATGATAGTCATTTCACAAGCTTTTAAGCTTTTACTCATAGTAATTAATACCCAACCCACTTGTAAAGTGCTTGTCACAGTCATCAATTCCTTAGTAATTTTTTTTAATTATTTTTACACTGTTAGCCAATGAGGTAACAGAGTAATGAATTAATTTTCATTAGATACATTGGAGAATCTACGACATATTTGACTATATTTTATTATGTTTAATCGTTATCTATATTGTTGAATATTTTTAGTTGTAGTAAAATATATATATATATATTTGTTAATGAAAACAAAATTGAACGAAAAATTGCCATGTGGTAATTGTAGTTAAACATAATAACTGATCGGGTATAGGTTTTTATAATTATGGATTACAAATCCTTAAGTGTTGTCTGGATCAGCTATGCTTAGCGGATGACACATGAATCCGGAGGATTAAGGATCCTTAACTTTACTTATGATTTATAACAATTGTTCTCTTTTTTATTTATAGTTGCATGCAGATTGTGGGTTACGTGGACCAAGTCTCAGATGGAATCTCGGTCAATATTCGTTAGATATGTTCACGTGATGAATTCCATTAACGTTCATGAAGCTAGGACGTGGTCTTCCAAGAAATCGGACTTAGTTGTTAGTTCAATTGAAAATGGGGTTGATCAAGTGTATTCGATATACACGCACATTAGCTTACACCGATTCACTCTCGTTACCATCACAAACCAGAGCTTTCACAACACAATTAGCATTCAATCATTGTACCACACTTGATCAACATCCGAAGTTGTCATATTCGCAATTTAATATAGTTGATAGTGATAGTTTTCACTATCCGATGTTTTTATGCCGGCGATCTACTAGTGATCAAGGGTTTTCCTCGTACAAAGCATTGTGTTCATCATTTCATTCATCAAGCATTCGTATTCTTAATTGTTCATCATTCAAGCACACTACCTCACAATAGTTTGGTTACATTATCCTTAAACCAATTTTTTACCTAAAACAATAACGATTAAACAAAATAGAAGTTACTTGTAGTAAAATATATTAATCGTAGTTATCCATATAATATTTTTAACTAGTTGATATAAATATTTTTAATTAGTTATCCGTATAGTATTTTAAATATAAAAATAGAACATAAATTAATATAAATTCTAGCATAAAGATTTGTCATGTGGGATTTATTGGAATGGTTTATTAAAGTTTAGATAGATTAGATACTATTAAAATAAAAATTGAGAGAATTTATAAAAAATAATAATAAGGATAACAAAATTATTTTTAAATAAAATAAAAGTAAAATTATAAGATTTTTAAATATGAAATGGATTATAAATTAATATCATATTTAGTTAGCATAAGTAATTGTCATGTATCATTTATTTGAATGGTTTATTAGACCATGTGTAATGGTAAAGGAAGATCCTTGGGCATTATCCGTGATGTGGCGGTCCAGTCAGCAATAAGACATTATGGGGCGTTTTTCTAAAATTCGTGTAGGGGGGATGTGGGGCATTATGTTAAAATGGATGTAAATAATTAAAGAAAAAAAACCATAAAAACATATTAGCCAACCAAAAAGAAGGAAAGCTGTGATTGGCCAACAAAATTTTCATCCGGCATATTATTTAGCATGCTCCAACCCACTTTTTGAAGGAAAACGCCCCCGGGGGCAGTGTACGGGCGTTTTCGGGTGTTTTTTAGGTAATTCATGCCCAAATACTGCCCCACTACGGGTGGTCTTAGAGTTTAGATAGATTAGATAAAATTAAAATTAAAATTAAAATTAAAATTGATAATAAATAATAATAAGTATAACAAACCTATTTTTCAATAAAATAAAAGTAATTAGAGTTTAGATAGATTAGATAATATTAAAATTAAAATTGAGAGAATTTATAATAATAAATAATAATAAGGATAACAAAATTATTTTTAAATAAAATAAAAGTAAAACTATAAGATTGAAGGAAAAATTGCCATGTGCAATATTTAGATTATTGTTTATTTTGTTCTTTTTATAAACATTATTTTTCGTATAGTATAACTATTATATATGTTTGAATGTTGAAAAAAGTCTTTTAAGTTAAATAAAATCAGTTTATATATATTTCAGTTTATTTCAACAACTTGCAGAAGTTAAAAAACAAGTAGTCTTCTTCTTACAGACTGCATAGGTTTGGTCAACCTTTTCAGCCATAGATGTCTGCAGATGTGGTCCGCAGACAACAGATGTTTTACCTTTGAAAAAACAAACAACACCTAAGTGATATAGATGGAGCATGTATGAACTTGACTACTACATTGTGATCACTTTTTATTCAAAAATAAGATAAAACAAGATACCAAGTACTAGGTGTGTTCACGATTCGGTTTCAATCCGTAAAAACATTCAAACCGGTCTTCAATTTGGTTTGGCGGTCAGTTTTTTCTTTAACTTTCAGTCGGTTGATTTCAAAATTTTCAAACCGTAATGAACACTTTGATTTATGGTTTATACCAAGAACCGCTCGTATAAAGCTGGACCGGACCATAACATTTGATAACATATTTTAGTCTTTTTATATGTTTTATCTTTTTTTAAGTATCTATACTTTATATTAGGTTTAATTAAAGGTGTTGTTTGTTTTTTCTAAGAAAAGCTTTCTGGCCTCTTATGTCTGCATCACGCAGACCAGGCGCAAGTATTGTATAATTATTATTTAAGTTTGAATGTTGAAAAAGCTCTTTTAAGTTTAATAAATCAGTTTATTTATATTTCAGTTTATTCGAGCAGCTTGCAGATATTAAAAAATAAACAATTTTCTTCTTGCAGACTGCAAAGGTTTGGTCCACCTCTTCTACTACAGATGTGGTCCACATACTGCAGACGTTTTAGCTCTGAAAAAACAAACAACACCTAAATAAATCTATGATTATATCATACTTTTAAGTTAATAATGTCTTCATTCTATTTATTAATTGTGATTATTGAAGAAACTCATTTACATAATTTACATGGTTTTAACGAGTTAACGAATTAAAACTAAGGAGTAAGGGATGTGTAAAAAGTTACCAGTTTTGTTCCCAAATATTACTTTGTAAAGTAATTAGTTCAAAAAAAAAAATTTTAATATTTTTGACGCTTAATTTTTGTCTATAAAGGTCGATAATCTCAAACCGGAATCAAATCGTTAGTAACGGTTCGGTTTGTTTTTTGGTTTTTAAATACTAAAAAAACGTTACTAACGTTTTGGTTTATGGTTTGACCCAAAAATCGTTTTAACCGGACCATAAACACCCCTAGCCAATACAATAATTTTTGTATACCGAGTATCGATACCGTAAGAAATTGAACTGATATTGACTAATTAAGTGTGGTTATTCATTTTATGGCTTTCAATTTTTTTATCTTAATTTTTTGTAATTACTCAATTCTATAATTTTGAACATTTCTTGGCATAAGATGTACTACCTTATACTTTGGGAATTTTTCAAAAAAGTTTGAGTTTTTTTACTTTTTAACCTAAATCTATTTTATATTTTACTTTTAAACCAAAACTTTTTGATTTTTTTTACTTTTAATCACAGAACTTTTCATCGTTACCTTTAACCCAAGACTATTTGGTTTTTTTACTTTTAACCCAAAAACTTTTCATTTTTTGCGTTTTAACCTTACATTTTTTTACTTTCAACTTTGTTCCTCTATACTTTTCATATCCGCAAAATTTTCGTTTTACTTTCGTTCTAAATTTTGCGAATTAACACGGTGCAACGTGCGTGTGTGGTTAAACATTTTATGTCGTCATAACACGCGGGTCTAGATCGACTTAGTTATTTTTTTATATGTTTTACGTTTCGATTTAATTTCTTCGAATTAGCACGCCACAACTTCAGTGTTGGTAGTCACTGACAGTAGTATGCCATTGGTATTCGCCCCGTCGCCACACGAAGATGCTTAATACTAGTTAAACTATTATTTCACATACATTACCACGTGAAGGATTTCATTTCAGTAGTTGTTAATAAACAAACACCTCTTGTTTTTATAAAGCTAAATCCCGATCCCAAACAAATATTTAACCTAGGGTTCTTCCATCTCCTGCAATTCACCACCAAATCATGGGGAACACATCCTCAATGCTCACTCAATACGACATCGAAGAAGTTCAAGAACATTGCAACAACACCTGTAAGTCATCAAAACTTAACCCATATCAAATCTTAATCTATAAATTACATTAATTTCATCTTCAATTGATTCCAGTTTCACAACAAGAAATAGTCTCTTTGTACCAAAGATTCTGTCAGCTAGATCGTAACAGTGGTGGCTTCATCTCCGCTGATGAATTCCTTTCGGTCCCAGAATTCGCTGTCAATCCCCTCTCTCAGGTTCTTTTCACTTGATATATATTCTTTCATTTTTTTAGATTAGAGGGTGTTTATTTTTCATTAAAGTTTATATTTTTATCAGTGGGTTTTAGTTTTTAGTTTTTTTTTTCAGAGATTGTTTAGGATGGTTGATGGGTTGAATTTCAAGGAGTTTGTGGCATTTTTGTCCGCATTTAGTTCTCGTGCTACCTTACAACATAAAGTGGAATGTAAGGTTTATGATCTGTGGCAGTTTGAGTTTATAAAGGTTGTTGTGTGTTTGCTTGTTGAAGAAGAAAGTTATTTTTTTCTTTTTGCAGTTATATTTAAGGTTTATGATTTTGATGGGAATGGGAAGGTTGCTTTTTCTGATCTGTTGGACGTTTTACGCGACTTGACGGGACAGTTTATATCTGAACAACAAAGGGAGGTGAGGATTTTTTATTTTTTTTAATCTCAAGAGAGTTTTGTAGGAATTGGAATCTTGGTTTAAAAGGCGCGCTTCAAAAGCGTTTTGACGCGCTGTAGAAAATGTTCTTGGGGCAAAAAGGCAAGCCTTGTGTAGTTCTGGGTCAAAATTGGTAAAAGCTTTAGGGTATGTAGGAGTTTTATATGTAAAAAAACTAAGGGGATGAAGAAATTATGAAAGGTTTACTTGTTTATATGTAAAACAAATGAGAGAGAGACAACTTCTGGTTGTAAATAAAGCTTATTTGGTATTACATAGACGTGTGCCTCACGCCTCTGCTTTTGGGAGCTAAATGTCTCGGACTCTCGAAGTGCCTCACTTTTTTTTATTGGAATTTGAATGAAATCGGAATAAATTCCTTTTAGATTCTTGTGATGTGTGGTTTGTAAATCAATTTTAGTACTTCCGAATATTAGAACTGATCTGATTTTATCTAAGTATGTTTCCTTTATGATATTAGTTTATATAATTTGACTGTTTTTTTTGTTATTAAAACAAATGTCTTGAAGTTTATATGGAAAATGTTAGGTTTTCTGTTTTTTATCCAGAAAACCTGACCAAGAGAAGCTATTTCCATAAGTTGTCTTTCACATAATTTTAATTTGTTGCCACAAACAAAACAAAAAAATGATGTTTATGTTATTTCTGGTTCTACAGCTTGTCCTGACACATGTTCTTGAGGAAGCTGGTTACAAGAAAGATTCTTTATTAGTTCTATCCGACTTCATGAAGGTGGTTTGATCTTCTGTCTTCTCTGACTGAATATAGATTACAATTTTGTTCCAGAATCTCAAATCTGTGTTTTGTTTGTCATGGTATATAAAGAACAAAGTGTAGGATGTAACATTTTAGTACCCAAATATGCATTTTACCTTAATGATCACAAAGTTTTGAACAAGTATAAACACAGCTTAGGTGGCCTTCAAGGGTTAAAGGCAAAAACTAGTGGACTAGAGAGAATCAGGCCCTTACTCCCTTGAAGGTTCTTACATAGGTGTATAGGTTATATTATATAGGATGAAGTTCATTTTGGTTTGTTTAAAAGAGTTTAGAGTTTGTTTGTTTAGCTTTTAATTGATCAAACCTCTTACTGGTTCAGTACCTAATGGTTCAGAGTGTTTGTTTCGCGAACAAATGTCTGAATGGTTCAGACATTTGCCTCTGAATGGTTAAGCATTATACAAAGTCTCAACGGTTAAGACCTCTAATCTGAATTGGTCAGACATTTGTCTCTGAACGGTTAAGCATTATATTGGCTCTTAGTTCAACACTTAATGGTTCAAACCTGTTACTAGTTCAGCACTTAACCATTCAAAAGTTGCCAAACAACCCCTTAATTGTTTGTTTGGTACCGCATAATAAACCTTTTTGTGGTTCCTAATTGCAGATTCTTGGCAACACTGGCTTGAAGATGGAAGTTGAAGTTCCCGTAGACTAGCAAGTGATGTAGAAGACGTCAAGTGTGGTATAGTTATTCGTTTTCTTATTTTATTTTATTGATAGGAATATTAGCTGCTTGTATCATGTAGTTTTAATAACCGATGTTTTCCTGTATTATCTCACCCTAGGGTAGTTGTCGAGGTTCAACTCAAGATTTCAAGTACCGTGAGGGTTCTGTTCATTATGAATTATGTTTGTTTGAGCTATGCTTTTATGGTAATTTGTTTAACTTTAAGAAAGAAACATATGGGCTATAATACTTGTAGCCTTGATCTCCACCAACAAACCTTTGAAATTTTAAACAAAAACTAGTAAATAAATAAACCTGGTTTATTCATAATCTACAGCTATAGTAAACTGTATTTTGTTATAGTGTGAAAATGATAGCTCTGATTTTTAAGTTTAGTTTGATGAAAAGCATAGATTTTAGTGAGTAATATAGTTTTGAAAACTTGGACATGCGTTGTAAGCTAATGCCCAGTGCCAAATCAACAAAAAGGGTGGCACCAAACCCCGTGCCGCAGGCATCACCGAAGGGCGCTAAGGGCACCTCCGTGAGTTTAGTAACGGGCACCATTCTTGATTTCTGGCATGTGTGTGCGTTGGAGGCACAAAGTAAGCGTGAGGGCGCCATTGGGTGTGACCACAACGTCCAACCTTATGGGAAGATTTCTATCTTTGTAAGTAATAATCAAATTCATTGATTTCAAGCCTACATGCAACTAAATGTCATTTTAGTAACTCATGAAAAATGACTTTTTTAAATTAAACTAGTGTTAAAGCCTTTCTTGTTGTAGTGGGGGTGTAAAACCGTGCTACCGGCGTTGTGAGGGGCATAAAATCATGTGAAGTAGCAACCGAGCGATGACTAAAACCGAAAAAAAAAAACATAAAATAAAACATGAATATTTAAAACCAAGTGACGTAAGACGTAGACGAAATCGAGTTTATACCGACACTTAATAAATAGTCGAGGGGCTAAAAGAAACTGAGATCAAATGAAATCATCATACATCGTGCTAAGTAGCGGTCAAATGACGATCAAGTGTAGGAAAAACGTAAAAACTAAGTTTTGTTAAAAAAATGGTAAACCAAGAAAAAAAAGAAAGCTCACATGATTACTATTCAATTGCTATGCACCTCATTTGTAATAGTTACCACATTTAAATATATATATATATATATATATATATATATATATATATATATATAATAAGTACAAATGTAAGTTAGTTGATCTCGAATGTGATAAGTTCAAAGCCTTAAACCTTAAATTCGCATGTGAGGTTCATTGAACTAACTGAGAGTGAATTCAATCAAAATTGGGGTTTCTTGACGTCAAATTTGGAAGTCACTTATACAATACATGATTGAGGCACATCAAGCAAAATTTTCTTTAAATGTATAACTTTCGTGTATAATTTGTTGCAGGAAACTCTATAGTGGCCAATTAAGCTGCCACTTACACCATTCATTGCTCAGTATATGAAACCAACCTTCCACTAACACTAATTTTCATGCTTAAACACTAAGGTGGCATTCGTTTCGTGGAATGTAAAGGAATTGGAATTGGAATTTCCGTAGGAATTGAAATTTGATTTGCAATTTTGGTGTGTTTGTATCACATAATGGAATTGAATCTGGATAAAATTGGAATGTAGATTCCCTTCCTTATGTTGTACAATTCCACTTCCGTCAAGATTTCATTTCATTTCGTGAAACAAATGCTACATAAGAGTTTGTTTAAACCTTGTTGACTAAATTTCAACCCGTCACATCATGTTGATTTTTAAATTCATCGAAATAAATTTATTTACTTTATTGAAAATTTTATTAAAGAAAGTTTTTAAACTGTAAAAGAAATTAAAAGAGGACCAACGAGACCAATCAATCATATTTATTCTCGATCTGTATTCACCCATAGGTAACCATACATCTTTATCTCCGCCATTAGGTTGTTAGTGTCGACCTTCTTAGACGAGAAAACCACTTCATTACTTAATTTCCATATCGACCAACACAAAACTAAGATCATAGCTTGGAGAATCTTTTGCTTTACCTCCAAACCAGAAAGGCCTAGAAGAAGAAACCAAACCAACTCCAGATACTTTGCCATATCACCGAAGCAACGTAGCAACCCGAGAAAAGGTGATCAGAAGATTTATCCTCAGAGGAGCATAAGGGACAATTCAATGATGCCAAAGTGATTCCCCTTCGTCATAGTGCTACCTTCGTTTGAATCCTATCAAGAGTCGCTCGCTACCTGAAGATATTGGCCTTCTTAGAAACCCACTTAATCCAATCATACTTATAGCCTTGTGACGTAGACACATTCGCTGATAACAGTTTGCGCATGGACTTGACTAAGAACGCGTCATCCTGGTTACCCACCCATTTCCATGTATCTGCTCCATCTCCTTTGTTGACTTGACTTATTAATGCTACTAAGTTATTAAACTATGACTGTTCTTCAGACATGGAAGGAGCTCGGTACCAACACTAACTAGTCAAAGGTACCTGATCCGCCCATAATAAGCTATCTTTCACCCCACAATTCTTTGATTTTTCTAACCTGAATAACATAGGAAAACTGGTCTTCAGATTTCTTCCACCTACCCAATTATCAATCCAAAACCTTATATTCTCCCCATTCCAAAATTATTCTACCACCTACCCAGTTATCAATCCAAAATCTTGGTGAGAAGGGATTTGAAGAGACGTCACTTTCGGAATATCCATGTGTCTCCTTTGTGCTGACCATTAATGGTAAGCAAAGGAGAATGGAGATTTGCGGAACGTTATTAGCTAAACGTCGCCATTAGAAATGTCCTTTTGGTCCCCCCCCCCCCCTTGCTGATGTTTAATAGGTGCAGACCTTTGCATATTGTCATTGGCCAGGCGCCACAATCAGGGATATCCTCTCTATACTTACCGTATAATAAAATAAAACCATGATAAACTAAAGAGTTAATGACACATATGGTCCTTGTGGTTTGTGTTGGATATGAGATGTGGTTTGTGTTGGATATGAGATGTCCGATCATTAATTAATTAACGTTGCTAACGAGGTACGATCCAAAGAGTTACACTTTGGACGACAAACAAGTAAATAGTATTTAGATGATAAATATTATGTTCACGAAATGCAGTATAAAATTTATGGTGAAATATTAAGTGTTTACTAATTATTTGAGAAGTAGTTAATAGATAATGGTGAAATATTATATAATATTTAAATAATATTAATTATATCTAGGAGGTAAATATAAGTGGTTAAGAGTTTGTATACAACTACAATAGGTTGGACCTATGGAGTTAGTATAAATACAAGCCTTTGGGTTAGAAAACAAGTTACACCATAATTTTGTGAGACAAAATCATTAACCACAACCACCACCAGCCGATCACCACCTCTGTCGACGCCCCGCCTCTGGCCATCGCACAACGCCACCACGCCTTGTCCCACCGAACCTCTCTCAATCGGCCGGGGATCAATGTGACCAAGGGGACATTACTGGTGTATAATCGGGGTTATGCATCAAGTTGGAGGAATTCAACCTTGGTTTATCTTATCAAGCAATCGCAAGCAAAAGAAGGGTTGCACAACTAGAAGTTGATCGACAAACCAAACTCAAGAAACAAAAGAACAACATCAGGATTGTTCATATATGCAATTATTGTAAGAAACCTAATCATCTTCATCTAAATTGTCCAAAAAAGTCAAGAATACATAATTCTTGATCGAAGGGACTGATAATCAATCATGGAATGATATTTGGGTTGCAAGTTTAACCCAAAAGCATCACGGTACCGGAAACAAGAAACTACTTAAGAAATTTCAGAATTTCTATGGGATAGAAGCTTACTTGTATGGGTATATAAAAACAATGTTTTACAGGCAAATGTTGTCTAGGAATTGCAAGTGGTGGATTCATAATATTAAATCCGTGTACTTGTTCCTACGCTAAAGTAAAATATAATGAGTATAGAACAACTAATAAAACAAGGCTTTGAAATAACGTTTGAAAGAGATATTTGCTACGTGTCTAAAATGTTTGAAGATCATGAAGATGAAGAGAAGGCGGACGAAGATGCAAGCAATGTTATGTGTTTTCAATACCATGATTTGGGTCATTATGCATACATATGTGCAACAAAATGAACCGATTTGATAAGAAAATATTGTTGGACCTACAAAAGAATAAATGATACCCAAAAGCCAAAGCATGATCCTATGATCAAGAACTAAGCAAAAGATTGAACGAGACTCTCCCCAACGATAGTGAATCTTGAATACCTATTCAGAACATCTGATCAAGTGCATGATTAAAATTTGTTGAAGACTTGGAACCGTTGTTCAAGAGTACCAGCAACTGTTGAAGACTAGCATCTATTAAAGACCAAAGCCCTGATCAAGCAAAGGTCTGATGAAAAATGCCATACATCAGTTAAGCCAAACAAATGTTTAGAAAACTGTAACATAGGATAGGCTAGACAGTGCTTTCTCAATGTAACAATACTTTATTTCAATAGTGTTTAGTATAGCCTAGAACATATGATAAGATTTGCTCAGATGTTTGCAAACATCTGAGAATGTTAGATTTCACTATCAGGGTGATGTCAACTGATCTCTAAACAGACCTTCCGTACTTGTATAATTAGATCACACCTGTTAGTGATCTATTTATCACACACATTTACATTTTCTCTTTTATGAACTGATTTGTTTGTGTGAAAAACAATTGTTGATGATACCTCCCAGTTTGTGAATATTATTGTGATAATCAATACTTGTTTACAACAAAGAAACTCATTCTTAACAATTGGTATTAGAGCTTGATCATGTTTAAACTTGATTTCACAATTAGTTTAACACAAAAAGATCAGCTCTTCAAAGACCCAATTTCAGTTCATAGCTCAAATTTCAGTTCATAGCTCAAAGTTGTTTAGTAATAAAGTGTCTCTCACAGACTTTGTTTTTCTTTAAAAGAACTTGAGAACCTGGCATAGGTTGATCCCCACAACACAGGCTTCAGCAATAATCCACCTATAGGGTATATGCTATCTCAACAAAATATAGTGTGTTGCAGATCTGTGGTTTTCGGGCCATATGTCCCAATGGTACCAAGTACCAAAAACCCAAATGTATATGAGCCAAAGAACCTGAGAACTATTTCGAGCAAGATATCAAAAATTCGAGTTAGATTCTAAAGCCTTTAGTATTGTGGCGATGGCTCTGCCAAATGATATCTATGTTGGCCTGTTGCACTGTAACAACGCCAAGGAGTTGTAGGATGCACTAAAAGAACTATTCGGTGGGACTGAGGATGTAATTGAGAACACTCGAGAATCCTCAACCAGCAATATGAAACTTTCTCACATGTCAAAGGGGAGACCTTGACACAACAGTTTGAACATTTTTCTTGTCTAATTAGTGAACTAAAGTTGGTGAATAAAGAATTTTCAAAAGCCACTTTAAGTCACCGATTTCTGAGATCTCTGCCTAAAAAATGGGACACTATAGCAATAGTGATGAAAAGATCCTCTGATTTCAAGGACATGAGTTTGACCCAGCTAGATGGAAAGCTCCTAACCTTCGAGAGGGAGCTTGTCCAAAAAAAAGCTCAAGGAAACTAGAAAGTGTCTGACAGTTACATTTTTGGTAACACAACACTTTTGGGTTAGGAAGGTTCGCCATTTAGAATGGGAAATGATCATAGTTTTGACCATTTGATTGATATGTCAACAAGTATTAACCATGATCAACATTCTACGAGCTATGCATTTGTAGCAAATGATGAAACTCATGTCATTGATAATATGTCGTTTGTCCTCGATGATCTAAAGCATATATATCCAATTGATCTTAAGGGGAATGAACATACTACATCAGGTAGCCCTACTCAGTCTAAGAGCTAAAAATTTTCACAAAAGGACTAGTAGGACTTACCCAGGATTAAATGGTAGGTCCAAAGTGGGGTTGGATAAATCCAAAATTAAATATTTTAAGTGTAACAGGATGAGACATTTTGCTAGAGAATGCAATAGTCAAATAAATAACTTTACACCAATGATTACATATCCTAGTCATAGGACCCAATCTAATACACAACAAGAGATTTATTCCCAAACTACCCCTGGACCAATGTGCAAAACACCTCATTTTGCACAGACCATGACTCCTGTACTTGTACACTATGTTCATGCACCCCAAATTCCTCGGGTTCATTATGTCCAGATACCAATAACACATGTTCAAGCATCACAAGCTACTCCTACTCCTACAGCAGCAGCAGAGCCTACTCAACAGAGCTTATATACACAAGGCTATGTTGACTGGAGTAGCTTGCTAGAAAACTTAACTAATGAAACATTTGCTTTAATTGCAAATGACTGTAATGAACATGAAAACTTTTGTTGTATGGCTATTGAGCATGATTCAGGTGTAGCATATCCAGTTCAAACTGCTGGTAGTGGAGAGATTGTTGGTAAAACTGCTGAAAGCTCAGGTCAAGGACTTGTTGTTGACCAAGAGCATGCAGAGACGATGGATGAGATGCATTTCAAAAGTTCCACTGATTGTATCAATGCCAATCAGACTGAAATGGTTGCATCTAAGGTATCACCTCAAACTCTTAGAGGGTTATGTTCAGATAAATGCATCATAGCATTTGCTAACATAAAAGAGGTGAATGAGAACCTTAGAGAAAAGGTACAAATCGATGAACATATTCTTGAAAAACTAAAAAATGATTTTAAATCAAGAATAGCTAAAAAAAGACCTTGAGTTGAGCAGTCTTAGACATGAAGCATATATAACCAAGGACCAACTCCAGTCTATGATAGAAAAATATCAAAACTCTAAAAAGGAGTTGGAATCCACAAACATCACCTGTGAAAAATGGGTAGAATCCTGTCATGGATATGAGATGCTTCTGGACAAACAGATCAAGAGCAATGTGAAGTTTGGGGTTGGTTTTAGAAAATATGACCAAGAACAAGAAACCCAAGCTTCCATTAACTCTGAAATGGTTGAGATTATACCAACTACATCAACTGGGGAAGAAATAAAAATCACTGAATCTAGTGGGAAGAAAATAATTCTTGAAAAACCACTAAGCTCTATCAAGCTGAAACACTTACGGACCTACTTGGTCAGACGAATGTGATGTTCAGAAAAATTTCAAACCCATTGATTTCACAAACCCAAATGGTATTGACCCACCCAAGATACAAGTCACTCCTCTTACCAACTCTCAAACAAATGCTAAAACATCTTTACATAAAAAGAAAGATAAGGGTAAAAAAGGATAAGGATCCAGCACTGAAGTGTGATTTCTATGGAAGATCAAACCATATGACAATAGATTGTTGTAACTTAAAAGCATATGTTATTAACATAATAAACAATGTATGTGTATCCACTCCTGGGTATACCATTTGTTGAAAACTTAACCACTTAACTCAACAATGTTCTTTTCTTAAACCTTTTGATGTAAATCTAAATAGGTCAAGAAAGAAATCGAACTTCAAAAGGGTAGATGGGTCTGATAACAAGAATACCCAATCTGTTTCCAAAAGAGTTGAGCCCAACCACACTGTTTATCCACTATAGTCATATCATCACTCTGCACAGAAACAGGTCAAACCTCTAATGCATCACAAATGCAGACCTAAAGCCATGGGCTAGCAACTAGCAAAAGGATGCCTTACAGGTATGTAGAACATGTACCTCAACCTTAAAATCCTAGGCTAAGCATGAATTCTTATGGTTAAAATCTTATTGGGAATAGTCAACGTTTTATTGGCAAGTGTGCAGGCACTTACAGAGGGATAAAAACATCTATTGGAGATTGTTCAATCCTAATGACTAAAGACAAATCCCAACAAGCCATTGCAGGGTTGGTAACACCAAATCCAAGGTAGATAATGCTTTGGATCATCTGTAAGTTTGACCGATTCACCACCACATGCAGGAAACCACTGATGGTAATTTTAAAGTGCCAACAGAGGTTACCACCACAACTATCCCTCTATCCCAATAATAGAAAATTTTGCTTTGAAAAATCCAAAATTTGTCTATCTTTATTGTATTTATGTCTTAAAAATTAAAAAACCAAAAAATTTTGTTTAAAATCAAGAAAAGATTGACAAAATCAACAAAAACAAAACTCTGTTCAAAAGAGTCAAACTATTGTTCCATTGGTTCAAAAGTCTGTTCATGTGTGATAACCATTGTCTAAGGCAAAAGAACCACAGTTTAACTTTAAAAGTCAAATAGAACCATTGTTTTCATCCAAAAATCTGTTGCACCCAGTAAAGGTTCCAAACAAAGGTTTTTCAAAATTCTGTTGAACAAGAGTTAAACAGATGTTTCAAAACACTGATCATGTTGTTCAAAGGTCTGTTAAGCACAACAGAGTCTAAACAGATCTTTTGATATCGTCATTAGTAGGTCTGTAGGACCAACTCTCTGAACAAAGGTTTGCTAGGACAAATATCAACTGACCACGTGAACTAAAAGGTAATCGTTGTCCACGCTGGCATCCCTATTCCATTAACCCTATAAAAAACCCATGAGAATCAGAGTTTACTTCTATCCTCCATTATCGAAAATTTTCAAAAGCAATTCAAAAGAGAAAAACTTCGAACTTCCTTCCATTAAACTCTGCTTTCAATCTAAAGAGTTTCTCAAACAAAAAGGGGATTTTCAAAGATTTGAACAACATTTCATCATGGCTCTCAAAATTAAAACCCCTCATAATTATTTGTCGTAGCTTGTACAACACAGCAGGAATATGGACTTTCATTCTATCATTGACAACATCAATTCGTCAATATATCTTTACATCCTCACCGCCGACGCACCCATCTATGTATCCACACTCAGAGAATTTTGGGCAAATGCAAAATTATCCCTCCTAAACAAAAAGTCATTTCTCATTACCTCCACCATCAACAAAGAACATGTGGAAATCACCGCAGAATCCAACTCCACTATGTTCCATTTAGAGGATATGGCATGTATGGAAACTTACCGCAAGATTAAATTACATCTTAAATTCATAGAAAGGGGCTATGAAGGTCAGATGGTGGGAGCAAAATTCTTTTTCCATACTCTCTTGGTTTGCCTCTCAGTTAAAACCACAACTTTTAATGAAATACCTCTAAAAACTCAGTATCTGGGGTATGCTATTTTGATAAATTCAAACCATAAGCTATCCTAGACAATGTTTCTTGATTTGGTAGAAAATTTGAAGGCAATCAAGAGAGTTATTGGCAATTATTTTCTTGTCTATCCAATGTTGTTGAGCTTTTACTTAAAAAATGTTTTAAGAAAAGAAAGTTTTGAAAAAGGTGAAACAACTGAAAGCAACAGTCTCTTGAACGAAATTACTTACATGATGGCCAAAAGCCAAGAAAATGTGGTAATTAAAAATGTTTTAGGAAACTAAGCAACGTATGTTACAACATCTGTTGCTGAGCCCACTGCTTCTAGTGTCCATGGTGCAAATCCCAACACTGTGGAACCCACACCCGACATTTCCAAACAAACCTCATCCATTCTCATCCTCAAATCAATAAGAAAAACCACAAAAAGGGTATCTTTGTGGTTGAGATGCCAGAGATCCCTATTGCAGCACAAAAGCAAGAAACTCAAACATCTTTTGTTACTTCCTCACGACAGATGCAAACATCTCCACCAAGCCAAACTCCTCATTCTTCCCCACAAAAGGAAGGTTCTGTAAGCATAGGGGACACACATCTAAGGGAGATATATCACTTGATTATATCTTCTCAAGCTCCTCTCCCAGGGCTGCCTCTCTACCATCACTACCGCCCACATCAACAGTCCATTCACCCTTACAAAAATTGCTTAATGCAATTGATACATCTGACTTTCATATACCTAGTTCCTCTCAACAACAAATCAAAGCGAGGTCACTCGAACAAGTTACAAGGGCAAGCTCAGGGATCATTCCTATCCCACAAGTAGAGGAGCCTACACATCCTGTATCCTTAGAGATGCAAGCTGGTATTTCAAGTGGGGCAGCTACTACAACTGTTGAGAATACAGTCTCACAGTTGGACAATGGTTACATTACTAAGACCCCCTTGAAGGCAAAAATTGTTGAGAGAATATTCTCTAGATCAGTTGGAAGTCCCTAGTATCAAGAACAAGGGGCACTTGGTATAAAACCCAGTTTAACCACTTATGGTGGGAATTCAGATGATCTTGTTAAATCAAGTGATGGATTAAACTACCAAGAATTGATAGAGAGGTAACCAACTTATAAATATCTGTTGGGGAGATCAAGGACATGATGCAAATCCTGCTCAAAAACTCCAGACCCAAAAACCAATGCAGAAATTGCGAATGATATATGGGCACGTGTTCAACCAAACCTACATCTTCAAAAGCGTGCTGCATAAGAAAGATACACCAAGCAGGTAGAGCTTGTCAGACAAACAGTGGATGCCAGATATCAAAATACTCAAGAGAAGTTCAAGCCATTAAAGACTTTATCTTTGAAAACACTGGACAAGCTCTCACTCTCCCAAAATATGATGATGCCAAAAAGGGGGAGATAGAAAACTGCATGAGAAAGCTGCCACCCTTGGTCAAAAAGGCTAGCAAAACGGTTGGTAGATAGGTAACAAAAATAAGATGAGACTTGATCATAATGTGTTTTGAAATAACTTGTATAATTTAGCATGTAACATGTCACGTAACACGTAAGTTTCAAGTAGTTCACATAAGCATAACAAGAATTTACTTTAAATAACCACAAATAATGACGAAAAGATTGTAAATTTAGTTTGTTCACAGCGATTATTAATGTTTTAGATTGCAAGTAATGTGTGTTCGTGTTTTTCGACTTTGAAATGAATGAGATATCAAGTATAAAACACATTAACATGGATATGAAATAAAAGAGATTTAATGTAAAACTTGGAGTGTTTCAGAACGAAACTGAGACTATTCCAAGGTAGTCGAAAATTCTTTTGAGTTTGAGAAACATGATTTGGCCTAATAGTTAGAATACTCTCACCCAATTTCGGTTAACGGTATTTACCCTTCCAGTTACTACATGTCCCAAATCAAATGAAATATCGAGAATTTGGCGAGATTGAAAATCAAAGAGTGGGACTAGTTATCAAGATGCGGGTTTCACCCCTAATTTGACATCATCATGTCCTAAGTGTGGTTGGTACTTACCGAACGGGTTTAGGAAATAAATTTCGATTCGTTGGTGGGTTTCCACTAGAGTAAGAGTGGGAAATTTTCCATCAAGACGTGGATATCACTCTTAACTTGATGGTATAATTTCGTGAAAAAGCGAATAACGCGGATTGAGGGATTCCACCAAAAGGGGGGGAGGTTTCACACCTAATTTGGTGAGATCGTCTCGTTTGTGAAATAAGAGTGTCTTCACGTCTTCTTGTGTGTAGTATGGTTAGTCTTAGGAAAGACATGTATATTTGAGACCAAACGAAATAGATAAGAGGCAATTAGGTAGAATTCAAGTAGTTTAAGCATCATAACAAGAATGGTCAAGTATGGTTCCTAAACTGTAGACTAGGTCAAAACTCATGGCAATTTTTCCTAATTCCCTATAGTTATGGCTCTTATACCAATCTGTCGAAAACATCGGAGTAAGACGAAATGAGATTGCAAGAGACTTCATAACGACTAACTGTGACAATATTTAAGAAATTCAATTTCATTCATATTAAAAATGGGAAATTACATTGTTCGAAACAAAAAGTACAACATATTGCAAATAAATGTAACAACATGGCAAAATGCATAAATTTAAGTCTATGTGTGTATCTAATCCACCCTAAGTATCGTTTCTTCATTCGTCATCAACTTGTTTCCTGCAACATGTATTATAATAAAGATCAACAAAAGTTGGCAAGTATACAAGTTTGAGTACATAGCATGTGGTGAATAAAAGTTTTCTCATATCCAACATGGTAAATTGCATACATTTTTCGTTATTATCCTAGCATGTGTTAACTATAATTCAAACCAAAGTGTACCGCAAGCATGCATATCGTTCTCACCGAATCGACAAGGTTGTAAAATAGTTTACTTAACAATACCACAAGAATACGGGTGGTGTGTTAAACCTATAGCGCTATAATTGTTAAGTTAGGCTTGCGAAGTTAATGAGCATATAGTGCACAAGTATAACATAGCTTGCGATAACAAGAATAACACAAGTATCATGTTTTTAACGGATAGAGTAGGTTCGTAAACAAGTTTAATCGTGATTTGTATAAACTGTACATGTTGCGCCCAAAGTGTATAAATCGAAAAATGGGATCGAGTACGATTTGCGTAGTAAGTCCACAAACGTGAGTTGATGCGTTTGAGAGTTGAGAACACCGAAGTTACCCTACATTGGGAAAACGAAGGTGTATGAGTGTATGGAATTCGTAGGAAGTTTGGATACGGAATTACTATAAAAAGTATATGTACACGGAAATATATCTTGTCTAAATACTCGTTT
The DNA here is from genome assembly GCA_947069175.1 of Scalesia atractyloides. Lineage (NCBI taxonomy): Eukaryota > Viridiplantae > Streptophyta > Magnoliopsida > Asterales > Asteraceae > Scalesia > Scalesia atractyloides. The sequence continues at coordinate 12,990,355 of CAMTDV010000030.1, read as the reverse complement.
GGACACTAAGTTTTCATGTGTTTTCATGGGTCCTAATGTGCCCGTTAGATCACAAACGAGGAGTCTTGAACTAAGATAATATAACATATGTCCTTGACAGCTTACCATAATCCGGTTAATATCAAGAATTCGGTTAGTAAATTTATATTATATATATAGTGTAAGTTATTATTTAGTCCATCATGTATAATCATGTATTGTCATGTAAGTCAAGCATTCAGGTAGAATTAACCTCATTGTATGTTTCGCCAAAGTACAAAGTCATCAACTTAGTTGATGACCCAGTTGGTCATGAAATAAGAATAAAAGTGCAACTAACTAGTTTGTGAAGTAGCCAAGTAAGAACAACCCGGGTATGTCATACCCAACATGGAAAATGTTGAAGGCGAGGCAGATTTATGTTACTTTGATTCTTGGAAGCTACTTGATATTACTCTAAGTCCTAAAACAACCAAGAGAGCAAACTAGGTGCGTGCGTCCCGAGCATGGAAAGTGTTCGGGGACGTGTCATAGCTTTGTCCCTTTAATGGAAGTTTCTTTGTGACTTAGGGTATGAACATAGTAAATCATCAAGTGAGGTAGTGGAACAAGTTCGGAAAGCCAAGGCTTCCATGTTTCACATTTTCACCAAAATACAAGTCTCACCATATTGAAGATGGTGAGCTTGGATCGTCTCAACACTTGTAGGTTGTCTAAAACCATGTCAAAACAAAAATTTTAGGAGGTTCTTGGACCTCCAAACTCATGAGAATCAACCCTATTCAAGCCCCTTAACCATAGGTGTGGTTAGAAGCAAGATGGGTGCAAGATTCTTACAACAAAATTAAGTTTATGAAGAGTTTGTAACATATAACTTTAAAACAGAAAGTTTGGACCTCAAAATGGTGATCTTCCACCTTAGTTTACCATGGTAATCTTGTGTAAACACTCCTAGAGGTGTTCCAATATTTCAAGAAGAAGCAAAGATGAAGAAATATGGAAGAAGCGAGGTAAATGCTCACTTTTGCACATTCTACCTCAAACTTGCAATTCCAGTTTATTAGAGAGTGTCTTCAGAGTGTTTAGAGAGTTGGAAAAGTGCAAATAAGGTGACAAAGGCTTGTTTTATAAAGGTGAAGTAGGGTTTAGTGTTTAAATGAAATTAAGAGTTGATTGGGTGAGAATGGAGGTGATGGAAAAGGCAAATCCTTGGAGCTGAAATAACATTTTGCGGATTGAGGGCCTTGGTGTCACGCGATGTCACAACCCCCTGACCGCACCCTGGATGGGAGCCGTGGACAGTCAAGTGGTACCGGTGGTTATTTCGAAAATATTGTAGCGGAAAAATTCATCAGGATCGTAGTTAGGAAAAATACCAGAGTTTAGAAACACAATAATTTTTATTTATAACAATTGGGAATAAAAATCATGTTTTACAAAAGTAGCTTTAATAGGGGATAAATCCAAATTCATAAAACAACGTTTCTTAATTTAATTAATAAAATAAGCCACTTCTTTAAGCCTTTTGGTGTCGTATCAAAATTCTTATTCAGATCTATTGTAATCATCTGAAACATGTTTAAAAACTTTTGATCAGCAGGAAATAATGCTGAGATCATTCATTTGTTTAAAAAGACAAAGTATTGAAACTACAACATTAAGAGTTTCTACATTTGTTTATATCATTCAATTACCCACAGTACTTATCACTCTCCCATTTCAGTGACTGTGGTCATATTACTATTGGCTAACCCTTTGTCCAATAGTAAAGCTTATCAAGTAATGTATACAAAACCCCACATACCGGCTGTAATTTCATAATACAAAAACTTAATCACTGTAAATACAACTTGCAAAACATTTAGGGTTTTGAAAGCATATGATAAAAGAGAATGACTCACCTTGTAGGTCTATAGTTCTTGATTTAACATGCCTCCTGATTCTAAGCCTTGTGATACTAAGCTTCTTGTTTAACAGTAGGTTTATAGTTCTGAGTCTTCTGATAATTAAGCATCTACTTTATCAGTGAATTTACAGTTTAATCCTTCTTATTCTAGCCCTTTTTCACAGAATGTAATTCACATTAGTGTGTTAACCCAATTCAAACTTTAACGATAATCATGAGATCAAAACCTTAACGTAGATGAAAAAGTATAACCTTATTCAGGCAACACTATAACATCTGTTGATTTGTTTCGGATCAATCAGATAGGGTATCATTTTAGTGATTAGGGTTTAGTACACTTCCTACGGAGCAGAGTTTCGAGGTACAGGGGTTCAACTATTAGAACATAAATTCGAGAAAGTAAGAATTATCGATTTGCGATCGAACTGGTGCATCTGAACTTCTCCTAGACCTGGCCTTATACAGCTCAGGCAAGCATATCCCGCACATCGCGGGAGGAGACAGGGTTTCTCTCGTGTGGCGCTAGGGAGGACGTCCTGGCCTAGACCTGCCACGTGTCCAGCATAGGTCTGACACATGTCCTCGGCAACCTTTTTCTCCCAATCACAAGTTTTTCTCAGTTTTCGTGCCAGTTCTTATCGCGTGTGCTCGGGTCTTGATCCCAAATGGTTCGGTTTTTAATTGTGAGTTTAGTAAGGGTATTTTGTGAGGGTTGGTTCGGCAATCGCCAAGTTTTCTTAACCGTTAAGTTTTCTAATTGATTATAACAAGTTTTGTCACGTGTACTTGGATTTTTGATTACGGATTATCGTTAGGAAAAATTTCGAGGGTTGTTACATTCTCCCCACCTTATTTTAAATCTCGTCCTCGAGATTCACTGAAACAAGTATGGGTATTTCTGTCTTATCTTCGATTAAATTACCAAGTATATTCTTGTCCTCGTTTTGAAATCCCACTTCACTTTGACCAGAACTAATCTCATATGCTTTGGGATTCTCATCTTTGACTTGTAAAGGTCTTTCAATAAACTTTACCTCTATATCTTGACAAGGTATGATTTATCAGTTCAACAATTCTTTAAGTTGTATACATGAAATACATCATGTATTCTAGTCATTTCTTCTGGTAACTTTAGATGATAGGCTACTGATCCAATTCGCTTAGTGATTTCGAATAGTCCAATAAACCTTAGTCATAACTTTCCTTCCGTACCGAATTAGACTATTCATTTCTACGGAGAGACTTTTTGTAGCATTCTTTTTCCGATTTGAAATTCTAACGGTTTGTCGATCTTATGGTCTGATAGTTGGTTTTCTCCTATTTTTGCCCAACATATTGGGTTTCAACACTTTTATCCATAAAGTGCTTCAAATGGGGCAACATTAATACTGATATGATAACTATTTGTTTATTTAAGAATTCTTATGAGGGGCAAGTGATCGTCTTAGTTTTACCAATACCTATCATACATTCACTTAATAAGTCTTCCTATGTTTGTATTGCTCTTTCACCCTGCTCATAATAAGTTATACTCAGTTTCAGTCGAGTTTCCATGGCTTTTTGAAAACTTTCTAGAAATGAGAAGTGAAATGATTGTCTCGATCAGATACAATGGATAACGGGACTCTATGTAATGATACTATTTCGTCCACATACAACTTAACTAAGCGTTTTTATACTAAAGGTTTCCTTCATTGGTAGGAAATGAGCTGACTCGGTTAGTCGATCCATTATCACCCAGATTGTGTCGTTTCGATTTATTGTTTTGGGAAATTTGGTAACAACATCCATTTGTTATCAATCTCATTTCCGTACTGGCATTTCTAATCGTTGAAGTAAACCTAAAGGTTTCTAATACTCAGTTTTAACTTGCAAACAAGTTAAACACTTAGATACTGAACTAGCTATATCCTTTTTCATTCCATCCACCAAAAATTCTTCCTCAGATCTTGATACATCTTGTCACTACCAGGATGCATCGTATACTTACGCTTATGAGTTTCTTCTAAAATTCTATGTCATAGGTTTCCTTGGATAGGTACCCAAATTCTTTCCTTATGGAATCTCCAAATTCCATATGTTCCTTCTTCTAAATCTCTCATTATTCCTTTAATCCTTTAGCATAATCCTTGATTGTTGTTTCATGGGTACCCTTCAATTGTTCCATTAAATCTATCTGTAGATTTAATGAGAGTACGTGCTCGGTTTAGGTGCTCATGATGCTTACGATTTAAAGCATTAACTACTATATTAGCTTTACCTTGGTGATATTGAATTTCACAATCGTAGTTACTTAGAGATTTCATCCAGCGTTTTTGCCTCATGTTAATCAGCTAATGAAACTGCTATTCGAGAAAAATCTTAGTTATAACGTTGATAATATCTTGCTAATTCTAGAAAACTTCTTAGTTCCGTAAGAGACTTAGGAATTTCCTATGTCAGAATAGCTTCAACTTTGGCGAGGTCCACATGAATACCTTCATGGTTAATCAAATGACCTAGAAATTGTACTTCTAGAAGCCAAGATTCATATTTAAGGGAATCCAACATAATACTTTTCTTTTCTTAACAGGGTAAGAAGCAAATGAAGAAGGTTGGCATGATCTTCCTTATTTATTTATTTATTTATTTATTTTAATAAATGAGTATAACATCTATAAAATGTAGTTGGGCATTTGTTAGACCAAAGGATATGATTGTAAACTCGTAATGATTATACCTAGTTCAGAAAGTAGTCTTAGGAATATCCTTATCTGTATTTTCAGTTGATGGTATCCTAAGCGTAGGTCGAATAATCAGGCTCCTTGAAGTTGAATAAGTCGTAATTCTCGGTAATGGTTACCGGTTCTTAATTGCAACATTATTCATTTCCCGATGACCGATACACATACTCATCTATTCGTCCTTCTTCTTAACTAATGATACTAGTGCTTCCTACGGGGATGTTGTATGAAATCTTTTTCCAGCAATTTATTTAATTGCTTCTTTTAACTTGAGTATTTTTATTGGTTCTAAGCGATATGGTTCTTTAACAATCGGTGTTGTTCCTAGTGTTAAGTAATTTATGAGTTCTATCTCACGATCGGGTGGTAGTCCAGGTAGATTCTCTGGGAAAACGTCAGAATATTCCGATACTACCGGAATCTCTGCAGTTCCTTTTCTTTGTGTAAATGATCTATACCTCGCTTTCGTACATAACTTGTAGCTTTCTTGCAGAGATGAACTTTGTCGACTTGGTTGTCTTGTTTCCTTGGATTGTGATCACTTCTCCTATTGGCTTACAAATCTCAACAGAATTGTGATCACTTAGGATTTGAGCATTATTGGATGCTAACTACCTCGAATCCCACAAGGTTCATGTGAAGTAAAGTAGCATTAAGTTTGTATCCTAGTAATTTCATATTTCTTCTCGAAGTATTTCACGAATATTGGTGGGGTTCAAGACTTGCCTACGTTTGATTAAAGATTGAGATATTATCACAACACCTAATTGCTGAAACCAGTGGCTTTAATACCACTTCAGTCACAACCCTCGACCACACCCTGGACTGGAGCCGTGAACGGTCAAGTGGTACCAGTGGTTATTTCGAAAATATTGCAGCGGAAAAATTCAACAGGATCGTAGTTAGGAAAAAAAACCAGAGTTTAGAAATACCATAATTTTTATTTATAAAAATGGGAATAAAACCCATGTTTTACAAAGGTAGCTTTAATAGGGGATAAACCCGAATTCATAAAACAACATTTCTAAATATAATTGATAAAATAAGCCACAGCTTTAAGCCTTTTGGTGTCGTATTACAATTCTTATTCAGATATAATATAATCACCTGAAACATGTTTAAAAACATTTGATCAGCAGGAAATACTTGTGAGATCATTCATTTGTATATAAAGACACGGTATTGTAATTACAGCATTAAGAGTTTTTACATTTGTTTATATCATTCAATTACCCACAGTACTTGTCACTCGCCATTTCGGTGACTGTGGTCATATTACTAATGGCTACCCTTTGTCCAAAAGTAAAGTTTATCAAGTAATGTATACAAAACCCCAAATACCGGCTATAATTTCAGAATACAAAGACTTAATCACTGTAAATACAACTTGGAAAACATTTAGGGTTTTGAAAGCATATGATAAAAGAGAATGACTCACCTTGTAGGTTATAGTTCTTGATTTAACAGGCCTCCTGATTCTTAGCCTTATGATACTAAGCTTCTTCTTTAACAGTAGGTTTATAGTTCTGAGTCTTCTGATAATTAAGCATCTACTTTATCAGTGAATTATAGTTTTAATCCTTCTTATTCTAACCCTTTTTTCACAGAATGTAATCCGTATTAGTGTATTAACCCAATTCAAACTTTAACGATAATCACGAGATCAAAACCTCAACGTAGATGACAAAGTATAATTTTATTCAGGCAACACTTTAACATCCGTTGATTTGTTTCGGATCAATCAGACAGGGTATCGTCTCAGTGATAGGGTTTAGCACACTTCCTACGGAGCAAAGTTTCGAGGTTTAGGGGTTCAAGTATTAGAATAGACATAAAGACATGTCTGCATATGATACAAAAAGATTTGAAGAAGGTATTTTAAAGGAAGGGATCAAAAACATGTTAATGTATGAACATCCTGATACAAATCAAGTTGATCCGATAAGGCAAGTCTTAGGAATGCAAATTCCTTCACCTCTTCCAATAACATTACTCCTAGTAAACCCCATTGCTTCAAAAATTCAAAAGTGGTAAGCAGAAAAAGCCACCCATGAATTGACTCTAGTCAGAGAAAATGGGGAAGTGCAAAAGACTTCAATGAACAACATTATGAGCTTAAAAATTGAAGATCTGCAAGATCTATTGGATCTTCCACTCGAAAGGGATGCTGATGATTCATTATCAGAAAGAGTTGAGAAGAACTTCAAAGCTCAAGTCAGATAAGTTGAAGAAGATAATTAAAAATTGATCTAATAACCATTTGTTTTGGCATCATCTGTTCTAGGGGAGATTATTGGACCTACAAAAGAACATATGATATTCAAAAGCCAAAGCATGATTCTATGATCAAGAAATAAGCAAAATATTGAACCAAACTCTCCCCCAAAGATAGTGAATCTTGAACACCTATTTAGAACATCTAATCAAGCGCATGGCTAACATATGTTGAATGAAGACTTGGAACCGTTATTCAAGAGTACTGGCAACTATTGAAGACTAGCATCTGTTGAAGACCAAAGCCCTGATCAAGCAAAAGTCGAATGAAGAAGACCAAACATCTGTTAGGCCAAACAGATGTTTGGACAACGTCAACAGAGGATAGGCTAAATAGTTTTTTCTCAATGTAACAGTACTTTATTTCAATAGTGTTGGTATAACCTAGAACATATGATAAGATTTGCTTAGATGTTTGCAAACATTTAAGAATCTTTTCTATTAGGAATGTTAGATGTCACTATCAGGGTGGCGTTAGCTAAGCTCTGAACAGACCTTTCGTACTTGTAATAGAGCACACTTGTTAGTGATCTATTTATCACACACACACATACCACACACACATCTTCTCTTGTATGAACGGATTTGTTTGTGTGATCAGCTGAGGGGGAGTTTCTAGAGTCAATCGAGTTGTAAAACATTTGAATCCTTGATATTAGTGAAAACAATCGTTGATGATAACTCCCTGTTTGTGAATATTATTGTGATACAATACTTGTTTGTAAACAAAGAAACTCAATCTTAACTGTAGGTCCGGGATCCGGTGGTTCTAGACGGAAGTTTGGGCGTAATATCACTAATTTGGTAGAATGTTATTAAGAAAGGAGTAGAAACAGAATACGCGGAAGCTTCATTCATTCATACCGAAAGAGTATACATTTTGTCAAGCTGGCAAAATTCTGGAGAGATTTCGCCAGCGTTTCCCCTCTGGGAACTTCCAAAACTTACTGAACTTTGAACACCCAACACCTATATATAGACATGACCAACTCGTGCGAAGTGAGTTAGCTTCGTACGAAGTGAACATCTACGCACCACTCACTTTCGCACTTGGGTCGTGTGTTCGTATCTAATCCATATAATATTCAACACACGCTCTATCTAGCCTCACATAGTGACGGACATAATGTGCATCAACATTAACAAATATGAAACCGAGCTAAGGGTGAAGAAATAGGATCGAGTGAAAGTTTAGGTGAAGAATTAAATGTGGATCATGAAGTTGCAATCCTATGGAAGCACTTTGAAGCCTTCACAATTGAAACATAAAAAACCAGCCAAGAATCAACAAAGGAAAGGATCGCATAGTAAATCCCACAAGGTTTCATCCATCCAAAACTGTTTAAAATTTATGGAACTAGTTTAGATAGCATATAAAGTCCAAGAACACAAAGAAAAGTTTAAACAAGAATTTGGATCTGTAGTAATGTGGTTCATGAAAGAATTTCTGCGTATGTGAATAACAACCCCTATTCCACCAAGAGACAACAACAAACATCAAATAAGTTTTTTAGAACTTTACATGAGCGTACAAGCATTCAGGGGATATGAATATGTGAAGAAAAATGAACTGTGGAAGCAAGTCTCATTCTACATAGGCTATTGGTTGGATAATTTTAAAGAAGATGATGTGGTGATTAAGGTATTAAAGTTGTATTATCTTAGAGATTTGGAAATGCTTGAATGGCATCACCTCAAGTACAAGGGATGAGAACTGGCAATTAAAGACGGTGAACCGAGTACCACAAAGACCCGCAAGAGTCAAGTTGTGTTGAAAGAAGATGATATCCCACCAAGAAGAGAAGGGCAATTTGGATTCAAGGATGAAGGCTACAAGAATACTAAACTTAAGGGGTGTTAGACTAATATTAAGTTCAATATTTAACTATGGTTATGTATTAGTATGTGCTAATTACTAATCTTGGACTCGGTTCATTAGGGATGTATAATCGGTGGATTAGGACACTAGTTAATATGACAGATATGGCGCTTAAACACCACCCACTATCATGGTTGGTTGACACCATTTCAAAGTATAAATACCCCTCTCATAAACACTTGTAACAATTGATACTTTGATATTTATCTCAATATTCCTCCAATTTTATCTGCAAACTTATCCATAATATCGATCACAATATCAAAGATCACACCATTCTGCAACCACCATCAGATCTGTTTGAATCAGATTAAGGTCATATTCAAACATATCATTCATGCAAATTATACAAGTTAATAATCTTTCAACTTAAAATTTCATAAAACGAAACAAATAGGCTAGCTTTGTACCTGGATTGTGATTTGAAACGTGATTGAAAACTTTGAATGTGTCGAAGGTCGGGAGTGCAGGGGGTTTTTGTGTGGTGATGCTTCACATCAGTCTGTATATGCGAGAATGGTAGTGGCGTCCGGTGGTAAACGTTCCCCAATTTACAGATCTTACCTCAACAACTTAAAATGAACTAGCATCAGATGATGAAATCCAAAAGCTGCAAAAGGTTGTGATTGGAGGTTTCATGTGGTGACGGGAAATGGGGTCTAGTTTGTACTGGTTGGGTCCGCTAGAAAAATGGGATACGATGGTGGTTGCCAGTGGAGGTACTGTAGGAGGTGGTGGTGGTTTGTGACGAAGGTCGGGAGTGCAGAGGGGAATTTTTGTGACTTGTGTGGTGATGCTTCACATCAGTCTGTATAGGCGAGAATGGCAGTGGCATCTGGTGGTAAACGTTCTCCAATTTACAGATATGACCTCAACAACTTAAATGAACTAGCATCAGATGATGAAATCCAAAAGCTACAAGCGGTTTTGATTGGAGGTTTCCTATAGTGATGGGAAATGGGGTCTAGTTTGTATTGGTTAGGTTTGCTAGGAAAAATGGGATACGATGGTGGTTTCCTGTGGGGTAATGTAGGAGGTGGTGGTGGTTTGTGAAGATGATGATTGTGGTGGTTAAGTATAAATAATTTTTTAATTGTTTTGTCTTTTAGTAGGAGTAAAATATGCATTTCACACTCACTTAGCGGAGAAATTTAACAATCATCTATGGTAAGGACCATCAATGTTATGAAAATTCAACCATAGAGACCAACCACCCTTGAACATTTGGTTCATTTGTGAAATCTATGCAAACCACAAGGACCATCCGTGTCATTAGATATAAACTAATGAATAATAAAATACTAGCCTTAATAATATGATAATTTCTTCGGTCAATGACCATAGTAACAACCACGCTAAATGCAATGGAGAAATGGTTGTCGTCAGTGGCGGATACATAAAATTTTTGTAGGGTGGGCACAATAAGGGTCGATGAAAAATGTACAGCAAAAAAAAGAAATAATTATAAAATAACATAGTTTATTGAATATTTAAACATAATATAAATTACCTCAATTACAATTGTCCACTGTGTGATTTCAATCTTTTGGAAACGCTCATTTAAATAGTCATTAGTAAAATTGAGAAGTTGATCTACTTCGGTAATTCAATTCGTAAATCTAAAGAAAAAAAACAAGACGGGTTCAAGTAAAGAGGAGTAAGTCGTGTTCTAAAGCCATTGGCAAAATGCAAAACAAAACATATAGAAACTTCAACTTAATGCTAATAGTTTAATTCTGCAAATTAAATTACTAATAAATTAATTTCATTGAATTAAACAAATAGATATAGATTCATAATTCATTAAGAAAAGCTACTCATAGAGTGTCGTAGCAATTAGGGTTAGAAAGAAAACAAATATTAGAGTCGCTGCAAATTAAAAAAACGCAAAAAAGAAATGTTAATTGTATATCTATTATGGGCTGTTGGGAACATGGCCACAACGAAATTGGGTATAATTAATTTGGACGGTGGATATTCATATTTCATTTGGGTTGTTAGGAACTTGGGCCATCTACACGGTGGGCACAGCCTATGGTGGGCTGTGCATCCGCCACTGGCTGTCGTTGGTCACCGATCATAGTAATCTAATATCTATACCTTTTAGAACAACCTGCACATAAGCATATTCATCAAACTTATCAAAATTAAAGTGGTTGTACAAATTAAAATTAAATTATGTTACATGCTAAGTTATGAAATTATTACATGTGTTGTAAAAGCAATCATGTAGCATAAAGAATGATTAGGTTGTTGGTCGTGATAAAAGCAAGACCATTTAAGCGGAATGGCCGGTGGGATCCAACGACTTTTTAAATCATTCTTTATTATTTATTTTCCACCGTCTTTTCAATAATGTTGCCCCATCTGTAATTATATTTTATGAATTAACTTATACCTTACCGTGTATTATAGAAAATGACAAATATTTTTATTGTTGATATTAGGGTTTTATGAATTCTTATACCTTACCGTGCATTATGGAAAACGACAAATATTTGTATTGTTAATATTCGGGTTGTTCATTATAATTTTTTTAATTATATCGTTGATATCAGGTTGTTTAAATAAACTCAAAACTTGTCGAAAAAGCTAGGTGGTCGCTCAAAATTGACTCGGTTGTAAACGAGACTTGTCTAGGTTTGTAAACAAACTGAGTTTGGGTTGACTTTATCTAAGTTTGGTTTAGCTCATTTGACTTGTTACACTTAAGTTCAAATTTTAATGTTATATATCCTAGTTTATTCTTACTCTTTCTTAATTTACATTTTACAGCTCAAAACGTCCAACCCTTAATTTCAGAGGCAAGCACCGAACCCCAATACCTGCGTATTTATATCTGATTTGTTGACGGGTGAACTAATCTGTTTGTTATTTGTTCCACTTTGGGTAACCTAGTATTTGTCTTCTCAGCTAATTTGTTAAACCTTGGTGTATATATTATACTAGATGCTGAACAAATAATATATTTTATTCTTGTTATATATATGGTGGTGTATGTTTTTTAATAGTGAAATGTTGATGGAGTTTATTTACTTGTATGTTATTTGAGGTTTAAGTTCTTTTTATAATATTGTAGAATGTCTTTATACAAATAATAAATTAGTAGAACCAAGACTCTTAAGTATGAACATATTGACTTGGTTGTTTAAATAGCTCAAAGCTTGCTCATAAAAAAACTTGCTCAAAATAGACATGGTTGTAAATAAAATGGCTCGGTTTGACTCGTGAACAACCTTAAATGTTACATAAAAAATGTTATAATGTTTAATATACTTTTACTGTTATAAAATATAATAGAAAAAAACTTCACGTACGGAACTACTTTATTGTATACTTACCTCACTTTTTACATTTTTTGTTTTTACATATGTGAAATTTTGTTGTTGGAAGTACATATTTTACTCACTTTTTACATTTTGTTTTAGTATGCAAAAAAACGAGAATGCGAAAGTTTTGTTTTACATACGTGAAATTTAGTTGTTGGAAGTACATATTTAACTCACTTTTTACATTTTGTTTTAGTATGAAAAAAAAACGAGAATAGGAAAGTTTTGTTTTACATTCGCGAAATTTTGTCGTATATTACAAAACATTCATGACAATTTACGAATGCGAAGCAAAGGTTAAAATTAAATACAAAGTCTTTTAGAAATAAGAATTTGTAAGAAATGTATCAAACGAACTTTGATTGATCTCTTAAATACAAAGTCTCTTAGAAATAAGAATTTGTAAGAAATGTATCAAACGGACTTTGATTGATCTCATTTAAGCGATATTGTTACCGTTTAATAGAACTCTACGATATAAGATTTTATATTTGCGCTTTTGGATTTATTAGCTTGTAGATTTTAGAATTGTGTTTATATAATTGTCTTTTTATTTAACATTGTGTTTTTTTATATTTACGTCATCGTGTTCTTTTTATGACTCATTGTGTATTTTTCCTTGACATTGTGTTATACTTTTCGGCATTGTGTTATATTTTGCTCGACATTGTGTTATATTTTGTGATCCATTGTGTTTTTGTAGACTTCTTAAATTTAGAAGACTTTGTAAAATAACTTTACCCATGATGCAATTTGTCTATGTATTTTATGGTTGTTGAAGTAAAATCATGTTTAATATAAACACTTACGTATAAATATATTCAATTAATTAATTTAGGTATTTATAAACAATTACTTATCATCCGAAATTTCAATCCAACTACACATCAAAACAGATTACGAGACCAAAAAAGTTTTTTTAAACAATTCTGGAATGTTTTGGAAAACAAAAGCAAGAATATGTATTTAGTTTTTTTTATTCAAATTATCAAGCACATGTTACTTGAAAAAAAATCAAATTAAGTTTTAAATTAACTTTTATCATAATATAAAAATGGAAACATTTGATTGCCATAAAATAAAAATACATATCGAAATCGATATTCAAATATACTTTCATGTCGTGATTCTATCAACTATGGCCGCAACACGAACTACCAGCGTGGTGTTCCGTGTTCGTGGAGCTTAGTTGGCACCATGTGCACCCACGATCACGGTATATGACGGTTTAAATAATTTATAAAATTTGTAAGAATAACTTAAATAAATAACAATCTCCTTAGACTTCTAAGATTCCTTTCATACAATCTTGTCAAAAATAAAAATAGATGAAGATCACACGAATCATGCTTCTAAAAACTTGACTAAACGCTTTTAGAACAATAAAAAATGACATTTGAAATAGACTAAAGAGAATTTAGTCCTTCATCACATTTTTTCAATAGGAGACTTTTATTAAACTCTGACTTTATAACGCTCTGGATTTAGTGAGAAATGAAATTAAAACTTTTACAAGCAAGAAATTTAAATTGTTTTTCTTAATACTCACCTTTTATAATGAAGACTATAAGGTTAGTGGGTGTGGTGATGAGTCTACCTTGGAGGATGATCGTCACGTAAGCGTCACGTAGGATGGGTCTAAGGATGGGGCAAAGAGGATGAAGGTAAGGAAATGGATGATGATCCTAAAATATATGTATATGTATATATGTGTGTGAGGAGGTTTTGTCCTCTAGTGAGACGGCTTGAATGGCATGGAGAAGCCGATCATGCCGAGGCGGGGGGGGGGGGGGGGGGGGCGAAGTGGTGTCTGGGCCGGCGCCGGGCCTTGCCGAGCCCCACACCAAATAGCCTAATGAATTTGACAATCACTTATGGCACTAGTTCTACAAATGTCAAGATTTAAGCCGTATCGATTCTTTAATATTTGGTAAAGTGTTGGAGCATCTGTTTTATTCTCTAAATTTTTCCTAGAATTACATAGCTATTAATTAAACTACATCTTAACTACATGGAAGTTTTTTGGATTTTTATTTTGAGCACACATATATATTGATTTTTATTTTAACCATAATATTTTCTCCTTTTCTTTCTATTTTTGTATTTGTTCGCCAAAGATTACACATTTGCTGTTCTTTATCTCTTTATCCCCTATTTTTCAATTTCTCCTCATGGAATTTTGATGTTTTTATTTTTTACCCTAATGGCAAGAGTCTCTCTTTGGTTTTTATGGTTTATCCACCAATCTTTTGGTTCTTATATTTTTGTCTCCTCAACTTTTGTTAGTTTTTTTAAATCATATCATAAGATTTCTTTTGTTTTGTTTTATATTTTGACCACCAAAGTTTTTGTTCTTATACTTTTAGTTAGCGGTTGCATTTTTTTTAAGTTTCAAATTAGCCCTATATATTATAATAAATTACGTCTTTAACCCAATAGTTTTATAGTTTTATTTTTCTTTATTCATTCGTTATTTTTTTTTACAAAAATACTAAATACGTGATATAACTTTTTTGGAAACGACTCAACATCACATCACCACCACCTTTTTCCATTCGTTTGTTTGGATCGCAACACCGCCTCATAGGTACCATGTCACCATTTTTTCTTCCATTTGTCATATTTATTTCAATTTTAGTTTTTTACGCACTTATATTTTGCATATTCATATCGATCTTTATTGTTTAGTACATACGCGGATTCCCCGTCGCAACGCACGGTGAGAAAATCCTAGTTAACTTAAAATTATACAATAAGAAAAACAAATCCATGCCTTTTGACATTTGGTAGGTAGGAGGTAAATTAATTTACTCATTTAGAATAAATAAATGTTATCACTCACTCATATAACATATAATAATATTAAATTAATATTTTAAAGAGTAAATTATTAAAATCGTCTCATCCCTGAGGTTTGGGCATGTTTGTCATTTTCATCAAAAACAATTTTTTGTACCATATAGTCTATAGTCCTAACTTTTGGGATTTTTTGTCATTTTCATCAAAACGTCTGACTTTTTTGCTAAAATCGTCCATGAGATTTAGGATTTTTTGTCATTTTAATCTAAATGTTTTATAGAAAAATAAAGCAAATTAGACATTTGAATAGAAATGACAAAAAAAATCTTAAAAATGAAGGACTATATGGAACAAAAAAATTGTTTTGAATGAAAATGACGAACATGCCCAAACCTCAGGCACGATTTTGATATTACTCTATTTTAAATATAGTTATTATATAATAAAATTAAACTAATATTTTAAATATACTTATATTACCTAGAACATATTCAAGGGCCCTCCATAGGATGATTTTTTTAAACGTAAACTTTAATAAAATATACCGAACCCAAAAACCGGGACGGGAAAAGACAAACACACTATATAATTATAAATTTATATCAATTCGACCAAAGAGTCATCTTATACTTAGACATAAAGGGAATTTTATTCTACAAGGGTGGGTTAGGACGGGTTCTCTGAGAAGGAAGGGTATAGACTATAGAGCCTGATCCGTGGAGAGAGAAGAGGGTAAAAGAGAAGAAGTCGGGACAGTTGACGTGGAAGCCGGCCAGATCGCACATTCCGCTCTACTTCAAAGAAGAATTTATTAGACTTGATTATCAGAAATAAAATAAATGTTCAAACTTTTTGACTATGATAAATATTGTTTTGTATAAGGAAAAAAATGGAGTTAATTACTATTTTCGTCCCTGTAGTTTGTCAAAAATCACTATTTCAGTACATTAGTTTAAAAATTGTGATTTCAGTCCATGTGGTTTCACTTTCATAATCATTTCAGTCTCTGCGGTTCCACTTTCGTACCACTTCAATCCATTTACTCTGTAAGTACAGGGACTGAAATGGTTACGAGGTGGACTGAAATGGTTACGAAAGTGAAACCACAGGGATTTCAGTCGCAATTTTTAAACTAATTGATTGAAATAGTGATTTTTGACAAACAAAGAGACGAAAACTGTAATTAACTCAAAAAAAATATTATACTCATAATAAATATGAATGTAATGCTCATTTATTGTTACATTAATATTAAATAAATATAAACTCATAGGACCGTTGAAGAGCCGTGTTGATTACCTATGTATGGTTAGGCTTTTTAGATCAACAAAATTGAATCTTTGCACCAAAAAGATTAAAAACCCAAACCCCAAAAAAACAAAACACAAACAGTTACCACCACACAATCTCTTTTTTGATTTTGTTTTCGACATAAAGACAAAACAACAAACAGTTACAACTCACAACAAGCATCGATCTTCGTTTCATGTTCCAATTTATTTACCCTTTTATTTTTTTTTTACTTTTGTTCACTAAAATCTGTTTTTCTTTTCATCGAGTAGATTCTAGGGTTCTTATCTGAATTGGGATTTTAAGATTCATTGTAAAAGTTGAATGATTGGAGGTTGATGAGTCGCTATGGGTTTGTGATCATCTGGGTGTTGCGTGGATTTTACTTCTGGATGTTGGTTGACTTGCAGGTAAAAGGATTTTGATTCTTTTGAATGCATACAAAGTGTTTGTGAAATTGTCTGAGTGAAGATTTTGCATATGCTCTTGTTGTTTGACTTTATCCAGTCCTTCAAAACAAGTGGACTAGAAATTTGTTTAGATGTTTGTATATAAGATACATGTTTTTTTACAGGAAGTTAGTGGTAAATCTTTTATGTTAGTTAGTCATTAATCATTCATATTTAATTATTAATACCAAGTGTATCAGTTCTTTTATGCTTATTTTGTATAATGACTATAATCCTTATGAAATTTCTCATCTTTTGCTTATATATATATATATATATATATATATAGGATTAGGTTCAAGAGTGAACACTATTTTATTTGTGAACTGTGCGAACGAATCCTGGCCATACACGTGTGTAGATCAATAGGATTTGATGATGAAATACACTAGTGTTCACTCTTGAACCTAATCCTATATATGTATATCTTGCTTGAAGTTTACTATTTGATTTTCTGTCATATCTACTATGAAACTTGAAAATGGGTTCTCGATAGTTTGAAATTCCGAAAATGTGATGAACATGGATGATGTATATGCTTATTAGTGGATTATTATCAAACTGGAGGCGCTTATATCGACAAAAAATTTAACAAATAATCGTCACCGTTACTTGCTGTTTTCTGATTTCTTGTTTTGATGATGGATCTTCAGCACCAAACCTATGATAAAAAAGCGACATAAATTTGCAAATGGCGGCAGAAACAAGCACAGCGTTAAAAGAAGCGCTTTACGCTCAACAACAACTTGTGCAAAAACTTTACAATGAGTTAGAAGTAGAAAGAGAAGCCTCTGCTACAGCTGCGAGCGAAGCATTAGCTATGATATTACGTCTTCAAGGAGAAAAAGCGGGTGTAAAAATGGAATCCGAGCACTATAAAAGGCTAGCGGAGGAGAAAATGTATCATGCTGAAGAATCTATGGAAATATTCGAAGAATTGATTCACCAAAAGGAAATGGAAATCGCTAATTTGGATTATCAACTTCAAGCCTATAGATACAAACTATCAAGCTTAGGGCTTGAAGATATTGATTTGTTGCAACTAAATGAAAAGGAAACGAGCCCCGAAAGTCTTTCGAGGAGAAACTCTGCACCGCCAAAACTTTTAAAATTGGCGTATTTGAAAAGGAATAGATCGGCAAGTCCAGATTCTGATATGATGCCAAAAACTGTTGAGGAAATTGAACGGTTGGATGAAAGTCAGCAAACTTCGGATTCCGAGAAACAAACAGATGGGATTAGCTCGTACTGGGATCAAATTCGGAAGTTGGATAAGATAGTTGAAGAGATGGGTAAATCGTCTCAACTTAACGAATCGGAAAATGAGATGATTTTAGATACATGTAATGTGCGTGTGCATGATGTGTTTGAAGTCCCTGAAACCAATGAAGATCTTGCGAGTCATGAAAAGCGGGTGAAAGATATCGGGAAATCAATCATGGAAGGTGGATATAACGTCGAAAAACCCGCCACCTTCGTAGAAGATCATATGAAGTCATTTGAAAAAACATTGTTTTTGAGTAAAAAAGATAAGGAGGTGTTTTTGCCTAAAGATAATATCATTGTTGATTGTCGCCTGGCCGTTGATGTTGTGGAAGGTGAAGGGTCATCTTCTCAACGAGTGAATACAACAACGGAGATAACAGAGGGTGACGTAAGATCTCAAGAACGCGTTACAGGACGGGAAGAAGAGATGTTGAGATTGTTACATGAGGTAAACAAGAAATTAGATTGTATACAGGCTCAAACTAAAAGTGGAAAAATTGAAAATATGAAACCGTCTCCAAACTATGACTTGCCCATGCTTCAACTTCAAGAGGTATTCTTACATACTCTTATTTTACATTTTCTTAGTTTTGGTAATGAGTATTATGTTTGTTGTAATGTATATACAGGCAATGCTGCATTTTTGGCTCTGATGTGGATAACCGATAACCAACTTACTAATTGATGACCGGTAAAGAAATTGATGCGTGTTTTGTTTCTAACTGTGAGGTCTGGTGTGTATGGTGAGTAATTGGTGTGATTTGATTGATTGGTAGCTATGTACATATGTATGTACTTTATATATATATATATATACTTGTATAGAAAAAGTCTGGAATGTATTTGGACAACTGGACTTGAAGTTGTAACATGTAATGAAAGTAACCCTAGTGATGGTGGTGGTGGATTTTGTGAATCGTTGTATTGCAACAAACCTTCGTATTTAAGGTGACTCGTGTTTGGATACATGATTGTAAAACAGGCGAACAAATACCGATGCAGGTAACCGTTTAAAGCAGAAAGTTGTAAAAGTGTTTTTAACGACATGGTCACACGTCTATATGGGATCTGAGCCAAGATTCTGTTGAAAGGTACCATGGATGCCGCTAGGTCAAATTCCAGTGTTTCTAAGGAATTTATAGCTCATTATTGATCACTTGACTGCTGGCAAACTAACTAGATTTTCCTCTTATATGGTTCTTTTATACAAAGTATTGGTCACTCGAAGTAGGAGGTGAAGGTAGATGAGCCGACCAAAAAAGAAATTTTGTTGGAAAAATGATTATCTGGAAAGTGCTTTTGGTGGTGCATGACAGCCAGCTTTATATGTACTTCTGATCAGGAGGTCGCATGTTAACTGCGAACCTGATGGTGGTGCTCTTGATGCAAGGAAAGGCATGCGGTTGTACAGTGATTGGTGGGACGGATATATTGTGAGTAGTTTAGAGTTTGGGATAAGCAAGTGTATGAGATGGTTGGAGTTGAGGTCGATAGTGTTGTTTTTTTCTAGGTTTAGATGTTTAGTGAGAACAGCACAAAGTGAACTAAAAATTCGGAGCCTTTTTAATAAAAAAAGTTCTGAGTGAGTTGGTTAACGGGTTTGGCGTCTAGTAGATATGGTTCAAGCGTACAAAACAGCTGAATATAATAATTTAGTATACAAAAAACTATACACATGAAATATCATAGAGGGCATCAACAAATGAAACAGTTGATGACTTGATGCTAATGAATAATGCATCTTTTGTGAATTGACACCATCTGAACAAAGTGGCCCATCAAGTTGATTTTGAAGATGTTCACTTTTTTTCTTGATAAACTGGCCCATCAAGTTGATTTTGAAGAAGGTTTTCTTTTTTCTTAATAAAGACATCCAATACACAAACATGACACATCAGAGGTAAATTAATTGCCTTTTAGTTTGAGTGCGTTAAGGTGAAATACAAGTTCAGTCGTGTCCTTTAGAAGTATGGTATGATTAGTGAGTAGGTGACTAAGCCCATGACATCATAGCCTAGTGGCATCTTAAGGATGAGATAAGACTTTTAGGGAACATGAGACCCTGGATTCAATTCTCACGCGGGATTTTTTTTTCCAGATTTATTGAGTTTCCTCCCACATCCATGATCCAAATTTGTCAAAAAAAGAAAAAGGAAAGTTGTGTCCTTCAAATACGCATTATCATATTGATCGATTGTTAAGCTTTGCCCATTACGACAGATTAGTCCAGGCTGATGGTAGTTTCATTTATACCATTGATGTTTCCTTTCTTACACACGAGTATGATGGCCGTTCATATAAAACCTTCCCGCTGCAGCCTTGACAACTTGTTTTGACAAAAAAAATAAATAAACAAATAAAATAAAAAAATTATCACAAATTCACAATGACACCTTCGGGTAATCTTCTTTGGACCTATTTAAACACAACTATGTGGTTTGACAATACCAAACTTGCTATGGCATTTACACAAAGGTCTTCTCTTTATAGATTAAAGGGGCAATTACATATATCCCCCTATAAAGTTCATCAATTTCATATATACCCAACCTAAAATAAAAATTACACATATCCCCTTCTTTGAAAATATAAATTTCAGAGTTACCCATTTTGATTTATTTATTCTTAATAAATTACAAAATGACCATGTTACCCTTTTTTCAATTTCACGTTTACTTTTACATTATCAAACCAAGTTTAATATATCAAATTCACTACAATATCGAACTACTGAACCAAATTCACAACAGTTTCCATAAAAGTCTTTAGAACTGTTGTTCTTCAAGTGCACTTTCAACTTTTTCAAACGTTTAAGTGTGTTTCTGTATTTTTTTTTTACAAAGAACATAATATAGGTTAATGCTCTTTTTTCAAATGGAATTATTGAAGGTTACTGCATTTTCAACTTTTTCAACCACTGAAGAGAACCTCACGAACCAATAGATGATTTGATTAGGTTTTTAATGGTGATCTGGATTTGTAAAACAGAATCGTTCAACTACAATTGTTATCATCAGACGATTGGATGGATCAATGAAGGTTTTATGATTTGAGCGATTGCAATCTTCAAATTAAACACAAGAAACACAAATCAAACGAAATCAGAAACTCAAATCAAAATGGATCAGAAACACAATAAAACAATCGCACATGTCCTCCTCCGTTAGTGCTCGTCGCCTGATAGGGTTGGTCGACGGTTATGGTTTCGACGCCGATTAATTCTGAACGCAGGGGAGGAAGAAATCAGAATCGCACCGGAATCAGAAATACAATCAAACAAACGCACATGACTCCTGTTACCGTTGTCAACAATGGGCATCGCCGGTTGGTTCACGATCCGGAGAGGTGGAATAGGTTTTTTTTTAAGTTTAGGAGGGTATTCTTGTCATTTTGTCAAGAAGGGGATATATGTAATTTAAACTTTAGGTCGGGTATATATGTAATTAAGGTTAGAAATAAGGGGATATATGTAATAATCCCTAGATTAAAAGATCGCAACAGAAGCATATATTAACTCCTTAAAACATTTATAAAAAGTTATATCTTCAACTACAGTCATGATTGGTGAATCTTTTTTAAAATGCAGATGACAAATTTAAAGCCGCTAAACATAAACGTGAATGCAAACAGACATAAAGAAAATCGGATCGACATACATGATTTCCAAAACAAAAAATGGAAACAAAACCAACTAAATTGGTAAATATCTAAAACTACACTTACAAACAACCTTTCATGACAGACCAAGTCAGTACGCTTAATAACTAATTTGCAAAGAAACCGGCAATGACCTACACAGGTCTAAGTTCTCTGATTTTGGGTTCGTTGAAATGCTCTCTTTTCCGTTCTTTGCAATTTCAATGAACCAAATACCATTTGCTAAAACCCTAAAAGAATTTGGGTCCTCTTAAATATGGTGACCCAAAGCGGAAGCTTATTTTCATCCACACTTACGCTGGTCCTAGGAGAACATATTATTTCTGTTAGGGTTTAGTGAGTGGGGTTGGTAGCTCATAGGGTTTCCAACGTCTATTATGAGCGCAACTAGCGGCGGAGGCTAGGGTTTCCAACAGATGTTTGAGCCGTTGCATACACCAGCCTATCATGGCAACTAAGGTTTACTAGCCACTATTCTAGTTATTTTGTTAACTTGAATAGAAACAGATAAAGTAATTGAGATTTGGAAACATGATTGTCTAATAAATATTAAATACAATGTTAACTTGACACATTGTTTAATAAAGATTTAAACATAAGACTAATGTTTGGCTACAATCGTTAAGCAGCAAATTTGGAAGGTTATTCAAGTTAAGTTCAATCAAACCAAACATTTGCAGCAGCAAACAAATTAATCATACAAGAGGATACTGTTGATGCAGATTCAAGAAAGCTGCTACCAGTTGCATACCCACATATTTGCCATAATCAAATGCCTTGTGGCCAAAACTACTCAAGAACAAAAAAGGATGTTGAATGAACTTCAAAAGACTTTTAAGCACTATTACAACTTCAATGTTCAAATCACAATGTCAACCAAGGAAATGCCTTAAAACAGAAAGAAGTGGCTTTGAACATCTTGTTAAACACATCATATCGTTACAAGTAAAACCATAATTATTAAAGCGAGCGCCTAGGCGCAAATAAGGCCCCGGGCCCAACAAAGCGCCCTGAGTATGCATCGCGCCTTTAATAACTATGCTTCAGGTAATAGTTACTAAAGCGAGCGCCCAGGCGCGCCTAGGCGCAAATAAGGCCCCGGGCCCAACAAATCGCCCTGAGTGTGCCTCGCGCCTTTAATAACTATGAGTAAAACGCTAACATGTATAGACGATGATCAATGAAAGTATCAGTCATAAAAAACGTAGCTGAGACATTCCTAGGTGCAAGGGTCTAGGCTTCGGAATCGATGAGGCGATGGTTGTAGATTCACCTAAGGCACGCCTTGTGTACATGGGAAGCTTTTGTGCCTAAGGTGTTGTACATATAGTTAACTTTACTTATTTACATATTAAATCATATATATAGTTTATTTATATCTAAGTTTTAGACACGTAATGTGCGATGATAGAAACCTATAAGAAATATATATACAAACAACAACAAGCCTCGTGTACCTAAACAGAGTATCGTACAGCATATTTGCAAAAATGTAACAAAGCAGAGATCATTCTAACTCTTGCGAAAAAGACCACACAATACAGATCTAATGTGTATATCATATAAACCCTAAGCAAAATACAGTAAAAAAACATACACAATCAATATCCACACAGAAATTAAACTTCAATCAATACACCAAGCAGCACACAAATCCAACTCTAATACATGATCAAATCCAGTGCATAAAATTCAGTATATCAAAATCATAACTAGGGTTCTAGGGTTCTATATACACATACCCACCCCCAAAATTATAACCCTCGCCGCACCAAAAATCAGATATGAATATTAATATTTAACCTAGCTCGTCGATGCTCCGTCATCCTCCTTCTTCGATCCGCCACAATCATGATCATGATCATGACAATCTTCATCGTCGCTGGTATCTTCATCGAAAGGTTTTTCTTTGTGAAAGATGCAGCATTTCTTGGAGCTTTTCTTCTGCATGAATTCGTTATCGACGGTACCTTCTTTCCACGTCACCTTCTTCTTCCTAGGGTTGAGGGTTAGCGTTAGGGTTGTTGTTTGCGACGGAGCTAGTGGTTCTAGGGTTATGGTGGTGGTTGCTGTTGTTGTTGATGATGATGATGATGATGATGTTGCTGATTGTCTTGTAGGTCTTGACATTTGAGAGTATTTGAGAAATGAGAATTCTAGGGTTTGATGTGTTGTTCAGGATTTGGGGATATTTGATTTGATCTTCCACATAGTATGATGTATGATTGCTTTTTCTAATTTTAATCCTTATAGTAAGAGTCGTTATGTTTAGACCACCATGGTTTTTTATGGGGAAATGGGATGCTTTTTTTTTTTTAAACTGCTTTTCGAGTCCCTGCATTTTAATGGTCGCTAGGCGCTTTTTATTCAGATTTGAGAGTACTCAGGAAGTACTCAACCTAGACGATGAGTGCTAAGGCCTTGGCTACCTTGGAACGAGTTCTTTAGGAGAACTCGGCCTTCAAAATCTTGTTTTACAACCTGAGTCCTAGTGGATAAATCTATATTCGTTTGAGTCCAAATTTAACTCCACTAAAATTAATTTGTTAACTCTTGTCAAATGACCAAAATACCCTTAAAATATAGGGACTCAAAAAGTAATTTACTCTAATATATATACATATATATATATATAGGATTCGGTTCAAGAGAGAACCAATCTCAGTTGCGAGAACCATGAGAACTCATATCCCAATAGCATATTTACACATCACCCATAACCAAATTAAATCAAAATTGTATTTTAGTCTTTATTTCCCATGTCACATCTTTTCTCTATTTTCTATTTAAAAGTCAACATGTCACATCTTTTCTCTCTCTTCTTTTTAAAACCCAACATGTCACATCTTTTCTCTCTCTTTTATTTAAAATTCAACATGAGACATCTATTGAGTCGTGATTTTTTGGTGAGTTCGTTTGGTAAGATCCTCAAATTTCGTAAACCCGAAATCGGGGTGTCGGGGGCGTAAAAAGATGTTTGGCGTAAAAAAATTGTAAAAAAAATTTTGAAAAAAAAATTGCAAAAAAGTTTTTGTAAAACCGCGCATAAAAAATATTTGAAACCGCGCGTAAAAAAAATTTAAAACCGGGCACACAAAGAGAATTTTAAACCGGCATGTTAAAAAGTTTAAAACCACACGTAAAAAAAGTTCTAAACCAGTGCATAAAAAAAGTTCTAAACCGGCGTGTAAAAAAAGTTTAAAACCGGCGCATAAAAAAAATTTAAAATCAGCGTAAAAAAAGTTTTAACCCGTGCGTAAAAAAAGTCTGAACCCGCGCGTAAAAATGTTTAAAACGGTGTGCAAAAAAAGTTTGAACCCCTCATGATTCAAAAATAACATTAATTAAATCACATTAATTAAAACACAGTTATTACAATTTTAATTACCAATCATTAAAGAGCTTAGTAAAAATATCAATTTACTCTTATCCCACTAAAAACAAAACTCATTAATTAAAGCACAATGATTACAACTACTTTATTGTATTTTAATCTCATCCATTAAAACACTTTTGATCAATGGCTTATATTGGTTCCTACGGTTCTCACAACTCAAGGTGGTTCTCATTTTACTCATCCCCTATATATATATATGTGTGTGTGTGTGTGTGTGTGTATGAAGTTCATTTAAGAATAAAATTAAATTGAGAAGAAAAAGAAGAAATGGTACAATGGTAAAACATTAAATAGTTTTCTCTCATCTCATTTATTATTAGAGTAAACTTCCGTTTTGCTCCCTATGGTTTGGTCAGTTTAATGGTTTTGCCCCAATCTTTTAAAAATAGCTATTTTCCTCCCTGATCTATTTAACTTATCTCCATTTCACTCCACGCCTCAAATGACATCCAATTTCTCCGTTAAAATCTGCTCAAGGGCCCCACCCATGAGGGTATTTTAGTAATTTTAAAGATAAAGTAAAGGGTATTTGGGTAATTTGTGTGTAAAGATATTTATACTTTTATATCACACATACACCCACACTTTGTCCTCTCTCTACTCCCTCTCTCTAACGTCTTAGCCTTACCAGCCACCACCATCAACCTGCCGACCACCAGGTACGACCACCGATTTCCCTTCAAGGTTACCAGAATCACTGTCAAACGAGCATCGTCGCTGCCAGACCACCGCCACACACAATCTTCTCTCTCTTCCCTCTCTGCTCTTTTTCTTCCCCGTCACCCAGCACCACCCTACCCACCATCCAACCACCACCTATCCCCCCACCCCCACCCACCCCACCGCCAATAGATATAAACACCCGTTCACTCCACACCATTACCACCATCAACCTCCACCCCACAATTCAACATCGCTGGCAGATCTGAACACAACAGTAGATCTGAGCACACCCACTCATACCACACCGATCACAAGCCATCACCACTATCAACCACCACCCACCCACTCCGCACAACCGATAGATCTTAGCACCAACAGATTTGAACACTACGGCCTCCCCCGTGACTTTTGTCCCCCACAACCATACTCACACCCCTAATTGAAGCCCTAACAACCATAATCTCGATTTAGTAATCAAAGATCCCAAATCTCTTAGTTAAATTCCTAGACACTAATGTTTGGAGAGAGGTGCATTGTGTGTGTGAGAGAGAGAGTAGGCTGTGTGTGAGGGTGATAATGGTAGCGACAGTGATGAGGTGTTGATGGTGAGACTAGTGGTGGTGATGTCTGGTTATGGAGGAGTGATAACACATGTAGAGAGGGAAGAGAGAGAGAGAGCACATGTGAACATCTGCATTCAATAGCAAAAGATGATTATGTGCTAGTTTTTATTTGTTATTTTCAATAATAATTATTTGCATTGGGAAAAGACACCCCTCATGTGAGGGGCACGTGACATGTTTTAACGTTGGAAATGGATGGCGTTTTGGGCGGGAGCAAAATAGAGATATGTTACATAGATCAGGGAGTAAAATGTTCGTTTTTAAACGTTTGGGGCAAAACCGTTAAACTAACAAACCATAGGAAGCAAAACAGAATTTTACTCTTATTATTATTTTTGACTAATTAATTAATCATAAAGACTATCATATTCCACAATAAAATATTTGCTTACACACATCAAAATTTATCCTACACGTTTTGAATTTTATCCTACACATATTGAAATTTATCCTACACAGTTCGTAATTCATCCGACAGACCTCGTAATTTATCTTACACTTTAAATTATTATTATTTTTTGAAAAAAATATTTTTTTAAACATAAGTTACAAATTTAATATATTTAGCTATTAAAAAGGAAGACTATCGATCAATGATCTATATAAGTTTACCAATATACCCTTATACTAATATTAAATACAAAAATTAAATGAAGTAAAATGAAGCATCCTTATTGGTTAAAATTTCTTCTTTTTTATTCTTACAAAAAATGTCTTTTTATTTGAACCCTCCACTATATATATATGTGTGTGTGTGTGTAGGAGAAGAATCCGTTAGAAACCACCCTTTATTGCGAGAACCGCGAGAACCTGTGTGAACACAACCAAAAATACCTAAAAAACTAAAAAACACCCAAATTTTTTTTATTATTTTTAATATTTTTTGGAAAAATCGCTATATTTCGTCAATAATAAAAAATCAAAAAAAATTTCGAGTAACAATTATCCATGCACATGTGCATATGTATAATTTCTTTGACAAATTCCGTAATACATTACAAATATTAGATAATTGCACTTTCATTTACACTACCATATGTATTACACTAATTTTTACATTACCAATATTAGAATGCACATGTGCATCTATATGTATCAATATGAAATAAGGTGTTTTGGTACACTACTTTAAATACACTTTCTCTTTCATCTATCATATCATCCATAACAAACTACCATTACCTCATGTCATCCATAACACACTACAATTACCTCCTGCCATCCATAATACAATACCATTACCTCCTACCATCCATAATACAATACCATTACCAATATTTTCACTTTATTACATGTATATCAACACTATTTATACCATCCAATCAACATATTACATCATAAAGTGATAACTATAACCAAACCATCAACCACTAAATATAACTAACCAAAAAACATGTATATGGGCCTACTTCATCATTCAGAATCACAAACTTTTTATACCAAAACACGTTATATCATGGTTATACATAATGATGCACATGTGCATTTTGAATATTGGTAATGTAAAAAGTAGTGTATTACGGACAATGTTTTAAAAACCGGTTTTTAAGTCATACCAGGTTGGGCTCTGAAATGGTTCAACCGATTGAACCAGGTTGTACCGGGCGGTTGTATCGGGTTACTAAATAACCCTATAATTCCATTAAATACAAATTCATCTAAAAAACACTCCAATCTCAATTACTATTTATGTAACTGGTCATATTTTTATCTAAAAACAACAATTTATTGTATTATATTAAGCATTTTAAAAGTATTTTGATTAGTTATAAACAATATTACATTGTACGAGGTAGGTAGCAGTTTCAACAACAATTAAATATTGGAATATAAGGCACTAGGTTAATTACCATATGGAGGTCATAATACCTTACTATCGAAATTTTAAATAAAATAAAAGAATCAAATCTTAAGATAATGCAAACCGGTTCAAGGGGTTGAACCGGTTCTACCGGATTTACCGCCGGTACATAAAACATACCGTATTCGGGTTTTACCGGCCTTTATTGTACGGGACTCGTGTCCGATATCCGGTTTAACCGGTAGAACCGGCTGGTTCATACCGGTTTCTACCGGC
The DNA here is from genome assembly GCA_947069175.1 of Scalesia atractyloides. Taxonomy (NCBI): domain Eukaryota; kingdom Viridiplantae; phylum Streptophyta; class Magnoliopsida; order Asterales; family Asteraceae; genus Scalesia; species Scalesia atractyloides. Next base: position 12,962,044 of record CAMTDV010000030.1, on the reverse strand, counting down.
TGGTTCATACCGGTATTTAAAACATTGATTACGGATGGTATTGTAAATTAAAGTGCAATTGTCTACTACTGATAATGTATTACGGAATTTGTTGAAGTAATGATACATATGCACATGTGCATGGATAACTGTTACTCAACGAAATATAGCGATTTTTAAAAAATATATATTAAAAAATTTGAGTGTTTTTTTTTTATTATTTTTAGATTTTTTTTGTGTTCACATTGGTTCTCGCGGTTCTCGCATGAACCCTACCCTATATATATATATGGGGCCGCTAGAATGAAAACCACCATGAGTTGAGAAAACGGTGAGAACTACACCATACGGCACGAGTTTGGCCAAAAAAATTTCCGTAGTCCAAGACGAATACATTTTAAACACATATGTAAAAAAATTTGTCGTGTGTGTTTTTTTTACCACCCAAGTTTAGTGTAAAAATTAAATTCTATTTAAATTAAATTTTTTACACTAAACTTAGGGTGGTAAAAAGAACACACACGATAAATTTTTTTTTTGAATTTTTTTTACAAATGTGTTTAAAATATTTTCCTCTACATTTATGAAAAAACTTTTTTGCCCCGACTCGCGCCGTATGGTGTAGTTCTCACGGTTTTCTTAACTCGTGGTGGTTTTCATTATAGTGGTCCCCTATATATATATATATATATGGTTGGGTTCATTTCATAAATATTATAGAACTTTCAGAACTGCTAATAAACAATTATTTTATTTACATATTTTTATATTTAACATTATTTAAGGATGTATTATATGTATTTTTATGATTACACATATGAAAAACCAAACTATTTATGTGTAATAACTAATTTACATAGGTGTAAAGGAACTAGTTTACATATGTGTAATTGAACAATTTACGTATATGTAGTTATAAAATTACATATGAAAAAAATGATAAAACTGCTCTTTAACACATATGGAAACATAATAATGATAAAACATACCCTTAAACAATGTTAAATATACAAGTATATTAGTAAAACGACTGTTTATTAAGAGTCCTGTAAGTTCTGCAGTTATTTAGAGTTCTGAAATGATCCTTACCATATATATATATATATATATATATATATATATATATATATATATATATATATATATATATATATATATATGGTGGGGTTCCTCTATAAAGTGTGTTTTTCTACAAAGTGTAGGAAGTTGACCATTGGATTAGTGTGTTTGATAGTTGAGATCATCTTGGTGGTATTTTGGTAATATGTGTGTCTTAAAAAGAGGCTAATTTAATCGATTTGGGTAAATGTATCATTTAACTTGTTTTAAATAAAGAAATAGTTTCCATACCATAACTTCCCCACATTTCTCGTGAGTTTCTATCTACCTTCTCTCCTCCAAACTACTGTGTTTTAAATAAAGAAGTAATTGTAATACCATTAACCTCCACAAATCCGAAACTGGTGTTTTATATTGTGTATATAAGACACTAGTGTGTTTACATCGAGTCAGACATTGTTGTATTTTATATTTTGTATTTCTGACACTGGTGTGTTTTATTTGTAAGGGGTGTGCTTAATTGTGAAAACTGACAATGTGAAGAGCCAAGAAACTAATAGTACTGTGTTTCCCTAATGTTTGTAACGTGACTCCCCAATGTTTCCGCCATGTGTTGTTGTATATTACGCGATTGGGGTGTTATAGTAATGACCGTGTTATAGAGGTAGGATAAATGTCATCCATTGTACCCCTTTGTTACACCAAGAATCATCAACTAAGGTGATAATCTTGGTTATTCATGTATAAAATATAATTAACATATGAAAATGAAAGGTTGAAAGTTATAAAATAAAACCCAAGATTGGTCCTTATTTTGGTGATGCACCATCTTTGTTTACCATGGCAAACATCTGGTGACATTACATAAGGATTTCTTCAAGATGGGGAAGTATGGAAACACAAAGAAAAACAAGAAGAAAAGAAGAATGTGAAAGAAGATTGAACTCACTTTCAAGAGGGAAGAATCTTTTGAGAAATGACAAAGAAAAATGGTGGAATGAGTGGGTATTTATAGAGAAGGGATTAGGGTTTAAGGGGGTGAAAAAATATGAAAAGTTGAAAATTGGCCCATTAATATATTTTTTTTTGTTTTTGTGCCCTAATGTCATGGGCTTGTTTGTTTTATGTATTTCTCTTTTATTATTTGTATAAATTCGAGTTTCTAACATAGTTTATAAAATAGTATGATACAATAGTTGATTGATTGGGTCTCGAATATCGAATTTACACAATATAAGTTGGTTTTTGAATGATTTAAACGTGTCTTGATGATTATAGAATAACAACTGTGTTTAATTGAACAATTATCGAGAGAGAAAAAATAAAAATAAAAATAAAATGAATTCTATTATGATCATAACTCTCGGATTAGAATAGTTGAATACGAAAAACACGAAAACGAATAATACAATAATTGCGAAAATGTTACAGAATGTGTGTTATGTTAATGTTTAATTATGAATGATAATTGGTTTTGGAAAGAACATGGTGATTGACATCATGAATTAGGAAGTTAAGCATATGATACTTGTACATTGTGCCTTAATGCATGCCAAGTGTTTGATGAAATGTCTAGGTGAAGTTAGAAGGTAAATTTGTATGCAAGAGTTTGGTTAATAAGTATAGAATGCAATACTAATGTAATTGTTAGTAAACTTACAAGAGTAAGGTGCGATTGATTGAACCCATATAGGTGATCTTGTTGATTCATGATTGTGCATTAGTAGCTTATACTATATGTTTTAAAGGTGTAATGCGCACCATAGGGGGGATTAATTGCTTGATTAGAATTTGGAAATGACTATGTACTAAATATGAAGTGTGTGTTGGGTCAAAATAGAGAATGATGTTATCAATTACGACGTTTTTTAATTAGTGACATTATTATTTGTATGTTTTAGCATGTTTAGTAGGTTTTCCAAGCAAGGGGCGACTTGCTTGGAGGACAAGGCTCAGGGGCTATAAATAGATTACTAAACATCACTTGTAAATGGTGCATTTGTGAGCCATCACCGTGGGTGAGCTCACCCGGGGTGGATCATTAGCTTGTATTTGTTCTTAACATTCAATGAAGGTTTATATTGTTAAATCTTTTGTTCATCTATCTTTTTAGCGTTTGTTCTTGGCTCAAAACCACTGGTCTCATTATTGTTTACCGAAACATGACTGAAATCGGATCGTTCGGACCTATCATTTGGTATCAGAGCCTCGGTGGCTCGTTTCAGTTTCGGTTTGGTGGGTCTTTACCGGAAAACCGCCAGAGACGTTAAAAGCTGTTTTTTTAGCGTATTTGTTGTTCAAGGGTGATTGGGGGTAAAATACACATATTTGTTCCGTGTAAAGTGTATAATTTTTGTATAGGTTTTATTTGTTTTTATTTAGTTTTTAGTATATATTATATTATTTTGTGTTTTGCCAGGTCCTGATGCAAATGGAGCGAAAACAAGTAATAAGGAAATAACCAGGCATTTGGGCAGAGTAGGGCGCCAGTGGCCGAATTATAATTGCCGCTATTTTTCTTGAGTGGGTCGAAGCCACTATCTCTATTTTATAAGTTGGAGGGCTGAGTTGCGGTAAAAGAAAAGTTTCTTTAAAAATAACTCATGAAAGTTAAGGGACCATTATTGCCAAAATGTTTAAAGTTGAAAATAATTCATGGCATTAAAGAAGGGTTCGTATGAGTGTGTGTTGACCAAATTTATTTGTTATTGACCGATGTCCATTGTTATTTGCTTGTTGGGTCATCTAGAGCATCATGAGCCCATTTGTCTTAGTGTTAGCGATAGAGAAGGAGCCCATTTAGTGAGAGATTTGTGTGATACGCAAATTTGGATACCAGATTTTTATTATTATTAATACGGGCGGTTGCCATATATGAGGGTTGTTGTTGGCTACGAACGAACAGGAGGCCACAAGATTTCAAGACTACCTTCTGTTGGAAAAAAGAACACAATAGACGCAAACAGGAGGGAAGCGAAGGGGGGTTAGATCAAGATTCAAGTCCGGTTTGTAAACGGTTCAGTATTGATTCTTATTTATTTATATTATTTGAACCTATGAACATGTTTTGCTACTCGGTTGAGACTTGTTTCTTTTTCTTGACTATGGTTCTTGGCTAAATTCTTTTTACTGCCTAGACTATGATGAATGGATTGACATAAAGTTAACACCTTTTTCGTTAATTACATGTTTGTTATGGATCAATTGTGCTCTGTAAGCAGTTTGTTTATCAGGCTTGGTGTGTATGCATGCTTTGATTTGGTTTTCTGTTTTCCATTGCTTCATATGATTCTTGGTGACTGTCTATATCACGGAATAAAGTCGTATTAGGTTGTGAATTTTGGTGAGTGTCTATATCACAAAATAAGTTCATAATCATTAGGGTTAAGTGGCCATTCAACCTTAGAAGTGATCGTTAACAGGTTATTAGATTTTAGAGTTCTACTAGTCCTAATACCTGGAAAGTGAGGGGCTATTGATAGGTCTTACCCGGCGAATTGCTATAGTCGGTCTTTGGAAAAAGTCCATGTGTTTGTTAACCCGTTGGTTTATTAGTCTAACAAGTCAAGTTTAGATACTCAAACTACCCTAGATCTATAATTGGAAAAGAGTAGGTCGTCATTAGGGTACTCACACAATATTAGACAACTGGAAAGACGTCTAATCAACCGGTAGGATTAACAGCCTAGGTAACGCCATAAGTTTCACCTCGAGAAGGGTTGAGGGGCTTAGCTGGTATTTAATAGGTTTAGTATCATAAGATCCCGGTTCCCGAAAACAAGTAATTAACTTAATCGGTAAACGCTTAAAATCAATCCAGGATTCTAGTCTAGGTAGTCTTCATCACCGCTTTAGAACAACTTCCGTCCTTAGTTCGTATTAGTTAATTTAGTCGTTAATTAGTTTTAATATAGATTTCCTTAGATTTTCCGTAACCCCCCCCCCAACCAAATAAACAAATTAGTACGTCTGTGTCAGTCATAGTCTAGATCGAGTCGTTAACGTAATTAGTAGAGTCTCGTGGGTTCGATACTCGGACTTACTTTAGCTGTACTGCATTGACCGGTACATTTGCCGGTTGTATGGTTTAGGTTTAGGTAGAATCTAGGTTTATAAATTTAAAACTTAGTGACTAGATTAGAGAGTCTAATTTAGTTAATTTTAGTAGTCTGTTTAGCACACATCAAAGGGTCATCCAGAAATTGTATTGTGTGTGTTGCTAATGTTTATTGTTAAGTTGTGTTAAAGAAAGTAGAGAGAGACACAACGAGGCTTGCTGCTGCACGATTTGAATATGCATTTAGGTTTTGAGTTCGAATGTGTTTCCAAAACAAACCTCCCATCTTTGTTCTTCAAATCACCAAGGAAAAGAAACAATAGATAAGGAGAGAGTCAGTATAGTTGGCTGGCGTTTTTGTCGTTGAAAAGAGGAAGAAGTAAAAACGGAGATGAGTGGGAGATTGCTTCTGGTTTAGTCCAGTGGTTACTAGTCGTCGTTCAACTCAGCGACGATGGTTTAGTATTGTAAAGACGGTGATGCGGGACTAGTCGAAACCAGTTTCTCGGCAGTTTTAAACCGAGCTCAGGCGACATGTTTAATGGTGTTGGCTGGTACGCATGGTGGTTCACCGTGATAGCAACGGTGGTGCATGGTAGTTTTTGCCGGCTTTAGGATGTTGTGATTCCAGATTCAATTGCATCAGTCTACTATAGTCGATGACGAGAGTTATCATAATACGGTTTCCGGGCAGTAAGTCATGGTGAATCAGAAGGTGGTGCTCGGTGATTACTATGTGATAATAGTGATTTATGATAACAGTTATAGTAGCTGTAAGTGTGGTGATTGGTGTTGATTCCGACATAGGGTGGTTATCGGTGATTAACAATGGCCCTCGAATGAAGTCAGGTTTGTATGGTGTTTGTAAGATAATGAGTCTCAATGTTTAAATCCAAGATCTTGATGTTTTCTGTGGCTGGAAAAGGTCGTCGGTGACTAAGGGATGTGATGCATAGGTGAATAGCACGTTGGTAATTCTCTAGGGTTTGTCAGATGATGGTGGCGACTGGAATGTAGATTGCGGCTGCAGGGAATGTTTGTATGGGCTAGGGTAACATATTGGGCCCCACTATTGATTGAATAATCACAGTTTTCAATTTCTTTCATTGGGCTGCACTCAGTGAGAATGTTCCCAGGTGATTTGAATTATTTGTTTTTGGAGCCCACTTGCATAATATCTGATTTTTGCCTAGATTCATATTTATTTGGACTCCCTGTGTGGGTCGCAACATACCAGTTACTAGGTATGGAAATAATGGGCAACTAGGTTATGATTGGATCAATATTGCGATGTGGGTATGGTTGTTTGGGCTCCAAAATTTATTGGATTGCATAGAGCTTTTATGAACTTTTATTGGCCATAGGTTATAAGTTTTAATGATAAAATCATCATTTTCATGGGCTGGATTTTGGGTTTAAAAAATGAAAGCGTCAACGATTTTATTTGGGCCGGGATTTATTATACATTTCTTTTGGGCCGCGAACAAGATTGGGCCAGTGACTTTATAATATATTTTTGGGCCATCAATTTTTATGTTATTTGGCGACTTTAGCGGCTGGTCAGAGCTGAATGCAATCTGACATGATTAACGATCCTCACAATGAAGCTAATTATTTAATTTTTATCATTGGAGTTCGAACCCTATCATACGCCTATTACAATTGTATCTTCAAAAATAAGATAAGGAGCTTTGATCGATAAGATATAGGAGGGTCTACATTTCGGGGGGAAAACGACAATGAAGATTTTGGGTATTTAGCTGATTTGTGAAGATTCGAAGACGTATTCAGATTTATTTTTGAAGATCATTTGAAGAATTGATACCATCATTCTCGGGGGAATATTGTTGGGTCAAAATGGAGAATGATGTTATCAATAACGACGCTTTTTAATTAGCGACATTGATTTAGCATGTTTAGTAGGTTTTCCAAGAAAGGGGCGGTTTGCTTGGAGGACAAGGCTTAGGGGCTATAAATAGATTACTAAACATCACTTGTAGGGGTGCATTTATGAGCCACCACTCCGGGTGAGCTCACCCGGGGTGGATCATTATCTTGTATTTGTTCTTATCACAATCAGTGAAGGTTTCTATTGTTATTTTTTTTGTTCATCTATCTTTTTAGCGTTTGTTCTTGGCTCAAAATCACCCGTCTCGTTATCATTTACCGAACTGTGACTGAAATCGGATCGTTCGGACATATCAGTGTGTGGACTTACTAGCAGGTAAGGATGGTAGAGTTATATTAAATTGGCTAGCTTTGAATGTACATGTCAATTGTAGGATTATGAAAAATATTAGTATTTGTATAATTAATTATGTGTATTTATGTGCATATAATTAGGTTATCGTATGGTTGTATGTGCCTTACAACATGAGTATGAAATGTATTTGGTGTCATTAGTGTAGCCTACTATATAATATGGATGTATGAGTATAAGTTGAAAGTTCATGTAATAGACAGTTGACTTTTGGAAAGTCAACAATGTATGAATAACATAGTTAGGCTTTTGACACAAATGTAAGATTAGAGAGATCATGCGATATGTGTTAGACCAATTATGTGTTATGTATGATGATGAATTGGAGTGGATATTGAACAAAGTAATTATTAACTCATGTTATGCATGTTAATAATTGACTAATGAAAGTCAAGGTAACTAAGAGTTGGAAGTGAATGTAATAGAATGGACATGCATGCTAATAACGTTGTGGATATGATGACACAAGGATAGGGATCACATTAGCATGGACTCAAGCACGGAATGCTTAAGGGTCAAGAGGAGGCAAGGAAGCAAGCACGGACATGGGCGCTCAAGTTAAGTGATTCTCGAGCTCAACTTACGTTTATGTAAATAAATTCATATGTGTATATAAAGAATGAGAATCATAAAAGGATGGTTAGTTAATGGTGGTGCCAAGGTATGGAATGTAGTAATGAATCAATTGTAGATTAACTATACGTGAATTCACATAGGGGATTCGAGGTAACTGGCTTCCTCTAGCTTACATGTAGCTTGGTTAATTTGACTTTAGATTAGTCATGGGTATAATAATGGTTTTTATGTATTGATTAACTTATTGGAAGATCAAGTATTAGTTGTGGGAAAAGGATGCCCAAGTCTATAAAATGTGTAAAGTAATAAAGATGCACAGATATTACACGGCCGTTTTGTTGTTCTCCCCCAAATTTATATATATGACTAAGGCTGAGATTTAAGCACTTGTAAGGATTATTACTCACTTGTATCGATTATACTAACCCCTTAAGGGTATATGACCAACATGATTTCTTGGATTACACTCAATAAAGATAAATAGGTCATGAACTAAGCGGGTTAATTGACTAAACATGCTATGCTTCTAGTAGGTGCGAGCTTGATGTGTGTTTGTTAGTATAAAACTTGGATATGGCATGGAAAGCTAACAAATGCAGGTACAAATGATACACATATGGCATACATAAGAAGAGGAATATATTATGATATAAAACATGTGTGTGGATGGATGGAACTTGTGTACGTGTATGTGCATGGTTAAAGCTTGTAGTATGCGTGTATAGATAGTAAATTTCATGAAAGTATGAATATATAGAAATTATAAGTAGGTATATATTGGAGGTCTTTTTACGTGGTCACCAAGAATGGAAATGAAAGTGCAGGTTGAATATCGTGATGCTAAGATTGGATCCAAGATTATAGTTGGATGGATCAACACTCATAGAAGAAATTGTTGTGGTTATTTGTTTATATAATTTTTATTAATATATAAGGTCATTATTTATCTAATAACCTGGTTGTATGGTGATTGCGGGTTATACGGGTCTTACTCGTGAAGCGCAAAGTGATTGAAGATCGATCCAGAACGTGGATTGTACGGGAGTGTGGTCACGTAGTTTTGTAAAGGTACGTCACATTTGATGTAATAAACTAGAATGAAGGATGTAATTCTCATAAAAGAGTTGTTTAAAATGGTTTCTAAGTAAGGTAGAGAGTTTATAAAGTAAAGAATTTTAAGGTTCGTATTTCTGCTGTGTCTTTTCAGTTAAAACATGTTAGGGTCTTACAGTAAATCCGCGTCGGTGACGCCTCATGCAGATCCAACTTTGGATTTTGTGTTTTTTGCCCATTTAAATCCCGTTAACAAGTCTCGTGATACCTAAAACAGAGCTTAGAATTATTTCAAGACCCTAAATTATTCCAACACTCATTTCCTTACCCCTAACATCCATAATCTACATCTTACAACTTTACTTTCATAATTATGACCCACTTGTTTCCACCATGTGGATTAAGCATAATTAAACTATATTCAAGTCGTTACTACGTTCCATACCTTGACTCCATTAATATGTACTCATCCTTTTGTAATTCCAATACATCATGTGTAACACCCCGCCCCAACTAGAGCTGACGTGTCACTCTAACGGTAATCAGGTCACAAACGAAATTTCATTAATTATAAAAAAAGAACCATTACATTTTACAATAAAATATAAAACATTACAAATCATTGTTAATTTTTATGAAAATCCTATGAGTCTTGAATCCCTTGAGCCCACTTCTAGATTTACGGAAGAAACCTGTAACCTAACGTACATAAAAGACATATGCACGCCTGAGTAAAACTTACTCAGTGGGACAACAACTATAAAGCGTATAAATCCTTAACTGTATCTATATAACAACCAATATACATAACACATTGAGTTAGCCACATTCGGTAAGTCACATTCAGTAGTTCGGTGCGTAGTTAGTTCACATTTGGTGCGTCACATTATCACATTTAGTAATTCGGTGTGTCATATTCTATAACTCGGTGCGTCATATACAGTAATTCGGGGCGTCATATTCATATTTGCTACAAACAATATAACTATGTCTATATACATATAACATATCACATAACCTTAAAGACCACAAAAGCATACAAAAACGAGTTTAAATTTCCGACAACGAGGTTGCAAAAATCTAAATCCGTACAAATAAGTTGTTCAGAGTCCATACCTTAATTGTAAACACAAAACCGTAAATAACCCGTGCACACGTAATAAATGTTGCAAGGCCTACAATTATTAATGTAACTTTAAATCTAATAAACTTGGTGTGACACAATTTGCTTCCCCTTATTAAAGAAAAGAAACGTTTTATAATTCTTTAAAAGCTAACCTTCTAAATAAGTCAATGGCTTCACGAATAAAACATTATATAAAAAATAAGTCCAACAGTTTATTCATCAAGAAAATATATAGCATAATTAATTCTCATCATTATTATGTTTTAAATAAATAAATAAAGAGAAATGATCAAATACAAAGGACTCTTATTGTAAGAAGGGTAAGAAGGATTTTAGTCTATTGATATTAGATTTGAAGGGTTGAAATTAATTGTAGGAAAAAGAAGATAATAGAAGGGCATAAAAGGATTCCTACGGTTATGAATTTTCCCTCTCCACATTCAAGGCACATGCCAATTCCCCCATCGATTTAAAACACCCGTAACTTTTTCATACGACATTTAAAAAAAAAAACTTCACCATAATAACGAGCGTTTTTTTATCTTTAATATGAACACCATACTGTCATATAAAAATAAAATAGAAATTTTCATTTTTACTGAGTTTTTTTGCATTGTGTTAAAGGTTCACGACATTGTGTCTTTTAACTGGGTCTTGGGGTGGGTTGGGGGGGGGGGGGTGTTAGGTTTTTTTTGAGGGGGGGGGGGGGGGGTGGGGAGGTGCTTAGGTTTTTTTTTTGGGGGGTGGGGGGGGGGGTTTAATTTTTAGCATTTAGCATTTTACCTTGGGTGGGGGGGGGGGGGGGGTGTTAGGTTTTTTTTGAGAGGGGGGGTGGGGTTAGGTTTTTGGTGGGTTTTTTTGGGTGAGGTATAGCTTTTTTTTTTGGGGGGGGGGGGGGGTGGGGGGTTTGGGTTTAGGTTTTTGGGTTCGGGTGGGAGTGGGAGGTTTAGTTTTCGGGTTTTTGCATGTGTATGTTTTAGAAGAACCTATAACACCACAATGAAGATGATTTTATATCTGGGTTTTATAAATTCATTATTTGTTCAGGTCATTGTGTTTAATTTGTTATCCATTGTGTTTTAGTTTCTTTTAATTGTGTTTTAGTTTGTTGTGTATTGTGTTTTTAGTTTGTTTTCCATTGTGTCTTCATATGCTCTCCATTGTGTCTTTTATCTATTATCAATTGTGTCTTTTATCTGTTGTTATTAATTGTGATTTTATTTAGTTTGATACTTATTGTGTTATACATTATGGCTATTGTGTTATACGTCAAGGTCATCGTCATTGTGTTTTAATATGTTGTCCATTGTGTCTTTATCTGTTGTCATTGATTGTGTTCTTACTCTACTTTACATTGTGTTTTACGTCATGTCCATTGTTACATACACAACTGGGCTTTTGATTTTTTTTTTTGAAAAATATAACAATATGGTACTTATATTAAAGATTAAAAAACGAGTAAATTGCCATTTTCATCCTTGAGGTTTGGGCACATTTGTCATTTTCCTCCAAAATGACACTTTGGTACCATTTTGCACCCCACGTTTGTAACTTTTGCCATTTTCGTCAAAATGCCTAACCTAGTTACTTTATAACGTTAGATGAGTTATTTTTGAAATAGTAAATTGCCATTTTCGTCCATGAGGTTTGGGCACATTTGCCATTTTCGTCCAAAATGACACTTGTAACTCCGGCATCGTCTCCGGCACAACCTGCAACACCTGCCCGTCTCCGGCACAACCTGCAACACCGGCCCCGTCTCCGGCACAACCTGCTACTCCGGCACCACCTACATCTCCGGCACAACCTGCAACTCCGGTACAAATCTGTAAGTCCGGCACCATCTCCGGCACAACCTGCAACTCCGGCACAAATCTGCAAGTCCGACACCGTCTCCGGCACAAATCTGCAAGTCCGGCACCGCACCGTCTCCGACACAACCTGCTACTCTGGTACCACCTACAACTCTGGCACAACTTGCAACTCCGGCACAAACCTGTAAGTCCGGCACCGTCTCGGACACAACCTGCTACTCCGGTACCACCTACAACTACGGCACAACTTGTAACTCCGGCACAAACCTGCAAGTCCGGCACCGTCTCCGGCACAACCTGTAAGTCCGGCACAAACCTGTAAGTCCGGCACGTCTCCAGCACAACCTGCAACTCCGGCAGTTGCAGGTTTGTGTCGGAGACGGTGCCGGAGTAGCAGGTTGTGTCGGAGACGGTGCCGGAGTTGCAGGTTGTGCCGGAGACGGTGCCGGAGTTGCAGGTTGTGCCGGAGACGGTGCCAGAGTTACAAGTGTCATTTTGGACGAAAATGGCAAATGTGCCCAAACCTTAGGGACGAAAATGGCAATTTACTCTTTCAAAAATAACCCATCTAACGTTATAAAGTAACTAGGTTAGGCATTTGGACGAAAATGGCAAAAGTTATAAACGTGGGGGGCAAAATGGTACCAAAGTGTCGTTTTGGACGAAAATGGCAAATGTACCCAAACCTCAGGGACGAAAATGACAATTTACTCTAAAAACGCTTGATTTTGTGGTATAATTTTTTAAAACAAGTGATGTATAAAATAGTTACGGCGTTTAAAAATTAGAGGGGAAATAGCATGTGATTTGCATGTGCATATTCTCTTTCATCTTGTAGACAAAATTACCATTCCCACTTGAATCCCTTTAGGACACTTATCATTCTCTGGTGACCTTTTACACTTCTTACAATTAGGAGTCTTTGTAGAATAACTTAACCCAATAAATAAATATACTTAGTAGTTCCTTCAAACAAAATACATGAAGTCTTTTATTTATTAAAAAAAATACATATATCATTTATATATTTGATGTTGGTCCAACTAAATATTAAAATTCTAACCATCATATATGAGGTTAGATTATTCAAAGAAATAGCAACTAATTTAATTTTAAAAACAGTATATGAAATTTTTTCAAAAAGGGGTTTATCCATTAAACCATTTGAATCTTGGGGTTATCTGACAACCCACACTGGTCCAAAGTAAAAATAAAAAAAATGGGTAAACGAAATTCTATATTCATCTTCTTCGCAATACAGAGGTTATGAAAACAAAACTTGTTCTAATCATTTACTTCAAAAACATGCCCAGTGATTTCAGTTAACCATCAGGATCTTATGTCTTACATTCGGAAACTAAAAAAAAGTGTGGGCTGATTGTATTATTACCTCTGGTTGCTACACGATTGTCACCGGTGGGGTTCGCCGGAGTTCTGCGGCGGCAACGGCGGCTCAAAAAGGTAACGGAGAGTGGTTAATAAATGGTTAATACGCGGGTTCGAGTTATGGAAAGTCGCTTAGAGTTACAGCTTATGATTAGGTCTCTTTTTTTAACGACAAATTTGGATCAATGTAAACATGTGATAATTCGTTATGATTATATTTCAGTTCATAAGGAAATTATTAAATTTGAAATCTCTGATTGATACAAGTTGTGGGAACCGTTAAGGTCATGTGTAGTCATAACGCCTCTAAATGGGCGTTTTCTAACATGTGGCGTGCCACGTCAGCAGGAGGCGTTTTGAGGCGTTTTGACATTAGATGCCATAGTCATACTACGTCATCATTACTCAATTATTAATTTCCATTATTTAATATTAATTTCTAACTATATAAAAATAAAAAATTACACTAAAAAAAACATTACACTAAAAATAAAATAAAAACAAAAACATTACACTAAAATTTTAAAAAACATTACAATAAAAAAACTCAAATATTATATTTTTTTCGATTTGCTCCTTTTGTGCCAACGCCATCTTCAACGCTTTGCCGGTTAGGTGGTCATACGGTTTCGAGTAGAACTCAAAGTCATGATCCCATTGTCTATCCCGCATAATCTCGGTCACTTCCTGATTCTCCTCCAAACGTTTAGTCCCGAGTTTGTGTATGTCTTGAAGGCGTCGGTTTACCTCCAAGAACGCATTAGTCATGTCAAATGACATCGACGATGACTCGGGCCTTTTCGATCTTCTTGCAGCGGCTCTTCCGTCGGGTCGTGGAAGCTCTTGCACCGGCTCGTCCTCCTGAATATCATCGTTTACGTCGATGTTTCGAGCGTCGGATGTCGGCGTTTCGGGTTCACCCGATTCGTTTGTTTTTTATCTTTTCGACGGTCTTTTATTCGCCGACCGACCCGAATTCGCTCCAAAGGTAGGGACATTGGCCTATTTGGGACTATGCCGGAGAATTCGCCAACACCTCATGTACAAGAAACTACCATTCTTCATTTGATACTCGATCAACGCGGCTTGCGTAATGTCCTCATCTTCGTTCCCACTTTTCCAACTGTTTCTCGTCCGTAGGTAAACGGTATGAAAATTTGTACACCTTCTATTGATGTCGGTCCATCTGCCCGATAGTGAGTCCGCCGGTCGGTACTCGTCTCCCCTACCCATTAGGTCGAAAAATAGAGTTCGGATACGGTTCCAAAGAACGGTTTTACTTTGGTTGTTAGGCTATAAAAAAACAAATAATTATCATAAAAAAGACACAAAAATAAAAAATAATAACAAAAAATAATAATAATAAGACGCAAAAAATACCGATTATGGGGTCCTTCGACACGTCGACCCAAGCTCAGGTTAACGCGTAATACTCATCTTCATTCCATGGTTGAACTTTTTTTTGGTCGGCCATCGGTGTTCTCGGGTCTCCTTTTATGCGAGCGTTTTGCTTTACCCTTTTGCTTCTCCACTATGTCCGGTTGTGTCTCCGGAACAACCTCGGTCTCGCGTAAGGGCGACCCGAATGCTTGTGCGGAACCGAATGCTTGAGACGAACCCATTTCGCCCATGTTTTGGTTCGGGTTCCAACCGTACATATTGGGGTCCCAAGTAAGTGGTTGGTTCAAAAGGTTCAAGAACCCGTATGGGGTGGGCCGAGTGGGTACCGGAGAAACGGGACGGATAGAGTGGCTAGCTTGGTTCGTGTCGCCGCTCGAACGTGGAGGAATGAAACCTCGGTTGAAAGGATTCTTGCTTAAAAGATTGTAAATTTTTCTAAAAAAGGGGCAAGAATAGGATGAAAGGATGTGAAGTGTGTTGAATTTAAAAAAAAATGAGAGATGAGGGAGTATTTATAGGTATTATTTGTGTTTTTTAAAATAAAAAAAGTTTTTTTAACATATGACCGTTGCAAGGGTCGGAATTTTCAAAAAACAATTCCAAAACGCCCCCTTCTATACAAGATCGGTTCAAAATTCATCCCCCAAAGCGCCCGGCATAGTGGTTGGCCGACGCTTTGAAGCATTTTCGGCTCCCATTCCCCTCTCAGACCGCCCCACTACGGATACCCTAAAAAGGTCACAGGCGGTAACCGAATTCTCTGGGAGAACAAGCGGCAAACTCCATATCTCGGCCAAAATTTATTTATAATTTGCCCCACAAAATTCAATGAGTTTACCATTAAATCCCCCAAAAATTAATACTTTTAAGAATAATAAGTTTATACATTAGTTAACATATTAAACCTAGAAAAAAATCAAAACGTGGACTGATGCATTTTTCACATTATTCTTACGATTAAAGCATATATATTATTAATGTTTTTTATATATTATTAATGAAAACATTAAATTTAGGTTTTAGAAATTCGGGTTGTTACATCATGCATACATAAGTATATACATTCATTAACATGAATAGAGTTAAAGTCCAGAATCACTTACCTTGAGCTTACATGTTCATGCTTGCTTCATTGTCTCCTCTTGACCCATTAGCTTTCCATGCTTTCATCCATCTTAACATGATCCTTATTCTTTCATGTTATCATAGTTACCACATTATTAGTACACACACGTTCATATTCATAATAACACTACTTTCCAACTCATATCTTACTTTGACTTTTATTAGTCATATTCTAACAAACACAAGACATAGATTAACAATCACATCATCCCAAATCCACACAATTCAACACATCATCATGTATAACACATAAAGATCTATCATGCATCACATAATTTCCCTAATCTTACAATCCGCTAGAAAGCCTAATCAATAGTAATCATATCATTCCCACATTCATTGACTTTTTCGAAAATGAACAATCAAGCGTATTAAATTCCAATTCAGAAATATGTTCATCTTGACATGCTAGGACACAACCACTACACTATATGAATTTCATACTCATGTTATAGGATACACATACAACCATATGATCACTTAGTTGCATACGTACACATATATAATCAATTCCACATATCCTAGTATTTCATGATTCTACAATTGGCAACAACATTCAAGATTAGCTAATATAATATTATCCTTACTAGTAAGTCCACATGCTACATAAACAACACCAATTAACTTTTTAGCCTTAATTAAGCAAACACATGGTATACACCACACCATTCAAGTATATAGTACAAGCTACTAATGCATAGTTCTATCAAACCATGTAATCAAACTAAATCCCACATGGAAACCATACATTCCTAATATTAGTTTACTAACAACCACATCTATTATCACATTCTATACATATTCATACATTTCTTGCATACAATTTCACTAGTTATAGTCACCTAGACATTTCCTCAAACACTTGGTGTGTGTACAAACATAAGGTACAATGTAAAAGTATTCCATGCTAAATTTCTTAGCTCATGGTTTCAAACATCATATCTCTTTCAAAGATCAACTACCATTCATTCAATAGATATCAAGCATAGAAAAACATCGCATTCTTTCAATCTATTTATCAAATTGACTAAACATGATCATGGGTTATACCCAAAATCGACACCCACTCCAAACCCATGAAACCTCATTTGATTTACTAATTCCTACAAGTCTAAGTCTAACATCCATACATGTCCAAATAACTAATTTCAAACATTTCTTTTTACAAATTTCGCATTGAATTACTATAATTTCACACTAGACTCATAATAAAAAATCATCTAACATACATCTTCATCTTTGAAGATTCTACAACTTACCACATGCTTATTGGGGCTAGATGGTAAAGGATTCATTCCATACAAGAGATTGGCCTTAATTTCATCATGAGATTGAGGATTTGAGTTTAATTGAGAGCTTTCTCCTCCCCTTATTCATGTCGCCACAGACACACATAAACATTCCAGAACATTTTGTTCTTCCCCCGAATTAGGTTTTAGTTAAAGTTTAATTAAAACTTACAATTTAGCCCCTCATGTTTGCAATATGATCTCTTTTATCGTAAAGTCCATCCTTTTCTATTTAACTTATACCTTAACGAAGTTAAATAACTTAGTTACTTTATTTCATGCCATAACATAAGAAAACATACTAGTGAATTAAAAATTCAGGTTTTGGGGCGTTACATTATTAAAACCCCAAACTCCATTCATTTCATTATAGATTACACCACATTCATTCTATTTCATTACAGAAGCCCAAAGTAATGGAACAAAGCCAAACACTGAAGTGTTGGAGAAAAGAGATTTGACTCAAGAACATGGTTAACCTATCAAACCATGCTATTATTCTGATAGCACACAAAATAGTAATAAAAGAAGAAGAGATGAGATGATGATGGTGCTTTACTACCTAATGACTCCACTAGTCATGGTTGGTTGCATTTGTTATAATAATAAATTTCTATGTTACTCTTGGTATAATTTGTTCAATCGGACATGCACTGATTCTGTGATGTTGCCATTACTCATCCCTTATTTAGGTTAAAACTGGCCATTAGGCCCACTATAGTGTTTGTTTATAGAATTCGGCCCAAAGGTAAGTGTTTCGGTTTTCTTAGGTTCTTGGATCGGAACCGACCCAAGCCCGAAAAGGTCCATAATTTCGGTCCGACTTGATATATGCTCACCCCTAATTTTAGGGCTGGAAAATGATGTCTTATCGTGTTTAATAGGTATCTGACTAAGTGAATAACACAAACATTAAACATGAATACAACTCGTTTAACTACTTTATATCTCATGTCTATAAATTGAGGAGCTATTTATTTCAGCTCTTAATGGTCTCTTAATGGTTCAGACATCTTAGTTGTTCAACACTTAATGGTTTAGACTGTTTGCTTTGCGAGCAGATGTTTGAATGGTTTAGACCTCTTATTGATTCAACAGTTAATGATTCAGACCTGTTATTGGTTCACACTTATGCATTCAAAAATTGCCAGAGTGCCCATGATTGTTTTATGTACCAAGAAAAAGAAATAATGAATTTTTTTTATTTAAAGATAAAAAATCATATAATGTAATTTCACTAGTGAATAGGTCTAACTCATACATTTACAAAATGGTAAATTAGTTCAATTTAACTGTTATTTATCATTTTTCTTCAAACTTTATAAACCTTTTATGTTGATATAAAATTAAAAACCATCCAGAACCACGTGCCCAGAAATGACACTTCCCTCACGGCTCCCATAAATTTCTGGAGGATGAAATTCCTAATTAGGGTTTGATATTGTTTTGTTGTAGGCACAATCTACAACAGAGACGCCAAATCTTCTTAGTTAAGCTCCGGTTAGTTCTTATTTCTCCATCTAAACCCTAATTTATTTCATTATTACGCCCTATTTCTAGTGCATCAGTTTCTGATACTTATGTTTCCATTTTTCATAGCAATTAGTAACTTCCACAAATCAAAGTTTAAATGTTACTTGAATTTCCAGATCATAACAACCAATGATATGGAAGATTGAAGCTCAACTTCTATGGCTTTTTAAGACATATGATCTAGTTCACAAGCAGTTAGTTGTTTTCTATGTTTCGTTATCGTAATTTGGTATGTGCCTATGTGTGAGTGTCCTTGTAAACCCGATCGTTCGTTCACAAGTATCGATCATCTTCGTTTTGTAACCGCCATGAATTACTTTAGGTACGACGATTAAAGAAATTGCTAAAATATCCTTCAAAAAGATTCTACTGTGATAGAGACAAACAGATGGATGTATATCAGGAGCGTGACAATATGATCACTTTACGTACGACGATTAAAGAAGCTCAAAACAGATGTGAAGGTGTTATGGATACAATAGAAACTTTACCGCACTTGAGTCTATCCTGCAAGCGTACACTCAACAGATTGGTCCAATCAGAGCTCGCTTTTCTGTCTCGCCTTTCATCAACTGATTTCGCAACAAAATCTGAACCGTCCGTTTGTGTCAACATCGGCCATATTGAGGCCGTGGTCCACGTCCTTCAGCAACCAAACATATCAGGAGTGTCCCGTGTCTGCAAGACTATCGGGCTTCACAATACTACCTCAAAAGGTGCACATGTTGATATAGTTTGTACTTTCGAAAGGAACCCGGTTTGGTTTATTGTATCCAATAGGAACCCGAAGTACATATCTTGGTACGCGCAACAAGAATCTTCTAAAAATAAAGGTTTACAGGATAGAGTTCTACATCTTCTTGAAGTTGCTCACAACTCTGTAGCGTTAAAACCCTTTGCCATAATATTCTTCTTCTCAAACGGGCTCGATAGGTTCACACTAGAGAAGTTTAATACCGAATTTAGAGCCGTTGACCTTAAGTCAAAGTTCTCTAATTTCGACTGTAATTTCTCGAACGAGCTAGGAGGCGAGTGGATAGATGTTCTTGCTAGATCGTATCAACAAGCATCCGTACTCGAAATTAACGTTAGTTCTCGTCAAGACGTCTCGAAAAATCTCCTCCCGCTTGTAAAACCTAGTAACGCCAATTTGACCGGATCTTTCGGTGATCTTATTTCAGAAATGATTTTATCCAGCAATGGAAAAACAGACAGTGACATGATCAACTTTGATACAACCGCCTTGATTGCCATTGTGTCGGGAATCAGCAATGGTGGTACACAAAAGCTTTTGGATACACCTGATGATGAACTGCAAACGCGATTTAAAGGGAACACCAAATTTGTAATCAACCAAGTGCTGTCTGAAATTGAGAAACCGATACATACGGATATTAGTAAGTTTATAAATGGGAGAAAATGTGTTATATGTGAAAGTGTTTGTTCTGAGTTTAAGGAGCTGGTTAAAATGTGTGGAGGGGTTAATGAGAAACTAAGGGCGGAACAGTTGCTAACGGTGGTGGTTGTTGTTCCGGACTGTCCTTCGGGGCGCATGATGAGCCTTCCGACTACTAGAAAACTGGGTTTGAAGAACAAGATTGTGTTTGGGACGGGGGATTATTGGCAAGCGCCGACGTTAACTGCTAACATGGGTTTTGTGAGAGCGGTTTTACAGACGGGTATGTCTTTGTTTACTTTCGAGCATAGACCGTGGGCTTTGACTGGGGATTAATCATGAAAATCAACAGATGGGTGTAAAGAATTACAGTTCATGTCAGTTTTCAAGTTGGTTAATGAAATATACTTTTCCGTGCCTGTTATTATTATTAGATAAGTTTTATAAAGCTCTTGCAAAGGATGTGTTTTGGCCCCATCGGTGGAACAGTCACATGGGCTGTTTGTTTACCTCTTAATGAGGCTCTTAATGGTTGAGATCTCTTACTAGTTCAACACTTAATGGAGCAATTAATGGTTCAGATTGTTTGTTTCGCGAGCAAATGTCTGAATGGTTCAGACATTTGCCTCTGAACGGTTAAGCATTATACTGAGTTTGAATGGTTAAGACCTCTAATCTGAATTGGTTAGATATTTTACTCTGAATGGTAAAGCATTACACCGGCTCTTAAGAGTTTAGATCTCTTATTGATTTAGCACTTAACCATTTAGAAGTTGCCAAACAGCCCCACAGTCTTTACTAACTACATCAAATGGCCATGTGTTATGGTTTAATGCCAACTCATCCAAAAAGGGTGTGATCTTAGTAACGACAACAAATGGCTATGTGTTATAGTTTACTGCCAACTCATCCAAAAAGGGTGTGAAACACCACTCTGATGCGGCGTGAAGGCTGCTCTCGTGAGTGTGGCCATGGGCGCGACGCATTTGTGTGTATTTAAACTACAGCTAAAATTCACCAAAAATATGATTAAAGCATGTTTAAACATAACTATATGTAAATAAAAACACTTAAATTTGGATGTAAATTTTTTTGTGTATAAGCTCATTCTTTTAGCAAAATATATATGGTTTACATGTTACACTATATTATACCGCATGTATGTGTACGATATGAATTATGACTTTGCATATGAATATGGTAAAACTATAACTAAAGCTAGGGCACGTCCATAACCTCCCAAAAAAGTACTTTAACCTCAATCCTACGTCTTCACAAACTCCTATCTTGAATCATGTCTTAGAGAGGTGTAACTCTACCAAATCTTGCCTAATTCACTCATCCAAAGTCAACTTGGGTCTGCCTCTACTGCCCCTTTCCACTGTCATGGTATCCACTGTTGTAACTGGTTCTGTCGACTGCCTCCTCTTCACATGCCCAAACCATCTGAATCTCCCCTCTTCTAACTTGTCCGATATACTAGCTACTCTTAACCATTCTCTAAGAACCTCACTTCTAATTCGGTCTAACCTCGTGTGGCCACACATGAATATGGTAACAAAACTATTAAATAACAAAAGAAATTAAACGTGAATATGACATCAACACTTTGCCGTTAAAAAAAAGACATCAACATATATAAAAGACGCTAATTTTGATTTTAGTAAAGGCACTGATTGAATATTGTGTAGGAGTTATAATGTATTTAGTCGTTTAGTACCACCTTTTATAATTACGAAACTAGTTTTTTATTTATTTATTATTTTTTTTGTTTGTTACTGGTTGTTCTCAAAACAACTCGAGCTTTGAATTTTTTACTCGCGAGCCGAGCTTGAGCTCAAATAAGTAGGCTCGAACCGAGCCGAGCTCGAGCTTCATAGAAACATGACGAGCCGAGTTCGAGGCTCGTTTACACCCCTAACTATGTATGATTTATTTGGCCTTAACTGGTAATGGCATCATATGCAAATATGAACGTTTGTTAAGTTTACATGTAGATGTAAGGCCATCACTATATCAAATTCCTAGCAAATATCACTAATTTCAACTTCAGTTCTGCCCAAAATCAACACGAAATAATCTTCCAAAACCAAAAGGCAGTTATTCATGTTTACTACCGTATCAAGAAGTCTAACGCCAACATGCTTTAACCATTAGAAGCTGTTGACTTGTTGTGAAGCAGAGTCGGTTTTAGACTCGATCACTTGCTCAAATGGTGCCATTGAGGTTCCTGCTAAGAAAGACTTGAGGATGCTGAGCGCTTGCTTCGGCTTATGCAAAGGAACCTCGTGCCCCGCTCCTCTGACTGTTACAAAGGTCAACCCTTCATACTTTTGTGTCCATCCTCCCACCTATTTCAAAGAAAGAATATGCATATGTAATTTTGTATATGTAGGATAGAGATCAAGAGAAAACCCCCTTGAGCTGTGAGAACTTAGAGAACTCCGACTTCCCGTGCGAGTTTTGCCACCATTTTTTGCACACACGTAGATTAAAATGTTACAAACACAACTAAATTAAAAAAAAATTCTGAAGCAGTGTTTTCAGCCTTTCTACGCTGCTGTAGAAAGCTGCTGACATCAACATGAATCAACATTTACACCCTCTGCAAGGGTTTTTTGCGGTGGTGTAAATAAACAAAAACTATATTTGGAAAAGCGGAATTCCTTTAGGATTTTTGGTAAAAAAAATTTGGAAAAACCTTTTGTAAGGCCGAGTTCTCTAAGTTCTCACAATTCATAGGAGTTTTCATTTTACCCTAACCATGTATATGTATACGGATAGGTATACGTATATGTGTTGTATATCTTGAGGATGGACGGAGTTACCTGGCCGTCTTCATACCAGGCACGCCATGGGCTGATTGTCGTAAGGTTGAGAGCGTCTATGCTATAACGTGTAGAAGCCGTAGGAATCACTGCATCCGTATCACCACTATAGCAAAACAAAAATAAATGAAAATTAAGAACAAAATGGTGGCATTGTCGCCTTATAAAAATTACTAAATAAGAATTAAGAACCTGAACATCCAAATACGAAGTCCTGAACTTATAAGTTCTTGATATACATCGAGCACTGATATAGGAGAATCTTGCCAGTACATCCCCACAACACCGCTACACAACAAAATTAAGTTGTTCACGATCATAAACTTAAAAAGTATATATGACCATCATTTGAAATACCACGTCATGGTTTATCGGAGTTTATTTTATTTAAACAAGTGTACCTGCAGGTTTCCCAGGTTCTTGACGAGTTATAGTGAAAAGCATGAAGCGCGTTTTGAACCTCTGGTAAATTGAAGTAATGTATGGAGTGTAGTTCGGTACAAGGATCGTAACTCTGCCCGATATGCCCTACCCTCTGTCATACAAAAACAAGCAGCCAAATAAGCCTGCACTTTTATTTGGTAACCAAACAAGTGGGAGAAAGTGAAGATGTAAGGTTGAGGTGGCAGGATGCGCATGCTGGACAGCCTAAATGATGGGTTAAAAATATGGGGTGCGCAAATTGCGGTTCGGTTCGTTTTTTACCTTTAATCATAACCATAACTGCTAGCTTTGGTTATGAGATTTCCTTAACCATAACCATAACCATAACCGAACTTTGGTTTCGGTTAATCGGTTATGAAGCTCGGTTATGGTTCGGTTTCGGTTAATTACGGTTAATTATCCATCCTTCCCCTATCACTTTTGACTTGTAATTTCAAAGCAAATAACATATATTTTTAGCGATCATGCTGAATGTTTACTGTTAACATATTCGGCCCTTATTGTCTTAGTTACAATCACATTTAGAAATACAACAAAGATATGGAAAAGGCATTAACATGCATAAAATTAGTCAAATTTTATACAATGATTATTTTTAAACCTTTTAAAACCAACTATATTGCATAAAAATCTTTATGTACGAGTTTTATTCCTTGAACATTTTATTTTAAATATAGATAAATTTAAAAGCATGCCTTAAATTTTTTTCGGTTTGGTTTGGTTGATGTTCGGTTATGGGACATCCATAATCATACTGATTAATCGGTTAATCGGATAACCTTAACCATAACCGTCGGTTAATCTCGGTTGTCGGTTAATTCAGTTCGGTGACGGTTCGGTTATCAATTAATTTTGGTTAACGGTTAAGGTTTGCTCACCCCTAGTTAAAAATGAGTAACTATTGGTACGGGTCAGATGTTGATGGGTCAATATAATTAGCATGTCAAATTTTACTACCATAATAGTCAAACTTTTGTATCGAATGATTTAGGAGGTTGTATGCAATGAAATAAACTTTGTGAGACTTTAAACCAAATCAACCCAATTGTAAGCAAATGGGTTGAAATGGTTACCGAAATGTGGGGGTTTGTGTTTGACTGCATTTAAGGATAATCACTAAAGAAAACCCAAATTTCAAAATTTAGTCTTTATTGTGCGTTACATTTAAAAGAAGGAATACTCACATGCCATCTTCTTAGAAGCCGCTTCGTGACACCATTGGCAGTGCAAGGAGGAGTAAAGATGCTA
This sequence comes from Scalesia atractyloides, assembly GCA_947069175.1. Classification (NCBI taxonomy): domain Eukaryota; kingdom Viridiplantae; phylum Streptophyta; class Magnoliopsida; order Asterales; family Asteraceae; genus Scalesia; species Scalesia atractyloides. The sequence goes on along the minus strand of CAMTDV010000030.1, from coordinate 12,937,470 downwards.
TAAGAATCAATATTACCCATTTCTTGATACGCAACGTCAGTTATCTGATCACACTCAGCTGAGGGGTGAATAAACGATTCCTTGTCACATAATTCGTTTGCTTTCTTGTAAGTTTGGTCGGAGATCATACCAGCAGCCCACAGAAATTGGAAAAGTCCAACATGATCGCTATAATCATCCGTTAGGGCGTTCCCCACCATGTAACCCTTGATATTAATGGGACTTCCTGTGTTTGCTTTGTTATATCTCACAATGGCTTGGCTTAATTGAGGAACATAATGTCCTGAAAGAAAGAAGAAACAACCTAATCAAATTACCATAAATCACATTATTCGACATGTTTGACTACAAACGGTTCGATATGATTAGTTTGAGCAAAAAATTCATTTATGATGACTTCACCGAACCACTTAACTGGTCACATAGTATAAGATAAAAGGAACAATTGATGTTTCATGTACCTGCATAGCTCTCGCCTGTTAGGTAGAAATCCCTTCCTTTATACTCAGGGAACCGTTCAAGCCAATTAAATAGAAATTGAAGTGCATCCTCAGCTGTGACCCAATAGTATAAATCAAGTCAAATACATAAGCATCATAACGATACACGCAGAAACAAATAACTCATGTCACAATTTTGTAAGAACTTCGTATTCTCTCGTCTCAAAATATCGTTTTATAATTCCTAAACCTTCATTACTAACTATTTAATATTTTCTTTACTTAACCCAAGTATGCATATACATACATGAGAGTGCGGGTGTGTTGTTATATTAAACTGAAGTTATACCGGTTCTTTTATCGCCATTGCTCCGAATATCTTCAGATGTATTGGAGTAAGAATAGCCAACTCCAACAGGGGAATCAAGAAACAACAAATTTGCCGCTGCAAATCAGTTAACAACAAGTTAAACCACATTAAATTTTAATTAAAAGATTTATACAATAAAGTCTTACCAGTGTTCCAAGAATATGGGTTCAAGTAAACGGACTTTCCATCTTTATTAACATGAAATGGGCCCACTTCTTCAGCCATACCAAATGCAATTGATGAACATCCAGGCCCTAAACAAACAACCAACCTTAATTATTCCGAACCTAAAACCTTAACATCATCATCATTATAAAAAAACATGAATTTAATCAAACCTCCATTGAGCCAAAGAACAAGAGGCTTTGAAGCAGGATCCTCAGTAGCCTCAGTGAGCCAATAAAACAAAGCTCTTCCAGATTCTTCATTAACAGTTACATATCCAGCATAATGAGCAAAGTCAACGTTGAAACTTTGACCAGGCAAGCTTGAAACTTGATCCAACTGCTGTTGAGTAATCGGGTCTGAATCGGATAAAGTCAAGCTGGAATTAACTGAAAACAAGATGAAAACAAGAAACCCCCAATTCCAAAATGACATTTTGATTTAGGTTCTGTTGGAAGTGATGATGAAGATAGAGAAGAGTGTGAGCATCGAGGTGGGGGTATAAATATTAAAAGTTGAAGACATCATCGTCCACTACCATACCTTTTTCTGTTTAACGTTTAACTACTTTCCGTAACGGAACGGTATTATCTTTATTAGAATTTTATTTTTATAAAATTTCCTTTAAAGTGTCTAGTTATGTTTAAAAAATTTCCTTTATAGTGTCTAAATTTTTCTTTCCACAAATATAACAAATATCTTTATTAGAATTTTGTTTTTAACAACTTAAAGAAAATAACAAATTACAAAGAAATGATAGGTAAACAGACAACAAGATGCGTCGCAACCCCATTTTGTATTGCAAAACCGATCCTACTAATGACGAAACGACTCTTAAGTGTCAAAAGATTACTATTCAAGATCTGCTGGACTCTGTTCAGGTATTCCACATTCTCTTGGGCTAGGGAACCAAATGTATCAAAAGCAAATCTGATAAACTCATAAACAAGTGTTGATTTTCTAAACAAGTTTTCTCGTGTTTATTGACCTTGCTTAATTTTGCCTTCAACGCTGCCTGGCCAGTAACAAACTCATTATCCCTGAGCCCAACAAGAGGGGACACTCCCGTAAGGTCCACACAAGCATGTTTTCCCTTGACCCACCCAAACACAAGAATATCAGTTGGCTGAAGAGTAGACCTCCCATCGAGCAGATCCGTCAGAGAGTTCACTGGAGCCTCCTTTTTTACCGAAATCCCTGCCCACTTTAGAATATCAAAAAGAATATCCCTGACCAAATCATGTCTGTATTTAAACCCAGGTAATTCCTTGCAATGAGTCGCATGCTTGCCAAAAGTATCTATACAAACCTTGCGGCAAACTTGACAAGGCTCATCAACCAGAAACAAAGGGATCATTAGCCGGTACTTAAGTTTGCCTAGTATTCCACTGCCGACATGTGTTGGCCTAGTCTTTCAATGGGGATGACTGCCAGGAAATCCTGAGTTGTTTTGGTTTTAACTACTTATGTTTAAAAGATTTCCTTTATAGTGTTGGAGTTGTTCTGATTTTAACTACTTAAGTTTAAAATTAAAATTTTAAAGTATCTAAATACTTGATTTTTCAATTTGTAACAATTTGACTAACTTTTAACTTTGTCTCATAACTCAGCTAAGTACAAGAGTATTTTAGTCATTTTACATTTAGTACAACCCTTTTATATATAAATAACTTACAACCCACATTCACTCACACACACACAAACCTTTCACTCTCTCTAATCTCATGGAGCCTCCTTTTTTACCGAAATCCCTGCCCACTTTAGAATATAAAAAAGAATATCCCTGACCAAATCATGCCTGCATTTACACCCAGGTAATTCCTTGCAATGAGTCGCATTCTTGCCAAAAGTATCTATACAAACCTTGCGGCAAACTGGACAAGGCTCATCAACCAGAAACAAAGGGATCATTAGCCGGTACTTAAGTTTGCCTGGTATTCTGCTGCCGACATGTGTTGGCCCAGTCTTTCAATGGGGATGACTGCCAGGAAATCCTGAGTTGTTTTGGTTTTAACTACTTATGTTCAAAAGATTTCCTTTACAGTGTTGGAGTTGTTCTGATTTTGACTACTTAAGTTTAAAATTCACTTGATTTTTCAATTTGTAACAATTTGACTCTAACTTTTAACTTTGTCTCATAACTCAGCTAAGTACACGAGTATTTTAGTCATTTTACATTTAGTATAACCCTTTTATATATAAATAACTTAGAACCCATATTCACTCACACACACAAACCTTTCACTCTCTCTAATCTCCTTCATCTTCACCACCACTACCACTGCACCACCCCCACCGTACCACCCACCACAACCACCCCCACCCACCTACCACCACTACATTATCCTTACTGTACCACCATCAACAACTATCACAATCCCAACACCGGTGACCTCACCACCGGCAAACAAAATCAAAGTCATTGGTCATTACGAGTTCACCGTTATGCCTTTTGGTCTGACAAATGCTCCTGCTTTTTTCATGGACTTGATGAATAGGGTTTGTAAGCCTTATTTGGACAAGTTCATCATTGTCTTCATTGATGACATTTTGATTTACTCAAAGTCTCAAGCCGATCACGAGCAACATCTTCGTTTAACGATGGAACTCCTAAATAAAGAACAACTCTATGTCAAGTTCTCCAAGTGCGAATTTTGGCTTAAGGAAGTTCAATTCTTGGGACATATTGTCGACGAACAAGGTATTCCTGTGGATCCCACCAAAATCAGTACGATTAAGGAATGGAATACGCCTACTACTCCTACCGAAGTTCGTTCATTTCTTGGTCTCGCGGGTTATTACCGTCGCTTTATCGCAAACTTCTCAAAGATTGCGGTTCCCCTCACTGCTTTGACTAAAATGAATAAACGTTTTGAGTGGGACCCAAACAAGAAGAAGCTTTTCAGACCTTGAAACAGAAACTTTGTAATGCTCCTATTTTATCCTTACCTGAAGGTCACGACGACTTTGTCGTATATTGTGATGCATCGAGCTTAGGCTTTGGCTGCGTTCTCATGCAAAGGAACAAAGTTATAACCTATGCATCAAGACAATTGAAGATTCACGAGAAGAACTACACCACTCATGATCTTGAGTTGGGTGCTGTTGTTTTCGCTCTCAAAATTTGGAGACATTACCTATAAGGTACAAAATGCGTGGTTTTCACAGACCACAAAAGTCTCCAGCACATTTTCAATCAGAAAGAACTAAAGATGAGACAGCGACGATGGGTCGAACTTCTGAACGACTACGACTGTGAGATTCGCTACCATCCTGGTAAGGCGAATGTCGTAGCCGATGCTCTTAGTCGTAAAGAACGAGTCAAGCTACGTTGTGTTAAAGTTCGATCTGATATTCAAAACCATATTTTCCAAGCTCAACGAACTTGTGCTACACAAGGCATGATGGGTGATGAATTACCACATCATCTTGAGCTTCAACTTGAAACGAAAGACAATGGGTTATTTTATTATCTGAACCGTTTGTGGGTTCCAAGTCAAGACAATCTTCGCACCTTAATAATGGATGAAACTCACAAGTCTCGTTATTCAATTCATCCAGGTGCAGACAAAATGTATAAGGATCTTCGTACCTAGTATTGGTAGCCGGGTATGAAGAAAGACATTGCCTTATACGTATCTAAATGTCTTACTTGTCTCAAAGTTAAGACAGAACATCAATGCCCTTCTGGTTTGCTTGAACAACCAGAAATTCCGGTATGGAAATGGGAAAGCATTGCAATGGATCTCATTACCAAATTACCGCATACATCTAGAGGTCATGATGCCATTTGGGTAATCATTGATCGTCTAACCAAGTCAGCACACTTTATAGCAATCCGTGAGAATTTCCCTGCTGACAAACTTGCTAAAATCTATGTGGATGAAATTGTATCTCGTCATGGTGTTCCGTTGGACATCATATATGTTCGTGATGCTCGATTCTCATCTCATTTTTGGAGGACCATGCAATCTGCCATGGGAACCAAACTTAACCTGAGCACTGCTTATCATCCTCAAACGGATGGACAATCTGAAAGGACAATCCAGACATTGGAGGATATGCTTAGAGCTTGTGTGATCGACTTTGGTGGTAGTTGGGATTCGCATCTACCTTTGATCGAATTCTCCTACAACAACAGTTATCATACCAGCATTAACATGGCTCCTTTCGAAGCTCTTTATGGTCGAAAATGTCGTTCACCTGTCTGTTGGAATGAAATCGGTGAATCTCAATTCACTGGACCTGAACTCATTCAAGACACAACAGACAAAGTCAAAACAATTCGCGAAAATCTCTTGACAGCTAGAAGCCGTCAAAAGAGTTACGCGGATAAACGACGCAAGCCCTTGGAATTCCAAGTCGGAGATCATGTCCTACTCAAGGTATCCCCTTGGAAAGGCGTGGTTAGATTTGGAAAGAAAGGAAAACTTGCACCAAGATATGTTGGACCATTCAAGATCATTGAGAAAATCGGAAAGGTGGCCTACAAACTTGAGCTACCTCCTGAACTTCGAAATGTTCATCCAACTTTCCATGCGTCCGATCTTAAAAAGTGTTTAGCTGATGAAAACCTCCACATCCCTCTTGATGAAATTCGTGTTAATGACACGTTTCACTTTGTCGAGAAACCTATGGAAATATTGGACCGTGAAGTCAAAAAGCTTAAGCCCAGATGAATACCGATTGTAAAAGTTCACTGGGAGTCCAAACGTGGCCCAGAGTTTACCTGGGAACGAGAGGACCAGATGAAGGCGAAATATCCACATCTATTCTCACAAGCTTCCTCTAGATAAATTTCGGGATGAAATTTCCTAAAGTAGGGGAGACTGTGACATTTGTGTATTTTAATCATCGTACTGTTCCGATCAACTTTTTAAATTTTATAATATTGTTTTTTATTCCAATATTTATATATTTATATATGGTATTTCATATTTTCAATCCTTGTTCAATTCTGATCTTTCGAATCACTTCTGGAAGTGAAATCGCAAACGTTACGCAAACGTAATCAGTTTAATGCGACGTACACTCCGGAACAAAGACATAAGCTAAAAATACCTTAACTACCCTTTACATAACTTAGAAATAAGTTTTGAAGGCTTCGGTATGGAAAAACATGCTTATGCAACTATAGGGGCTATTTTGCAAATTTTGCGAAACTATGCCAAATCGCGTATTTCCTAATCCGGTACACATACGCACATCCAAAAATTTTTGTAACCATTAAAATATAGCATTTTAGTGATTGAAATGCAAAAATTCCATTCGTTACACGTTTACGGGCATTTGCGCGTTCATTACGATTTCCGTCGTAATTAACCAAAAATCGCAACCGTATGATCTAACGAACCGACATCCACGATATTTCCAAGCATATTTCAAGTCCCCTATGCTTTAACATCCTTATAAAGCCTAAACTTTTGGTTAACGTGCGTTAAACGCGTCAAAAACACTTCAAAAATGCTGCAGGGACCATTTCTGCCATTTTTGAAACTTTCTTGTTTTTGAGCTCCGTCACGTGGCGCGCCAGCCCCCTATGCTCCTGGCGCGTGACGCGGGGATGCCAGAATTCAACAAATACCTGGCAGCTTCTTGTTCATTTAACTTGACACCTATAACTCGTTTTTGCCATACTTCTCCTAGTTGCAACACCTCACTAAACGCTTGTAATGATCCTACAACATCTCCTAACACTTGGCATGATCCTAAAGCTCTCCAACAACTATAAATACCCTTGATCTTCAACCAAACTCCTTGCTTATTTCCATCTTTCCTCTCTCTAAACTCTAAGTGGAGTTGCTACCTTCTTAGGAGGCCTCCCATCTGAGTTTTTCTAACAATCTTGGCTTCCTTGACTGCAAGTAAGTGCTCTAACCAAGCCTTGTTCATTCTCTTAGCTTATTACGAGCTAAAGTCAAACAGTTTGACTTACTGTTTGACTTTCGGTTTTGACCATTAGTTGGTCAAGTCAAAGTTCAATTGAACTTTGCAACGTGATCGTAATCACGAAGGTTATAATCCCTTGCGATTATACCTACTGATTACCACGTTTTCCTAGTCGAAATGACGAGTCAAGGTTTCGGTCAATAATGCGCAAAATGCGCATTATTCGACGGAACTATTTTCGGGTATCAAAACACCAAATCAGTTTTATAAACTTAGTTAGACATGTTAAACATGTCTAAGTCGTCACTTTTAGTTTAGTGCTTGTTTAGGGTCGTAAGTCGAGCGGTTTTTGACCACCGCTTTGACTTTCGAATCCAACCCGTTTAGTCGATCTTAGGATCCGACTAAACTCATATTTGTGACCATAGTTATATAGGGAATAATCCTCTGAGTTTATATCTTATGGTCACGTCGTTTGGTTAGTATTATGATAGGTCGTTATTATGCCCTTGATAAATGACCAAAATGTCCTTTTCGCACATAAATTCATTTTAAGCATATGTGGCTAAAGTTTTGACATATAAACTGATATTACAACATTATTAAACATGATTGGGCATTTAAGACTCATCATAGGACATGTTTAACCATCCGATCATGCGTTTACGCAAATGACACGTTAAAGTAGCGTAAACTACCTTAACGGGTCATTACGGGTCAAAAGCACTTAGGATCACTTCCAAATCAGAATGTTGAGCTTATTAAATCATACCATATGAGTTCCAACACTCATTTGATTTATAAGACATCATTCTATCCAATCCGTCGATTAAAGTCCCGACTTATTAACATAATTATCCGATATTAGGACTCGCTTGATTTTCCTCGGACTCTTGCGCTTTGTTATTTTTCTTGAAGAAGGATACTTTTGCAACCCTAAGTGAGTACACAGACCCCTCTTTTCTAAATATTTTAAGGTGATTATGTGAGTACATAGTCCCCTCTTTTATATTTTTCAAATATTTTGGGGTGAAACACATGTGCCTACTCGATACTTTCATGTTTTCCTGACATATACATGCTATGTTTATCTAGTACATATATAGTACATAATTTCAATTATGTTTTGCTATGTATGTTGACTGAGCGTGCTAGTACATTGATTTCAAAAGACACCTTTGCGGCATATGTTGACTTAGCATATGAGCACATTGATTTACATTACATTTTGCTATGTATGTTGACTGAGCATGCTAGCACATCGATTTTATGGACATTTCTACTTCGTATGTTGACTTAGCATACTTAGTACATGGTTTAAAGACATTTTTCACGACATTGCTTACATTGACTATAACATTTGGTTTGTTTAACGGGACATAATACATTCATTAACATTGATCACGCCGCCCGGTAGTATGTAATGGTACCATAGGACTTGATAAATCCCGTTCCCCGCTTCCTAGGTTTGTTTGGAAGTAGGGAATGACAGAATCCGAATACATTTTTGATAAACCTTTGACTTGATAAGGGTTTATCCGACAGTCTCAAGGCTTGAATGTAAGCGATAAACATAACTACATAAATGTTCATATCAAATAAAGCATTGGTTTTGCAAAACATGACTTTTGATTTAAAACTTCGGTTTATTCAAGACATTGTTTTGTACATGATATTGGTTATACACGACATTATACATATGGCTTGAGTAAAGTCTTTTTACTTGCCATACAAGACATGGTTTATACCTAACATTATTGTTTACACATGACATTTGACATTTTTTTGACAAGACATTTTTGGTGGTTATTTGATAAGTGATTTAAATAACGAGATGTGTGTAATATGATAAAAGCATGGTGGATACGCCGCTGGTACTTCCTTATATAAGTGCTTTCATGATATTACATATCGTAGCGTTATTTAAACCACTTCGACAAAGATAAAGACATGACACATTTGGTACAAATATCATATATTTTTCACAAGACATTGTTTTACAAATGGCATATTTTATACAATTCATTATCTTCCGGTTAATTATTTAACCATACATACTTCTTCTATATCATTTGATTTTCACATTGATTTTCGTATGATTTTGTAAAAGAAAACATTTTATAAGGTTCATTACTACTTTTCGTTATACTATTATTTTAACTTCAAGTCATGAATCCTCATCAACAAAACCTATGTATCTCACAGGCATTTTTATGCTGACGTACCTATTTTCACATGTGTTTCAGGAGCTAATGCTTAAGGATGATTCATCGACCCTTAGGACGGACTGGGCTTTAGTGACTTAAAAATTAGCAAGACAAATAAATTTATGTTATGTTTCTGATTAAATTCCAGACAATGTAAACAATTTAAGTCAATAATACAAAACTTTAATTTCCATGGTTGTTGAAACAATACTTCTGTTACGACACTCCCCGACGTTTCCGCCGCGGTTTGTTGTTTTACGCGATCGGGGTGTGACAGATAGTGTTCTTGCTTTGTTTTTATATTGATATAAGGAAGGTTATGTTCTAAAAATTTTCGTGGAAAGCTTGGGTCTTGAAAAGTATTTTAGCAAAGGGAACTTATACGTATGTGAGAGAAAGTTTTCATTGGTTTTTTGTTAGAAATAAAATGTCTTTAAGATGATAATATAAAGTGAGTGTGGTTTAGTGATTTGACGAGTTATGAAAATCGAGGCAAAAGGTTCATTAGACCGACTAAGTTGATATGTAGCATTTCATAAAGTTTTGAAAATTTGGAAGAGACGTTTTTAAGTATCATTAGGAATTTCATGTGCGTGATTTACGTAATAGATTGTAGGGGAAAAACATGTTTAAAGAAAATAATAAGGTTCAAAATTCATGAATAAGTGAGAAAATTCGCACAATGGTATAAAGGTTTGAGTATAAGTTTTGATCGAGTGATTGCTACGAAAATAGTCTCGATGTGTTTTGATCTTCCATTGAGGTGTGGACATCACTCCCATCTCAAGGACACGATTTTTTTTTTTGAGAAATGGGCGGAGTCAAAACGTCAAGGTAAGGGGATCACTCCTATCTTGATGATAAAACTTCCATTTTTGGGAATACGGGTAGTGTTTGTCTTGTGGGTGTCGTTTTTTAAACCATATTTATAAATAGCGTATAAGGTATATGAAAAGTATAAGTATGATATGTGGGTGGTCATGGTGAAAATAATTTGAATTTGAAAGAGAAATGTTTGATTTACGTTATGCATAAAATTTGATAATAGTAAAATGATGTTTGTATTGACTAAAACTTGGATTGTTCCAAACGGAACTTGACTAAGCCAAAGTGGTCGAAAGTTCCTTTGAGTTTGGGAAGCATGCTTTGGCCTAATAGGTAAAACACTCTCGCTGAAATTTCGGTTAATAATATTCACCCTTCAGTTACTACATGCCCCTAGTCAATTGAAAGTTCAAGACTTTGGCGGGATTGAAAATCGAGGAATGGGACTAGTTGACAAGATGTGGGTTTCACCCCTAACTTGACAACGTCGTACCCTAAATGTGGTTGGTACTCGTCGGGTCAAGAAAGTTAATTCCGACACATGGACGAGGGTCCACTAGAGTATGATATGGAAATTTCCCATCAAGTTATGGATATCACTCCTAACTTGATGGCGTAATTTCGTGAAAAGTCGAATGTGCGGATTGAGAGTCGCTCAGCAAAGTGTGGGTTTCACTCCTTATTTGGTGAAGTCGTCTCGTTTGCATAGTATGAGTGTTGTCATGCTTTCATATAATCGTGTAAAGTTGTATTAAAGAAGGTATACGTCTTGAAATAGGGGAAATAAATATGAGCACATAAAAGATGTTTCAAGAGTTTAGCACATAAATCAAGTATGGTCGAGTATGGTGCTTAGACTATAGACTAGGTTAAATCATGGCAATAATTTATTCAAAACCAATTTCATTGCATATCATAAATTGTCAAGTACATTCTATGGAAATTCAAATTAAAACAATTTAAAAGACAAGTACAATAAGTTCAACAAAACAAAGTATTCAAATCTAGTATTTCTTGTGCGTTTCTATGTCGTCCCTACTAGATTCGTCATAAACATCATCATCAACCTGTAACATGTTAAGAATATGGTCAACGCAAAAGCATAGGCGATCACACAAGTTTTAAAGTACATAGCATAAGTATAAAAAGAATTTACTCGAATCCACATGGCAATTGTATACAAGGTAAACTAGCATGCAATCCTAAATGTTAAACCCCAAGTGTCCACAAGAATTAAGTATCCCTCGTCACAAAAGTAACGAGAATATTTATGAATAAAAAGCTTAACAATACCCCGACGGGCGGCGTGCTACTCCTATAGCGTTACAAATTTTAAGTTGGGCTTGCTAAGTTAATGACAAGTAGCATGCATGTATCTAGCATGAACCTATAAGCATGTTAGAACATGTGTAAACATGTTCAGCTCGTCAATTCCCTGTTTAAGGGAAAGTCGCGAAATTTGACTTCTGCTTTGACTTTCGATTCTGACCCAGCAACTTTCGATTCTGACCCGAATTAGCAACTTTAGATTCTGATTTTAAGTTGCATTATGACCATGTTATATTGTAGTATAACCCTCTAGAGTTATACTATATGGTCATGTAGTATTCTGAGTCGTTTTGTAAGTTTCCGTTAAATGTGCCTTATATGACTAAAAAGCCCTTTTTCGCCTAAAACAAGGTTTAAACCATAAACAAGCATACAAATGAATTATAAACTGATGTAATATCATAATGTGGACTATTTAGGATATCAAAACAGATTATGAAATGAGTTTACATATTAGTCCTTATACTATGTCCATAAATGACGATATTGCCCTTATGACATCAAAATGAGTTTTAAACATCTTTCGCAAACCAAAAATTTTACCTGCTGATATAATATATTAAATAACATATTTTGATTATATGAAACTGACCAAAGCATTAGAAACATCTCGTATATCGTCATTTATCGATTAAAACGCCGTTTCAGCGCATAGTATGGTGTAAAACTATAATTAAGGACCAAAACTTGTTACCTACTAATTTATAAACTTATTTCAAAATATTTTTACAGTAGGTACATGTTCCAAACTGAGAATCCTAAATAAGCTATCAAAGCTATGTGTGAAATGACCAAAATGCCCCTTTGGCGCATAGTTTGGTCTAAAAGTATTAAACACACATATATTTGATACCCTACTGATCTAATATCATACTTTAAATTTTCTTGCAGTTTTTTACATAATTTTTAGGACCTTAACATCAGTTACCCGTAAACTTGTTTTACAAGGTGTAAAATGACCAAAACGCTCTTTTAAGGCGTGACTTGATTTTAAATTCTAAACAGGCATCCATATTAATATCCTACTGATATTATAACATGTTTTAAAAAAAATTTCATATATAACTTGTACATGACTCATTCGGTTAACCAGTGTCGCTTATATGCGTACGGTTAAGCCTCGTGACTAGTTTACGTAATTTAACCGAAACGGATCAAACCTTATCATTTTTATCTCAAATTCCAGAATGTAAATAGTTTACCCATATTATACAAGTCATAGTACTTGTCAGGTTCAAACTACATTCTATTCCGGTCACCGCTCAATCTAGCGTATCGCGCCGGTTTCATTGTTAAGACTAACCGGTCCGAGTCTATGACTCAAATAAGGACCCGTTAGCAATCTAATTGGTTAATAATACCATTCATTCCAGACTAGAGACCTCTGGTAGATTGCATCCAAGCTAGTTATTTTGTGTACGGCTGTGCTTGTCTTATTTTCTTGATTTAAAGATTTTGCTAAGCCAGGCAAATACTCTTAACCTATTTTCCCTATACGGGCTTGGGATACGGTAAATATTACCACATGGTCTGGGATCAAAGACCAATGTGTCGGGAATTCAAATAATCCGTTTTAATTCTTATTTCTTAATATTAAACATTGGGGGTTAATGCGACCGTGCCCTGGATATCCTTGGCTCATTTAATTGCAAATGGCCACGACTTAAGCGCGGGGTGTAGTCATACACCTGACAGATGCTAAAATATTTTGTAACCCATTATGGGTATACCTAATGAAGGTATGAAAGTGGCGTCTCGGTTAATCATGATCTCGGCTTAGTTTCCGGGCCCTTAATGTATTATTAGCATGTAAAACTGATAACATGAGATATAGTTTGTCCCAAGTTATTTATAAAATATATGTACCAATGTGTACATGGAAATGATTTCAAAATGTGTCGGTTATTTGTATTTACCAGTGAAAACTGACGTATTTTCAAAAGACTAAGCGCAGTAGCAAGGTAACGAAATAGGCTGGAGGTACTCGGCGAAGCTTAAGAAGAATTTGCAACTCCTTGCTTAGAAAGCCACAATCTGTTAAAATTTTCCTATTGTGTAATATATTTCGATCTGCCTGTTGATCTTATTACAAATCGTCTGTGTTGTTATTTTGAACTCTTGAACTTTTTATGGTTTGTAATATTATTTTAAATCCTAGACATCCGCTGTGTTGCTATGTGTTGTTTGGTTATGATGATATCAAACTTACGTCACAATACTCTCCATCGGGCCCACTAGGAATATACGTGGAAATCGGGGTATGACAGGTTGGTATCATAGCCAACGTCTGAGTGAATTCAACACTAGTCTTTTCTGTTTGATCTCAAACGACACAGTAACACATTCTTTAGACTTCGAAGTCTAGCCATTGACCTAGGATTATTCCTATCATTACTAAGCTATTATTATTGTTTTATTTTGTTTTAACTCGGTTTTGAAGCAGGATTATACCGACAAGATTTAGAGGACGTGGAGGCAAAGGCAAAGGTCCTATGAGAGGAGGACCATCCATGTAAGGGCCGTCACATGTGCCAAGCTCAAACCCTTATGAAGGATCGGGAGATTCTTCTTCAGAAGAGCACATACGACATTCTATATCTCATGAATATTCACCGCCCCATTCCCATAATTCACACCATTCCCATCACTCGCACCATTCTCACCAATCACACCACTCTCATCACTCACATTCACATTCATACCATGAAACCTTTAACTTTAACCCAATCGACTACATGCAATCACCTCCAATAATGCTCCCTGTCAATTCACCAACTCACATGGATGAAGATTCGGATCCTGAAATGTCACCAACAGGATCATTTGGACACCCTATCGAACTGTCTAGTGGGTCCAACTCTAGTGCGGGATCACCGTATCGAGATCCCGATGAATTTCAACAGAGGTGGGAAACGTATAATTTCTACAACACCCCTTCCTACCATAATACCCTATCATACCATGCACCCTCACCACATCCTCATATAGAGGATAACCATATGGAACAGGTGGACAACCACGACGAAAGCGTGATGCACGCATGTCGGTGCATGCTGGACAAAGGTCGGGATCGCAGCCACCTTTGCCCTAGACCTACGCTACGATTCGTGAGGACCCACAAATGGGTGGGCCATCTCACACTTCACCAGTGGTGGAACCCTACCGCAACCTATGGTCGAACCAATACCCCAATCGGTAGTTCAACCATCACCATCGGGTTTTGGTAACCCGATCCCTACTTTTCCAGATACATCTGGATATAACCCCTTGAATCCAACATCGGCGTCATCAGATTTTAATTTTCCTGCGCCATCACATCCATACTTGCAAGCAGCTATGTATAATGCACTTTTTCCTTCGCCCTTCTCTCTTTATTTTGTTACCCCTTATCCAGCTACTCGATACCCCAGTTACGGGTACCAGTACCCGGTTGCTCCGCCAACACCACCACAACCTCAGGCATCGCAACAATTCGAGGCCATTAATGAGGCCCTTGAGCGAATGAAAGAAATACAACAGCAGGCTGAGAGATCAGAAAAGAAAACTAGCAAATTCTTTAAAAGGTTTCCTAAAATAATCAAAGGGAAGAAGGACGAGTAATGTCTTGTTTATTTATGTTATGTATTTTAATTTTCAAAAGTCCCTGTGTGGACATTGTTGTTTCCTTTAAGTCCCTGCGTGGACATTTTATTTCTTATTTAGTCCTTGCGAGGACAACTTATTTCAAGACCTGTTTAAGGAAAGTTATGTAATATCTTTATTATTAATGAAAGTTTGAAATTTAAATTATCATGAAATTACTACTTCCTTTGTTCAAGTGATCGTCTCGAATTCGAATTTTATCGATCTGCTATAAATTCCAAAAGGTCTAATAAAGTTTGACCAGCCAATGGTAATGTCCAAATTAATTGGCAAATGATATATAAGGAAGTAGCCCATCTGTCTAGAAAGTGGTGCACAATGTTTCAAACTTCCAAATCATTATAACTTCATCAGCCAGACGTAAGATTATTCTGTGTTAACATTCAATGTTATGTTAATACTCCAGGCAGTGTGACCTGAGGGACCACACTAACCATATGGGTAATAGGCGGTGTCCAAACCCTATAGACAATGTGATCAAATTAGATCCTGGCAAATGTCATCAATATGATGATCACAATTAGACATCCAATAGAGGTGTAATGCCAATGTGCTATATTTTTGATGTGCTAAAAAGTAGTTTAATAAAAAGAACTAAATTAACATAATTCTAGACTCTAAATAATACTCTAGACTCACTAAACCGCACTAAACTACTAACCGGCAAGTGTACCGATCGACTCTAGTATAACTAAAGTAAGTCCGGATATCGAACCCACGAGACTCTACTAATTACATTAAAGACTTTATCTAGACTCTGACGGACACGGACTAAAATATTTGTTTGTTTGAGGGGGAGGATGTTTCTAAAAATTCCTAATGAAGCAATTAAAATCAAACTAAATTAACTAAGTTAACTAAAGAATACGAATTAAACTGGACTTTACTCTGATGGTGGAAATACTACCTAGACTCGAATCTTGATTGATTTTAGTAACTATTTTTATTTAGAAGTTGATTAATGAGGAACCGGGATCGTAATATTGTCACCTCTCGGGATATCTAGTAGGACCCCTAACCCTTCTCAAGAGCACGCTATAGTCCCCTCGAGGTTGTTGAGATTACCGGTTATTAGACTCTCTTGCGAGACACCTAATGGGTTTATAAAAGTATCCTATGCGGCTCACTCCCTGTCGAGATCTAAACCAAGGATAGACTTGATTTCTCAATTGGAATTGCCAGACAATAGCCAATGGGTTTACTTCCTGGAAAGCTCCTACCTTCCGGCTTAATGGCTTAGACCTAGCAATAACCTCGCCCCTTGCAGGTATTGACGATTAGTAGAATACTTGATTCTATAAAGTTACCAATTATTGCTTTTAAGGTTAATTGCACAGTTTCACCCTAAAGACTCTAGCTTTATTACGTGATATAGATAGTCACCAAAAACTAGAACCTAACATGACTCTATTATGTGATAAAGACCGTCACCAAGATTCATGCAAAGCAATAAATAATAACCAAACAATATCAAATACGCAAACACATCCAATTGATAGAACAAGTTGTTTACAACTTATAAACAATCCTCAAAAATCACAAATCCATAATAAAAATCGAAACTTTATCAATCATTCATCTAGTATAGGTAGTTAAAAAGGCTTAGCCAAACAAAGTCATGAACTTTATTGAAAGCAAAGAGTAATCAATCAAACTAAACATGGTGAATAATTAAGAAGGGAAAGTAAAGACACCCGAACATCACGAGTGCGAACCCAATGCTTCCTCGACTTCAATCTTCAATCCAATAGCTCTGAACGCTTGAAAACCTCTGATTCAATGCCACAAAATCGCCCAGCTTCTTGCTAATTCGTAGCTTAGGGTTTTCTAATGATAAAATTATGTTTATATATAATTCTGCAGCACAATCCCTTGCCAGCTCGAAGAAATATGCAGATAACACCCTCTCGCAGGCCGCGAGAGGGTTAATCCATGTGAGTCGTGGCCGGCGACCGCCAAAGTGACATCAGCAAAATAATAGCCTATCGCGGGTGGCGAGAAGCACTCCCTAAACGATTCGCGGCCCGCCAGAATCCCCAAAATTAGTATTTCCGACTCGTTTCAACTCTCGAGCCCTTCAATTCGTTCCAGGACTTGACTTTTTCGTATTTTAACTCGTTTTCTTCACTTTTCAGCTATTTTAAGCTCACAAGACCTGCAAAACGCAATTGGATCAAAAGTCTAACTATTCTACGGAAAACGAAACTAAAACTAACGAAAATTATACAAACTGAACACGATAAACTTCTGTATTTTCCAATACATCAATTTTATTCATCCAGTGTGACAATGACAATTAGTCTTATGACTTCCTGTTCAGAGGTAATAGGCCATGTCCAAACCTCGAAGCTTGATGATCCAATTAGATCACAGCTCCTAGGGGCGTAAACAAGCAGGGCCGAGCCCGAGCCTTCCACTACTTGAGCTCGGCTCGTGATGTTTTTGGGAAGCTCGAGCTCGAGCTTGGTTTGGTTCGAGCCTAAAATTTTGAGCTCGAGCTCGGCTCCGTAAATAAAATCCAAAGCTCGAGTCCGGCTCGGCTCAGCTCGAGATGATTTGTGAACAATCTTAAATGAGTTCAAAGCTCGGCTCGAGTTCGCTTTAATATAGCTTAAACGAGTCAAAGCTCGGCTCGAGCTCTGCCCACCAATGTTATAAAATAAAGCCTGTTATTATATAATATATATAAAATTAATATAAAATTATGTTTAGGCTCGCGAGCCTAAACGATCTTTGTGTGCAAAGCTCGAGCTCGGGCTCGATAACTAAACGAGTCATATTTCAGACTCGAGCTCGGGCTCGTTAAAACTCGACTCGTTCGAGCTTTTAACTGATCCGATCTCGAGTAGCTCTCGAGCCGTTGCGCATCGTTTACACCCCTAACAGCTCCCATACTTCATGTCCAATGTGCGGACCAATGTGGCATATCTCATGTCTCTAGTGATAGACCAATGAGTCAAAATTCTATATGTCTTTTGAGACAAGCTTATGAGCTATACAAGATTTGACAGTATGGCATAGACAGATGCGACATTATGATCCACTGTTTAATAAACTCATGGACTAAGTCCAAATTTCGATTTTTGCCTTGATGGTCCAGTGAGACCTAGGCCAATATATATCAATATTCTAAAGTATCAATCATTGTGATGTAAAAGCCAAATATTTGTGATATTGTGAGAGGACAAGGAATTTTCATACCCAAGTTTATAAGCCCATATGGTTATTAATACCATGGTAAGTAAGTTGTTTGCTGCAACAACTAACAAATACATATTGGTGATTGATAACAAGCAGATCAAGATGGCAAATTCTGATGAGGTTAACAGTAAACGAAATGAAGATAATGCTGATGACAATATCGTCATGAGTAAGAATGATTTACAAGCTTTGATTGCCACAGAAGTTGGAAAAGCTTTGAATGCCTATACGGCCAAACAGCAGGAGTCGAGTGCTTCTCGCTCCAAACATGTATTGAAACATTCATCCATGCTTCATCCTTCGAATTAAAGGGAAAGTGAAGCACACTCTTCAAATGTGAGGAGTGAGATTAAGAGACAGGAACATCATAATAAGATGTGTTCTAATAAAGAGGGTTGCTCCTACAAATATTTCGTCTCTTGCAAGCCTCAAGACTTCACCGGAGAAAAAGGAGCTGTTGAAACCTTGAGATGGTTAGATGAGATGGAAACCATAGTTGATATCAGCGGGTGTGCTGATAAGGACGTTGTGAAATTCGTGTCCCAGTCTTTCAAGGGCGATGTCCTAATATGGTGGAAAGCTTTGGTCCAATCTGCTGGCAAAGTATATCTCTATAATTTAAGCAGGTCCAAGTTCATGGACCTAGTGAAGGAAACTTACTGCCCACCTCATGAGGTGAAGAAGATTGAGTCTGATTTCTTGACTCTAACCATGAGGAACATGGACTGTCGGAAATTTGTCACCGACTATAATTCTCTTTCAAGATTGGTACCGTATCTGGTCACCCCAGAACCCAAACGCATTGTGCGTTTCATCAATGGGTTAGCCCCAGAGATCAGAAGCATGGTTAAAGCGGTATAGCCTGGTACCTACAAGTCTGCGGTAGAACTTTCCCTTTCCCTCACCCAAGGTTATGTGAGGCAAATTTTAGTCAAGACTGACAATGGGGGAAAAAGGAAACGAGAGGAGGACAACTCCCAAAAATTTATCAAAAGGGGAAGATTTGGGTTCATCAGGAACCAGCATAGGTCTGATGAGAGACCTGCTTGTAAAACTTGTGGAAAACGACATGGAGGACAATGTCGTGCGGAACGCAAGCCTACGCAGTGTAATATCTGCAAGAAAGTCTGTCATCAGACCCATGGGTGCCGAGACATCAAGTGTCACACCTCAACCGATGGCGGAAACATCAAGGCGGGACGAAAGAGATTGCTCATTGCTCATAAATACTAATTGTGACAATATTTAATTAAACCGGATTTCATTTCATAAGTAATTTGTCATACATTACATGGGAAAATTCAAATACAATGATAACAAGGACAAAATTGATACAACAATAATAAACCTAACGTCTATGTGTGTATCTAGTCATCATCACTACTTTGATTTCATGACATCATCTTCTTTAACCTGTAACATGTTTAAAATACGAGTTCAATGCAAAAGCAAAGGCGAGTACACAAGTTTGGTGAATACACATCATAAGTATAAAAGGGTATAACTCGAATCCACATGGTAATTGTAAGCAAAGTATATAGTAATCATGCAATACTAGGTCGAACCCCGAGTTTCCACAAAAGTTTTACGAGATCGAGCTTCCCTTATTGCAAAAGCGACAAGACTAAAATGAGTATAATAATCTTAACATAACCCCGACGGGCGGCATGCTACTCCTATAGCGCTATACATGTCAAGTTTGGGCTAGCTAAGTTAATGATCAAGCATGTATAATCTCACATGTATCTAAGCATAACAAGTATTCATGTATAAGGATTGAGCATGTAAAAGCATAAGTTTGTGATAGTGTATTTTGATACGGAAACATGGTACAACCCAAAAGTGATAAAAGGTAAATGGGTCGAGTGTACTCACGGTTTTGCAAAATTGTTCAACCTAAAGAAATCCGCGAGCTTGTTTGTAGATTAGGGTTTGGCGCCTTGTCCTTCTACAAGAAGAACATAGGTATGAGTATGAGTTTTAACGGACGATTTGGATTATCAAGCATGATTACGAATTTAAGAATCAAGTATTATGGTATGAAAATAGTCACTAAGATATTGCCCTTGTTCTTGACACTATGATAACCCGAATGGATTTGATATGGTTTCATAGGTTCGAGACCTATTAGAATCATGACAAGGAACTACATACTTTAGTGATAAAACTTAATAGCTCGACAGATGATTATTTAGTCATTATCAAGGGTTCGGTTTTTGGGATTATATTATAGTCCATAGATACATATATAGTTATATAGTCACGTGGGAGGTGGGAGGATGAACCATCCACTTTGGAACCTGTTAGTGTCATGTAAGTCAAGTAGGAGGTGGGAGGATTAACCATCCACTTTGGAACCTCTTATGATGTTCACCACTACAAAAGTTACCATAGGTTACAAGGAGGGTCTTAGAATAATAATATGACAAGAATGGAAATGACAAGAATGTAAAGTGTGTCACCACGATACCAAGTAGCCAAGTGAGCTACAACCTGGGGAGCCGACGTCGACACAAGTCGAAGGCTAGGCGGGGTTGTGTCACTTTACAAATAGCAAACTAACTTGGAATAATGGTGAAAATCATTAAGTGATGTGTGGTCTCAAAGTTAGGATAGCCCAAGCTAACCAAGGTGGACACACATGAACAAGTTCATGAACTTGCATCACTTGTGAGCTTAAAGCTCTTCAAAAACAGAAAGTTTAGGGTGTTAAAACAGACCTTAGTTCATGTTAACAAGCTTGGTTAGGCTTTACGAATCATAAGTTTGATTAGAAGCACAAGAACACAAGTTTGTTGAAGGTAAATCATAAGTTTTATAAAGATTTGAGCAAAATAGAAACTTTGGAGCCTTATAGGTGAATATCCAGGTCTGGATTATCCATGGAGAACCCTAGGATTCAAACATAAAGTTTATCCAAGTATTTAGAAAGAAGAATCAAGTAAATGAATAAGATTTGAGCAAATTATGCCCACTTTTGTAAAGCTGTATGAATCTGCCCGAAAATTCTGATGTTGCAAGAACTTGAGATGATTTGTGAGTGATTTAGGAAGGATTAGAGAGTTTTGGATTAGGGTTGTAATTATAGGGGAAGAGTGGGGAGTGGTTAGGAGGTGTTTAAATGAGGTTACAAGTGATTGGGTGTTGAGAAAGGGTGTGGATCGGTGCCAAAACGCGAGCCAAAACAAATCTGTCCCGCCCAGCACCCTGATGCGGACTGCATCCACATTCCCATGTGGTCCGCATGGGCTCTGATCCAGGGAAATTTTTTGTTTGTGTTGTTTTGTCACAAGATTACGGGTTTTTATGTTATTTTAAGGCATTTTATGAACAAGTAAGGTAATATAGGTATAAGTATCATGTCACATTGCATATGTATGTATAGAATGATCGAGATCGAGTATAAACAACACGTATTAAGTATGCATCAAGTATAAACGTCGCGTATTCACAAGTATGTCACGTTTTTTAGTATGAGTATCATGTATAAGGGCATATGAGTATGTATAACAAGTATATGGACAAAATGTATATTTCCATTATGATTCAAGTCTCGATTACAACGATTACAATGAAATGAAGAATACGAATACAATGATTTCCAAAAAGAATTACAACACGAGCTTGCTATAAATAGAAAGTATGGAAAACGTGAGGCGTTACATCAAGAATGCTGTTTGTTTCACATGTGGTGAGAAAGGCCACATTAAGACTAATTGTGCTAAGGCTGCAACTGAAGGAGCAACAAAGACTGAAGAGGCTAAGAAGGGCAAGGCTCGCGCCTTCCAAATGAATGCTAAGGAAGCTGTGAATGACAATAACGTCATTACGGGTACGTTCCTAGTCAACGACATCTTTGCTAGAGTTCTTTTTTATTCAGGGGCAGATAAGTCTTTCGTGGACTATACATTTAGTAAATTATTAAATTTGCCCATAAGAACTCTAGACTTGACATATGAAGTAGAACTCGCTGACGAAAACATAGAAATTGCTTCTACCATTCTAGATGGATGTTTTATATCAATCAAGAATCATTCTATCCCCATCTCTCTTTTGCCAATGAAATTGGCAAGATTTGATGTAGTTCTAGGCATGAATTGGTTATCCCATAACCAAGCCCGTATTGCCTGCGATAAGAAACTCATTGAAATCAAAACCCCAACTAGGGAAATGCTTACTATTTCGGGAGATCATCACTACGGTTTACCCAAGAAGGCATCTATGTTTAATGCATCTTGATATTTGAAGAGAGGTTGTATCATTTACAGGGCACAAGTATCTATTAACGAACCTAAGCTGAAGATAGAGGATATTCGTATTATCTCTGACTATCTCGAAGTTTTCCTAGAAGATCTGCCCGGATTACCCCTGATAGACAAGTGGAGTTTAGAATTGATATCCTACCTGGAGCAGCTCCATAGTTAGAGCTCCTTACTGTTTAGCACCCACTGAGATGAAAGAATTGAGAACTCAATTAGATGAACTTCTAGAGAAGGGATTTATTCAACCTAGTTCATCACCTTGGGGAGCCCCTATCCTATTCGTCAAAAAGAAAGACGGTTCAATGCAGATGTGCATTGACTACCATGAGTTCAACAAGATAACGATCAAGAATCGTTATCCATTGCCCATGATCGATGACTTGTTTGATCAACTGCAAGGGGCAAGTTACTTTTCTAAGATAGATTTGATGTCGGGCTACCATCAACTGAAAGTTAGAAGTGAAAATGTTCAGAAAACTACCTTCAGGACAAGATATGGTCATTACAAATTTCTAGTGGTGCCTTTTGGACTCACTAATGCACCTGCAGCTTTCATGGATCTCATGAACAGGGTTTTCAAGCCATATTTAGATAAGTTTGTCATTGTCTTTATAGACGACATACTTATCTATTCTCTTGTCAATCTGACCACGAGAAACATTTAAGATGCATTCTCGGATTATTGCAACAAGAGAAGCTCTACGCAAAATTTTCTAAGTGCGAATTTTGGCTTCGCAAAGTCCAATTTCTTGGACATGTGGTTAGTAAGCAAGGTATCCGAGTGGATCCCGCTAAGATCGAAGCTATTATGAACTGGGAAGCACCCAAGACTCCATCAGAAATTCACAGTTTCTTGGGATTGGCTGGTTATTATAGAAGATTCAAACTTCTCTCGGATGGCCACTCCTCTGACTACTTCAACCTGCAAGAATGTTAAATTAGTTTGGGGTCCCAAACAACAAGAATCTTTTGAGGTTCTAAAGCACAAGTTAAGTAATGCTCCAGTGCTTACACTACCAGAAGGTGTAGAAGATTTCGTTGTTTATTGTGACACCTCATACACAGGCATGGGCTATGTGCTTATGCAAAGAGGTAAGGTAATCGCCTATGCATCGCGTCAATTAAAGGTGCATGAAAGGAATTACACCACCCACGATCTAGAACTGGTACCATTGTATTTGCACTTAAACTTTGGATGCATCATCTTTATGGGACAAAATGTGTGATATACACCGACCATAAAAGCTCCAACATCAGTTTTACCAGAAAGATTTAAACATGAGGCAACGCCGATGGATGGAAACTTTGAATGATTATGATTGTGAAATTCTCTATCATCCCAGTAAAGGGAATGTAGTCGCTGATGCGCTCAGTCGCAAAGAAATGATTAAGCCTTTAAGAATCAATGCTAAGAGCATTGAGCTCAGGAGTAACTTGAATGAGAAGTTACTCGATGCGCAGAAACAAGCTATGTTAAAAGCTAATATCCTTAATGAGGGATTAGGTGGAACTGTTGAGCAGCTAACACCAGGAAAGGATGGAATCCTTAAATTTAAAGGTCGGATTTGGGTTCCAATCTATGGAGGGCTTAGAGATCCAATCCTCCAGGAAGCGCATAATTCTAAATATTCGGTTCACCATGGAGGTGACTAAATGTATCAAGATTTGAAAAAGAACTATTGGTGGATGGCCATGAAGAAATCAATAGCCACCCATGTAGCGAAGTGCTTGACATGTTCACAGATTAAGGCTGAACACCAGAAACCATCAGGACTTCTGCAATAGCTCGAAATTCCTGTATGGAAATGGGAAATGGTAACCTTGGATCTAATTACCAAGTTACCAAAGACCAAACGTGGAAATGACACAATTTGCGTCATTCTGGATAGATTAACCAAGTCAGCTCACTTTTTGCCAATCAAAGAGACGTATAGCTCCGACAAGTTGGCTAAATTATATGTGGACGAGATAGTGTCCTTACATGGCGTGCAAATATCTATTGTATTCGATAGAGATACTAGATACACATCACACTTTTGGAAAATTTCCAACAATCCTTGGGCATGCGATTAAATTTTAGTACAGCTTACCATTCTCAGACAGATGGTCAGAGTGAGTGTACCATCCAAACATTGGAAGACATGCTTCGTGCATGTGTGATTGATTTAGGTGGAAGTTGGGATGATCATTTACCCCTAATTGAATTCTCCTACAACAATAGTTATCATATGAGCATCAAGGCCGCTCCATTTGAATCCTTGTATGGGAGAAAGTGCAGAACACCCGTTTGTTGGGTTGAAGTTAGGGAAGCCCAACTATTTGGACCAAAGATTGTCCTCGAGACCATAGAAAAGATTGTGCAAATCCCGTCTCAAAGATGCTCTAGATAGACAAAAGAGTTAGGCCGACAAAAGACGTAAACCACTTCAGTTCGAAGTTGGAGACAAGGTTATGTTGAAGGTATCACCCTGGAAGGGTGTGATGCTATTCGGAAAGAAGGGCAAGTTGAGCCCAAGATATATTGGGCCATTTGAAATTATAGAACGTGTCGGTTCTGTAGCTTACAAGCTTAAGCTACCAGAGGAGCTCAGTGGAATTCATGATGTATTCCACATTAGTAATCTGAAGAAATGTCTAGCTGATGAATCGCTAGCTATGCCACATCATGATGTGCAAATTGACGAAAACCTGAGATTCATTGAGAAACCAATTTCGATCAAGGATCGACAGGTTAAAAAGCTCCAAAAGAAAACGATACCTATAGTAAAAGTCAAATAGGATGCCCGTAGAGGACCCGAATATACTTGGGAGGTCGAGTCCAATATGCGACAGAAGTACCCCCATCTTTTTGGATAAAATCTAGAGGTCGAGATTTCTTTTAAGGGGTGAGGATATAACACCTCGTATTTTTCATAATCAATAATATACCAATACGTGTCCCACTGATCCTCGTTGTCACTTAATGGCCGAGTGAAAACAGTGCGTCGTTATGTTATTATAATAACCTCTAAACGAAATGACAAAAGTTGAGGGACCAATAGTGTCAAAAGGCCACATTTTAGCTTCTGAAGAGGTCTTACAGACCGTAACCATGTATGGTTACGGTCCGTAAGATTTAAGGGACTGATTTTATTAAGAGGTGGTTACGGACCACAAGGCCTGGTCATTACGTTCCGTAACAATTTCAAACTGTGGGCGCGCATGAAGGCTTACGGACCGTAAGCCATCACCCTTACGGTCCGTAAGAGACTGCTAGTGGCAGAATGTTTGGCAGTTTCTTGTTCTCAACCTCTCTCGCGAATGCCACCATTTGAGCAGCCATGGACATGTCCAATTACACCTGGAGAGGTCCTAGAACAAGCCTTAACACTTGTCTTCACCTTGTGCAATTCCCTCAACTATAAATAGCACCATCAAACTCCATAAACATTGCTCATTCATCTCTTTCTTTCTCTCTAACTCTCTTGGAGGTTCCTGAGCTTATTAGGAGCTTCCTCTGAGTTCTAATCTTTTCTTAGATCACTTGTAAGTGTTCTATCTCTGCTTATTTCTTTTTGTTAGGCTTTAAAGCCAAAAGTCAAGCGTTATCGTAATAACGCTTTGACCTTCGGCTAAGACCATTATGGTCCAGCCATTGTTCATTGCAAAAATGGCTACGTGACCGTAATAAGATAGGTGTTAATCCCTTAAAATGACACCTCCTAAAGATCACGTTTACTTGGTCAATTGACGGGTCAAACTTATGGTCAATAAAAGTCATCGGGTCAGTTTTTGAAAATAATTCATAACTAGTAATATAGAGGTTATAAATATGTTTTGACACTTTAATAAGTTGATAATAGTTTTTAGAACATGTGTAAACATGTTCAGCTCGTCAATTCCCTGTTTAAGGTCGGTTCGCAACCGAAAGTCGTGAAGTTTGACTTCTACTTTGACTTTCAATTCTGACCCGAATTAGCAACCTTAGATTCTGATTTTAAGTTGCATTATGACCATGTTATATTGTAGTATAACCCTCTGGAGTTATACTATATGGTCATGTAGTATCTGAGTCTGCAAGTTTCCGTTAAATATGCCTTATATGACTAAAATGCCCTTTTTCGCCTAAAACAAGGTTTAAACCATAAACAAGCATACAAATGAATTATAAACTGATGTAATATCATAATGTGGACTATTTGGGATATCAAAACAGATTATGAAATGAGTTTACATATTAGTCCTTATACTATGTCCATAAATGACGATATTGCCCTTATGACATCAAAATGAGTTTTAAACATCTTTTGCAAACCAAACCTTTCACCTACTGATATAATATATTAAATAACATATTTTGATTATATGAAACTGATCAAAGCATTAGATTTCCTTAAACATCTCATATATCGTCATTTATCGACTAAAACGCCGTTTTGGGCGCATAGTATGGTTTAAAACTATACTTAAGGACCAAAACTTGTTACCTACTAATTTATAAACTTTATTTCAAAATATGTTTACAGTAGGTACATGTTCCAAACTTAGAATCCCAAATAAGCTATCAAAGCTATGTGTGAAATAACCAAAATGCCCCTTCGGCGCATTGTTTGGTCTAAAATGTTTAGGACCTTAACATCAATTACCCGTAAACTTCTTTTTCAATGTGTAAAATGACCAAAACACCCTTTTAATATGTAACTTGATTTTAGATTCTAAACAGGCATCCATATTAATATCCTACTGATATTATAACATGTTTTAAACACATTTTCATATGTAACTTGTATATGACTCATTCGGTTACCCAGTTTCGCTTATATGCGTACGGTTAAGCCTACGTGATTAGTTTACCTAATTTTACCGAAACGGGTCAAACCTTATCATTTTTATCTCAAATTCCATAATGTAAATAGTTTACCCATATTATACAAGTCATACTACTTGTCGGGTTCTGTTGGGATCGAACCCTAACAAAGGAACAAATGATATCAAAGCCAAATACACTACCCGAGCTTTGGTTCAACTATCAGTGGTTACAAACCACTGATCAACCTTTACACTGCTTTCCCTAAAGATCTGTTCCTATCATCTGATAGTTCAAGAAGCAAAGGTCTGATAGAAGATTCAAGATCAGAGGATAGAGATCAGAGCTTAGCATAGGTTTCCTTTAAATCAATGTAACAGTGCTATGCACTGATAGTATAGTTAGAGCAGTGTTTTAGTTAGTTACATTTTGTTAGCAGTCACTATCAACCATGACGTCACAAAAGATGCTTAGTGGTTAGATAGTTAGTATAAATAGGTGATCGTTGTAACTGTTAACTTCGTCTTCCTGAAAAAGATCATTTCGCACTTTATCTTCTTCATTTCTTACTATCAAACGATTGTAATTGGCTAAGGTGGAGTTTGTGAATCACATGCAAAGTTTACCAAACTTGAAAGCATGATGGTGATGAAAACAAACGACCAATTGCTTGTAGTAAAAGTTTTCCATTAATTCCGCTACATATCGTTCTAGTTCAATCCATTTTCCATTCTTTGAAACAAAAACTACAAGTAATTCAAACTTAGATCATGTCAATTGGCAACGTATGTTGAAACGAAATGAATATTTTATTTGGCAACGTAGGATGGGTCATATTCTCGCCCAACAGAACACCGGATGTTGGAGATCCATTGTTTTTGGACCTCATATACCCATGGTTCCAAGCACATAGGATCCCCACACTCAAGTCCCTAAGAAACTTGAAAATTACTCTGAACAGGATTTCCTCAAGATTGAATTGGATGCTAAGGCCTTTAGCATCGTTGCTTTGGCCTTGCCTAATGAGATTTATGCGGGATTACTTCATTGTAGTAGTGCTAAAGATTTATGGGATGCTCTTAAGGAGCAATTTGGTGGTACTGAAGAGGTGATAGAGAATAATAGAGACGTTTTGAACCAACAGTATGAAACATTTTGCCATGTTAAGGGTGAATCATTAACCCAACAATTCGAACGATATAGCTGTCTCATCAGTGAGCTCAAATTGGTAAATGTGGAACCCCCAAATTCGACTATCAATAGTCGTTTCTTGAGGTCCTTACCTGAAAATGGGAGACTGTAGCTTATGTCACTCGAACAGCTGTTGGTTAAAGGGACATGACTTTGACACAACTTCATGGACGACTCCTCACTTATGAGAGAGAGTTGAACCAGAAAAAGAAGTTGCAAGAGTCAGGGAAAATGACTGATGATTATACTCTGGGAAACACTGCTTTGTATAGTCATGAAGAGGGGTCTAGCTGTGGAAAGGATCAGACTTGTGATCATTACATTGACATAACATCTAGAAACAATTTCAACTCTGATCGTAGTACACCCAATTTTGCCTTTGCTGCAAATGGTGAAAGCAAGACCTCTGACAATTTGTCTTTTGAAATGAATGACCTACAACATTTTGAACCCACTGACCTTGAAGAAATGGACATTTTGCATCAGCTGGCACTTTTAAGTGTTAGAGCAAGTAAATTCTACAAACGAACTGGTAGGAGATTTCCAGGATTGCATGGGGGGTTGAAAGTTGGGTTGGATAAGTCTAAAATCAAGTACTACAAATGTAACAAGATGGGTCACTTTGCCAGAGAATGCAGATCACAGTCTGCAGGACCAATTGTAACACATCCTGGCAACAATTCTCAAAGCACTGTCCATTATTCCCAATATACCCCTGCACCTCAAATGCAAAACACTCTACATTTTGCACATCTTGTTGCTACAGTTCCTTTCCATTATGTTCAAGCACCTGCACCACAGATTCAATATGTCCAAGCACCACCTCAAGTACATGTGCAACAAATACCACAAGTTACTCAAACTACTCAAACCACTGCTCCACCAGCAGAGGTTAATCAACAAAGCTTTTTCACACAAGGTTTTGTTGATTGGAGTAGTTTGCCTTAGGATTTAACTGATGAAAACTTTGCTCTCATTGCCAAAAATGATTTTGAAAATGAAATTATGTGTTTAATGGATTTGGAGACCATTGTTGAAGGTGATGAATCTGTGGAGCAGGAGTTAAAGTCTGATGTGGTTGATTGTTGTGAAGCAGTGGTTATACAAGAGGTTACACCAGTGGTTGAAGTGAATGCTGTTGATGTTGAAAAAGACCCTCTATCTGACCCATGGGATGAGCAAGTGTGTGAAGAAGAAGAGTGTGATTGTGCTCTTATGGCTGCTTCGAAGGTATCACCTCAGATCCTTAAAGATCTATGTTCTGACAAATGTATTATTGCTTTTGCAAACATAAAACAGGTGAATGAAAACCTGAGAAACAAAATTTTCGAAGATGAACTTAGTTTTGAAAAACTTGTTAAAGAGTTTAAAACAAAGTTAAGTGAAAAAGATTCTGACATGAGTAGCCTAAGGCATGAATCAAACATAACCAAAGACCAGCTCCAAACCATGGTAGAAAAATACCAAGTTTGCAAACAGGAGCTTGAAACTACCCAGATCACTTGTGAAAAATTGGTAGTCTTGTAAGGTTATGAGCTTATGCTTGATGCTCAAATCAAGAGCAACATAAAGTTTGGAGTAGGCTTTAGAGATTATGACCAGACTTGTGAAAATGTAGTAAAAATTGATTCTGAGCTTGTTGAAATAGTCCCAACAAACTTGGCTGGTGAAGAAATTAAAATCACAGATAAAAATGGAAACAAAATCATTCTTGAAAAACCAGAGGTTTTAGCAAAAGATAAAGAAATTAAAAAATATCAGTTTAAACGAACCTGGTCAGATGAATGTGATATTTTGGAAACTTGAAGCCAATGGACATTTCAACCACTGATGGTATAAAAGCACCAAAAGTACTGGTGATCCCTATCAAAGACTTGCCAGCAGAGTTACAATCATTGCTCTCAAAAAGTCTGATAGGAAAAGGAAAGAAAAGGTTAAATACTTGTTTTGTGAATTTTGTGAAAAGATAAATCATGTGGCTGCATATTATTTTCTTTTAAAAGCCTATGATATAAACAAAACTTGTGTTATACCCAAATCTCCTAGATGCACCATTTGTAACAAAACAAACCACATGACCCAAGAGTGTGCTATCTCAAAATCTATCATCAAAAGGTAAAAGAGATTAGAGCAAAAGCTCTTGAAAGAGAAAGTTCAAGCTTTCCTAAAAACAAAACAAACAGAATTTTGAGCAAATTGAAACATCTGTTACAAAAGCTTTAAAGCAAACCTCTGTTCGTAGAGAAATTCAAGTGACAGATGCACCTCCATCAAATTAGTTCCCAAGAGGTAAAAGCCATCCTAAATATCAAAAGGTGCATATGGTTTATGAGACTTACAAAAAGCCTTCTAAGCCAAGGATAAATAGGCATCCTCATGGTTACCAACAGTTGATAGGGAATGGCTCCCCGCAGTGGTTACAAAAATCTGATCTAACCACTGCTCCTTCATGTGAACTTGAGTCTGAATCATCTGATACCCCATACAAAGCCATTTTGGCTTGGGAAACTCACCTGAACTAATTATTTCAAAAACATGTGCAGGGAGCTTCTACTTGCCTTTACAGTCTTTGGTATGTAGATAGTGGGGGCTCCAGGCACATGACAGGATGTAAAGCTTTGCTTAGAGATTTTAAAGCTCACGGAGGGGGTGATATATCATATGGAAATAATTCAAAAGGGAAGGTGTTAGGGTCAGGATGTGTCTCAGGTGGAAAAATCAAGTTTGAAAATGTGAATCTCATTGATAATCTAAAATTCAATCTTCTGAGTGTCTCACAAATGAGTGATAAGGGTTATGGATCCTTTTCACAAAAGAAACTTGTCAGATAGTAGGCCCAGAGGTTGTCAAAAAGATTAATCAAATAATTGCAGAGAGCAAAGCACAACTTACTGCTAATAGGGTAGGAAATGTGTATGTGGTTGACATGGTAAAAGATAATCCTATGTCAAATGCATGTTTGTTCTCAGTTGCTTCAAGCAAAGAAATAGAATTATGGTATAAAAGACTAGGTCACACAAATCTAAAGCCATCACCACTATCTCAAAACAAAGTCTTGTTAGAGGTTTGCCTCACAAACAATTTACTTGTGAAGAACATTGTGTTTCCTGTTTAAAAGGCAAACAACATAAAAGTTCTTACAAGAACATTGTGTTTCGTGTTTGAAGAGTCCAAAACAAGTCAGTGCTTACAGTTACTTCATATGGACTTGTTTGGACCTGTGAAAATCATGAGCTTAAAACACAAAAGGTATTGCCTGGTGATAGTTGATGATTTTTCCAGGTTCACATGGACTTTCTTTTTACACTCTAAAGATGAAACAGCAAACATTTTGCAAAACTTTGTTAAACAAGTTGAAAAGCAAGATCTCCCTGTAAAATCTTTAGGAGTGACAATGGGACAGAGTTTAGGAATAAAGAGTTGGATGCCTTCTGTGAGTCAAAAGGGATTGTTAGGCAATATAGCATCCCTAGAACTCCAGAACAAAATGGGGTTGTTGAAAGGAAAAACAGAACTTTGATTGAATCAGCAAGAACTATGCTAGCAGATTCTGGCTTACCCTTGACTTTCTGGGCAGAGGTTGTAAACACTGCTTGCTATGTTCAGAAAAGAGTTTTGATAACCCTAGGCATCAAAAGACTGCTTATGAATTGCTTTATAAAATCAAACCACTGATCTCTTATTTTAAAGTCTTTGGCTGCCCATGCTTCATTTTAAATTTAAAGGATTCAATATCCAAGATTGTAGCCAAAGTGATTGTGGTTATTTTCTGGGATACTCAACCACTGCCAAAGCCTACAGAGTTTTTAACTCTAGGACCAAGTGTGTTGAAGAAACTCTGAATGTAAAGTTCAATGAACTTTCATCTTTGAAAATCCCAGCAAATCCTGCTGAACTATTTGACCTATCCAAATTTACATTTGAAGATGTGTCTATCAAGACTAACCATGCAGGTACCCCACAGTCATCAAGTCAAGAGCAAAGATATGATTGCATTCTTCCAAATTTCAAAATCTATCATTCAAGCAGAGGAGCAGATGTTAGTAGCAATGGTGAAAGCTCTGCCAGGTCAACAGTGGTTAATACTCTAACCTCTGCCAGCTCTCAAAACCAAACATCTGTTGATAAAGTCCTCAACAAATGGACAAAACTCAACCCACTTTCACATCCATTCCACCAATTCCTCCACCACCATTCCAATCAGAGGCTGGACCATCAAATTCACCAACAAAGGATAACTCAGATGATACACATTTGCAAGCTTCACCTCAGAATGCCATTGTACCATATCAAGGTGATTTGATTTTCCTCAAAAGCCATCCTGTGGATCAAGTTATTGGCAACATCAATGAGGGAGTGCTTACCAGAAGCCAATCCCAAAATATTTGTCTTTTTGCTGGTTTTCTATCACTCACACAACCTGTCAAGTACCAAGAGGCACCAAAAGACAACAGTTGGGTAGAAGCCATGCAAGAAGAGCTCCTACAGTTTAAAAGACAACAAGTATGGGAACTTGTGCCACTGCCAAAAGATGTAAGTCCTATTGGTACAAAGTGGGTCTTCAAGAACAAAACAGATGAAAGGGGTATTGTTGTCAAGAACAAAGCAAGGCTCGTGGTTCAAGGCTATAGACAGGAAGAAGGCATAGAATATGATGAAACATTTGCTCCAATTGCAAGATTGGAGGCCATCAGACTATTCTTAGCTTTTGCTCCCAACCACAACATCAAGGTGTATCAAATGGACATCAAAAGTGCATTCATGTATGGAAAGATCAAGGAAGAGGTGTATGTGTGTCAACCTCCTGGTTTTGAAGATCCTTTTCATCCTGATCATGTTTACAGGTTAAATAAAGCACTATATGGTCTAAAATAAGCACCCAGAGCCTGGTATGAAATTATATCCACTTTTCTCTTATCCATTGGTTTCACCAGAGGTATGATTGATAAAACCCTATTTTTAAAATGGAAAGGAAAGGATTTGATGCTTGTCCAAATTTATGTGGATGACATCATTTTTGGATCCACATGCACTGCCATGTGTGAAGAGTTCAGAAAACTCATGGCAACAGAGTTCGAGATGAGTGCAATGGGTGAGTTGCAATGTTTTCTTGGTTTACAAGTCAAACAAATGCAACATGGCACTTTCATCCATCAAAATAAGTATGTGAAAGAACTACTTAAGAAATTTTATATGGATGATTGTAAACCTTGCAGCACACCCATGGTAACATCCAAGCTAGTCACAATTGATGGCAAAGATAACCTTGTTGATCAAACATTATATAGAAGCATGATTGTGTCTTTATTGTACCTAACTACATCAAGGCCAGACATCATGTTTGCAACATGTGTTTGTGCCAGATCACAGTCATTGCCAATAAAATCAGATCTTATTGCTATAAAAAGGATATTCAGATGCATAAAAGATGCTCCCACACTTGGTATCTGGTATCCAGCTAATGGTAATATTGAGCTTGCAGGATATTCTGATAGTGACTTTGCTGGATGTAAAAAAACAAGGAAGTCCATATCTGGAGGAGCCCAATTCCTAGGTGATTGCTTAGTGTCTTGACAAAGCAAAAAAGCAAGTTGCAGTTTCTACATCCACTGTTGAGGCAGAGTATATAGCTGCTGCAAGTTGTACTGCTCAAATCCTGTGGCTTCAAAATCAATTGCTGGATTTTGGTATCACTGCTTTGAAAACACCACTCAAAATTGATAGTCAAGCAGCAGAAAATATCATCAAAAATCCTGTCTCTCATTCCACCACCAAACACATTGACATCAGACATCACTTTGTGAGGGATTGCTATGAAAAAGGTTTGATTTCTTTACAACATGTCCATACTAAAGATCAACTGGCAGATGTGTTGACAAAAGCACTTGATGCTCACACTTTTGACAGTTTGATTTCTAGGCTTGGAATGCTAAACACGGATTAAAAACAAAATTTCTTTGTGATCCATGTGTAAATAGCAATAAAATGTTTTTAGAAAATCAAAATCCATCCTTAAAAATAGTTTAAAATTGAATTTTTCAATAAATCCTCAAAGTTTGTTCAAAGCATTGATAGCACAAAAACACTGTTTGTTTAGAAAAATCCATCCACTGTCAAAAAGAGTATCCTCTGATAGTTGCAAACACTGTTCCTATCCAAGAATTATATTTTCCAACAGTGGTTAGCCAAACAACTGTCTTCCATTTTCAAAGCCGAGGTTACACGTGGACTAATGTTATTCGACAGTTGTTGCATCAGATGCCATGTCATCATCACTTTTTCAAAACCCTATAAAAACCCCGTTTTATCAAGAACAGATGGTTCATCAAACTGTGTGTTTATTTTAGAAATCTCAAAACAGTTTTCATTCAAATCATGGCTCCCAAAACAAAATCAAAGGCGAAATCAAAGCAAGAAATACCACCATTCGTCTTAATCATCAAAACCCCACACAATTACACTGCAAGATTAGAAGAAACAGATGTCAACACAAGATACCATACAATGATCTGGATTCTCAAAGAATCAAATTTAAACACATGCTCGAAGCCAAAACCAAGATCTACATCGATTCTCTTCGAGATTTCTGGCTAAATGCTAAGGTCAAAACATTCGCCGAAGATGTTCCTTATGCCATCACTTCAAAGGTTGGGGGTACTCCTATGCAAATCACACCACAATCGATCTCTAAGATCTTTCAACTGAATGATATGACACATCATGTGTCCTTTTATTTAAGAGAGATGCAAGCAGAGTTTGTGGAAAGGGGTTACACTGGTCAATTGAAAGATATGACAATCTTTAACCCCACTTTCCAGCAGAGATGAAATTCTTTTTCTATACTATTTTAACATGTCTCTCTGCAAAATCTACTGCTTTCAATGAAATTCCTTTGAACATGCAATATATGGATTTGCAATTTTGACTGAACCAGATTTTAATTATTCCCAGGTATTGTTTCATGATCTTGTGAATAATTTAAAAAATATTTCAAAAAGAAAAGCTTTCTTGATACATTCTAGATTCTTGAGTGTTTATTTGCAAGATCAGATCCGATCTGAAGCAAGTAAACAAGGCGCAGTGTCCACACCTGGCAGCCTAAGTCATGAACTTTTTACACGCCTAACAAATCTTGAAAAGCTTCCAAAACATAAGTAGAGGAGAATGAGCCAATTTTACAAGAACAAAATGTTCAATCTCTTCCTCCTGCTACTGAGGCCACTGCTCTAGGTGATCAGAGCATTGCAACCACTGCTCTGAAACTCACCTAAAATCACCAAAAAGAAACCAACAAAGATATCCAGAAAACTCACCAAACCCAAAAAGGGTCCTCTGGAAGATGAGATCCCAGAGGTTAACCCTGTGACACCACCAAAGTCACAAACCACTGCTGCTACTTCTTCACAGCAGATGGTTGAAAGATCTCAACCTGGCTTTAAAACTCCTCCTGCATCCTCACGAAAGGATCAGGTTGTAAACATAGGGACACCAAATTATGAAGCTCTAGGACCACTTGGTTCTATCTTCCACAGCCCCTCTCCCAGGGCAATGTCTCTTTCTGCACCTATCCCCTCTCCAATAAAATCACTTCCACAACCTTTATACCCTTGCTGAATGCAATTGAATTAGATCAGACATTATCCAACACCTCTCAACAACCTATCACTGAGAATATACTTCAACAAGATGTTGGGTTTGATTTATTCTTTGCTAGCCCATCAGCAAATGAAGAGGCTACATCCCTTGGGTTACATGTAACCCTTGGTGATAGTTCAACTAGAGCAGCCACTACAATTGCAAAACTACCTAGTTTTCCTTTGGACAGTGGTTACATTTCTAAGTCCCTGTTGAAGGCAACCACTGCTGAGGCTACCAAGGTAACCTCTGATGTAGTGCGAAGTCCCCAGAACCAAGCTCAAGGGGCATCTAAGGGTGTAGCACATGCTAATGATCCCCTAGATACAGCTACCACCTCAGGTAGGAGTTCAGATGAACCTATTAAATTAGGTGATGAACTAAAATACAAAGAACTGACGGAGAGAGTGTCAACACTTGAAACTTCTGTTGGTGAGATCAAAAGTCTTGTGCAGCAGTTGTTAGCTATAAAGAGCCAACCCTCTGTCTTAACCACTGCTGATCTGCAACAAGCCCTAGACCCTCTGTTTCAGCAACAAAAGCACTTCTCAGATCAACAACATAAACATCAAATGTAGGAAGTAAGAAACATGGTTGAAGCAAGATTCATGGATACCAGGGCAGACGTTAAAGCTATAAAAGCTCAACTTCTCCAAACCACTGGTACTACTCCACCCACTGTTATTTTGTAAACACTGAGGATGATGCCAAAAAGGGGGAGAAACTTTTGGGTCAGAAGAAGCTTAAAATTGATGATCAGATGGCAAGGCCAACAGTGAATATACCCAGGCCAGATGGTTCAAAGAAAAGGGATTTAACAGATGATATCCTGGCCAGGGAATATGAGAAGCAGAAGTGAAAAGTGTTTCTTGATGGCAAGGTATTGGTTGAGCAAAAGATTAAGCAACAAAAAGAAAAGGGAGAGGTTGGTACCTCAACAAAGAGGAGACCTGCTAAACAAGTAAGGCAACCAACATCCACACCTCCCAAAACTGAGCCTGTTATAAATCCAACCATTAAAACCTCTGCTCTCAAAAAATCAAGCACACATTCTTCAATTTCCTTACCCACTTCCACCAAAGCAGATGTTACAACAACTGTTGTGCTAACATCTATTGGCACAGCAGAGGTTGCAGCAGATGCAAACCCATCCACTGCCATGGTCATATTTAATACATCCACCCAACCTTTACCAACACCAACCAGAATTCCAACTCATCCATCATCACCAGAAGTAAAATTCAAAAGGAGAAGAACAACAAAAGTTGTAAATGAAGAAGAGATCTTTCCTGCTCCTACTCCTTTGTCATCACAACCACTGACCTCCACATCAATGCTTCCACCATCCTAAACCCCAAGCACTGATTCCCTTACAGTTATTCCTGCTGCAAAGAAATATCCTCTTGATTTACCAGCAGTCAGGGAAGAAATTCTAAGCTTCTATTCTGAGGAAGACCCTGACAAAAGAACAATATTATCTCTTGATGGGTATCCAAGACCTGCAAATGTTGATGAATATCTGGAACTCAAAATGAAACAAGCAGAGGATATAGCAAAAAGAGACTATGCTGGTAAAAGTGATAGAGAAATACAAACCAACATGTCTTATCAGCTAGGCAAAGCCAGGATGTTGCAAAATTTTGTCAAAGATCTGAGCAACAAACTGTCAGAAAGGGAAGATCAACTTCTTAAAAGTGAACTCATTGCACACATCAGGAAGAACAAGCAATATAAGGCAACAGAGACACAGTTCAAGGACTGGAGTATAAATGAGCTGAGAGAAGAAATTAAAAGAATGCAAGAAATGTTGAAGGACCCTCTCAAAAAGCCAACTCCCCCCAACTGGGAAAAACACAAGAAAGACATACCTAAAAAAGCCTTAAAGCTTAAGAGGATGAAGGAAGAACTGATTCAAAATCACTATGGTTCAAGGAACCAAGTGATAAGATGGGGAGAAGTTAGGGTGATTGAAACTTACAAGATGTTAGAAGAGAGGAGGAAGAAAGATTCAACCATGACCTCCTAAACCAATCTATCCTCCATCAGATGATGTTCATAAAGCTCAACACTCCAAAAAGCCTATCTCATCATCTGCCCTCTCCATCCTTGCCTTAAATCAATTAAAAAGGCAAGAAAAGGTAGATGAAGAAGACAAGAGAGTGTTTGAACACATTAAGGAAGGGATAAAAAATATGATTGACTATCATACAGATGAAGCTAGTGATAAGCTCAGAGCCGACCTGACAAAGATAGTTCAACAACAAGCTCGTAAAACCTCAACAAATAAAAGCCATCCTAGAAAATCAGAAGACCCAAAAATTCTAAAGTGGAAAGTCAAAAAAGGCTCCCACGAATTGACATTGCTCAAGTCTAGTGGTGCTGCTGCCAAGATTAGCATGGAGGTTGCATATGAACTAAATGCAGAAGACCTTCAAGATCTTTTGGATCTGACACTTGAAAAGGATGATGAT
This sequence comes from Scalesia atractyloides, assembly GCA_947069175.1. NCBI lineage: Eukaryota > Viridiplantae > Streptophyta > Magnoliopsida > Asterales > Asteraceae > Scalesia > Scalesia atractyloides. The sequence continues at coordinate 12,899,057 of CAMTDV010000030.1, read as the reverse complement.
GATGAAGTTTCTCTAAATTTTGAGTTACAATTTAAAGGCCAAATCAGAGAACTTCTGTTGAGGAATAAAAACCAAGAATAAAAAAGTGTTTTGGCATCATCTGTTCCAGGGGGAGATTGTTGGGATCGAACCCTAACAAAGGAACAAATGATATCAAAGCCAAATACACTATCTGAGCTTTGGTTCAACTATCAGTGGTTACAAACCACTGATCAACCTTTACACTGCTTTCCCTAAAGATCTGTTCCTATCATCTGATAGTTCAAGAAGCAAAGGTCTGATAGAAGATTCAAGATCAGAGGATAGAGATCAGAGCTTAGCATAGTTTTCCTTTAAATCAATGTAACAGTGCTATGCACTGATAGGATAGTTAGAGCAGTGTTTTAGTTAGTTACATTTTGTTAGCAGTCACTATCAACCATGACGTCACAAAAGATGCTCAGTGGTTAGATAGTTAGTATAAATAGGTGATCGTTGTAACTGTTAACTTCTCTTCCTGAAAAAGATCATTTCGCACTTTATCTTCTTCATTTCTTACTATCAAACGATTGTAATTGGCTAAGGGGGAGTTTGTGAATCACATGCAAAGTTTACCAAACTTGAAAGCATGATGGTGATGAAAACAAACGACCAATTGCTTTTAGTAAAAGTTTTCCATTAATTCCGCTGCATATCGTTCTAATTCAATCTATTTTCCATTCTTTGAAACAAAAACTACAAGTAATTCAAACTTAGAACCTGACATGTTTAAACTACATTCTATTCTGGTCACCGCTCAATCTAGCGTATCGCGCCGGTTTCATGTTAAGACTAGCCGGTCCGAGTCTATGACTCAAATAAAGACCCGTTAGCAATCTAATTGGTTAATAATACCATTCATTCCAGACTAGAGACCTCCTGTAGATTGCATCCAAGCTAGTTATTTTGTGTACGGCTGTGCTTTTCTTATTTTCTTGATTTAAAGATTTTGCTAAGCCAGGTAAATACTCTTAACCTATTTTCCCTATACGGGCTTGGGATACGGTAAATATTACCGCATGGTCGAATATGGGATCAAAGACCAATGTGTCGGGAATTCAAATAATCCGTTTTAGAAAATTCTGAAAATATATTCAAGTAAAGAAAATAAGTACTATTATAATTGTATTATAATATTAAATTTAATGTATAGGATCGTATTTCTTAATATTAAACATTGGGGGTTAATGCGACCGTGTCCTGGATATCCTCGGCTCATTTAATTGCAAATGGCCACGACTTAAGCGCGGGGTGTAGGCATACACCTGACAGATGCTAAAATATTTTATAACCCATTATGGGTATACTTAATAAAGGTATGAAAGTGGCGTGTTGGTTAATCATGATCTCGGCATAGTTTCCGGGCCCTTAATGTATTATTAGCATGTAAAACTGATAACATGAGATATAGTTTGTCCCAAGTTATTTATAAAATATATGTACCAATGTGTACATAGAAATGATTTCAAAATGTGTTGGTTATTTGTATTTACCAGTGAAAACTGATGTATTTTCAAAAGACTAAGCGCAGTTAGCAAGGTAACGAAATAGGCCGGAGGTACTCAGCGAAACTTAAGAGGAATTTGCGACTCCTTGCTTAGAAAGCTACAGTCTGTTAAAATTTTCCTTTTGTGTAATATATTTCGATCCGCCTGTGGATCTTATTACAAACCGTCTATATCATTATTTTGAACTCTTGAACTTTTTACGGTTTGTAATATTATTTTAAATCCAAGAATTCCGATGTGTTACTCTGTGTTGTCTGGTTATGATGATATCAAACTTACGTCACGATACTCCCCACCAGGCGCACCAGGAATATACGTGGAAATCGGGGTGTGACACAATTGAAAGTAGACCAAAAATACAATCAATGACAACAGATAAAAGACACCATGGACTGCAGACTAAACACAATGAGTGTCAAACTAAAAACACAACTGATGACATCAAATAAAAGATACAATGGACAACAGACTAAAACACAATGGACAACTGATTAAAACACAATGAACAACAGATTAAAACACAATGCGCAACAAAACAAAAAACACAATGGACAACAGATTAGAACACAATCGATAGCATAATAAACATAATGTATAGAAAACCCAAATATAACACTATTTTCATTATGTCATACATTGTATTATAGGTTTTGATAAAAACGCAACGGACATAACCCAAATTAACACTGTGTTATAAGTTTTGATAATAACACAATGTATAGAAACCTTAGTAAAAAACGTAAGACAAAACCCAGTTGAAAGACACAATGACCAAAACCTTTAACACAATATAAAGAAAACCAAGTAAAAATGAAAATTTATATCTTATTTTTATGTAACAATATCATACTCATATTAAAGATAAAAAAACGCTCGTTATTATGGTGAATTTTTTTTAAAAAACAAATGTCGTATGGAAAAGCTATAGACGTTTTAAATTGATGGATGGAATTGACATGTGCCTTGCATGTGGAGAGAAAAAGTCAATAAATATGAGATTCTTTTTATGCCCTTCTATTATTTTCTTCTCACTAGAATTAATCTCAACCCTCCAAATCTAAGATAAACAGACTAGAATCCTTCTTACCCTTCTTATTTATATTGTCCTTTGTATTTTACCCTAATCCATGTAAGTTATTATTTGTTTCTAAACTCATGAGATCCGGATGATTATTTTATGTTTTTTTTTATTAATTTGAGTAAACACAGGCTTGAATTTAGTGAAATGTGTGTATTAGAGAGAATATGTTAGTTAAGTTATAAGATATAATTTGATTAGGTTTATTAGTAATTATCTTCTATATAGTTGGTTAGTTATACACGATAAGTTTTGAGATTTTCATTATTTGCTTATCTGCAGTACTATGTATATTTTTTGGCATGATGCTGTTAGTTTTGTTGAGGATTAATGTTTGTAACTTGATTTTGTTTATTGCGATTGTTTCTCAATCATTCATAAGTTAGAATAGGAAATGACCGATTTAGCATAACGTATAAATTATCATAATTGAATTTCTTTAGAAGATGTTAATGACAGTTGATATGACGCATATTACTTTACTTCAGTTATATTACATTGATTAAGTTTTAGTTAAGACTTCACATATCTTTGTAATTTGTACTATGCTGCTTTTGGACGAAAACAACTATTTAACATTTAAACTTCCACTTATTTGTCATTTTTTTCTAATAGTAGTGGTGCTTGTTTTATGTTGCTTTGCCATTTCTGTTTTAACTTTCGATAAGAATGACTCCACGAGCACAAGTTCTATGTTTCTCATCGTTGGAATGTTGAATAAAGAATGTAATATATATGTCTATAAGATGTAAAATTATGGTTATGAGGGAATGCCATGACCGACAAAGAACTTTAATACATACATGAAGATAGCAAATTGCAACTTTAGGCTGAATTTTGTTTGCATTCACCTTAATACTAACATGGAAACTGAAAACATGTTAATTACATCTTACTCTTGTACCAAGAATGGTTATTGTTGGTTCTTTTTGGCACAGATATACGAACGACTTCAATGATGTTATGTGTTTCTTGAAGTGTGTACATGAACCTTGTAAGCAAGTCCAAAGTGCTATCAAGATAAAGAACACCAACAAGTCTCAGGTAGCTTTCATGGTATGACTATAAAGTTTGTATACACCCGCTAACTGTTGAGCCTTTTCACCGTATTGACATATCGATTGCGCATGTACACCATTAGTAATTAAAAGTCACAATGTTTTACTTGCCTTAGAGATCTGCACTATTAATAGGTTTAGTTGTCTGTAATTATGATATATGTTGTTTCTCGTGTTACAGTAGTTTCAAACAACCGCACCTAGACGTCGTTTCATGCGTCATCCGGGTGCTATTTTGACTCCAGGTGAGAGTATTATTGAAACTGGTAACAACATTTGGCATTCATGTTCTTATTGTTATGAGAATTATACTTTGTGACCACGTTTATGTTGATAAAGAAGTTTAATATTTCTTGCAAATTCTGTTCTTATTAATGTGGACTCTATTTCTCAATTTGTAACTTACAAGTTTCAGTAGTTTTCCAGTTTGTGGAACCTCCAAATAACAATGAAAAACCCACAAAAAAAAAAGAAAAGGATAAAATTTAAGATCATGAGTCTAAAAGTGAAAAGTGAAAGGAGTGAGGGACGTACCCGAGCTAGTAAGTCACACACCCTTTTCTTAGATACTCACATACTATGTATGTAGCTGCTGTGGACCTAGTTTCATGGATGTTATATAAATTTTTTTATTTTAATTAAGCTTGATGAGCCGAAAGATCTAGTAGCTGTGAAACAAATATTGCATGTTTTCCTTGATGTGGCACTTCCAAGCCTGGTTGGTTCTTGATAATATTGTTTAGTTTTATATATAGATTTTAGATATGTATGTAGTTTATTTGTGGAAGTTAATATAGTTTTTTCTTAGATTTAACATAGAGTTGTAATTTGACCAGTTTATAATGTAAAATTTCGAATTGAATTGGGCTGATTTGGACAGGTTCGGATTTAACACAAAACTGTAATTTTTTTATTTATTAATTGAGTATAATATAATACCCGGTTTCTAAAACATGTTTTTCCAAAATATTGAAGACTTTTAGGGTGGAGTTTCGTAGTTTTTAGACGCGGTTGAACGAACCCCATGTAAAATACCATCATTTTTAGACGCTGCTTTTACAGACGTGGACCAAAACCCCGTCTTAAAATCAAAATAACCGCGTCTAAGGCGTTTTTTTTTACTAGTGGAGACTAATGACATTTTAGGGACCTTTATTGGTCGATTACAACGTGCGATCAATGAGCAAAGAAACACTGAAACACATGAGATACTTGGAAACAGAGAATTTATTGTGGTCAATCAAGGTCGATTAAGAAATTTTATAACACTTTCCTGTTATAAAGTTTGGGTATCTACTCACTAGTCTCATTGTTGATGCAGACAAGAGAAGAAGGTTAAGAAAAATGGTGATTTTGGAGGTAAAAGGCTGTGAATTATATAATAAAAAAGTAGTTGAAAATGAAGAAATCATGTGGAAGGCATTTATGCAATCGGCTTGGTCATATTTCCTCTGTTAGAAAGTTCTTTACGCCAAAATTATGCATTGTCATGATCATTGTATGTATAAATTGATGGTATCAAGTTGTTCCACATTGTTCCTTTATTTCATATGTTGGCAAGGTCATTTGAGACTTCTTGAATAAATATTGGGTTCAAAAACTATATTTGAAATCAAAATTTATAACATTATTGGATCCTTGCATTGATCTAATGTAACATCCGACCCTCGTATCACTAATATTGTCCGCTTACCGATACCGACTATCGAAAGATTAACATGGACCATTGTGACATCCTAGGCAAATCCCACATCGGTCATGGCCAGGAGAGATTCTTGGTTCATAAGACATTCCATGCCCTCTTATATCACTAACGCGTTTTGGGCTTAATGCTAATGGATGAGAGGAGAACTTCACAGTTAAGCGTGCTCAGGTGAGAGTAATACTAGGATGGGTGACCTCCTGGGAGGTCTCCACCGGGGCAACACAAAAACAAAGCCGTGAGCTCCTGGATGGGCAACCCATCGGGGGCAAAACGAACAATATTGATGATACGAGTGGCCGGATGTTACAAAATTTAAGAGGCAGGGTATTCCTTATGAACCAAGCTCTCTCCTGACCATGGCCGATATAGGATTTGCCTAAGGTGTCACAATGGTTCATGTTAATCTTTCTATCGGTATCGGTGACATCTAATGTATTTGAACTTATATATATATATATATGTTTAGATAAACTAATTTTTTTTATCTATTGACAATTTTTGCTAAAGTGTCATAATGGAGTGTGCATCGGTACTGAGTGGCATCCTTTGGAACAATTTGTTAGGATAAATGGGTATGTGGTTTCGGATAATCGGCCCGGTATCACCTAATCTCATATCCGATCCGTACCCATGAAAATTTTTAAAATTAATCGCATACCCGGTTCAATACCCGTCGGGTATCAGGTATACCCGTCCCATTCGTGTTGGGCTTGGGTATTTTTATCATCCATAGGAACAAAGTAAAGTTGCTACATTGGATGGGATGACTCAATCAAGCACTGGTATGTGTCTTTATTATTTCTTATCAATTATACCTTTTCTTTTATCTCTGAACATATATTAAACTAGTTTTTGCCCCGCCCGCGTTGCGGGGCACTAAGTTCGAATATTTCTCTCTAATAACACGTCTGTGTTTTCGGTTACTTGTACCTACTACTTATAACACGGTCTCAAAAGAAATTACGTCAAGACAACCAATTAAAACAAAGCACACTATACTTTTGCTAAAAAAAAACTAAAACGATGGAAAAACTAAAATTTTAAACTGGGGGGAAATTGTAATTTTCCAGAACAAATAAAACAAAACAATACCATAGTTTTGTAAAAAAATAAAAAACTAAACACTACCATAGTTTTGTCAAAAAAAAGGTAAAATGATGACATAACTATAATTTTACAGTGACCAAAATCGTAATTTAACAGGAAAAAAAACTAACTAATGGAAAAATTGTAAATTTGAACTAAGGACAAAATTGTAATTTGGCTGAATCAATGAGAAAGTGCCAGACAGTTGTGTTTGTATGACAGTATTCCTCATAAATTATGTAGTATATAAATAATTAAATATACATATTGTTTCATTTCAAGATAACTTATAAAAAAACAACCAACAATGGTTAGTCATCAAATTTGTCAGTTATAAAAGTAAGTCTAAAAAAAAGTTAGTGGTAAAAAGATAAAAGTAAAAAACTTACATGTAGTTTATGATGCTTTTTAATATATATTATAATATAATATAATAAATTATGTAGTTTATTTGTCAGTTATAAAAGTAAACCTAAAAAAAGTTAGTGGTAAAAAGATAAAAGTAAAAAACTTACATGTAGTTTATGATGCTTTTTAATATATATTATAATAAATATATATTATAATAATAAATTATGTAGTATATAAATAATTAAATATACATATTGTTTCATTTCAAGATAACTTATAAAAAAACAACCAACAATGGTTAGTCATCAAATTTGTCAGTTATAAAAGTAAGCCTAAAAAAAAGTTAGTGGTAAAAAGATAAAAGTAAAAAACTTACATGTAGTTTATGATGCTTTTTAATATATATTATAATAATAAATTATGTAGTATATAAATAATTAAATATACATATTATTTCATTTCAAGATAACTTATAAAAAAACAACCAACAATGGTTAGTCATCAAATTTGTCAGTTATAAAAGTAAGCCTAAAAAAAAGTTAGTGGTAAAAAGATAAAAGTAAAAAACTTACATGTAGTTTATGATGCTTTTTAATATATATTATAATTATAATAAATTATGTAGTATATTTGTCAGTTATAAAAGTAAGCCTAAAAAAAAGTTAGTGGTAAAAAGATAAAAGTAAAAAACTTACATGTAGTTTATGATGCTTTTTAATATATATTATAATTATAATAAATTATGTAGTATATTTGTCAGTTATAAAAGTAAGCCTAAAAAAAGTTAGTGGTAAAAAGATAAAAGTAAAAAACTTAAATGTAGTTTATGATGCTTTTTAATATATATTATAATAATAAAATATGTAGTATATAAATAATTAAATATACATATCGTTTCATTTCAAGATAAATTATAAAAAAACAACCAACAATGGTTAGTCATCAAATTTGTCAGTTATAAAAGTAAGCCTAAAAAAAAGTTAGTGGTAAAAAGATAAAAGTAAAAACTTACATGTAGTTTATGATGCTTTTTAATATATATTATAATATAATAATAAATTATGTAGTATATAAATAATTAAATATACATATTGTTTCATTTCAAGATAACTTATAAAAAAACAACCAAGAATAGTTAGTCATCAAATTTGTCAGTTATAAAAGTAAACCTAAAAAAAAGTTAGTGGTAAAAAGATAAAAGTAAAAAACTTACATGTAGTTTATGATGCCTTTTAATATATATTATAATATAATTATAATATAATATAATATAATATAATACGTAGAATAAAAAGATTACCTTAAAAGGAAATGGGTTGAATGGTTGAACGACTTCCAACGTTTTTACTCACAGCTTTCAACAACATTAAGATAATTTTTCTTTTTCTAATAAAAAAAATCAACAAAATATAAGTTATGCGATGTTTACAGGTTGATTATCCCCTCACTTAAAGTTGGATGCTCCAAAGTATTCTTAGGGAATCCAAATATATTTGAAATGAGACCACTCGGTAAAAGAAAATTCTTAATTTCTTTAAGAGATTTAAGTATTTTTGGAGCTATATCTTCATAAGTTGTGGAGGGCTCCAAGATCCATATCTCTTCTGCTCAATTCCATGCAAGGTATAATAACTATATACATATAAAATATAAAGACTTATATGCTTGGTTGGTCCTTGTGGTTTGCAAAAATGCAAATTTGGTCCTAGTGGTTTACTAATTACACGTGTGGTACCAAAACTTGTCAAAAATGAACTCGCTTGGTCCCCAGCCCTAACTTCAGTTAAATATCTCAGTTAAAACACCCCATGTGCTTGGCACATGAGGGTAATTTGGTCATTTCAGTCTAGCCCATTATAATAAGAGATAAATACCTGGTTGGTCCCACACCATCCCACACCTTCTTCTTCCCCAAACCACCACCATCATCTCATCTCCTCCTCCACCACCACCTCATCTCCTCCACCATCACCACTGAACTCCCACTCACCGAACTTTTGTAACATTAATAAATTTTAATCAAAGTTGCAAAATTAGTGAATTAATAGGCATCTCACTGGATCCAAAACCTATCAGAAAATGGATATCAAACTTTAAAACATGGAAAATAAAACCACAGGAAGATTATTTTCTAACCTATTGCCCTTGTCACGGCAAGAACACTATCAACTCTCAGTAAACCTCACGGGTCTGGTATAACATGACCTCCACTCCTGACGTTCTTTCGTTTTCATCTTGCCTGTAAGGCTGTTAAAAGAAAACACCTTACGGGTGCGTTAGTGCAAATAGTGCATGATTATAAAAAAAGCGAAGCAGTTAAGATCCGGCAGAAATGGTGGTGGTGAGTGGGAGTTCAGGTGGTGGAGGAGATGAGGTGGTGGTGGAGGAGGAGATGAGATGGTGGTGGTGGTTTGGGGAAGAAGAAGGGGTGAGGTGAGACCAACCAGGTATTTATATTATATTATGGGCTGGACTTAAATGACCAAATTACTTATGTGCCAAGCACATGGGGTGTTTTAACTGAGATATTTAACTGATGTTAAGGCTGGGGACCAAGCAAGTTAATTTTTGACAAGTTTTGGTACCACGCGTGTAATTAGTAAACCACTAGGACCAAATCTGCAATTTTTACAAACCACAGGGACCAACCAAGCATTTAACTCAAATATAAATGTAGACAAAAGATCAAATACAAATACCCTTATCATACAAAACGTACAAAAAGGGTGAAAGTTAAAAAAAACTCAACTGTCATTTTTCTAATTAGTTACTCGTAGAGTAATTATCAAAATTACCCTACAAATGATCTTGTAGGGTAATTTTGATCTTGTAAAGTATCATAATTACTCTACAAATGATTTTGTATGGTAATTTTGATCTTGTAAGGTAATTTTGTAGAGTATCAGAGTCACTCTACAAATGATCTTGTAGAGTTATTTTGAATTGTATGTTGTTTGATAAACTTGCGGAGTAATTGATACACTTGTATAGTAATTTTGATGCAGCGTAATTTTGATACATTTGTAAAGTAATTTTGATAATTACTGTAAAAGATCATTTTACCAAAATTATGCTACAAGATCAAAATTACCCTACAAGATCATTTGTAGAGTAATTTTGATAATTACCATACGAGCAAATAATTACGAAAATGCCACCGCATTTTTTAGACTTTTTCATACTTTTCATACGTTTTGTACGATAAGGCACTTTGTACGTGAACTTAACCATTGAACAATTTATGAGAGTTTTGACAATTATAATTGTTCATATTTTGTCACGAGTTATGAACAGTTCTTTTTATTTTATATATTATAGTAAACACAGATAAATTAGAATACTTACTAGTTATTTAACAAGCTAATAACATTGATCTTTAGGGATTATTTATAATTTGGCCTTAACAAGAAGATGAAAAACCATTACAATATCAAATTCCTAGCAAATATCATTCATACGAACATCAGCTATAGTTTTGCCGGAAAGAGACACCAAACGATCTTCTAAAACCAACAGGCTTTTATTGATGATTACTACATGTCAAGAGCAGCGAGGCTTTTATTTTTGTTTACTACATGTCAAGAGTAGCGTAAGACCGCCATGCTTGAACTATCAGAAGTTGTTAAGACTTATTGTGAAGCAGCATCGGTTTTTAGACTCGATCACTTGCTCAATTGGTGCCATTGAGGTTCCTGTTAAGAAATTCTTAAGAAGGGTGAGCGCTTCCTTCGGTTTATGCAAAGGAACCTCGTGCCCCGCTCCTTTGACTGCTACAAAAGTCAACCCTTCATACTCTTGTGTCCATCCTCCCACCTAGTTCAAAATGTATATATAACATATTATCATGGTGCACATCCACTTGCTTACATATCATGTGGGACCCACACCAAAATAACAATGTATATGTTGATGATGGATGGAATTACCTGGTCGTCTTCATACCAGGGACGCCATGGGCCGACTGTGGTAAGGTTGAGAGCGTTTATACTTTGACGTGCACATGTAACTGGAAGCACCCCATCCGTACCTGCAGGGTTCCCAGGTTCCTGATGAGTTAAGTGATAAGCATGAAGCACGTTTTGAACCTCCGGTAAATTGAAGTAAACTGTGGTGTATTGTGCAGTGCAAGGATCATAACTCTGTCCGATATGCCCTACCTTCTATTATACCAGAACAAGTAGCAATAATGAGCCTATAGTGGCCACTAAACAAGTAGAAGAAAGTGAAGATGTAGAATAGACTCGGTTGACCCAAATCAAAGTGACCATTTTACTACAACAATTAGTGTGCATCAGGGCTGTTCCAACCTTTTTGGAGGCCTAAGATGATATGAAATGTTGGGGCTAGTTTTCTTTCTTTGATTGTTATAAACGATACGCTTTTATCCATGTTTGAAACTAAACAAAAATCTAACACAACAATAACAAAAAGGAATCAAACACATCTAAAACAATAAGTTTGAACTAATATTGATAGTTCGCATATTAATTTTCTTTGAAGTGGGGGGTATTTTCTTAGAGGCCCTAGGCCCGAGCCTGAGTTACCAGTACTAGGTCCGGCCCTGGTGTGCATATATTATTACAAAACTGTCTAACTTTTTGAATCAAGTGATTTATGAGGTTGTATGCAATAAAATACACTTTGCGAGACTTTAAATCGATCAGATATTACTTGGCATGTTTGTTTGTTTGTTTAACCTCTAACGTACGGTATTCAAAAAGGGAATACTCACATGCCATCTTCTGTTAAGCCGCTTTGTGGCACTGTTGGCAGTGCAAGCAGGAGTAAAGATGCTATAAGGATCATTATTACCCATTTCTTGAGTAGCAACATCAGTTATCTCCTCACACTCACGTGAGGGGTGGATAAACGATTCTTTGTTACATAATTCGTTTGATTTCTTGTAAGTTTGGTCAGAAATCAGACCAGCAGCCCACAGAAATTGGAAAAGTCCAACATGATCACTATAATCATCCGTTAGGGCGTTCCCCACCTGCAATCAACATATTCCAATTCTAACATTTTTACAAAAAAATGCGAATAGATAGAAGTAGTAAACACGCAACAAAATTTTGGACAAAGAAAATCTTGAAACCATGTAACCCTTGATATTAATGGGACTTCCTGGGTTTGCTTTGCTATATCTCACGATGGCTTGGCTTAGTTGAGGAACATAATGTCCTGGAGAGAAAAACGAATCAAATTACTATAAATCACGTTTGTCGACTCTTACTCAAAGGTACTGATTAGAGGTGGCAATATCGGCATGTTTGGCTACAAATGATTTGATTTGGGTTGCATTTTATCTCCAAGGGGTACAATTTTAAAACTTAACTTAAATGAGTTAATTGTCATTTTCGTCCATGTGGTTTGTTCACTTTTGTCATTTCAGTCTAATTTTTAAAAATGCACCAGTTTCCTCCCTGACATATTGGAAACGTGCCATTTCAGTCCAAAAATTAAAACCCAGTTAAGTCATACATGTTTAATAAAGAGTATTTTTGTCCTTTCATTAGTCAGACATCAAAAAGGTGAAAATAAAAGAAATATGAAAGGACAAAAATACCCTTCATTAAACATGTCTGACTTAATTGGGTTTTAATTTTTGGACTGAAATGACACGTTTCCAGTAGGTTAGGGAGGAAACTGGTGCATTTTTGAAGATTGGACTGAAATGGCAGAAGTGAACAAACCATAGGGACGAAAATAACAGTTAACTCTAACTTAAATGGAATCATTTCTAATGGAATCACCCAAAGTGTTTTAAGATAGTTGTTAAAATTTTAGATTATTATTTAACAATATAGACGTACATTCTTATGTATCATCACATTAAGTTTTCATAAAAAGAAAATGGGCAAAATATATTAACGGGCCGGGCAGCCCAACCCCACCTGTCTAGCACACACATTAAAAGTTACTCGTAAAACTACTCACCATCTTTCCAACATATAGAAAGTAATTCTTTTGATATCAAAAGTCAAAATGCATATAAAAGGCACAATGTTTGGTTACACTCATGTACCTGCATAGCTCTCGCCTGTTAAATAGAAATCCCTTCCTTTATACTCAGGGAAACGTTCAAGCCAATTCAACAGAAATTGAAGTGCATCCTCAGCTGCAACGCGATAGTATAAATCAAGAAAAGTACATAAACATCACTATGTAGTATGTACATACATGCAAGTGTGTGTGCGTGCACGCATGTATATTAAAATGAAGTTATACCAGTTCTTTTATCGCCATTGCTTGTAATATCCGAAGAGGTATTCGAGTAAGAAAAGCCAACTCCAACAGGTGAGTCAAGAAACAATAAATTTGCCACTGCAAATCAGTTAATAGTTAATAACATGTCTTTCTATAAATAATGTAGAGTATATTATCATTTCGGTCTCAGTTGGTTGGTCCCTTTCGTCATATTCATCCAAAATCTTTTTTTCTTGCTGGGCCGGAAGTGGTTTGCCGTTTCAGTTCATTTTGTTAACCTCATCCATTTTTTCTCGCTTAATGAGGGGTATTTATGTCTTTTTTAGATTTTTTACTTCACCGGCCATATTTCTGTGATGGATTATTATTATTATTATTATTATTATTATTATTATTATTATTATTATTATTATTATTATTATTATTATTATAATAATAATTATTATTATTTATATAAAAACATAAGTACCCCTCATTTAATGGATTCATTAAATACAGTTAAATAAGTGTACGAAATGGCATGTTTTCTAAACCATAGATAAAGTCTTGCGCGGAAATTTATTTTCGGATGTAAGCGGCAAAAGTAATTAAACCACTAGACGAAAATAACATTTTACTTTAAAACTAAATTTAATAAAAAAAAAAAGTAAAACGTAAAACTGAATCTTACCTGTGTTCCAAGAATATGGATTCAAGTAAACAGACTTTCCATCTTTATTGACATGAAATGGGCCCACTTCTTCAGCCATACCATATGCATTTGATGAACATCCAGGCCCTAAACAAACAACCTTAGTGAGCAACCCCTATATTTTTTTTTCAAATTTAAAAGCCTAACCTTACTTAAATTATGAATTTAATTAAAAAACCAAAACTCCATTGAGCCAAAGAACAAGAGGCTTTGAAGCAGGATCCCCAATAGCATCATTTAGCCAATAAAACAAAGCTCTTCCAGATTCTTCATTAACAGTTACATATCCAGCATAATGAGCAAAGTCAACGTTGAAATTTTGAGCAGGCAGGCTCATAACTTGATCCAACCTCTGTTGAGTAGTTGGGTCCGTGTTACATAAAGTTACACTAGAATGAAGTGAAATTAACACAAAAGTAAGAAAACCCCAATTCCAAATTAGCATTTTCATTATGGGTTTGGTCTGAAAAGGATGATGAAGATAGCCTATGAGCACCGAGGAGGGGTATATATATATATGAAGTATTTAATATTACTGTTACATTTGTTACTGTTCCACTTTATATAATAGCAACTATGTGACAATGCGACATGCTTTGTGAGAGAATTATTACCATCACATAAGCAAATAGTACAAGAGGTTTTAGCAGCTGTCGCTTGAAAATCTTTCACTCTTGACAAAAAAAACCACGTGATACAAAAACAGGTGGCTATTGCTAACAAACTTTAGTAGATAATTTTATTATTCAATAAAATAAAATTATGTATTAGGCTGTGGGATGTGGATCGAGAGAGGAAGTGGGAGGGTGAAGTGGCGGGTCGGCGCTGAACCAAACACCACCCACGATTAATTTTTTGGTGAATTCGGAAGATTCCCCATCTCTCTCTGAACAAACACATGTCTATCTCTTTCTCTCTCTTGACATATGGAAGGAGATGAAGGGGAACACCATCCCTAGGACGGAAAGAAAGGTGATGAGGTAGAGGTGATATAGAGGATGAGGGAAGGGAAGCACACCCTATAACTTTACAACAATTCTTAAAAAAACACAGATGATATGAAAACCCATGGCTATTCTAGGAATCTTTGATAAATAATGTTTTATGTCTAGATCACGGGTCACGTACACGAGCATTCTCTTGTACGAAGCCCACGTGACATTCATAGTCACTGATCTCCCAAAATCAATGGCTACAAATAAGGTAGTGACATTTTGTTAATATGAGGTTTAAAACAATTGAAGAAACAAATACAAAAGAGTATTCTGGTATTTTCTCAAGTAAACTCATTTTCTCCTTAATTTTCAAATGGCTATAACTTTTTTGTACGTTAATAATTTATTTTTTAAAAATTACACCGTATTAACGAGCATTTCATTCTTTTTAATTCGAGCAACCTATTGCTATGGTTTTCCCAAAAAAAAATCCAGGATTTTGAATACCCGTTATGTGATTTTGAATACCCAATAACAATTACACGATTACATGACTTTAAATACCCACTACATGACTACGTGATTTCATTATAGTATGTGAAACCATATTAAGTAATTATGTAATTACGTAACAATAGTTGACTATGTATTATTACGTGACTACGTGATTTTGAATACCCATTTGGTGATTATGTGGTTTCATTATAGTATTTTATGTAAAACCCCATAAAGTATTTACGTAATTAAGTAAAAACAAACCATGTAATACATAATATTTCATATAAAATACCTAATATTTCAGGTATAATACTCATAACATTTAACAATCAACCTATATTAATCACGTGATGCCCTATATTACATATTTAATCACGTAATAAAATATAAACAATGAAATCTTATTATTGAATGTGTAATCACGTAATAAGCATAATTGTAATAACATTAGTTATAACAAATCATATTGAATGTTTAATCACGTAATGAATTTATATTGAATGTGTAATCATGTAATGATATTCAAAAATCACGTAGTCATGTACTGAGTATTCAAAATCACGTAATGGGAATTGGGTATTCAAAATCACATAATGGGTATTTAATATCCAGTAAATTATTTTTGTAAAGAAAACTATAGCAATAGACTGCTCAAATTAAAGAGAATGAAATACTCGTTAATACGGTGTAATTTAAAAAAAAGCATATGAAAAAAAAATTTATCGTGAAAATCAATAAGGAAACTAGTTTACTTCAGAAAGGACTTAATTACTCTTCCTACCAATAACACTTTCTTATTTCCTTCTTGTGCATATTTAGCATGGTTGAAGTGTCTTGTACACTACAAGACTCTTTATACCAAATCTTAATAGCATAATAATATGTTTTACTTAAAATCATAGTAAATACATTTCAAAGTAATAATACTTGTTATGGATTTATCTAATCTTTTTAAAAGTAAAACAGATACTTGTTTCGCACGAAGTCTAAAATTACAATATTGCTTTTCATCCAAGTGCATATATTTTTTTTAAGTAATTAGATTTGTTTTTTTTTTCTTTGAATGGCCATTAAATTACCGGATAAACATCCTGGAATGCCCTCAATCAAGCAATGTATTTCCTCTCTCATAATTGTCAGAGTTGGATGCATACCCGAGCCACCAGCCACCAGTTCAAGGGAAAACCCGCCGCCCGAAGGCCTACTGTGGTAAAACCCGGTTCGGCTCGGTTTCGAACTGGCAACCTCCAGAGAGGCCTAGTTCTAAACTTCATTGCCACCACTAATATCCTTCAAAATGATGCTAGTGAGAGTTAAACTTGGAACCTTAAGGAGAGAAACCAATTGACTAACCACTAGACCAACTTAGATCTGTTTTACATTGCTTCTTAACACTTTAAATAATAAATGTTAATTACTAAACTATTTTTAGTAAAACTAATATATTATTTAAATGGTTTTTTCACGGTCTTAGACCATCTCCAATGCAATATCAAATTTTTTACAAATAAAATTGCGACATCATCTCATTATTGACTCTCTTTCCTCTTTCTCTTTCTTTACTTAGACCGCTGGGTGTGGGCGGCGGATTGTGGCGTGGCTAGCCAGGCAACGCCGCTGCAGCCACACCGAGCTAGCGTTGCCCCGCTGGCGTGGTAGCGTGGGGCGGTCAAGGGCGATGACGTGGCCGGCTAGCATTGGCTGGCCTGATGTATCCGTAACCCCAACGGCTAGTTTAAAAAAATAATTATAATTTTACCATATAAATATTAACCCTTTTTAAAAAACTTTACCATTCCTCTACCACTCAAGTTATAATCCCTATATTTTTATAATGAACCCATTCAACCGAACGTTCAACCCGAACAACCCCTTGGCTTTCCAAGAGAGCCCGTCACCTAGCCCGACCCAAATACCCAACCGCGGCCAACCCCAACCGTGTGTATACTCACCAATTCCCGAGTTAGCCGACATCGCGTCGTATCTAGGGGGAGAGTTTTCACGAACTTTCCATTCGAAAGTGTTCCAAACAACCTTTCTCAACCCGAATCCGTGCCCGAAACACAACCTCAAAACATTGGTAGTTCGTCATCCAAACCGGCAAAACAAAGAAGTCACAAAAAAACAGAAGAAGAAAAGAAATAATGGCCACTCAACAAGTCCAAAGAAAGTGGACGACTCAAAAGGAGATTGCGTTGACGAAGTGTTATATCGATGAATCCCAAGATTCAGGTAAAGGTATTTTATATTCAATTAGGTATCTTATTATTATTTTTTGATTGGCTAACGTTTCTTTTTAATAGGAAATGCACAACACCTTACGGATTGTTGGGATTCTATTAAAAAAACTTCCATCAACAAATGCAAAGCGACGAGTGGTATCGTGGAAATGATAGCCTCTCGTCGAAATGGGGGAAATTAATACTGTCGTCACCCTCTTCAATGGATGTTTTCATTCAATCGAAGAACTCGCCTAGGAGCGGTGAAACCGAAGTCGACTTCATAACAAATGCATTGACTTTGTATATGTCACACCCTCAGAATTCACATGCGAGTTCTGCTGCGAGGCGCGTGACAAACCAGGATCACAGTCATTAGTCATACTGAACGACCACTATATGAGTTTAAAAATTTTCCTGTTTGCACATTCATGAGAAAATACTGTTTATACAATTTAGTTGCGGAAGCGTAACAATTACAAAACCATAATAGCTAATGTAATTAAAAGTGATTCTAAAAGTTTGATGAAATCAATGCGACTCCGAAATGCATCCAAGTCCTGATATGTGCTACCTTAGCAACCTGAGAAAACATGTAAAATCAAGTGTCAACAATAATGATGAGTGAGTTCACAGGTTTTAGTTCACAAGTTTAAACGTAAGTGTTTCCCACTGGTTCAACCCTGAACCAGTGTCTCATAAGTTACCTGATCCAACCCGAATCAGATTAATATTATGTAGTTTAGCAGTTCATGTTAAATGTTTAGGTAGCTAGCCTAGGTCATGTCAACAAAGTGTTCGATCCGAAGCTGACGTTGCTGCCCCTGTTGTGCCAGGCCTATCACCAACCATGGCTAAAAAGTTAGGCAAATTCTACACTCGTGACCATCAACGTTTGGTCTAATTGGCGCGGCCAATTCGAGTGGGGCTTGTCGGGCCCAGTAGTACTACTAAAAATTCCCTCGGCATCGTAAGTGTTAAGGGGACTGACATGTGATATATGCTCCCTTGTGACCATAACCGTATAACATAACTCTAAATAGACAGGCGTTACTGTACCGTGATGTATTCCACCATACATCACTGTAACGTGTACATGTTTTAAATAGAAAGACGTTACTGTACCGTAATATAATCAACCCATATATCACTGTAACGTGTACATGTTTTCTCCCCCTGTGTTTTTGTAAACGTTTAAAGAAATAGGGGCCATGAACTCATCTTAAGTTGCTCGGTTAGATAAGTGCAAAGGAAGTAAAGGATGGAACCGCTAATCACGTCCTAACATGTCAACCGATTCAAAGTTAGTGTGTGAACACACACTGACACAAAATCCTACGCATAACTAGCACACAATACGAAACACGTAATGACAAGTTCAAAACCAAAATCATGCATGCAAAGTGTCGCAATACGAAATAGCGACCAACAACTTGTCACAAACACAGGATACCACATACAACACTTAAATACACATAAATGTAAGTTATCATGTTTCAGCTTGTACATTCATAACTGGGCTGTTTTCGGGAATTTTTATAAAATAGTTCCCACGTTCCAAAAAATCCAATCTTTTTACAGAAGGTGTCAATTAGACTGTAGAATTTTGTATAAAATTTTCAAGTCTTGGTTCCTTACCAATTATTTATAAGAATTTATTTACTAGGCTGCAATCAGATGCGTCGCTTTCTGAGTGCAGTCCACGAGAAAAATCATTTAAAAATACTCGTTTGTCCGATTGACGAAATTCCAGTTGGAGATTCCTCTGAACACCTAGGAGTATCTACTGTATAAATTTCGTGACTTAAGTCTTTTCAGTTTACAGGTTATGACAGAAAACATTGGCTTCATTTTCAGCAGAAAAATGCACCTCTGCGCGCTTCGAAAAATACGAAACCAATTTTAATTGAAAGCTAACATGTAAAATTTGTGTTCTATCTTTTAAAAAGTGACTAAGAGTCGTTTATGGTGTCCCAAACACTTTGTACAATTCGGTTGATTTCAGCAGCCCAGTGCTGAAATAATTCAGCCATTATTTTTAGAGAAGAATACTTAATTAAGAACGATTCTAGGCACTATAAACGCATCGCAAGCAAGTAGAATATGTCCGTAACATGTATGAGCAGATTGTATGTCCAAAACACATGAACCAAGTCATGTAAACAGTGAATGATTCAACAACAACGCACTATGCATCAATCCTAACATCAAAACTCATCAATAATCATCCTACATGCATAAAACCCGTAACCATAATACACGAACACAAGGATTTCGGACCAAACTCAGATTGCATATCATTCATATCACAAGGATTCGAGCATATGACAACTTTTACACCACTCCTAATCATCACAATGCAAAAATCATGCGAAACATGTAAACCCTAGTGCATATAACATCATCTAAACGTAAAGTTAAGGCATACCGAGAAGCAAACGTGTACGGGGATGATCAAGGGAGACTCGGGGCTGCACAAAATCGAGGTAGGGGGCTGCCTTGCGCGAACGAGAGGGAGGGGGTTGTCGCTGACGAAGCACACAAGAGAGGGAGAGTGAGATATGGTTTGCAAATTCTTTTTTTAACCTCCATGCATACATACCTATACATAACTAAAGGGCCAAGGGAGGGGCGGTTTGGGCTAGTTTTTGGGCCGAGAGGGAGAGGGTGACGGGTTGGGTTTGGTCCTCAAGGGTATGGGTGGCGGGTTGGGTTTGGTGGTTACGGAATCGAATCGTTTCACAAGCTCGGTTCGGTTCGGCTATTTTTAAATCGTTAAATAACTACATATATTACAACTCGACAATCTATTCGCGACACGAAGTTTATAACTATTAAATCACGTAATCGGAGCGTGACACGATAATTCCACAAACGTCTAATAACACATAGCATGTAATTCAGATACGACTCGCTAAAATTCTCAAACATCGTGTATTCTCGGAATACTAAAGTTAGCGTAATTATAGCGTGCGCGTAATTAATTCTCCGAATTAAATTAGCGTAGGAATAAATAACGATAAACTTGCACATTTAAAATACCTGAAAAAACAAGGATGTCACAATATAGACAAGCAAAGGGATCAGATTTCAAGTAGATGCACTGTTGGAACATTGCTAGGTACGCCTCTAAATGGAACGACCCTAACGGTAGCGAATCTACCTCATCCAAATGGGCAAGAACACCATCGTCTCAAGCTCAATCGGATGCTCGTGATCAAGAGGTTGATCTTACATCGGATGATTTTGATGATTCTCCTTCCCGCCCACCCGGTAGAGACACCTCAAAAAGGCACGCTTAAAGACGAAGGTCGGTTAGTACACCCACCTCGGCTTCCCCTTCGGGTTCTACCCCCACTTCGGCTTCGTCTAAAGGGTTATACACCAATCAATCGGAGGAAATCGCCTCGAAAATTGACACGTTCAACTGCCTCCAACAACAAAGGTTTGAAGAGAAGAGAAATATTAAGCATCTCGTGAAAAAATTGCAAGTGAAAAGGCATTAGAAAAGGGAAAAAAAACTTATGAGAAACAAAAACTTGCGGATATGAAGTTTCTAGCCACAAACGTCGCTCACCTTTAGGGCGACGCATTGGAAACGACTTAGGCGATGAAAACCGAGATCTTGCAAAAGTATAACATGAAAAAATGACGTGTTTTTTATTTTATATTTTAGTGTACGTTTTATTATTATTTTTATTTAGTTTGTTATTTAGATTATTTAAATGAAATATTATTTAATTAAAAAATTATATATGACACATGGCTGGCCAACCCAGCCCACACCCACCAAAAACCCACGCCAGCTATCCCCCGGCTGGACCCCACCTCCGCCACATGTCAATCCAAGCCCGACCACATCCCATAGTCTTAAGACACCATTACTCACAAACCACATTATCTCTCAACAAATGCATGTTCTTAGCCAAGAACATTTACACTCTCTTTCTATCTCCTCTCACCTTCACATCATCTCCAACTCATCAAATGCATCCTAAATGCATTGCATTGGAGATGATCTTATGGGTTAGAATGCACAGATTATAAGAGTAGTTAATAACGCATGAGTGCATGACACATTCCCTGTGAATACTGAAGTTATGTTTGTTTTTTTTTGATTTTTCTTCTAAAGTTTCTTGTTTCACATTTAGTCACTAAACTTTAATTTGATTTTTTACCTTTTTATTATATATATATATATATATATATAGAGAGAGAGAGAGAGAGAGAGAGAGGGGATCTTGTAAAAAAGACTAAAAGTGTGAGAAGTATAAGAAATATTATGGTGATGACACATGTCCCTATCTATTTTATTAGTTTAAGGGTAAGATGGTAATTTAACCCATAATCCCAATTAATGATATAATTAAAGATACAATCTTGTAACCGAATTTATGAGTTATTTTAGGAATTCATCAGTTACTTTAGGGATACATCATCAGTTTGTATAAAACACCATACGAATTCCAGATAAACACTACAACTTGAATCGTAATACAACCATGGTGTTCTAACATTTGTAATGATTTTTGTTATTTTTGCAAGTATAAAACACCATACAGATTCCAAAAACACCATGAATTAAATCATAATATAGTCGTGTGTTTTAACATTTACAATGATTCTATTACTATTCCAGATGTTAAAACACCATGACTATAATCACATACGGTAGATGTTAAAATACCATGACTTGAATCATAATTCATTATTTGCAATGCTATGGTGTCTTATTTACGTCATGGTGTTTTACTGTAAAACACAACACCTTGAATCACAATACAATTAAAACACCATTGTAAGGCCGACTGTAGTCGAGCGCTTTGTGGGCGCTATATGGGCGAAAACGCCCCCATAGCGCCGCCACACCACCACGGCGGGCGCTATGGGTTGGATTTTTTGTGGTGGGCGCGTTGTGCAAAACGGTGTTTTGGGGAGGGGAATTCAAAAGGTCACCGTTAGCAAACGGTCAAAACATAAAAAAAAAATATTTTTTAAACACATTTAATCCTATTAATACACCCCATCTCTCCTTTTTTATAAAACATTCAACACGACCCGCCGGACGAACCGCTTCAAGAAGCGGTGCGAGATCGAAAAGGCCCGAGTCATCGTCGATGTCATCCGATATGACTAATGCATTTTTGGAGGTAAACCGACGCCTTCAAGACATACACGACTTAGGGACTAAACGTATGGAGGAGAACCGGGAAGTGACCAAGATTATGCGGGATAGGCAATGGGCCTACGACTTTGAATTCTACTCGAAACCGCATAACCACCTAACTGGTAAAGCGTTGAAGATGGCGTTGGCACAAAAGGAGCGAATCGAAAAAAAATATAATCTTTGAGTGTTTTTATTTTAGTTTGATGTTTTTTTAAATTTTTAATGTAACTTTTTTATTTTTATTTTAGTGTAACTTTTTTTATTTTTATTTTTAGTGTAATGTTTTTTTTTTAATTTTTAGTGTAATGTTTTTTTTAATGAAATTGGTTTTAATTTTATAAAGTTATAAATTAATTATAAAAATTGAAAATTAATAATTGAGTAATGATGAGGTATGGCCGTTATGACTACGGCTTCTATTGGCATAACGCCCCATGCTGACGTGACACGCCACATGTCGCAAAACGCACATTTAGGGGCGTTATGACTACACAAGGCCTAAGAACATAGAAAAAACACCATGGACTAAAACATCCAATCGAAACGTAATTTTTTTCTCTACATAAGTATAACAATATGGTGCTCGTATTAAAGATAAAAAACACTCGTTATTATGGTGTATTTTTTTTTTAAAAACGAGTTACATATAAAAATTTATCGACGTTTAAAAAAGAAAGGGTGAACTTGCATGTGCATTTCTAGATTTAAAAATGTTAAATTTACTTTTATACCCTTAATCTAGATTATTAATTATTTTAATGGTAAAAACTATTTACAAGATTGCCATCAGGATCTTAACCATTAGATTAAAGATCTAATGGTTTAGATTCTTTCTTACCTTTCTCACAAAAAACATTTTTTTTACAATAATCTCACCCATATATATATATATATATATATATATATATATATCGGTTCAAATGAAAACCATCCTCAGTTGCGAGAACCGCGGGAACCACCCGCCACCAATCAGACCATGCCACCTATACACTATTATTTTAAATCTTAAATGTTATTTTAGTAATTTACTCAAAATGTCATATCTACTTTCTCTCTCTTTCTTTAATATCTTATAAGACTTTTCCATCCATCATCTATCTTAAAATGTCATATCTACTCTCTCTCTCTCTCTTTAAACTCATATTTTCACCTAAATCAAAACTGGTTTTTTCCCTAAAAAAATAAATAATAATAAATAAATAAAAGAATTCTGTAATCAGATTTTTTTCTTTTCAAAATTTGTAATAAAACTAAATACATACTTAAGTAAATTATAATAAATTAATATAATAATATATACTTAAGTCAATTGGAAGAATAGCATCCATATGATAGTATTTAACCAATGTAATTATAATAAATTAATATATTAATATATACTTAAGTCAATTGGAAAAATAGCCTCTATACGATAGTATTTAACCAATGTCACATTCTATAGTATGATTTAATTTTGTCAATAATTTATATTACTAAAACTTAATATAAAACCCAAAAAAAGACCCCACTGTATATTTTTTTTGTTGTTGGTTTTTATATTTTTCTTTAGTCGATGATGATAAGTATCAACTTATCTGAGACATCTACTAACATCTATAAGTCGTGATTTTTGTGTGAGTTCGTTTGTTAAGGTCCTCAAATTTCGTAAACCCGAAATCAGGAGTCGCGCGCAGGGGAAGGAGGGTTATGGTGGTGGGCAGATAAACCAGCTTTGTCTGTTATGAAGCAATCTTGAAGTTTAAAACCGTGCGTAAAAAAGTTTAACACCGCGCGTATAAAAATTTTGAAACCGTGCGTAAAAAAAGTTTAAAACCGCACGTAAAAAAAGTTTTATACCGGCACGTAAAAAAGTGTTATATCTGTGCGTAAAAAAAGTTCTAAACCGGCGCGTAAAAAGTTCCAAACCGGCGCGTAAAAATGTTTAAAACCGCGCGTAAAAAATTTTTAAACCACGCGCAAAAAAAGTTTAAAACCGGCGCACAAAAAGAGTTCAAAACCGCGCCTAAAAATGGTCCATGAAACTAAATCGTCTCCTCCATCATAACTCGCTGTGTGGAATCAGGGAGTATAAATCTTGATGCGTGAACATCCAACAGGCCACCGGAGCTACTCAGCTAAATCTCCTCCGCCACCGTCATCTCTGTCATCTTTACCGTCGCCAGTCGCGTCGTTGAGTTCTCAGATCCGGACTGCTGGTTCATTGAGTTCTTAGATCCGGAGTTACTTCGCAAACATACATGTTCAAATCTCCAAAACATCAATTAAAAACAACACCACATCAATTAAAAACAAAAACATTTACAGAAACATTTCGAAACCTCAATAGATGTTCTAAACAAGTGATCGTCTTCAAGAATCCATGAAGAATGAACAAAATCCGTTGTTGTCATCTTCTCCGATGAACAAAAATCCTAAATTCTCGCGCTACGAGCTACAGGTATCAACTTTGTAACTATTTTATGAATCGAAAATGATTGAATTTGAATTTTGAGGTGAATCTAAGGTGAATTCATCTCAAATTTGAAGCTTCGAGTGAGTGCAAAATGCGAAAATAGTGTTCAGTCGGATAATGTTTTTGTTGGACAAAACCCCATATTTGTATAGAGAGTGTGAATGTGTGATTCAACAGTGATCGGAAATAGTGATATTCAGGGTGTTTGGAGAAGATAGATTAGGGTTGGGTTTAGGGGAAGATTAACCTGCTTTTATATGGGGATTATTTAATTTAATTATTTCAGTTAATAATGTGTTGAATTTTAGTTAATGCTTAAATGACAATTTTGCCCTAAGGAAAAGGATAAAATAACAGGGTTTTTTTTTAGAAATCTGAGTTGAATTTGGTTTTGGACCAAAATGGCAATAAAAATGAAATTACAGAGACCCAGATACAAAAATTTTGAGATTTTGACTAAAGTGACAAAACTGGCCAAACCACATGGACCAAAATGGCAGTTTACTCAAAAGTTTTTAAACCGGCACGTTAAAAAAGTTTAAAACCGCGCGTAAAAAAAGTTTAAAACCGGCGCATAAAAAAGTTTTAAACCAACGTGTAAAAAAAGTTAAAACCCGGGTCTTAAAAAAAGTTAAAACTGGGGCGTTAAAAAAGTTTTAAAAACCGGATCGTAAAAAAATTATATGAAATTTAAAACAAAATTAATAATTCATGTTTAAAAAAATTGAATGAGAGTTAAAATAAAAATTTTATGAGAATTAAAAGAAAATCAATAATGCATGTTTAAATTCTTTTTAATTAAAAAACAATCTTATTAATTAAAACAAAATCAATAATCATACCAATCATTAAAGCTATAGTCAAAAGACCAATATGTCATTTTCTCACTAAGGGTGAAGGGAGTGGTTAATCACTTGAAAGTGGCAAACTTCAAAATCAACCAATCAGAGGGTGTCACGTCATTCCACCTAAAGAGTTTAAACTATGCTGAAAAATACTGGCAATGGTTAGACACTTGATAAATTGGTAAACTTTTAAATTTTATTTTTATTTTTATTTTAAATAGCAGCAACAACACACACCCACACCTTCACCGAATCGGCAAAGGTTTGCCGCCCACCTGAGTTTACCGAGCGGCAAAACCCACCGTTTTGCCGAGTGGGTTTGCCGCTCACTCCCTTCACCATAAAAAACAAAATGTCATTAATTAAAACACAATCCTTGCATTGCTTTATTGTCTTTTTAATCTCATCTATCAAAACACCTTTGATCAATGGTTAGTATTGGTTCCTACGGTTCTCACAACTAAAAGTGGTTTTCATTTTAACCCATCCATATATATATAACATAACGATGAATAGTAACTTTTTTGTTTTTTATGAGAATTTTTTTTCGTCATACTAGCTTTAGGGTTAATCATTTTAGTAATAATATTTAATTTTCTTATAGTTTACCATAAAATTTGCCATAAAAGCTAAATGAATTTTGTCTTATTGATAGTGTTGGTATAAATTTGACTTCGTTTAAGTTTTACGTCACGTGAGTCATTTGGTGTTAGAAATTCGTGTTCTTATTTTACTTTTCTTTTTTTTTTTTCCGGTTTTGGTAGTCGTTCGATTGTTACTTAGTGTTTGTTTTTTCTAAGGTAAAACGTTTGCAGTCTGCGGACCACATCTGCAGACATCTGTAGCAGAAGTGCTGGACCAAATGTCTGCAGTCTACAAGGAGAAGACTGTTTGTTTTTTACTTCTGCAAACTGCTGAAATAAACTAAAACACAAGCAATTAACATACTACATGCAAATCATTTCAACCAGTAACAAACACAAGCAATTAACATACTACGTGCAAATCATTTCAATCCGTAATAAACACAATCTATATGGTTCTACATAGACTTTTCTTCATGAAATACGTCACCGATTCACATCATACAATGTCAAACAATAAGGATGGCAGTTAAGCAATGCAATACAACCAACACCAATAAAAAGTTTACATATTAATTCACAATCAGCCATCAATATAACATGGAATATTAAAGAACCTAAAAATGCTTTGAAATGTAAATTACCAAACATCCACAGATCAATACTTAAATACTTTCTACAATAACCAAAATTCATTTTGCAACAAACATCTAGACATTGTCACTTGTAACCATAGAAAGTTCAATAAACAATCAGATTAGAAGTTACCTGTGCACGGCTGTGATAAATGGTGTCGACAGAGAACCAACGGCGGCGGAGGTGGAGCTCGACAGAGAAAGGGGGCGGCTGAGGTGCAGCGAAACAGAGAAAGGGGGTGGCTGAGGTGCAGCGAAACAGAGAAAAGGGGGCGGCTCAGATGGTGCTCGACGTGGGGGTGGCGATTGGACCCGAGGGGGTCGACGTGGGCGGCGACGGAGGACGATGGGTTGGAGGAGGAGGTGTATTGCGGCTGGAGAAGATGATACGCACTAGAGAATGAGGAGTGGTGAAGGAACTAGGGTTTGAAGTGTGTGTTTTGACGAGGTCTTGAAGAGGTGTGAAGATGTCAGGCCAGATCTGCGCGAGGAAGAGCAGGACCTTTTTTTAATGATTTCTCTCTAAAAAACAAACAAGCTGCAGACATCAATGTCTTCACGTTGTCTGCATGGAGAAGACAAAATAGGTTGTGAAGTACTTATCATAAAAAACAAACACCCCATTAGCATGCTTTTACACCCCTCCCACGACATTAATAACACAGTTTTATGCTCCCGCACCGCAACGCAACGTGGAGAACTTAACACTAGTCATTTAATATTAATAATTAACTAATAACATAAATATAATGTTTTCTTATATTCTGTATATAATGTTGTGACGATCTCACTATTATCTATGCTTAGGTACAGCCGGCCAACGTTTTAACGTAAATTTACTCAATATCGAGTTGAGTCAAATATAATATGTTTGTACTTTTTAAGCTAACAGTTTTCCACAGATTCATATTTTGGTAGTATGTTTTGTTTAAATTCTTGTAACACTTGTTTATACAAAGACGTGGCATTTTATGATTTTTGAATATAACTTTTTTGTGATTTTAGAGTTTTGAAACAAGAACACAGTAACCACATACATTTCTTTTGATGTACTTAATCATGTTAATGTCATCGTCGCAACTCGCAAATGCAATGCCTTGTTACTATAAAAAAACTAATTGAAGGAACAATAACTTTTTATAATATTTGTTTAATATCAATTCCACCAATATACTTAAAATGAGATATGTTTTTAACTTACTTGTTTTCATGTAATTTGATAATCCTAGTGTTCGTTATTTTTTTTAAACCAGATATGCAACTCTCTTTAATTTTTTTTTTTGTCAATCATTCTAGTATAACTTTTGTTGAACAAAGTTGTATTCACAATAGAGTGTTTTCTATTTCATGTTATACGAGTGTCCGTACCCTGACTAATGAAATTGATTCCGACCGAACAACATCGATATCCGTATTGATATTATCGTAATCGCTAACGGTATTCTTTTTTATGTTTTTCAATCTATGTATACGTGGATCAAAATGAAACAAACCAAATTCCCACCACAAGGCGCATGGAATCCCACTACTAGTAATTAACGAGCAACCACATACTTAGCAAACGTGCATATAATATCGCGTGCATCTATAAATGACAAAATGATAAAGTTGCGTCCATATGTTAATGGTCACATACGTACAATCTTATTGTGACCACCACGAAAGAACACAAATCATTATTTTTTGATGGACGTTTGAAAATCTATTTGTAATAAATAAAAATCTTATAGTACATGTGGCACAATCTTAGAGGATATGTATAAACATCTGTCAATATTTTTTTAGCATTTCACGACTTGATTTATTTTTGTTTTTTTCTTTTGGTTTCTATAGCAAGTTAGGGGTGTTCATCGAATTGAATATCGAATTTTCGAATTATTTGAATCGAATTATTCTAATAATTTTAATATTTCTTTGAATTCGTATTCGATTTGAATTCGATTAAAATCCACTCAATTCGATTCGAATTCATATTCGAATAAAAAACCCAATTCGTATTCGATTCGTATTCGATTAATAATTTGAATTCTAATCGAATTCGAATAAATTTGATTTGATTTAGATTCTTTTAAAACATGTAAAAATTATCAAAATGAAACGTAAATTTTAAAGAAGCCATAAAGCACGATATCACATTAAAAAATTTCAAATGAAGTACTAAAATTCAAAATAAGAAGCGGGAATAACCACTCCACATTATAAGTTAATATTTTTAGGGTTAGAAATTTATTGATAGATTTGTTACTTAGATTTTAGTTATGGGCCATGTAATGGGTAATTTTAATACTGGAATAAACTTTGAAAATAATTTATAGTATAGCCCAAATAAAAGTTATATATGTATTATATATAAAAATAATAAATAAAAATGTATAATTTTTATTCAAATTTCGAATCAAATTTGAAATTTTAAATTCGTATTCGTATTCGATTTACTTGACTCGAATTGAATCGAATTCGAATTCTTATATCGAAACGAATTCTTGATAATTGAATCGAATTTAATCGAATTTCGAATTTCTCGAATTCGAAACGGATTCTAAACACCTCTATAGTAAGTACCAATATAGTAACGAACGAAATGAAATGAACCAAATTCGAGAAATCCCACTAGTTGTAATTAACCAACAACCAAATATTTAACTAACGTGCATCCTGTTCATATACAAACGACAAAAGGATAAAGTCGCGTCCATACATATTAATGGCCACACACATGCAATCTTACTGTGACCACCATGAAAGAACACATATCATTATTTCTTTACAGAAATATAAAACATACCTTTAATAAATAAAAATCTTATAAGACACATGGCACAAACTTAGAGGATATGTGGCACAATTTTAGGTGGATAGTAATTATATCATTAACGAAATGAATATATTGTAAAATCAATTATATCAATTTTATGTTTGTTAAAATATTTGAAAAGGGAAAATTACAGGGAATCTTGGGTATCCGTTTTAATTTATAAAATCCCATGTTATATTAAAGTAGTAATAATATTAACACTTTATTATTAGTCAGATGCGGAAATGTGATAAAACACAAACACGGATAAACTATCCCTCCAACGATCCAATTACAATCTACTTAGATAATTATATATAAACACAACTTTAGCGGATTTAGGATTGTACTTTGACGAAAACCAAAAACCCGTATAATTGTGCAATGAATGGTCCGCTAGTAAGCCTGATCACAATCTCCAAAACACCACGAGATCTTACTTGCGAAGAAACACGAAGAATGCGAGACAGGGCAGTGGCGGCACGCAGCGGAGGTGGCGGAATTTGGATTGTGGCCGGACAGCAGGGCTGCAACGGGTGGCCGGCTCGGCGGCTGTGACATCCCGCACTTTCATGTTAACGCCGTTTACCCTTTTCGGTTAATTTCAATTTATAAACGCACTAGTTTTAACATTCGAACAAACACACAAAGTTAAATTGATTAACTTTGCAAATAGAGGGGCTTGAGAGCCATTACACAAAGTTATGTTGGGACCATTTATGAAATTGTTGAAAATTAGTTTTTAAAAAAATATAATAAACATAAACCCAACCCTAGGTCGCCCCCAAACCTCATACGTCGACCTCTCCCCCTCTCTCTATCCAGAAAACTCAAGAAGAAGCAAGGAAGAACTCATCTTTTTCGGGTTCTTGATCTTCATCTCTATTGCTCTAGGTAATCTCTCAAACACACACTCGTAACTTGTTATCTATGGCTGAGTTTTGTTGATTTCTTGGATTCTTGATGCATGATAACATGGATTTTATGTGTTACGGTTTGCTATGATTATGTATTTTGATGTGTAGATGATGATACTTGTTAGAGCATTCACAATGGATCATCTATATTCATGTGAGCGTAGCCTCTATATTTGTGAAAGTGGTTGTAAATTGTTGTGAGTGAAGGAGAGGGAAAAAAGAGAAAAAATTACTGTTCATCGGTAAATTTGGAGGAAATACTGTTCACCTATATAATTTTTTAATATTTTTTGAAAGTGGTTGTGAGTGGAGGAGAGAGAAAAGATAATGATAAAATGATTAAAAAATATTAGTTAATTGAAAAGCAGAGAGAAAAAATAGTGTTTTTAGTGTAATTATAGAGATGGAGTAAGAGGTTTGATTAGGAATGCTCTTAGTTAGTAACTCTATGATCATGTATGCATGCTAGGGTTTTGATTATGTATAATCTTGATAATGAAACATGATTTCAAATTCGTGCAAGTGATGTTATTAGGCTTTTGATTGTCGAAAATCGTGTTTTTGGTGTCATAAACATGTTTTTGATGAAAACCGAAAGAAAATAGATTTTGTCCAGATTTTACAGCCGACTTGTATCGGCTGTAACAGGGACAAAATTTAACAAAAACATGTGTTTCTTGAGTTTAAAACTTATTATTTTGAAATAGCTTTCAAACCCCACTGGAATAATAATTTTTCGATGTTGTTTGATAATTTAAATGAGTTTTTCTGTGTCAAAGGTGCAGGCTGCATTTTTTTGGCATAAATTACAGCCTATTACGAATGTTATAACTCAGTCCTTGCTTTGAGTTAATATGTGAAATTTATACAGTAGGTGTTCTAAGAGATATTAAAATTCTCCAATTGGAATTTCATCAATCGGAGCGACAGAGATTTTTAAATAAATTTTACCATAAACGGTCGCCAGAAAGTGATGAATCAGAGTTTTGTGTACTATTTGATTTTTCTTGAATTTTTCGTAAACAATTAAGCTTCAAGAACTTTATACAAGAACAAGTGGACCATTTTCCACGTCACAAAAATTTATCGTAATTTTTTTAGCTTGTTTAGTATTTTAATAAAATCCCCGAAAACTAGTAAGTTTCGGAGTATTAAACTAGTAGTGCAGTGAATTGAATTATGTATATCTATGTGTTGATTGTGTTATCATAGGATGTTAATACTTGCTTAACACCTACATGAAGGTGGTTTAACATGTTGTATGTTATGATGTGTTCCAGTAGGCGAGTTCACCTGAATGAACATTTAAGTGTCAATGCGATGCATGCTATGTGTTAGATACATGTAGGGTTACATGTCTTGCATGAACACACACCAACAACCTAATGGTAACCATAATAGGAAGTTGTTGACCACATCGGCTCGAAATTCACTTAAGTCTTACCGAGCAAAACTAAGGTGAGTTCACAGCCCCTATTCTCTAAACATTTTAATACAAGAGGAGAAAACATGTGCACAATACGGTAATGTAATGCTTTAACGTTATGGTAATATAACGTCTTTAGTTTGGTAAAGTTTTTGTTACATCGTTATGGTCACAAAGTAGCATTTATCACATAAAGTCCTTGTAAACGTCAGACCGTTAGTATTGGGTGGATAGCGGGGGAATTTTGAGTAGTACTACTGGGCCCGAAAAGCCCCACTCGAGCTAGTCGCGCTAGCTAGACCGATAATGGTCGACGGGTGTAGAATTGGCCTAACTTATCGCTATGGTCAGGGATAGACCTGGCAAACAGAGGCAATAATAGTCAGCTTCGGTTTCAAACTTTTTCGTGACATAAACTTGGTTAGCTACCTACAAATATAACAAGGAACTGTTGAATAATGAAACTTACTGTTCAGGTTGGAACAGTGGAAATGGAAAACAACTTACTTTATAACTGTAACTAAAACCTATGAACTCACTCATCATAATTGTTGACACTTGTTTCTTGCATGTTTTCTCAGGTAGTTAAGGTATTCACGGTTTAGTTGCACAACATGGATGTCAAAACATTTTTCTTGATGATGCATTTATTATATTATTTACGTTGGTTTGGGCGTTTGTTTTGGCGCACACTTTACTTTACGTTTATTTACGCTTCCGCAATTTCGTTAACTTATTTTGGTTGTTTGATTTAAAACGTTTTTCTCATATAGAGGTCGTTCTATATGATTGTGTCTTAGATCCTGGTTTGTCACGCGCCTCGCTGTAAAACCCCGCAAGTGGATTTTTGAGGGTGCGACAACGGCTGTGGTCGGTTGCACCAGGGGATGGAGAGAGGAGAAAGGTGGCTAGAGTTTTTGCCTTAGTTCCTGTAATGTGTATTTGATATAATTAGGGTTTCAAGCTAAAATTCTATTTATATATCCTTAACTTATAATCTAGCCCATCAACATTTGACTTTCCCTCCAAGTAATTAGTCATTGACTAATTACTACCCTCTAACTTTGTTTTATCCACCAATAACAAAACAACTCTCTTTAATTATTATCCAATAATAACTAATCCTCGTTTCTGTCGAATAACTATTATTCACCACTAAATTAAAATCAATAGTCAAACGCTTTGGCTTTATGTTGTTCTTAATAAAACAATTTTTTAATTTATTATCTAATAATAAACTATTACCCATTTAACTCTTTAAATAATATTTCCATCAAACTCATTGCATCATAAACAATTAACATGTCTACAGTATTTCACCAAATACATGTTCTCCACAATTAATCTGCTTTTTGTGATTCACAACGTTTAGCATTTAAACATTATTCTTTGTTCATCATCCAAAGTGTAACTCTTTGGGTCGTACCTTAATAGCAACATTAAATAAACAATAATTGGTAATCTAATTCCAACAGTCTCCCACTTGGACTATTTTCGATTATATCCTTTAATGTAGAAAGAGTTGGACGCCTAGCTGCATCGAACACAAACACCTAGTGCTTACACATATCGTATTACTTTATTTCACGCGTATCTTATCATGTTACGTAAATGTCAACATCGAGTTCCCCCAAGGCTAATGAGGAACAGGACGTTCCCGAACCCCTACCCCCAAGACCCATCCTAGCAAGACCATACAAGGCAACCGATATACAACAAGAAATGCGTTACGGACCCCGTATAATCAGAGGATGAAATGGAAATGGGGATTGGAGTTAGTATCCTCAACTGATTCAGGGCTACATTGCGGATGAAGAGGTTCCACCCCTAACTTCAGCGGTTGACTATGAGGGTCATATTCCCATTGTCGGTACGTTACCTAAATTGACTTTCTGCTGGAGGAGGCATTTCTGGCTTTGTAGTAGCAATTCACCATGAGTCCGTCGAATGCACGAATCAACTAGTGCAATCACGGTCTGCTTCAGCAAGTTACCGAACTGAGGCATGATATGCGACAAGTGCAGACAACCTTACAGTTAAGGACTACCAGGGAAAATAACCTAAGGGAAATGGTTAGGGCCATGGCTGAGTAAGTGATAGAGCTCACCCAATGGGTTGAAATGGCCGAAAATAGAATCATCAATCTTGAGGCACTGAATGAGCCGGAGGAAGTGCCTGAAGAGGCCATTGAGGGTGAGGACATCAATATGGGTGACGGAGAGATTGACGACTAACTCACTGGTTTATTTTTCTTTCATTTATTTATGTTTTAGTTGTCACGAACTATGGGTTATTCCCACGAAATTACGGTTACTTTTGGATTTTTAGTATGGTTTTAGTGCTCGTATGACTTAATTTTGAGTTTTAATTAAGTTTATTACTTCTATAAGTGTGTTATTTATCGATAGCGTCGAAATGTGGACAACATGGTACAAATAACAAAGATTCAGCACGCTGACACAGAAAGCCGCGTCGGCAACGACGGGAAGGCCCGTCGGCGACTCATGGTGATTCTACCAATGCCCTAAACTCCTATCTACACTGATTTGGTGCCGACGCATTTTCCAAGCAGCGTCACCGACGCAGAAGGAGTCCGTCATCGACACCACCTCCAAATTCAGTTTTCTGCTTTGTTTAATTCGCGTTTACGATTACTTCCACTCCCACCTCGATGCTACATAATGATCCTAAAACGCTCCTTAAACCCCGTAATACCTATGAAGCACCAAATCACGTCAAGCAGGAAGTTCAGAACTCAAGCTCACGTAAAACACAAACTGTAAATACAACTGAACACCGGTTTTATCTGATATATCTATTTAAATGTTTTATGTGTTAAGCCAATATGAATGTACGTTTACATAATAGAGCTACATATACATTGATTTGCTCCAGAAATTCAGAGTATGGTCATGTCTAGCAACCCGGTCACGGTGCAGCAAGCGGTTTGACTTGCTCACAAGTTAAATTATCAAGTAGTGGAACAAGGCAAACTACCCAAAAGGGACGCGGCTGTGAATGCCCCTGACAACAAAAGGAAGTGGGAAGGCACCACTACTAATCAATCATCAAGTCAACCCCAACAGAATGCTCAGATAAGGTTCAACAACAACAACTGCAACTTCAACAATCAGTCTTCCAATAACAACAACTCTCAGAATCGTAGCAGTTATTCAGGAAACAAACCAAAGTGCAACAAGTGTAACCTTCATCACTATGGATAGTGTACCAGTACTCGTTGCCAAAGGTGTGGCAAAGAGGGTCATGTTGCTAAGGATTATTGAGGTGAGATTCAGACAAAGCAGAACCAGAATCAGCAGCAGCTGGGAGTTACCAGAACATGCTACCAGTGTGGTAGTGATGCTCATTTTAAGAAGGATTTTCCTTAGCTGAAAAAGAAAATGGCGGCGGTGGATGCTAGAATCAGAATAATAACGATAACAATAACGGGGAAAATGGTGATGGAGCTAAAGCACGCACCTTCACTCTGGGAAAAGGCGAAGAAAGAAACGACTCCAATGTTGTGACCGGCAAGTTTCTGATAAATAATCATTTCGCAAATGTGTTATTTTGATTTCGATGCCGATAGGAGTTTCATATCAGAGTCGTTTAGAAAATTGTTAGACGTTACCTCTGTGTCACTAGCAATCAAGTACACCATAGTGTTAGATAATGGTAAACTAGTAGATGTAACCCACGGTCTCAACGGGCACCGGCTATCTTTGGCTGGTCACACGCTTGACATAAACCTCATGCTAACTACGTTGGGTAGTTTCGACATTGAAGTTGGTATGGACTGGGTGTCGGAGAACCGAGCCAAAATAATTTGCCACGAAAAGATTATTCGTATCCCTTAAGGGTCAAGTTACTACTCTAAGATCAATTTCAAGGGTCAAGTTACTACTCTAAGATCGATTTGCGGTCAGTATATCATCAGCTTCGGGTTAGAGAAGATGATATCTCTAAGACAACATTCTGCACCAGGTATGACCATTATGAGTTGTTGGTAATGCTATTTGGTTTAATCAACGCACCTGCGGTTTTTATAGATCTCATGAACCACATGTGTACGCCTTATCTTGACAAGTTCGTTATCGTCCTTATTGATGACATGCTTGTATATTCCAAAACCAAAGAAGAACATGAGGAACATTTATGGTTAGTATTGGAACTGCTCCAAAGAGAGAAACTGTATGCCAAGTTTTCTAAGTGTGACTTCTAGATACGTGAAGTCCATTTCCTTAGGCATATAGTAAACAAAAAGGGTATCCATGTTGATCCAACTAAGTTAGAGGCCATCAAAATTTGGGGGGCTCCAAGGACGCCAATAGAAATTCGGCAATTTCTTGGTTTGGCGGGTTACTACTGCCGCTTCATCGAAGATCACGCAACCACTCACAATCTTAACTCAGAAGAGCTCAAAGTACATCTGGGGTGATAAGCAAGAAGAAGCATTCCAGCTGCTAAAGCAAAAGCTTTGCAGCGCACCCATTCTGTCCTTGCCAGAAGGGACAGACGATTTCGTTGTCTACTGTGACGCTTCAATTCAAGGACTTGGATGTGTACTTATGCAACGCGATAAGGTCACCGCGTATGCATCCCGACAACTAAAAGTACACGAGAAAAATTACACTACTCCATCGAGTTAGGAGCAGTAGTGTTTGCACTGAAATCTGGAGACATTACTTATGTGGTACGAAGTGTACTATCTACACGGATCATAAGTGCCTTCAACACATTTTTAATCAAAAAAAGTTGAACATGCGGCAACGTCGCTAGGTCGAACTTCTGAATGATACGAATGTGCCACTCAGTACCACCCAGGCAAAGCTAATCCGGTAGCCGACACCCTTAGCCGAAAGCAACATATAAAACCTAGACGAGTTCGAGCATTACAACTCACCAACATTCCAGATTACCTGAACAAATTCGAAAAGCATAAATCGAAGCCGTGAAAGAAGAGAACCTGAAAGTAGAATCTCGACAGTGGCGGCTATGATGGTGCGCGGGGAGGACTTCCGCACAGGGCCTGTGATTTCGAGGGGCGTGTGATTTTTTTCTTTAAAATTCGATATATATATGTGTGTGTGTGTGTGTGTTAACTTTTTTAATAGTAAACACATAGCAATTCCAATATAGGCCCATTTACATAAGGAATAATGAATTTAATAATCCCAACTATTATTCATTGGCCGGTAACAGTTCTAACTTCAAAAATAACCAGTGGTGGTCCCACCATTTCACCTATTGTAAATCAATGGACCTTTGCTAACAGGAAATGAAAAGGGGCCAAAAAGATATTAAGGTTATTTTAGTAAAGGTCCATTTGTTTACAATATGTGAAAATGTGGGATCACCACTAGTTATTTTTGAAGTTGGGACCGTTTAATAGTTGAGATTATTAAAATCTATTATTCTTTTAAATAATTGTAAAGGCATATGGGCACATTTTTTCGACCTTGAACAAGGTACTTAAATTCTCAGAGAGACGCCAATGCTGCCCGATACATATTTGATGTATTTATCCTAAGGAGTAGGATCAAATATAAACCACATTTTGTGTACAAACTGTAAGAACCATTTAAAAAGTGTCATATGGCATTCAATCAATTATAGAGAAATGGTAAAATAATAACCTAAATAATATCAATTATATTAAATTCTCTATAATTATGCAAACAAACAAGCAATTAATTCTTTATTTGGATATTTCTTTTGTTTTCAATGTGCTGATAAAAAAAAGTGCTGATATCATTCACATATGTGCTAAAAGCAATCATCTTGATTAAAAGTGCTATTTTTATGTGTGTATTGTTTTAATATATGCTAATTTAACCTTTTTATGTGCTAGATCTATTCTTACGGTTTATAAAATAAATATGGTTTGTACCGGAACCAACCCCTTTTATCCTAAATCTAGAAGATGTTGAAAAAAATTATATAAGGAAATGCAAGTTTACACAAAAAGTAAATAAAAAACTTATGACAAAAGTAATATACAGAGTAGAAAGGCATCAAAAGGTAGGAGTGAAACTGGGTATATGAAACTGGGTATATTTCTAAAGCTATCAAGTCTTAATAAGCATTTTGCTGGTACATATTAGCACGTCAACACTTCTTGTAGATCTTTCAAAAGCAAAATTATCAAATTCTACAATCATTTATATTAAATTAAATCAAGAACCAGTAGAAACTATCATATAACATTAAACATCTAGAAACGAACATGATGAACAAACTGATTTGTACACAATTATCAGAGTTAAAAAGAGTTTTTGTGTTAAAAGCTTGTATTGAATCTTCTATATTTTAGTTCATTCAAGTCTTTCATTATTTGGTTTTCATGATCAGTTTTATTATGTTATCATTTATTTCCCCTTGTGATATTTTAGTAAAAGTTAAGATATTTATGCAAAAGGTCTGATACAGTTAAACATTCTGGCCCATAACCAAAACAAAGTATTTTCAAAATGTAACTATTTGGGCTACTAAAGTTCATGCAAGAGTTGGGCCTTTAGCTTACTGATTTGTGTGGCTTTTGGGCTAGGAATCTAGAACTAATCTTTATTCTTCTTTTCATTTTCATTTTGTAATACATTAAAATAAAATATGAAACATAATTCTTGTAGAAATCCACCCTGATAACTTCAACATAGAAATGCCATCCTTTTGGATCAAATATATTATATTTATTTTATAGAAATAAAATGAAGATGTCTTAAATAAATTACCTAATAAAAAAAATTCAATAATTGACACCTAAGTTCTAAATTGACATTACGGTGCAAAGATGGATTAAGGCTAGGAAAGACTATTGATTTGTTGCAGCTGAATGTATGACTAAAACCTTTTTGAGCTTTTTAGATATCACGCTAAACCTATCACAAGAGGATAGGTTAAGTGATCAAACTCTCACGTAAGAAATAAGGAAAAGTCACTTTTGAAAATAAAAGCGAGTCAATGTGATAGCAATGACGAATGCAAAATACAGTGCTTGTTTATCTTCTCTTTTGTGGAAAGTATCTATAAGT
Source organism: Scalesia atractyloides (assembly GCA_947069175.1). Classification (NCBI taxonomy): domain Eukaryota; kingdom Viridiplantae; phylum Streptophyta; class Magnoliopsida; order Asterales; family Asteraceae; genus Scalesia; species Scalesia atractyloides. The sequence goes on along the minus strand of CAMTDV010000030.1, from coordinate 12,859,852 downwards.
TTAGGGTCTTGATATTTTTTCCTTCGTAAATGCATTTATCGTAGCAGTTTTTGCTCGTCGCACGTGTTGTCATGTTAGGCAGCTATGTGGGGTCATGGTATAGTTCACCGAATAACTGTGAACATGTATTGTATCCTCATATAATTACGTTGTTCTTTAATGTTGTGTTGTGTTATATCATTGAATGCTTGCACTTATTGTACATTGAGTTTTAGACCTCTTTTATGCGGTCCTTCGAATGTCGATGATTGATAGCTCTAATTCTAGAGATATTGCTAGTCCAGACCTGAGTAGGGACATGTGATATATGGTTACAACATCACAAAATTTCTGAACCATAATGCTATAGTAGGCAAACTAAGTAACGAATTATAGAGTACCTAAGTACAATTAAGATTTAGAACTAGTTTAGTTTCAAATCCATACCATAAATCAGGCTCACACTTTCGGGGTTAGCAATTCAAACATAATTTCTTTTCTAGACAACGGTGTTTTAGTAGAAAAACTTTGCATAGATCGGTAACTAAGTGATTCAAACTAACAACGAATAATCAATGTTTGCAATCATAAGTGTCAAACCCAATATATATGGGTTGGGCCTTGATAAAGATTTATCAGTGATTTGGTTCATACTTCATACTTCACATAAAAGCCTAATAACGAGGCTATTTATCAGTGATTCGGTTCATACTTCATACTCCACATAAAAGCCTAATAGTGAGGCTAACCTAAAATCTATTAATTAGGGGAAATGGTCCACCTTTGTGGCTCATGGGTTGCCATCATTGGCTTTCACTATTTCACTTCACATGCCCATGTGAGTCTTCTTTTGTATGCCAACAATTGGGTATGATTGCAACAATTTGACACGCTACATGACATAGTTTAATTTTTTAAAAGTTCAACTAGCCCACATTTTCATGGTCCCATAGTTATTTCAACTTGCACTAAACAGACAAAAATGTACTTGTAGCAACATTTGGCAACACATAGTCGACTTCTAAGGTACAATTTTTTTTATGTATAGAGTACAAGTATGATTTTATAAAAAGGCTATCACTTAGATGTTTAGAAATGATATTTTAACACGTCTTCTCGTTTTCAAACATGAGTACCTGTTATGGTTGGAATATTCATGTAGGCTAGTTGTACCGTACTATGTACTTGACAACAACTACGTTTGCACGTGTTTTATTGTTTATATAGGTTCGAATCTCTAGATTCTAAACTTTACGTGTTTTATGAATATCTGAAAAATTAGAAACTACTTAGATGAAACCATTATTACATACAAATTAATAATTGTAATTCAATAAACATGGGTAAAGATTCAACATCTAAAAATATAAATGGATATTAAAAACGAAGAATTGCATAGATTGATGAGAAACTATCTTTCATTTTTACCTAATAATGTTTTTTTCTCTCATAAATATAAACATCATTATTAATTATGACAAATAATATTTACATAGTATTAATTTGTGCCTTTTATATATAAAATAGTGTTTGTATCTCATGCTCAGCATATGTTTATACATACACACTTTTAATCCAATTTTTTTTATTTTTTGCAATTTAACTCACAAAAATTGATTTTTCTTTTTTACTTTTAACCCAAAAGATTTCATCTATTGCAATTTAACCTCACAACTTTTTTTACTTTCAACTTTGGTTATCTATACTTTTCATCTTTTGCAAATTTTCGTTTTACATTTCGTTCTAAATTTGGCAAGTTAACACAATGCACTTGCGTGTGTGATTCAACATTTTTACACTTCATTCTAAATTTTGCAAGTTAACATGGCACATCTGCGTTTGTGGTTTCAACATTTTATGTCTATTTTTCTCATTTGACAGGCTCATCACAACGCGAGTGTCCTAGATCGACATGGTTTTTCTTTACTATATTCTGCGTTTCAGTTTAATTTATTCGCATAAGCACGCTACAATTTTAGTGTTGGTAATCGTTGACGACGATAAGACATTGATGCTATTTGTAAGGTTTCACGCCTCCACTGCAACACGGGAATTAATAATGCTTTACTATAAAATGCAACCTGCCACGTAATCCTTCACAAGTATCTTTCTAATCTGATACATAATTATTAACATGTTCATGTTTTTTTTTTCCAGTTTCCATTGACTTGTATTTTTCTAACGAATTATGTTATTATTATTATTATTAGTATTATTATTATTAGATGATATGAAAAAAAACAAGAGTGTAGATATAATGATTTTGAAGAAATGAAATGTGTAATGTAATAAGCTATTCTATTTCATTGACCAATCAAATTTTTTTTCATTTTCTCGTAATGATCCATTTCATTTTGTCTTTTAGTTATCTAAATAGTTTGATAAGAAATGGAATTGAGTTCCAACTATAATAATCAAGGAAAAATGGTTATGTGATATGATGATGATAAATAACAGTATGTAAAGAGAAAATGGATAATAATCAAAGTAATTCGTTTTGATTATATCTAAGAAAAAGCACTAATTATTGCTTTTCTTCAAGATTATGCAACATATATTTCTCTTTGTACTCTCCGAAATGACGATACAAAACCATTTACATTTCATTCTCCATTTATGTATCTTTAGTCTTTTGCGTTAGTTATTTTTGTGGACATTTCTTTATTTCACTTGAATTTTTATATGACAATTTATTTGTAAATTTTCATGTATTGAAGCAACATTTTGGTCTCTTTTCTTTTAACAAACCCTAAAGAATGAAGCCTGCATAAATAATTTATATGAAGAGTTCTGCAGGTATTCAACTTTAATTTTTACATTTTAATTAAACTTAAATAAAATAAAAATACGTTTTTGTATAATTGGTTTCACACTACCTCCTCTAAGTTCACTTCATTTTGAATTTACATTTTCGTCAGAGAGTTTTTTAGCAAGAAATATTTGAGTACATTGTTGTTCAACTCAAGTCTCCTATATAAAGAACCCTATCAATAGTACTTCTCAAATCTAGCGAAGGGTAAGCAATTGCAACATTACCTTTTTTAGTATTAAAATCAACGTTGCAGGAGAATGAAATATGTATACCTGTATACGTAATCATTTTAGAGAGTATGAAGAAAGATGTGTCTACTTAATCTTTAAAAAGATACATAGGCTAAAACGGTGGAAAAAATAGCGAAGCAAATATTATAATTACTTTTTTAAATAAATTCAAGTAGCTAGAATGGTGGAGAAATTAGCATTAAAACATAGATTTTAATTTTTTTTATAGATTCAATCAAAATGTCGTAGTTACATTAAAACTTGTGATACCCTGAAAACCTTTTCCTCCAAATTCTCAATTAGATAGGGGGATATGTAACAATTTGTAACACCCAGAATTCATGGATTATAATGTTGTTGTACACTATTACCGGTTCACAAATAACGCGGAAATAAATGAGTTTAGACAGGATTTTAGTTCTATATACCATATGGCCAAAAGGAAAGGACCAAATGCACCAAAAGGAAAAACTCGCAAAAGGGGGAAGCCCTTCTAGGGCTTACGACTACTAGAGGCCACCCCACTTGGGGATTTCAACCGTAACCATCAGGGAGAGAGGGAGACGAAGTGATTTTGTAGATTAGGTCTTCAATCGAGGTATTTCTCAAAACCTTGTTACGATTTAACATGTGATTGATCATGGGAAAATCATAATTGACGAGTTTGATGATTAGGGTACACGGGATTTCAGATTTCACAGGACAGTGTAATCGAAATGGAACCCCCACGTCCCTCAAGAATGGTTAGTGATTTAACCACGAAATGGAGGTGTCAATGCTGTGGGATTTCACACAAACATGGAAGAGGATTGACCTTCGAAAAGGTACATGCAGAAGGTATAATCGACGCACGTATTTGGTAATTTGGAGGGACAAGTGGCGTGAGATAGCGGCACAACCACAGACAACTGAGACGAATGATAATTGCTAAATTTAGAAGGAATCGAGGACGATCGACAAACTTCGCATCCGATAACGGCAATGACGATCTTAATGGTAGTCATAGTATCTATGAAGATATGACATATTATGAGCAAGCAGTTGGAGATTGTCAATTGGGTTAGATGAAGTGTCTACACTAGTAGACACATGAAAAGTCAAGCATGGGCTTCTGTGGATCAACATGAGTCAATGATCAGGGAATGAAACAAAGACGCTCATATGTTGCGACGAATAACGATGATGAATCGAGGAACGCTCAGGTTCCTAAGCAATGTGAGAGTGTTATGCAACGATAGATGTATTCTTGATGAGACCATTTGGGTTATCTGTAATACGTGGCAGGCATGCCAATGAGATGACGGTAGCAATGGAGTTGGATGGTATGGACGAGGTCATTAATGCTAATGCAGACGATAACATTTGATGACAGTGTGGGCAATATTAAGGCGATTGATTAATATCGATGAAACCTCTCTAAGAAGGTCAGTTCCTGGGGAATAGCGGGGAGGTCACGTCAAAGTGAAGGCGGAGTAGAGATGTTAAGATCAAGACGAGAATGCCTCTGGGGGAGGCATCGAACCATCGTGTGTTGTTGGTTCATGATGTTAAAATGGACCGTCGTCCAAGCGCCAAATTGAAAGCGAATAAGAGGACCTCTTTGCATGTCAGGGCTTGAAGTTAGGTTTGTGATATGAGCAGGTTGAGAAGCGCATGATAATCACCCTTGAGCAATGGTTGCCATGAGTGTGAACCAATGGCTACATGACGATAAGGATTTGAAGACGAATCCTCTCGTAAGGGGGGAGGGGGTAGACTTGTAACACCCTGAATTCTTGGATTATAATGTTACTGTATAATATTAATGGTTCATGAATAATGCGAGAATTAACGAGTTTAGGTGGGATTTTAGTTCTATAAACAAGACAACAAAACGGGAAGAACCAAATGCAACAAATGGTGAAACTCGCAAAAGGGGAAGTCCTTTTAGGGCTTGCGAGCGCTAGAGGCCACCACACTTAGGGTTTTTAGCCGTAAGCATCATGGAGAGAGGGAGATGAAGCGATTTTGTCGATCTGGTCTTCAACCGAGGTATTTCCTGAAACCTCGGTATGATTTAATGTGCGATTGATCAGTGGATAATCCTACTTAACGAGTTTGATGGTCAAGGTTTCACAAGATTTGGGATTTCTCAAGATAGTGTAATCGAACTGAAACCCCCACGTCCTGCAAAAATGGCTTGTGATTTAACCATGAAGGGAAGTGTTAGTGTTGTGGGATTTCAAGCAAACATGGATGAAGAAACCCTAGATCGACCAGACCGAAATCTAAGTAGATCTATGGAATGGGCTCTTCATAAAGGGGTTAATCTTTCGTTTGGTTTCACGATAATGAGGAATGAAACAGTACTCCGGCTGATCCTGCAAAACAGAACACCGTTAGCTCGCCACGGGGAGAAGGGGTGTTCTCTCCGTGACCACCCTCCGACGTGAGAATAAGTACAGGTAGTCAGGAGTATAGTATGGTAAGAGAAAGAGTAGTTAAGAGTGAATACCTTCTACTTGAAGTCCAAGTTACTTATTTATAGCCAGAGTTTGGGCGCTAAATGAGAGATGATAACTTTAACAGAATCTTTTGCTATTCCGTTAAGTTTTGTGGCCATCCGTTAGTGCACACGGATCATGAGCTCATCAATGGTTAGGGAGATGCCACGTGTCATCATGAGATCACTATATTTTATAAAAGTGAGCATGCCATCACCGTGATCTTTCTCAGTAGTCTAGATGCTGCCATGTGGCAATTGGTTGTAACCGAAAAGATGCTTTACACGATTGGATAGTAGTGGCTTCTAGAAGGTTTCACAGCTGTTACCTATCTATTCCTTGCCACGTGTACAGTCTGTTACAACAGAAAAGATTCCCTTTGCTTCTACACCAACTCAAGAATTTTTGCTAAGGGAGAATTTCTCAGGATTAACTATTTCTTTGCGCGAGAGGCGCAAGTCAGTTAACTGATCTTCTTTCCTCTTCCTGCTGCTTGGCGCAACGTTTTTGGTGAGTACTTGCTTTGATATAAATATCGGTGCAAGGTTTGTACATAAAGTGTTATCCAAGGAATTTGATCAAGGTTAACTTTGAACCTTGCGCGAGCCCGCGCAAGGTGGTTAAGTGATCCTTTCCTTCTTTGGATACTTGGCGCAGGGTTTCAGTGACTTTCCTTGATATAGAAGTCTGTGCAAGGTCTTCTTAGAAGTTAATAATGGGTATGGTTCCCTTGGTTGGCACAAGGTTTTTGGGACCATACCCCTTCAATGGAAGAGGAATGTAAGGTGACGACTATCATGGAAATAGGTACATGTGGAAGGCGTAGTCGACACACTTATTTGGTAATTTGGAAGGACAAGTGGCGTGAGATGGCGGCACAACCACAAACAAACGACAGGTTATGAACGAGCTCCCAGAGATCATCAACTTTGATAGATGAAGTGTCTACACTAGTAGACACATGAAGAGTCATGCATGGGCTTTTGTGGCCCAACAAGAGTCGGTGATTAGGGAGTGGAACATGGATTGATATATAAAGGGAAACGACGCTCCATTTGCTTTCTTCACCAGTTGATATTCTAGAGAGAGAAACAACATATATCCTTCATATTTTCCGGCGACTGCAAAAATTCCGATCATCTTCCTCTTTTTTTTTCTGAAGAAATCCCTTTCTTCAAGAGTTCTTTCTGCAAGGTTTTTATGGCGACTGGATCTAGTTCTGGGAGGGTTGAGGCACCAGCGACGTCTATACTTCCACCATTGAAGTGGGAGAAAGAAAACTTCAATGCCTTGATTGATAACTTTCTGTTTGCTAAGTCCTAGGGAGCTTTTTACCCTAAGGAGGGTGCCACGGCGGCGGATGCTCCGGCTGGCTACATTACGTTGTTCTACGATTATTTTTCCGAGGGTAACTTCAGACTTACGGTGACCCACTTCATGCTTGAATTCTAGACTTCTATAAATTCCATATTTCCCGGTTGAATCCCATGGGAATGGTTAGGATTAGGCACTTCGAGTTCGTCTGCCGGTCGATGCAGATCATACCGACAGTTGAGAAGTTCCGGGTATTTTATCAGCTTCACTGCTCATTGGGCTTTTATTCATTCCAACAACGTGTGCAAGCCAAACAGTTGTTGTTAGTGCCACCCAAATCCTACCACAACTGGAAGCAGAAGTTTTTTATGTGAAAGCGGCGGTTCTCCCGATGGCGAGGCCGGGGAGGAGATAGAGTTGGAGACATTGGCTATTCCGACCAATGAAGTATGGTACCAGAATATCAAGGATGTTCCAAATAGTATTTTGCCAGAGAGGGCATTAATTGCCACGGGGATGAGTATTTTATGGAAGAAAGAAAGATGAGAAAAGCCGGTGTATACCAAGGATGGTGTTGGTATGTTACTTCTCAACCTTTTTAGAGCAACCTTTAATAATTGTTTATTGATGATGTTTTGTTGCTGTGCTTTGTGAAACAGTTGCGCCGTTATATTTTGTCTCTTTCAAGAGAGGCAACGGGAAGATGGCCGCGGTGCCGCTTGAAGAGAATGAAGAACCGTGGTTTGATCAGATCCTGGGAAATTTTGAAATCCCTAAGAAAGAAGATCTGAACGTGCAGCCCTCTGCTACTACTGGTAAGTCAAATACTGCGAAGCCTGAGTTAGTTATTGCAATATTACTTGTAGATACCAACTCTTTAAGTAATATTGCAATGTAACTTATGGCACGACGTTTTCCTTTATTATTGATCATGTAGGTGATTTGCTAAACTTGGGCGTAGGCCCTGACTCCAAGAAGAAAAAGAAGCCAACCGCTACTGCTTCTTCTGCGTCGTTACATCCAAACCAGATCAAAAAACTAAGCCATCTGCAGCTACGAAGGCTGAGGGCAAGAAAGGTACGCGTCTCGTATCTGATTCTTGGTGTGATTATGTGGTGGTGTCAGACTCACTAGAGGGTCTTGCGCCTGTAGGTTTGAGGAAACCAAAACCAGAACCCATCGACACCTCCTCTATTCCTGCTTCGAACCCAGATGATCCTTTGGAGATCCCTGCAAGTCCTGAAGAGGCGTTGAAGCGCACTTCCAAGAAGAGAAAGGAGTCTGAGACTTTACCACCATCTCCGCCGAAAAAGGTTGCGCGGCCGCGCATAGGAAAGAAAGGCAATCTAGAAGCCTTTGCGAAGAAATTTTCTCCTGGTATGTCTTCCTCGTTGCATACTTTTGTAGTAATAGTTGCGCGATATCTTGTTTTGACACTTATGTCTGTTTTTAACACACGCTTCTACTTGTGCAGATAAACTTGTAAAGGCTGCGCCGGTATCATCCTCTTCTATACCGTCGCCGCGCAGGCCTAAGAGCACTGAAGGTGAAGATGTGGACCTGAGCGCCCCTATTTTTGATGCAGACCCCATTATTCCAGAAGGGTCTGAGAAAGTGGCTCCAGAAGAAGAGCTTAAACAAGTTGATGTTGAGAATCCTGCTGGCGAGCAGGTTAAAGATACTGCTTCAGATGTGACTAAGAATCCTGTTGGCGAGCAGGTTAAAGATACTGCCACGGGTGCTGCTGCAGGAGGGTCTGGTTCTGCGGGGCAAGATAACCCAGCCACGCCCGTTCCTGAGCCTTCAACGTTTATTTCTAAGGGTGTTGGCCCTTCCACCAGAGGCGAGTATTTTATGCCAATTTTTGATGGTCCATAGGAGGAGCTACCGATTCGCCCCGAGGAAACGCCTGGGATTACTATTATCGTTCTTATTCTGAGAAGCGGGTTTCTGAGGTCCATCAGCCTGTGTGGAAGGTTAAACAGGGTGATGTTTTTACACATTGGCATTCCTGCAGGGAGTGGTATAGGGCATCTTCCCTCCGGCGGAGGTGAAGCGCCAAGAAGAGAAAAACCATGATGTCACTTATCAAACATTCTTACAAGAGTCTGCTCTTGCCTCTTCCACGATGAACAGAATTATGCGCGAGTGGCGCAACATGAACAAGGAGTGGGATGAGGTTGAGATTGACAAGGCGAAAGCCAAATTTGAAAAAGAGAAGACGTTAAAAATGATCGTGGATTTTGAGGCTGAGAAAGCCAAGTTTGAGTAGTAAAGGAAGACCGAAGAATGGTCCGTGCTTTCTTGGAAGCGGAAATGTGAGGCCGCTGCTGCGCAACATGCTGAGGATCGCAAGCGCTTTGTGGAGGCTTGTGACCGAGATAATAACGAAAAAATTTCTCTGCGCAATGAAATTGAGAAGCTCAAGAAAAAGAAAAATGATGCTGTTGCTGCGGCGGCAGAGGCTCGTTCTCATAGGGAGAGGAGTGAGCAGAATGAGGTAGCAACCAAAATCACTCTTCTCCTTAAGAATAAAGAGATTGATGATCTAACCTCTATGTTATTTGACCAGGCGCGGCTACAAGATGAGGTTGATACTTTGAAAAAGGATATCAACCTTCATTGTACTGAGAAAGCTGAGTTGACCCGCTGTTTAAACCGAAGGCGAACAAAAGATTAACGACACGGAGGTCGCTCGCGCTACAGCAGAAAGCCTGACCGAATCCCTCATGAATCAGCTTACTTGGTTGCGAGAGTATGGGATTGTGGAGGTATTGTCCCTTTCCTGTAATATAAACATCTTCGCTGACTTAATATATCTCATACTGATGCGCTTGTTTACAGATTGCCAACTCTATTTTGAACTCGACGGAGTTAGATGAAAGAGTGTCGGAACTCATGGTGGTAGCACGGAATGATGGCCATGCTGAGGGCTATAAGGAATGCACACTTCATGTGGCCCATGCGCTGAAAACCCAATGGGACACAAGCCGCGCTGCTATGCATGGAACCGACACTGTTGCTCTCTATACTGCTGCCAAAGAGAGTTATGATCATTTACATATTCCTGTCGTGGATCTTGTTGATGCTGCGCTGCAGCATGATGATTTCGTGGATAGACTAAAGGAAATCTTCTCTGAGGCGGAGAAACAAGAAGTTGCGAAGGATGCAGGGAAATAGAGTTAGATTGTGTCTATTTCCGTAGCTGTTTGTATAATTGTTTTTGATGTATCATTCCGTTTGATGCGATAGTACTTCTATTGTGAATATAATATATTTAGTTTACAATTTTTGCATGCGACCAATTACTTGTTTAGGATAGACAAATGAACAATAACCTCATGTATGAGCGTAAGCATTGTGTCATCATGTGGCTCATGAGTATGTGTTTTTGTTTATCCAAAGGAATTGCATGCATTTGTAATAAATATATAAAAGAATGTAAGTAGCTACAGAAAGTATGTTATTTTATTGATAATGCGTAAAGCTTACAATCTGCTACTAAGATTACAAATGAAAACTAATGTAAGCAAGCTCATGTAAAGCGCATGGCTTGATGAGCTCTGAGATTACATGTAACACCTGCGCAACTGCTGAGCGTTCCAGGTCCATGGGACACTGGAGCCGTCCAAGCGCTTCAATGTGTAAGCTCCTTTGCCCAGGACTTCATGAATTACATAGGGTCCTTCCAATTTGGGTGCCAGTTTTCCTGGCTTTTCAACGTTCGATGCTTCGTTGTCGCGAAGTACAAAATCTCCGGGTAAGAAAGTGCATACGCGTACCCATTTGTTGTAATATTTTCCATTTGAGATTTATACTTAGCTTCGCGTATCGCTGCATTCTCGCGCCTCTCTTCAACCAAATCAAGATCAAGTCGGCGCTGCTCTTCGTTGTTCTGTTTTTCAAGAGCAAGCATTCTGGGTGATGGGAGACCAATTTCTGCTGGTATCACAGCTTCTGCGCCATAAACAAGACTAAAAGGTGTTTAGCCAGTGCTTGTTTTTGGCATCGTCCGGTGCGCCCATAGTATACTTGGTAATTCATCTACCCAGCCACGCCGCGCTGTACCGAGACGTGCCTTTATGCCCTCCACTAGTTGCTTGTTTATGCTTTCTACCTGACCGTTCGCCTGTGGGTGAGCAACGGAGGCAAAAACATGTTCGATTCTCATTTCCTGCATCCAGGCTTGCAGTTCTGTAGTGTGAGATTTGGGCCATTATCGGTGATGATTCGTAGCGGTAAGCCAAAATGGCAGATAATGTTTTCCCATATAAATTTACGAACTACCATTGCTGTAGTGGATGCAAATGGCTTCGCCTCTACCCATTTGGTGAAGTAATCGACCGCAACAATAACGAACTTGACTGCGCCCGGCGCATCAGAAAAGGGTCTGATGAGATCAATCCCCCACTATTGGAAAGGCCAAGTGGTGGTTATCGGAACCAAAGGATTCTTTGGGCACAGCGTCTTCGGCGCATGCCTCTGACAGGACATACACTTGCGCAGAATCTCAACTGCATCAACATACATTCCAGGCCAGTAATAGCTTGTACTCATGATCTAGACCACCACCATGCGCGGTCCAGAATGGATACCGCATAATCCCTCGTGGATTTCTCGTATTAAATATTGCGCATCATGTTTGCTCACACAACGAAGTAAAGGTCCAGAATATGACTTTCGGTATAAGATACCATCAGCCATTTCGTAATTGATTGCCTTATATCGTATTTTCCTTGCTTGGACTTTGTCTGCTGGAAGCGATCCATGCAGCAGGTACATAATTATTGGAGACATCTTAGATGGATCTCCGATTTCAAACATGCTTACTTGTTTGAGTGGCACCGATGGGTTGCTTAAAACTTCAATGCGAACCTCTCTTGTTAAATGTTGAAAACTCGTCGCAGCTAATTTGCTCAAGGCATCAGCATGTTTCTTTTCACTTCGATTTACATGAACAACTTTGAATTGCTTAAACTGAGTGATGAGTGCTTTCGCTTGTTCAAGATAGAGGGCCATGATGTCGCCCTTTGCATCATAAGAACCGATAATCTGTTCAGCAACAAGCTTAGAGTCTACATGAGCTGTTAAGTGAGATGCACCCATCTTATAGCTAGGCGCAGCCCTGCTAAGAAAGCTTCATATTCTGCTTTTTTGTTGGTACTCTTAAACTCAAGCCGAATTGCGTAAGTGAATTCTGCACCGTCTGGACTTAACAAACGTAATCCTGCTCCTGTCCCATTGTTGTTTGATCCGCCGTCAGTGTATAAGATCCATTCTCTGTCATCGATAATGGGAACTGGATTTAGAGTTGCTTCACATTCTTCAACCTTATATGTTGGAATTTCAGCAATAAAGTCGGCTAACACCTGACCCTTGATAGCTGGTCTTGGTTTGTAACATATGTTGTACGCTCCCAATTCAATTGCCCACTTCGCGAGGCGTCCCGAGACATCTGGTTTAGATAAAACTTTACCAATATGATAAATTGTTAGGACCGTAATGACGTGCTCTGAAAAATACTGTCTCAGCCTGCGCGAAGCATGAACAAGAGCTAACACTAATTTTTCCATTATAGAGTATCGAGTTTCTGGATCATTTAGCATTTTACTGATGTAATATATTGGAGATTGAACACCCTCACGATCCACCATTAATACAGCTCCAACTACCATTAGAGATGCTGAAAGATAAAGAATCATCGGCTCTTTACTGCGCGGCGCAGTAAGTGTGGGTAATTGAATAAGACAATCCTTCATTTCTTGAAAAGCTTCCTCCGCTTCGGGAGTCCATGAAAACGTTTTACTTTTGACACATTTGCGCAAGGTTCGGATAAATGGGAATGATTTCGCAGCATGATTAGCCCAAAAACGATTAAGCGCAGCTAATCTCCCAGCCAATCGTTGCATTTCTTTGATGGTGGTGGGAGACGACATCTTTGGATGGCCTCCACCTTTTCAGGATTGACCTTGAATCCTTCCTTCGTAACCACAAAACCTAGGAATTTTCATTCTTCCATGCCAAAAGAGCATTTCCTTGGGTTTAACTTCAAATTGACCTTGCGCAAGGAATCAAAGGTTCTCTTGATATTTTCTAGCATTATTTCTTCTAAATTGCTCATGATGACCAAGTCGTCGATATAAACTTCTATTGTCTTGCCAATGTCATCGCCAAAGACAGTGTCTATTAATCTTTGGTAAGTAGCTCCCGCATTGCGGAGACCAAAGGGCTTTTTTGTGTAGCAAAAAATTCCTTTCTCCGTGCGAAAAGCTGTTTTGTCTTCGTCCTCTTTTTTCATCAGCACTTGATGATATCCTTTGTAACAATCTAGGAAACATTTCCAATGGAAAGAAGCTAATGAATTGACTTTCTTGTCTATCTCGGGAAGAGAGTAGCAGTCTTTAGGACACGCTTTATTCAAATCTTTAAAATCAACACACAACGCCAGCCGCCATTGTGCTTTTTCACCATTACTGGGTTTGCGACCCAGGTTTGATATTTGACTTTGCGCAGGATCCCAGCTTTCAATAATTATACAACTTGCTCATTCATTGCTTCGGTCTTTTCGGATCCAAGGCTGCGCTTTTTCTGAACCACCGGCTGCGCCGTCGGGAAGACATTCAAGCAATGCTCAGCTATCTTGCGCGGAACCCCTACCATATCTGCAGGAGTCCACGCGAAGATATCCATATTTTGAAACAACAAGGTCTTAAGTTTTGTGCGACTCGCCATAGAAATTGGAAGACCAAGGATAATTGGTTGCTCGGGATACTTATTGTTCAGTACCCATTTTTCAGGTTCATTTGGTGATGTTGATTTAGCTGTCTTAACAACTGGTTCTTCAATAGACATAATCTCTTTCCGCGCGAAGATGATAGCTACTCCAGTTGGCGTTGGGAAACCACATGCAGCGTGAGGCGCAGATGAGATCATGCTGAAATCTCGTTGCGTTCGTCTCCCTAATAACACGTCGTGACGGGATGTTGCTGGCATTACCATGAAGTTCACTTGAATGGTGCGCGAGTGTTTTCCATCTGAAAGAATCACTGGAAAAACTATTTGTCCAAGAGGGAAGACAACCTCATTGCAGAATCCAGTAAACGGGAAGTGAACTGGTTCTAGGCGTGCCTTGTCTTCCGGATCTAACTGTTTGAAGCATTGTTCATATGATATCCATAGAACTTCCCGGATCTATGAACATATAGTCGGTCCGGTAATGGCCAAAGATGCCTGAAATTATCACTGGTCTTTCTTCCTGAGGCCCACCTGGAACCACAGGAAATATCACTTGTTGCTCTCGCCATTTTTCTCCTCGGAACCTTTGAAAGCTGCGCTTCGCGACGAGCTCCCTTGGATCATGGCAACTTGTTTCATCTTTTTATTGCTTGGCCCCTCATCACCGTGCGTGAGTTGCCTGACCTCTTTTCAAACAGATTGCACCAAGTGTGTCAGCTTACCACTTTTTAGGGCCTTTTCAATTTCTGTGCGTAGGCTAATACGATTATCGGTTGTATGCCCTGTGTCCTTGTGGAAATCACTGAAGAGGTTTGGGTCTTGGCCTTTTTTGTTCTTCATGGGCTTAGGTTGTTTGAATTGGTAATTTTCAATGCTTAAGACTTCCGCAAGAGATTTGGTGAGAGGAGTCCACTATCGCTCTCTATTCTCATTCTTAATAGCTTTCTGAGTTGTGATTTTGTTAATCGTTGCGCGGGCATCCATTGGAAAGTATCGTGAGTAAGAACTCTGGTTCGAGTCCTTTCAACTCTTTTTAAACTTCCGACCTCCTTTGCTCAAATCTTCAGGACGATGTTGAGGTACAGGAGGTCTGTTTGAATTAAGGTTGCGCTCGGTCTGCACATAGACCTTGGTTGCTGCCATAAGCTTGTCCCAACTTTTGAGTAAACCAGTAGTACCAGAAAGTACCTTAATCATTTCGTCACATCTTACCGCGTACTTGAACTGTGTGCGGATAAGATCTTCGTGTACATCACCGATCTCCAAAACTTCCTTGTTATAATGCGTAATAAAGTCCTCCAAATTCTCATTGTCTCTTCGCCAAATATTCATTACATCGGACGAATCTCTAACATAACAACGCTGCTGACTGAAATGAGTAAGGAATTTTTCCTTAAGATCATTCCATGAAGAGAGCTTACCTGTTGGTAAGTTGTCGAACTAGAGTCGCGCAGCTCCGGTTAATGTTTGGACGAACAGATGGCACCACATAGGTAAAGTCCATCCTCCAATAAGTCCTGCTCCAGTAAACAAACGCATGTGATCATCTGGATCTGACAATCCATTAAACTTTCCACATTTGATGGCAATTTTGCTCGTACTAGCGGGGCTAGAGCGATTTCCTTCACGAATTTTGATTGTTCTGCCACTTCAGCAGGTCGGTAAATCAAGTTGTAATCATGCCCCGCCTCGGGATTATACACTGCTCCGATTCGAGGTTTGTAACTGGCATGATCTGCAGATAAACGATTGAAGACACTTGCACTATCTCCTTCTTCATAAGTCTTGTCATACTCATCATATTGGGTGTCCCTCTTCTGCAACGATCGCGGGCCCAAAGGTGAGTGAACTGAAGGTCGTCGCTGGACATTCTCTTCCTGATGTCTGTTACCAGAATGAATAGAATCATTTCTGGTTTTAGAATACATCTCAGTTTCATGCACAGATACATGCGAAGGTGCACGATCTTGCTTCTGAGTTCTGTAACTCAATGCTCGGGGCGCCAGCAAAGCACGGGCTTGCGGTGCACCAACTGGAGCTTGAAAAGCTGGAGTTCCGGTTTGAGCACATAACTTAGCATACATGGCGTTTAGAGCAATTTGAGACTTAATCAACCATGATAATGGAGTTTCCACAGGAGGAAGAATTGATGCAACGTCAACATGAGGGGCCGCTGGTGTTACTGGTATACTTGCATGATCAGGATCATACGGAATATCAGCTTCACCGGACGAATCTCCATGATTTGTCCATCGACCTAAGGAGCTCCGCTAACATGACGGATCTCCAATCGATGACCTGGAAACGATGATCCATCAGCCATGAAGTTGTAGATCCGAGTGAAACGAAACGAGAGATGAGAGAAAAAGGGAATCAGTGGGCGCCAATGAAGAAACCCTAGATAGACCAGACCGGAATCTAAGTAGATCTATGGAATGGGCTCTGCAAAAAGGGGTTAATCTTTTGTTTGGTTTCATGACAATGAGGAATGAAACAGTACTCCGGCTGATCCTGCGAAACAGAACACCGTTAGCTCACCACGGGGAGAAGGGGGTTCTCTCCGTGACCACCCTCCGGCGTGAGAATAAGTACAGGTAGTCGGAAGTACAGTATGGTAAGAGAGAGAGTAGTTGAGAGTGAATACCTTCTACTTGAAGTCCAAGTTACTTATTTATAGCCAGAGTTTAGGCGCCAAAATGAGAGATGATAACTTTAACGGAATCTTTTGCTATTCCGTTAAGTTTTGTGGCCATCTGTTAGTGCACACGGATCGTGAGCTCATTAATGGTTAGGCGGATGCCACGTGTCATCATGAGATCACTATATTTTATAAAAGTGAGCATGCCATCACCGTGATCTTTCTCAGTCGTCCAGATGCTACCATGTGGCAATTGGTTGTAACCGAAAAGATGCTTTGCACGATTGGGTAGTAGTGGCTTCTAGAAGGTTTCGCAGCTGTTACCCATCTATTTCTTGCCACGTGTACAGTCTGTTACAACAGAAAAGATTCCCTTTGCTTCTGCACCAACTCAAGGATTTTTGCTAAGGGAGAATTTATCAGGATTAACTGTTTCCTTACGCTAGAGGCGCAAGTCAGTTAACTGATCTTCTTTCCTCTTCCTGCTGCTTGGCGCAACGTTTTTCGTGAGTACTTGCTTTGATATAAATATCGGCGCAAGGTTTGTACATAAAGTGTTATCCAAGGAATTTGATCAAGTTTAACTTTGAACCTTGCGCGAGCCCGCGCAAGGTGGTTAAGTGATCCTTTCCTTCTTTGGATACTTGGCGCAGGGTTTCAGTGACTTTCCTTGATATAGAAGTCTGCGCAAGGTCTACTTAGAAGTTAATAGTGGGTATGGTTCCCTTGGTTGGCACAAGGTTTTTGGGACCGTACCCCTTCAATGGAAGGGGAACGTAAGGTGACGACCATCATGGAAGGCGTAGTCGACACGCTTATTTGGTAATTTGGAGGGACAAGTGGCGTGATATGGCGGCACAACCACAAACAAACGATAGGTTATGAACGAGCTCCCAGAGATCATCAGCTTTGATAGATGAAGTGTCTACACTAGTAAACACATGAAGAGTCATGCATGGGCTTTTGTGGCCCAACAAGAGTCGGTGATTAGGGAGTGGAACATGGACACTCGTATGATGCAACGAATAAAGGTGATGAATCAATGAATGCTCAGGTTCTTGAGATACGTGAAAGTGCCACGCGATGATTGGCTATAGATTTTTGGCAAGCGGTCTCAATAAAGAAGCATAACTCGGTGATGACTATCAATTTACTAAGAGAAGAAAGATCGTATTGCTATTGTCTCTTATGGGACCATTTAGGTTAGCTGCAATACGTGCCAGGTGTGTCAATGAGATGACAGTAGCAACGAAGTTGGATGGTATGGACGATGTCATTAATGCCACTGTAGACGATGACATTTGATGACGTTGTGGGCAATATTAAGACGATTGATTAATAGCAATGAAAGCTCCCCTATAAGGTTGATGCCTAGGGAATAGTGGAGAGGTCACGCTAGAGTGGCGACCGATTAGAGATGTTAAGATCGAGACGAGAATACCATTGGGGGAGTCATTCAACCAGCGTGTGTCATGAGGTTAAAACGTACGTTAGTCCAAGTGCCAATATTGAAAGTGAATAGGAAGACGACCTCCTTGCATGTAAGGGCTTAAAATTAGGTTTGTGATATCATCGGGTTTATAAGTGCCTGATAATCATCCTTAAGTAATGGGTGTGTCGACTTTGAGGCAATGGTTATGTTACTCCATGATGAAATGATTCGCGGCTGAATCCGCCTGTAAGGGGGGTAGACATGTAACACCCCAAATTCTAGGAGTATAACTTTCTTGTATAATATTACAGGTCAAGAAAACACGAGAACAACTTTATACCTGATTTTAGTTCTATAAATGAGATGGAGAAAAGGGAAGAACTAAATGCGCCAAAAGGCGAAACTCGCAAAAGGGGAAGCCTTTTTAGGGCTTGCAGCTGCTAGAGGCCATCCAGTTGAGGTTTTTGGCCGTAAGCATCAGGGAGAAAGAGAGAGAGAGAGAGAGACAAAGTGATTTTGTCAATCGGGTCTTTAATAGAGGTATTTCTCGCAGCCTTTTTACGATTTAAGGAGTGATTGATCATTAGATAATCCAAACTGACGAGTTTGATAATTAGGGCTTCGCAAGATTTGGGATTTCACTAGACGAGTGTAACCGGGAATTCAATTCGCACGAGTACTTCCAATTTGAGGTATGATCACATCCCAATTGGTGTTAAAATTCTGATTTAGGTTAATTTATTGGTAATATGGAGCCCAGGCCTAACCGGGATTGGCTAGGTTTGATCGTTAATGGTCGATGGTGATTGTGGGTGTCGGCTGAAGCCATGGTGGCCTACGACGAGGCTGCCAGTGGTCGTAACCAAACCCGAAAGGGTTTGGTGGAGAGTTGACACAGTTACGGTGGTAATGATGGTTCGACGGTGGTGTGACGGTTTGGAGGTAGTGGTAGGTTGGTGGCAGTAATCGGTCATCCTTGTGGGTTCAATAAGATTCAATCACAGTTTTTGTTCTAGCACTTCAAAATAATATCCGATCTTCAAAAACATACTTGCATGTATTCCTCTTCGTTCAATATTTTCATCAATTTTCTTTTGTTGTTCTTCTTTTTCTTTCCTCAGTCTTTCATTTTCTTGTGCCAGGCTATCCACATTAACATTTAACAAATAAACCTACTTTTTTCAATCTAAGATCTTCTCATTATTTAGTTCTTGAAAGTAATCATATTCCATTTCTCCAAGATCATCTAAATTTGGTGTAGGGAATCTTTGTTTCGATGATGAGGGGCTTGTTTGATTTGGTTTTGATGATGATGGTTTTGGTGTTTGATTGAGATGGTAATGATGTTGGCTTCTTTATGTGGATTTTATGTGTTGTTTCAATATCAACTACCACTTCTATAATAGGCGTTCCCTTTCTAACATTCACACCTTCAGCTTCAACTCTCTCTTTGACAGGCTTTACAACTGGTTCTTTAATCTATTCAGCAAGCAACTGGTACAGCTGTTTATTCTATGACTAGTTCATTTACACTTTCTTTGATTAGATCTTCATCAGGTTCCTGAATTAATCTTAACCCTATATCTTTTCTTGTTTTCTTTGTTGCTCGTGATCCGGTCTTTTTAAGTGTAGACTTTGCGGTACTTTTCTTATATCCACTAACTTTCTTAACAACCCTGGGTACTTTAACCTTGGGAACGTAATCTTTGTCCTTTTCTTCTTTAGTTGTTTTAGAGTGATCATTCTTTGCAAATCTAAGCTCTTGGATCATACGAACCCTGTTGAACTGGGTTTATTCATCACTTTCTGTTTTCTTGTCACCAAATTTTTCTTTGTCAGAAGTAGTAGACACAACTTTTGGTTCTTATTCAACCATTTTTCGTTTACCCTTTGCTTTTTCTGCTGCCTTGGCTTTCTTTGACTTAACATGTGATTCTTGACTGTCTTCCTCCTTCTTAATCCTCTTACTCTTTGAATATCTGAAGCTTTTCATAGCTTTATCTTCATCGGAAGAACTTTTATTGTTCATCTGTTTGTTATTTTCTAGAGCTTCATAATCTTTGTTTTTCAAGTATCCAAATAAACCCCTGAACTTAGGTACATCTTTTTCAGGTTTTTCCTTTGCAAGAAATCAGTACATGAATAGTAAGACTATTCATGTGTTCTAGTTCCATCTTGTCAGTCTTGATCTTCTCCAAACCTTCTCACTGGTAATCTATAAACATCTGAACAAATTATGGATACATCAACCATCTTCCTTGAGTAATATTATCCTTCAAAAAATCATCATCGAAAGGTTAAACTTTAAATTAAGCATAGAGCAGCACGGCACTCATCAAATAATCTTGTACGACATCGTAACCTCATTTCTAGTGCCCTAAACATTGTACGACCACATGCATCAAAAACTTGTATGGTCTGGCTACACATATTTTTGCATAACTTGTTGCATTGATTTCACCAACATAACCCATCCTTTGGAAACATCCCTTATCTAATCTATCATCTAAAGTATCAGGATCTTTTGCAGTGTCTTTGAATTCTAAGATTTTTCTTATCAAGTCACAACCTTTTGTTTCTGAGTAGTAGAGTGTATCTCTGGTGGATCTAACTAACAGTCCACAATGGCATTGTTCCAAAATTCTCTAATGTGTGATTCATATGGAACTCTCACTTTTCTTCTTTAGTTGTTTTAGAGTGATCATTCTTTGCAAATCTAGCTCTTGGATCATACGAACCCTGTTGAACTGGGTTTATTCATCACTTTCTGTTTTCTCGTCACCAAATTTTTCTTTGTCAGAAGTAGTAGACACAACTTTTGGTTCTTATTCAACCCTTTTTCGTTTACCCTTTGCTTTTTCTGCTGCCTTAGCTTTCTTTGACTTAACATGTGATTCTTGACTGTCTTCCTCCTTCTTAATCCTCTTACTCTTTGAATATCTGAAGCTTTTCATAGCTTTATCTTCATCGGAAGAACTTTTATCGTTCCTCTGTTTGTTATTTTCTAGAGCTTCATAATCTTTGTTTTCAAGTATCCAAATAAACCCCTGAACTTAGGTACATCTTTTTCAGGTTTTTCCTTTGTAAGAAATCAGTTTTTCAATAGTAAGATATTCATGTGTTCTAGTTCTATCTTGTCAGTCTCGATCTTCTCCAAACCTTCTTACTGGTAATCTATAAACATCTGAACAAATTATGGATACATCAACCATCTTCCTTGAGTAATATTATCCTTCAAAAATCATCATTGAAAGGTTAAACTTTAAATTAAGCATAGAGCAGCACGACACTCATCAAATAATCTTGTACGACATCGTAACCTCATTTCTAGTGCCCTAAACATTGTACGACAACATGCATCAAAAACTTGTATGGTTTGGCTACACATATTTTGGCATAACTTGTTGCATTGATTTCACCAACATAACCCGTCCTTTGGAAACATCCCTTATCTAATCTCTCATCTAAAGTATCAGGATCTTTTGCAGTGTCGTTGAATTCTAAGATTTTTCTTATCAAGTCACCACCTTTCGTTTCTGAATAGTAGAGTGTATCTCTGGTGGATCTAACTAACAGTCCACAATGGCATTGTTCCAAAATTCTCTAATGTATGATTTATATGGAACTCTCACTTCAGTTATCGCCTTGAAAAGTTTTGGTCGTTTCAAGAAAGGGATTATTACTTTGAAGTGTGTAGCTTTCTTATCAATCTCATCAAGTAGTGCAACGATGTTGTGCTTTAGAGCCTTATCCTTGCTATTGATGAGTCTCACCATTTTCTACAAGCAAAACTATAACAAAGCATAAATCCAAAAATATATAAAAACTGGACCTTTAGATTTTTAAAACAAATCATTCCAAGTGTATGACTACTATGCGTATGACCACATCAAACGTAGGTGTGATGCGCACGTATGACCTGTTTTTATTAAAGTTCAGCGTATGGCTCATACGAGCGTGTGAGTCTTACGCACATGACCATTTGACCAAGTCTATTTGGTCAGTGTATGACCCATACAAGCGTAGGAGTCCTACGCTTGTTTTGACCAAAAAAGCATGTCCAATTCTTCTGTTTTAGAATGATCTAAATACATCAATATATTTAGACTAGACCGATTAACAAAAACTCTTAATCAATTTCACCATGCAATCATCCAAACTCATGAGATCTGAAACTTAGGGTTTCAGTTTTAACCTTTTGATGGATTTAGACTTTTTCATGTGTTATAGTATCAATTACACATGTCAATAGACTTCAAAGTCAACAGTCCTTGAATCGATGAACACTAAGAACAAACATGTTAATACGACTGATATCTTACCTTCTGATGCTATGTTAATATCACACAATCACAATGACACATATTTTTGTTTCAAAATCAAAAGATTCTCAATAATTTGTTTAGGTTTTTATCATGCTCCTCTTTTGAACATATGAACTAAACACATGACCATAATCCTTATATATGGAGCGTTTGACTCTTGCGCGCGTATGAGTCATACGCATGGAGAACTCCTGCGTTTGACCACTTTTCAAGCTTTTAATCAAGTCCAAGTTAAGGACCTTGATTTAACATTTCATGATGAAATTCCAGTTATTAAACATTTTGCCTTTTCCATTCCAAGATGTGTTAACTTTAAGTTCAAACACTCTCGAGAAATTCTCGAACCAACTGTGCACTAGTTCAGTCTTTGTAATATGTGAAAAGATTTAGTATTCCAACATCAGTTGTTGAAAATAAAGTTGAAATGTAAAATCTTTTTGAATTATCCAAAGTTTATACTAAAACACACTGAAAATCTTTTTGGATTTTCGAATGAAAAACAAGAAAATGCAATGCACGCAAACAAATAAACTATTTACAAACAAAGCTTCTTATGAGATTCGTACTAGAGGATCATATCAGTTATGTGAGACAAATCAGCTGCAATGTTAATTTTTAATAAACACTCAGTATCAAATAATTAACATCGATTATTGGTATTGTTTATCCATTTAAACTCAAATATGCTTATATCTCAGGCATTTACTTAATGTGATATGAATTAGGTAATTTTAAAACATATTAACCTATGGTTCCCACCACACGACATACTCGCGTATAAAGATATGCTCGAGAAATCATCTTATGGGTGAATATATTTAGTTTACATTCATATGGGGTAGTGCAAAACTTTAGTAACTCAAGTTAGTACCACCATACAGACAAACAGTTTGAAGCTCAACTTCAAGTAGTGTTCCTCTTTGGTATCTTTTGAGCTTACAATCATATCTTTCAATAATCATTCACCTTTTGAGGGTTTACGCATTATGCATTTTGTTAAAGTATTATAGAAGTTCTAGGTTAACACCATCATGTAGACAAAAGAACTTGAATAATACCCCAGATTTTAAACTAATATAAAGACCTAATATCTCAGTATTTCGACAATTCTTTCACACAAAATTACGGGACTAAAAACATATGCCAATAAGATGTGACACACAATCAGTTAACAGTTCATTATGATTGCGTATCACTTATGCAAACCTTTTATTAACATTGAGGCTACCAATACATCGATTAGTGAGATTATTATCAACATATAAAAACTTTCCAAATCTTTAGCATGTCGTGATATTCCACTGATATACTATCATTTCCTCTATTTGCAACAAAAACCTCATTTTAACCTTTTTCAATGTTTTTGAAATATTGAATGTTTTTGGATTTTCTAAACATATTTCTCCCCCTAAAATCAAACATATTTTTGAAAATTTAAAAAAATATATAAAAATTAAAAACAATAAAAATGACTTCCGATGAGGTTTACTTCTTTGAAGATTCAGAAATCTTGGTTTCACTCTTTTCACCCCCCCCCAAAGCTAGTTCTTTTATACCACTGATTTTAAGAAAATATCAAAACGTTACTTATTAAATGCTTTGGTAAAAAGATCAGCTTTTTGCTCGTTGGTATGAATTTTGACTACTTTTACCAACTTATTCTCGTAAAAGTCACGAATGAATTGATAAAGTATTTCAATATGTTTTGTTTTAGAGTGGTTTAAGGGATTTTTAGTGATAGAGGTAACTGCTTCGTTATCTACATGAATTGGAGTAGTAAAAATTGCAAATCATAATTGTTGGTCCGAGATGGAGAAAAACTTCTCTTAACGTAATATGGCAAGTGATTTCAACAAATATGAAAATAGTGTGTGGAAATAGAAATCGAACTTTCAAGAAACAACAACTTACAGAATTTTCAAGTTTATATCACTTTGAAACGGAATGGTTTACAAGGTGATTGTATGGTTATTAACTAATACAAACGAATACTTGTGTAATTATGTGGTGAAAGGGCTGTAGAGTGTGATATGTATTTAATGCTAAGCTTGACTCATTCTCCCTTTCGGTATAACTTCCTATTTATAGGAAGTGTTAGGTATGAATAAACATTTGTTTATTCATACACTTGCTCTACATAAAGGTGCTGTTTGACCTACTCATTGAATCTTCTAGGGTCAGCTTGCATCTTCAAATGTGGCAGAGCTTCGATTTTCGCAGAAAGTGGGTTCATCAGAAATTCTGATGACTCCTTATCAAAATTTCTGATGAACTTTTAATCAGAAATCCCGATGATCAGATTTTACCAGATACTGATAATTTTCATCAAAAACATCATCAGATCCATCAGAATGGTCTTATTTGATTGTCTTTTCTTGTTCTTGATCAGTTTCTGATTCTTGAAAAGATGTATTGAACAATTCTGGTGTCCTGCCTTGTTTCTTCTTGTTGCTTTGACCTTCACGACTTTATCTTCTTCTATAGATCAAGCTGATTACATTTTTCTTCAATACTTACATACAAAAGTTTCCTAACAGTTTCCCCCTAAGTATTGTAAGAAAAATGATAGCTCATAACAATAGAAAATACTTCAAAACAAAACTTCAAACACCCAAATAGTAAAATAGATTCAACTAACAATGTTTTGGACATAACATAAAATTAAGAAGTGTTCTTAGTTGATCTTCAAACCACTCTTGTAAACATCTCCCTTTTTCAACTGCTTCTTGTGCACAATGATCTTGTTTGTAGTCTTGTATAGATCCTTGTACCATCCTCTAGCAGTCTTCCATTCTTCCATTATATCATCAATTTTCTTTCTCAGTTGTTCATTGTTTCTCCCCTTTTTCTTGAGTTGTTCCTGTTTCTTGTTCATGCAATCTTTAATGTAGTTTATGGTCTGATTTGAGTATCTGCATATTTCATCAACTCTGAACAGAGCCCTTTCGTCATTGAAATCTTTGAACACTACAGACAGTTCAGCTGCTTCAAAGATGACTCATGTTCTGGCTTCAGAAACACGTTCAGCTGGAATGGATGTGACCGGAGGTGGTATGTGCACTTTCTTGCTAAAATCAAATGTGCTGCTTAGATTAAAATCTGCCAGGGCTGCCCTTTGATATAACTTTCTTCA
Organism: Scalesia atractyloides; assembly: GCA_947069175.1. Taxonomy (NCBI): domain Eukaryota; kingdom Viridiplantae; phylum Streptophyta; class Magnoliopsida; order Asterales; family Asteraceae; genus Scalesia; species Scalesia atractyloides. The sequence goes on along the minus strand of CAMTDV010000030.1, from coordinate 12,834,771 downwards.
TGCTTCAGTGATGTTGTTCAAAGCCCTTCTGTTGAACTTTGTTTTCCCTTTTTCTTTATCAAAATGTTGTTTCATCTTTATAACATCTAAGGGCTGATGTTCATTAGCCAGGTCAATTATCCACAACAGTTGTTACACTGTCATTTAACCTGATCAGGGTATACTTGTTCTGTTCATATGTTCCCATGACTTTGCCTACATGAGTCTGACTGTCTACCCTATCAACTTTAACTATTGGATTTGTAAGAGGTATATGAAGAATAGTCTCGTTTCTTCTTAGTCTTGCATCAACTCTTCTTTTACTTATAGGACTAATAGGTCTTTCAAGCTTATCTACCTCATCATTCAAGTAGTAGTCCTTCAGGTGATGTTCAGGAAACATCATGGTCTCTTGATTAACATCTAGCACTGTGTATTCTTTCTTCTTTCCTTCAGGGCCTGTTCTGACCTCTGTTCTTGGCTTCTTTGAAGATGTTACTGAGTCTTCCCATTTCCTCTTTTCTGATAGGATTAACTGCTCACTAAATGTTGTTTCTCTTGAAGAAGTTATCTTTGGTTGATTCTGTTGTGTACTTCTTTCTTGAACATTGATAGTCTTTGGAACAGATGTGTGAGAGGTTGCAATCCTTTCTTTAAATCTGGCTTTGGAATAGGAGGTGGAGGTCCATGGGTGTATGTCTGGGTGGACTGATTGGTTTTTCTTGTTCTGGTGGGATGATTGGGGTGGTTTCATGTTTCTTCTGATGAGATTCTTTAGTGGCAATAGGGATTTTGAGTTCATGCACATCTACCTTTACCAGTGTGGCAACATTTAGTTGTAGTCTTTTTACAAGTGCTTGCACATCTTCCAACTTTTGTATGTTTTTTCCTTCTGCTTCGTGGATTTTCTTGAACTCTTCTGTGCTTTGAGTTTGATGCTTGCCCATTCCCTTATCATCTTGTCAAGTGCATCTGCAAAGCTATTGTTGGTAGCCCTTAAACTTTGAATTTCTTCCAGAATTTTGCCAGTATTTGAGGAGCTTCCAGTCTCTACAGCTTCAGAACCTTTGACTTGATCTCTTTCATCTCTTGAAACATTTTTGCAAAGTCTACTGCAAGCCTGTTGTTATCTAATGACTTTTGGATTCTCTATAGGTACTTCAGGCCTTCTGTATTCTCTTCTGATTGTTTTCTGATAGTTTCAACAGATTCTGACAAAATCTTTATATCAGATCTTTGGCTTTTTATTTCTTCTATCAATATATCAAGCTTTTTCTCAATAGGAGATTTTTCTTTGCAGACTTTGACTACACCGTCCAATGCTTCAACCAACTATTCTTTTGTTATGATTGGTTCAGTGGGTAATGGGGGATCAACAAATGTTCCCCCTCTAACACCAACAGAATACATACTTGCTGCTGTTGCAAAGTCATGAGGTTGGTCAAATGGCCAATCCTGCACATCTTTACTAGATTGAAACACATTCAGATTATGGTTTCTTCACTTCCTTGAATCATTGTTGGGACTGATTCTCTGTGAAATGTTGAGAAACTCTTACTTTTCTCACCCAGGTTTCCTTGATCAGCATGCTGATTTCCACCTGTTGCCATCACATTCTCCTCCTCATTATCTGACTCAGAGACTGGATATTTGGAACTGCTCATTTCTTGACTTGCAGAGATAGGTTTACTAGGTGCTATTTTATAACTTCCTTTAATGGATTCATCAGAATCTGTTGAGTTTGCAACAATTTTTTCATTAAAGTTAGTATTTTGTGCACCTGTTTCTGCCACGAAAGATGCCTCAGCATGATGCTGTTCAACCCTTTGACTGTGTTAATTCTGTTCATCAACCTCCATATTTTCTGGTGACAGTCTGACTGTCTGCTCTTCATCTTCTGTCCGTGTTGCCATTGATTCTTGATCATCATGATCTGCTGGAGATGTACTGTCATAAACTTCAATTCTTTCTGGTTCTCTGTTCAGTGTTTCCAGATAATGTGCCATGTAAGGTGATTCCTCTGGTATCAGATTCATCATGCTTTCTGGTATGGCAGGAACATCACTATTTGATTTTCCATAAGGTAGTTGCACACCATGGTTTCATTACCTCGGATTTCCACGTATTTTTTCTGATACAGGTAGTTCTACATTCCTTTCAGCAAAGGTTTCCACAACAAGTATTGACCAAAATCTGGGAAAAGGTAAGTGAGTATCAATTTTCCCTGATTTTATTAAGACAAACCTTCTCATCAGATTGAATATTTATGTTCCATAATCAATGTTAGTCCTAGTGATGAGAAAAAAACATGGGTGTTAAAAAAGTCATATTAATCTGATTAGTGCCTCCTATTTTTGAAGCTAAACACTTTGTTAGAGTCTCCATCATTACTTGCTAGAAGGCAGGTAACTCGTTTCTCTTGAAATCAGTTATCTTTGATATCTTTCTCTTGTAACCCATTACTATATCAAGTTGTTCAAACATGTTGTCTTTTTCTGGTACTGCATCATAGTGATCATTTATGGGTAGTTCCGGACTTTCTCTAATCCTGTCAGGTGTAATGACAATTGATATGTCACCCCATTATTAAGCTGTTACTTCGTTTGTACCTGTTCTGTTGAGTGTCTTGACGAGTTGTTGTAAGATATTCTTTGGTACCTCTTTGGATTGATTAGAGCTTGAGCAAGAGGGCATCTAGACAAAAATTCTATTAAAATCTGGCATTTTTCATCGTAAGTATCGATGTTGGAGTTCATCTGTACGTTGTTGCTCTTCATTGGCAGAAGTCTTCGTCCCTGATGAATTGAACTATGTGTTCAATGGGTGGGTTGTTGAGGTTAACTGGGTTGATTGCGGCCATGGTGATTGATTTTTGCTCGAAGGAATATTTCTAGGGTTCTTGAGTTTGAAGTGGGTTAAGGAGTTGCAGATGTTTTATCTCGTCCTTTGAATGTTGTATATATAGAGTTTGTGAGACAAAGATCATGGGGTGTAAATCATGGGTGGTTAGTATTTAAGATGGTTAATGACATTTTAATGATGTTTAATCATTTCATAAAACAACTATCAAAATAGGCTTTTGATACATCTCCAATTTTGAGTTATCTTTTAAGGATAATTGGAGAGGAAAATTGATTGGAGAATACTAAGACTACCTCCTATGGGCCTGTTGGAGGCATGCCCTTCAAAATCCTTACTTGCCCTTAGCATTGGAGAACTTTGTCCATGAGAGCCTGTAGCAATCAAGCCCTTCTACAAGGGCATGGATTTTCTTGGTTATTGCATTTAGGGTGGGCCCAAAGTAAAAGAAAAGTAAAGGTTTTGTTTAAATATTGTGTGTAGTAGGTAGGTGATGAGGTGGAAATTAGGAAGGGTAAGGATATTTATATGGTTGAAGATTAAATGAGGGTTTTTAAGGATTTATAAGGATATGACGTGGCACATGATGTGGTAGCTAAGGGCGCCTAAGGGCGCACATAGCACTGGAGATAGTCTAACGGCCAAGTTGCACCTTTTCTTCCGGTGGGTCCCTTTGTCATAGAAATGTCCAATGGAATTCCTTTCTAGAGTCTGACATCCCTCCTTCCTTTTTCTGAGCAAAAAAAATCGAGTCTAATGACGTTATCAGAAAATACAATATTTTCTGATGAATTATATATCTGGGTTCCTTCATCAGAACATATCAGAATTTTATCAGAAATAATAGATCAGCTCCTCCTTTTTCTCTGAGATGAGAGGGAACGAGTAGAGTTTCAGAGATGTCACTTACATACGCTTTTCTGGTTGAAGTCTAAGTCTTTGTTCTTTTCTTCAAGGAATATTATGTGAATTTTTTTCAAAGATAGTAGTCATGAGTACTGTTTTCTAAAATTTCACACAATTTTTTTTTATCATTATCATTCCTTTTTGAAGATTAACTGACCAGATTTTAGAGTTATTTTAAACTTTGTTTTATCAGAAACTTTCTAATATGTCAAAATATTTTCTTTCTGATAAACTAAAGTTCATTTATCTTTACTTTAACTCCCCTTTAAAAAAACATGACTCATTCCTTTTGTTTAAGTTATAAGCACTGTGAGTTTTAACCCTTTTTGACTAAACAAGTTCATATTGTTGAAAAAAAATTACAACTTGTTTTCTTTTTATCAAAAGCATGTTATCAGATTTATCAGATCTTCATCAAAACTGATGCAACTTTATCTTATTTTTCAAGTTTTTTTATTGAATGTTAATCAGAACTGATGCATTTTTATCAGAAATTGGGTTTTCTCCTTAGTTAGTTATCGGATCTGATTTTTTTTACATTCCCTCTTTCCCCTTTGAGAAAAAAATGAAAGCAACAAATATTTACTTATAGAAAGGAAATGAAAACTTAAGGAAAATAGAGAAAAAAATACAATTAATCATTAAAGAAAGTGTGGCAACGATCCACAAACAGGTCATGTGACCGGTATGGTGAGTAGTTGGAACCAGGCTTGGATTGTATATATCTTATTGGAGAATGACCTGAGCCCTTCGGTACCAAATAGGAACGCCACCAAAATCCAGTTGATGTGTGATTACCCTCATTAGAAAACGAGGATAAATCAGAAAGGGTTGAGTTGAGATCATGTTTCTCTCAAAATCTCTCATGAGATATTTTGAGAAGTTGTAAGGTTTTTCCTTTACAACTGCATGAACCAACTCCATTACCCTGTAAGATATTTCATTAAAGTGCCCATGCTTTCTAGAGAAGCATACACCAAGCTGGGTTATCAGAAATTGACATGGTGGTATGAAGCCAGATTTGCTGATCGCCTTGAAAGGTTTCTAGTGGAGTATCCCATCTCCAAGAGTGTTTGATCCAGATCTTCTCTAGGGAAGCTGGTGACATGATTGTCATCGTTGAGCTGGAGGGCTTCTCTGATAGTCTGCTCACTCAGGATGATATCCTTCCCCATCACTGTGCTGCTGATTCAGAAATGTGTGCCCTGGAAGACAGTGTGTATATTCCACCAGAATCTTTGTAGAAGCACTAGGTGGATCCAGATATATGCTGACAAAGCATAACCCAGGGGGCTTTGCATCAGCATGTTGTAAACAAACCTACATCCTTCCCATGCAGGACCTTCAAGTTTGTTCTCACTCTCATGTTGTGAGTTATGTAACGTCAGAGTGGGAAGAAGTCGGTGTTCATTTCAGCTGCCATGCTAAGGGTTTTGAGACGGTAAAGAAGGATTTGAGATAAGAAGAGAGAGATTGAAGATAGTGTAAGTGACGAAGTTAAGTTTATATAAATAAGTGAGAGTGATAGGTTTACCATAACTTAAGATTTTCTTCCATTTATTCTTTCTCTTCTTTAAATGCTCAAGATCCTTTGTCAGTGGCAAAAAGAAGGTTTGTGAGATGAAGGTCTTGTGTATTCAATGCTCTAGGCGGCTACTTCTCTTAGCTTTTAATGATTTTTCTTCCCAGGTGTCCCCTTATTTCCTTTCGAGTGTGAGTGACTAAGCAGTTAATGGTTACTTGGAAGGGTAAGATAGCAATGGATTTTGTTCAGAGATTTATCTTTTGTGACGTAATCTACTCTTAATGCTCTGAGATTGCAAGTGGTTGATTTATTAGAATTTTAATAAACCAAAAAAATAAAATAAAAGAAATATACTAATGAAAAAATATATATACGAGCGTTTGAGATATGAATACATTTGTATGGCGTGGCATTTATGAAAAAGTTTGAATCGTGAATCATATCGTATTTTCTGATGATTTTGGTTGAATCTGATAGGTATCAGATTTTCTGATGATCTAATGCGTTTTCTGATGAGTTATCAGAATTTCTCATGGAATTCTGATAATCTTCTTATGATTCAAATTTTTGACTTTTGTTTTGTGACAAAATGTTTTCTGAGTTTTCTTCATCATATTTTAGATTTATCATGCCCAACTTGCCGATCAGAAAGTTGTGTCTCTTTTCATCAAGAGGTTTTGTGAAAATGTCAGCAAGTTGTTTTTCTGTTGGTACAAAATACATTTTAATATTACCTTTTTCAACTTGATCTTTGGTGAAGTGATATCTGACATCTATGTGCTTTGTTCTTGAGTGATGGACTGGTTTTTCAGTTATTGTTATAGCACTTCTTGAATCACATAAAATGGGAATTCTTGTCAGATTTACACCATAATCTCTCAGCTGAGTTGCATCCAAATGACTTGTGAACAGTAACTTGCAGCTGCTACACATTCTGATTCAGATGTTGATGTTAAAACACAGTTTTGCTTGTTGCTTGCCCAACAACTAGCTTATCTCCCAACATTTGACTAGCTCCAGATGTACTTTTTCTGTCAATCTTGCATCCTGCATAATCTGCATCTGTGTATGCTATTAGTTCCAAGTTTGTATGTTTAGGATACTAGAGACCAAGAGCTGGTGTGCCTTTAAGATATTTAAAACTTTTACAGCTTTTAGATGAGATTCTTTAGGATTACACTGATATCTTGCTAGAAAGCATGTTGCAAACATAATATCTGGTCTACTTGGTGTTAAGTAAAGCAGTAGTCCTATCATACCTCTATAGGTTTTTATATCCACACTTTTTCCATCTGTATCAGAATTAAGTTTATTGCTTGTTGCCATGGGAGTCCTTGAAGATGAGCAATTTTCAAGTGAGTATTTGCTTAAAATTGTTTTGACATACTTGGATTGACTTAGAAATATGCCATCATTTTTCTGTTTAACTTGCAAACCCAAGAAAAATGTTAACTCAACCATCATGCTCATTTCAAAGTGACTAGTCATTAGTTTCTCAAACTTTTTGCAATATTTTTCATTTGTTGAACCAAATATTATGTCATCAACATAAATTTGAACTAACAAAGTATGACCTTTATATTTTTTGAGAAAGAGTGTTGTGTCAATTGTAGCTTTTGTGAAGCTAGACTTAAGTAAGAAGTTTGAGAGAGTTTCATACCATGCTCTAGGAGCTTGCTTTAATCCATATAAGGCTTTGTTCAATTTGTAAACATGTTTTGGAAATTTGGGATCAACAAAGCCTTCTGGTTGATGCACATATACTTCTTCTTCAATCTTACCGTTTAGAAATGCATATTTTACATCCATCTGATAGACTTTGAAATCTTTTGATGCAGCATAAGCAAGGAATATTCTGACAGCTTCTAATCTAGCTACTGGTGCAAAGGTTTCATCATAGTCCATACCTTCTTGTTGACAGTAACCTTTTACCACCAGTCTAGCTTTATTCCTTGTTATTGTTCCATGTTCATCAGATTTGTTTCTAAATACCCACTTTGAACCAATAATAGACTTATCATTTGGTCTAGGTACCAAATTCCATACTTGACTTTTCTCGAATTGATCAAGCTCTTCTTACATTGCTTATATCCAATCAGAATCATTGAGTGCTTCTTTGATAGATTTTGGTTCTATCATGCTCAGAAAACTAGCATATAGACATTCATGTGCTGTAGCTGACCTTGTTTTGACTCTTTCTTCTAGATTCCCGATGATGCCAGATTGAGAGTGTCCCTTGATCCATCTGAGATTGTTGTGTGACACTGTTTGTTCTGATGGTTGTGAACTCTCCTCCTGATCACGATGATCAAGATTCTGATGTTCATGAAGGTTTTCTGATGTGTTTTTAGAATTTTGATCTTGTGTTTGATTTTCAAGTTGATCCTCCACTGGTCCTGCAGGGTTAGTACATGATTGTGGTTTTGATTGTTCTGTTTTTGGATAATCATGTTCTAGAAGATCTTTAGTTAGAATGTTAAGCAGATGATTAGGGTTTTCTGGTTCATCAGATAAGTTTATTTCCTTCATGAATTCACTAGAAACTTCAGTTCCTGATGAGTCATTAAATGATACATACAAACTTTCTCTGATGGTCCTGGTACTTAAAATAAAGACCCTATAAGCTTTAGAGGTTAGTCAATCACCAAGAAAAATTCTCTTTTCTGTTTTTCCGTCAAATTTCTCCAGACTTTTAAAATCATTGAAAACAAAACATCTATAACCAAATGTGTGCAAAAATTTTACATTAAGGATTCTTCCATTTATAATGTTGTAAGGTGTTTTCTGAAGCCTTTTGTTTATTATGGATCTGTTTTGTGTAAAACATGCATTTGTAATTGCTTCTGCCCAGAAGTAAGTGGGCAGTTTGGCATAAGCCAACATGGTTGTGGCTGCTTCAACTAAGGTTCTATTTCTTCTTTCCACAACCCCATTTTGTTGTGGAGTTCTTGGAGCAGAAAAGTCATGAGACATTCCTTTACTCACAAGGAAAGTCTCAAGTTTTAAATTTTTAAATTTTGTTCCATTGAAAGTTCTGATCCTTCTTACAAATAATCTCAAAAGATATTTTTCTGATAAAATTTATGATCAGATCTGGAGTTTCACTTTTCTTTCTAAAAAATTCTACCCAAGTGTATCTAGAGTAGTCATCCACAATGACCAAGATGTATTTTTTACCAGAAAAACTTACAGTAGTGACTGGTCCACATAGGTCCATGTGCAAAAGTTCTAAGTTTTGTGTTATTGATGATTTAGAAATTGTTTTGTGTGAGCTTCTTTTTATTTTTCCATTTCACAAGCCTCACAAATTTTATCTTTCTTTTAGGATATAAAAGGTAATCCCTTTACCTAACCTTTGTTTGCTACTTTGTTTAAATTTTTGAAGTTTAAGTGGGCTAATCTTTTATACCATAACCAACTATTACCCTTGTTATATTTTGAAAATAAGCACAACTATGGATATTCAGTTTCTTCTTAAAAACCAAAGTAGTAGATGGACTTTATAATTCTTTTCCACTTAAATATATTTTATTATCATCCAGACCGATTAACAAACATTTTTCTGGTAAGAAGGTTACCTGAAATCCTTTGTCACAAAGGTGACCACAACTCAGCAGAGTGTACTTTAAGCCTTCTACATAGGCTACTTTTTCAATGGTCAATGAGCCATATTTTATGCATCCATACCCCAATGTTTTTCCCTTTACTCCATTTACAAAGTTGACTAATTTACCCAGCTTGGGAACAAAATTGCCGAGTAAGCTCCTATCCCCAGTCATGTGCTTGGAGCTTCCAGAGTCGTAGTACCAGATCTGCTGCACATGATGGTTCTGAAATGGAAGAATTAGAGAGTTTTTGGTACCCAGACTTGCTTGGGTACTTTTTCTGATGAAATTTTAATCAGATTTTCTTCTTCTGATGATGAAGTTTCACTAGAGATTCTATTATATGCTGAGCCATTAACAGATTGTTTGGTTTTTATTTGGATATGATGTCGAACTAGATTCGTTATATCAACACACATACAACCTTTTTTGTCATAAATTTCTGATTTCTTTGACTGTGATGGAAGGTTTGCAGATTTTTGAAACTTTGGATGAATCCTTTTTGTATTTTCTGAAGATATTAGAATGGATCCATGCCATTTTTCTTTGATGTTTGATGTTACAGATGAGTTATCAGAACTTATGGATTTGCAAGATCCTCTATCAGAATCTGATATTAATTTATCAGAAATCTGATCTGATGCTTTAACAAAGGTGGTAGGGTTTCTGATTTTTTTTTACATAGCCAATCCCTCTCCTCTGTTTTTTGGTGTGGCTTCTATAAAGTTAATGAAATCTTTTGCATGTTGAAAACCTTTTACGTTTATCTCATTGTCATGAATTTTTTATACAAATCTTTTCTTTCCTTTTCGTAAAATTCAATTTTTGCATTTTTGTTCAGACTTTCTTTAATTAGTAATTGGTTTTCATGTATAAATTTATTTATAGACTTTTGTAAGCATCAGATTTTTTGTTTTCCAATGTTTGTATTTCTTGTAAGTTTAGAAAATCTGACATGAGTTTGTTTAACTTTTGTATTAAGTCAAGATTAGTAGTGTTTAACTTTTGTTCTGAATTCTCAGATTCTGCTTCAATAGAGCTTGGCCATAAGACAAAAATTTGCCATTCCCTCCTCCTTATCATCGGAAGAATCATCTGTTAATCAGGCATCTGTCCTTGCTATCAGGCTTACTTGTTGTTGCTTCTTGGCTTCTTCCAGTTTCTTTTTATAGTAGGCAACATCCTTCAGCTTTTTATTCTTGCACTCTCATGCATAGTGATCCTTATTTTTACACTTGTAACATACAACTATTACTTTTCCGTTTTCTTTGGATTTTACTTCCATCCTCCCTTTGTCAATCTTCTGGTACTTATGGCTCCCTCCTCTCAACATTTGTTCAAAGGTCTTGGTAAGAAGTGCAATTGCCTCAGCAAATACTGAAAAGTCTAACGACGTATCAGAATTTTCCTGACTTTGACAATAAGAGGTTTGTGGGTCAGGTATTGGTGTTTGTTGTGAGTTTGATATGAGAACAATAGATCCACCTCTCTGGCTTGAGTTTTTATATATTTCATCTGCTCCGGGGACACGAAATGTTGTATAAGTCATGCAGACTCATGTTTCCCAGCTCTAAAGTGGAGGCTAAAGTCATTGTTAAACATCTCCACTCTCGAGGCAGAGCATCTAGGAATTTTACACTCGTTTCATCCTTTGACTTCTCAATACCAAACTTCTTTAGTTCATTTAAGAGTTTGCAAATCTATTGTATGTTTCACAAAGATTTTCATTTGGTAAACCTTTGAACCTCTCATAGGAAGAGACACAATTTGTTCTTTTGTTTATTTTCATTCTTTCTCCTCCTTTACAAAGATTTTCCAACTGATCCCGTATTTCCTTAGCAGAAGCACATGCGTCTACTTGAGAAAATATGTCATTTGGAAGTGTCATAATAAAGAGTGATTTGGCCCTTTCTTTTGCTTCCACCTTTTGTTTGTCTTCTTGGGTCCAATTTCTTTCTTTCTTTGGAGCCTAAGAGACAGTTATTTCAGGTGTAATATCAGTTGTTGGTGTACCTGGTATTTCAACCATGGGTATATGTGGGCCACTTACAATGGATTGAAACAGAGATCGATCATGTCCATTTAGGAAATTGATCATCCTGATTTTCCATTGGGGGTACTCCTCTCTGACCAAGGTCGGAGGCTTTGACATAGACCCGATGTTGAAAGCATTATTCCAGGTTTGAAAGTTTGCCATATTTAGATAAAAGAGAAAAACTGAGCAATTGATCGTTTGAAAATAGTTTATTCAATCTGCTCTGATACCACTTGTTGGTCCAGATGGTCAAAAACTTCTCTTAACATAATATGGCAAGTGATTTCAACAAATATGAAAATAGTGTGCGGAAATAGAAATCGAACTTTCAAGAAACAAAATCTTACCGAATTTTCAAGTTTATATCATTTTGAAACAGAATGGTTTACAAGGTGATTGTATGGTTACTGACTAATACAGACGAATACTTGTGTAATTCTATGGTGAAAGGGCTGTAGAGTGTGATATGTATTTAATGCTAAGCTTGACTCATTCTCCCTTTTGGTATAACTTCCTATTTATAGGAAGTTTTAGGTATGAATAAACATTTGTTTATTCATACACTTGCTTTGCATAAAGGTGTTGTTTGACATATTCATTGAATCTTCTAGGGTCAGCTTGCATCTTGAAATGTGGCAGAGCTTTGATTTTCGCAGACAAGTGGGTTCATCAGAAATTCTGATGACTCTTTATCAGAATTGCAAAATTTCTGATAAACTTTTATCAGAAATCCTGATGATCAGATTTTACTAGATACTGATGATTTTCATCAAAAGCATCATTAGATCCATCAGAATGGTCTTATCTGATTGTCTTTTCTTGTTCTTGATCAGTTTCTGATTCTTGAAATGATATATTGAACATTTCTGGTGTCCTGCGTTGTTTCTTCTTGCTTTTTTGACCTTCAAGACTTTATCTTATTCTATAGATCAGACTGATTAGATTTTTCTTCAATACTTACATAAAAAGTTTCCTAACAATAATCTCCCATCTGTTGTTTAATCTAGAGCACTTGAGAACAACAACTTGATGTCGCAATATACTCTGCTTCACATGTTGAGAGAGAAAGAGTAGTTTGTTTACACTTCCACGTGACAAATCGACTTCCGAAGAATTGAAGAACAACAACTGTAGATTTTGCATTTAGCTTGCAGCTTCCATAATCCTAATCCAGGAAAGATGTTAACACGAACGCATCATCCTTGGGATACCATAGACCCATGCCCGGACATCCTTTTAGATATCTATAATTAGTTTAACTTCCATCAAACGAGAAACTCACGGATTGGATTGGTATCTGGCACATAAGCATGTTGGATGCATAATATCTGGTCTGGATGACGTCAAGTACATGAGTGAGCCGATCATTGAGTGATACACAGTAACATCCACCACAGGACTTGAAATGTTTGGGCTGATATTATGCTTTTGTTGTGGAGGAATCCATTATTTTTAATTTGTTCAAAATATCATTGATGTATTTTATCTAATGAATAAAGATGCCATTTGGTAACTGATCCACTTGCTCCCCCGAAAATTATATCATCCACCTATATTTGTACTATAAGAATATGCCCATTAGTTTCTCTGATGAAGAGCGTGCAATCCACGGTTCCTTTGATGTAGTTGTTATCGAGCAGGCGCTGAGATAACGTTTCATACCATGCTTGAGGTGCCTTGTGTAACCCGTATAGCGCCTTATCAAGCAAGTACACTTTATCCATGTTTTGTGGATCCACAAAGCCCGGTGGCTATCCCACATAGACCTCTTCTTTCACTTTCCCGTAGAGAAATGTTGGTTTCACATCTAACTAATAAACTTTAAAACCTTTCCATGATGCAAAGACTAAGAAAATTCTGATTGCCTCAAGCCTTGCAACAGGTGCGTACACTTCTGTGAAATCCATCACTTTTGTTGACAAAACCCTTGTACAACCAGTTTGGCTTTGTTGTGAACAATTATCCATCTATCATCCCTTTTGCGTTTAAAACCCAATTCATATTGATTTTCTTATGATTATCCGGAAGATCCACAAGCTTCCACACCCCCTAACTTCTCAAATTGTTGTAATTCTTCCTACATTGCATTAACCTTGCTTCTTCTGCTAAAGCTTCTTTGTAAGTTTTCAGTACTATCTGAGAAATAAAACATTTGAATGAGAATCGATTCTGCAACTCAGCAACTTCAGAATAACAACTTAAACCATGTAGTACCTGGTTTCGTGTTTGAATACCGCTATGTAGATTCCCAAGAATATTCTCTGATGGATGATAATTGATAAGATAGAGATCTAGGAACAACTTTTGTTGAAACGTTTACCATTGGCTCTAAGTTATTAACGTTTTGTTCGGCAACATTTTGACTAACACTGGATGCATTTGGTTGTGTCTCGGGATTAGATAGTTGAGCCTCCTGATGAACTTCTATGTGTGGTTCGTCATCAGTTGTTGACACAACTTCATTATTATTGGCATCTTCAAGATTCAAATCATCTGACTCATAAAAAAAAGGGGCCATCGACATTATGGTTAAACTGAGAACTACTTCCTTATTAGCAGTGTTTGAACCGAATTGTAATAACCCGATTTTTTTTAGTATAATTTTGAAAATTTAATACAAATTAGACATTGATCTATGGACATATACATTCTATATAGAGTAAATTGCACAAAACGTCCTTTAAGTTGCATCAATCTTGCTGGTTTCAGCCTTAATCTTTAAAAGTTGCCAAAACAAGCCTTTAAGATTAAATTAGTTACGGGTTTCATCCTTTATCACTAACCCGGTTATTAATTCATGTTAAACGGCCTCACATGCATGGCATGTGAGGGTAAAACCGTCTTTTCATACATTTGAGCTTATAAAACCCTAATAAAATCCCAGACTTCTTGTTCTTCCACCTAACACAATTAAACATGGCAAACCCTAGATTCTAATCCCAACTTCAATGTCATCTGTTTATTGTTTGTGTGGGAAGGAAGCAATCTTACGAACCTCTTGGTCAGATAGAAACCCAGGACGACTGTATCACTCGTGTCCCTTCAAAGTAAGTTTTCCCCAAATTCACCATAATTTGAAAATCAATGTTTACAGTATGTTGTTTTGTTTACAGGCATCACCGATTTGTAAGAATTTCATTGGATGGGCTGAACCAAAGGTTGATGAAGAAGCACAATATACCATTCCAGGATTACTAAGGACTAACAGTGAACTTATGGATTCAAATCATGAGCTTCATGCTAGAAACAAGAAACTTGAAGAACATTTGAAAGACAGTAGAGCTGAATCAAAAAAATGGAAAAAGTACATAATTCTTAGTTGGTTGATGCTTTTCACTGTTGTGTTTCTTAAAAATAGTTAGTTAGTGGAATGAAATCTAGTATGATCTTGATGTATTGTGTTTTGTAGTTGTGAATAATGTTAAGGCAGTTATATATTTTGGATATTATTAATGGAATGTATTTTGGAAATTTCGATCATATGGATATTGTTGCAGTTGTTGTTTATGTCATGTTTGTATAGCTGCGTACATAACAAAGTGAACGCATAAGTGTCCGCGGACATAACAAGGTGAAAGCATAAGTGTCCGCGGACATAACAAAGTGAAAGCATAAGTGTCCGCGGACATAACAAAGTGAACGAATAAGTGTCCGCGGACATAACAAAGTGAAAGCATAAGTGTCCTCAGACATTTGACACTTATCATCACCTAACAACCCGCATTACCTAACAACTTGCAATCCTTAACAAACTGTAACCCTTGATAATACAAACCCCAAACAATCTGCAAACAGAACCACCTGCAGAAATTGTAACCTGCCCCCTAACACCCTTCATTAACTGTATAGCATATAACACCCTCGAATCATTAAACGACCGTCTAACATATAACACCCACAAATCATATAAAGACAATAAAAACATGACATACCATAAAGAAAATACTGTCTAATACAAAACATAACAAAAGTCACCAAGTCTACATAGTTTTCAAAGACAATTAAACATGACATAAGTTTTTAAGACCACTAGATCCTGCACCCTTCTTGACACCACTAGATCCTGCACCCTTCTTGACACCACTAGAGCCTGCACCCTTCTTGACACCTAAAGAACCAGCAACATTCTTCCATGTCCTGGTATTATGACCAAGGCCCTTGCAATTTCCACATTTCACAGAAGCATCCTTCTTTGATAATTTTCCACCTTGGACATATCCTCTATCTCACTTACAGACCTTTTCCTTTTCTTTTTTGGCCTTCCAGCTTGCTTGTGGTAACTTGGTGGTGTTATAGTAGTTGGCACCTGGGATTTGGGCCATAAAGTTCTACCATTGATAGGAAATATCTTGAAACTGTAAACATGCTTCCATGATTCCAACTTGTACAGTGGGTGCACCCAATTTTCTGGTATATCAACCTGTATACAACAATTATTGTTCAATAACAAATCAAAATGAATGTTATATAAATAAAGACAACTTGTTGACCATGGCTGGCCATATTCCAATTTGCTGCTACTGCATGCTTGCAAGGTATTCCTGTAATCTCCCACCTCCTGCAACTACATGTTTTCTGAACTGCATTGACCACACATTGGTCAATACCATGAGATACCTCAAAGTGTTCATCCCCATTCCAACTAACTGAATACTTTGCAGCATCTTTCTTTATGTTTGACAACTGATTGGTAGCATATGGTGTCAACAGACCATCACTTTTATCAATAACTTGTAAGACATTAACTATCCTTCTCATAAGGTATTCCCTTATGTATTCTAAAGCTGTGATTATGGGCTTATCTCTCCCTTGTACTATTTTGGCATTAAATACCTCACACATGTTGTTCAGAAGTACATCAGAGTATGCCATGTCTGTTCACAAAATATGTAGCACAAATTCAAAAACTTACAAGTGTAATAGTCTACATATGGAATTTAATATTTTAAATAACTGCAAGTGTATTACCTGAAAAGTGAGATCTGGTCCAGTGTTTTGGTGGGATATTTGATAACCACACATGTGCATTAGAATTCAAAGTCTTTAGCTCATCCATACAAGTCTCAAACTGTACAACTGTTGTAGCACTTGCTATTTTCCAAAGCATGTCTTTGTACTCCTTCCCTTTATAAGATAATCTCATGTTCTCATGGATATGTCTGAGACAGAATCTGTGCTCAGCATTTGGAAACAAATTTGAAACTGCATTCTGAATTCCCTGTTACACATTTAAAAATGCATAAGTATGATAAACCAACAGATTAATAATGTAAAACATGTACCTTTTGTCTATCACTCATGAATGTGACATTTGAATTGCTTGCAAGTTGTAAGTCATCACCAAGACATTCAAGAAACCAGGTCCATGAGTTAATGTTCTCAGCTTCAACAATTGCATAGGAAATAGGATAAATCATGTTGTTGTTGTCAATTCCAACAGTTGTGAGAACCTGACCAGGAAAAGGTCCTTTCATACATGCACCATCAAGCCCTACCAAATCCCTCCCAATAGCATTGAATCCTTGCTTTAATGAACCAAGACACATGTAGATTCTTTTGAATTTTCTTGTAGGCTCACTAGGCTCTGCTGGTGGTTCCACGTCTAACTTGATAGTGGTTCCTGGATTTGTCCTAAGCAATTCATCAATGTATTGTCTAAGTAGACCATACTGTGAACTATAGTCACCATGTAGCTGCTTCTGAGCTTTAGCTTTGGACCTAAAAGCTGTCCATTTAGAAATTGAAACTTCATATTTTCACTGAAACTGTTCCTATACTGCTTTGACAGGGATGCTGGGGTTATCTTCGATTTGTTTCATCAGTTGTTGTGCTAAGAAAGTTGAACTACAGTGATAAATGTTTCGGCTCTCTAAACATTTGTGTTCATCTATTAGAGTCTTAACTATCCAACTCTCTGTCACTGAATCCCTAGACACCAACAACACAAAGGGACATACAAACTGCTTAGGGTTTTTCTTTTTACCTCTTCCCCCAATGTGTTTTTTTTCTAGACCTCCTTCATTCCTATCATGTTCAATTTCAGTCCCTCCTTCAACAGAAATGTCCCCTTCTTTCTGGTTCTTTTTAACTTTTTTTCTTTTTTGGCCTCTTAACAGGTTCTACCTTTTCAACACCAGGAATATCACCTGCACATGCCACCCTTACCCTATCCTTATCATCCTTTACTATTTTTAACAACCTTCTAGTCTCCACTGTGTGTTTTTTTAAAAACTTTTTAACTTCAGCCTTATTTCCAAACATTTGACCTATGTAGAAGTTGTTATCATTAGCTTGTGCCCTTTTTATATGTTTTAAGGTTCTCCTCCTAACATTCCCTATATTATTCTCAATATCACTAGCACTATCAAAGTTTTCATTGTCCAAGACCTCTAAATCATCAACCCCTGCCTCATGGTGAGTTTCATCTTCCTCTTCATCATC
This sequence comes from Scalesia atractyloides, assembly GCA_947069175.1. Classification (NCBI taxonomy): domain Eukaryota; kingdom Viridiplantae; phylum Streptophyta; class Magnoliopsida; order Asterales; family Asteraceae; genus Scalesia; species Scalesia atractyloides. The sequence continues at coordinate 12,817,421 of CAMTDV010000030.1, read as the reverse complement.
AATCATGAACTTATAATCTCTCATGTCAATATCACTTTCATCCATATCATTCTCCTCATCAACCATATAATCACTATCTTGGTCACTATCTTCTCCTATATTAGTATCCCTATCATTAACCTCATTAGTATCCCTATCATTATCATCTAAGAAAGGGTAAAAAGCATTCATAACAGAACTAGTCATTCCAATATCATGAATTGCAGCACTAAGTACTTGAGGAGTAACCATACTAGAGTTTCCAATATCTACTACATATGCTGCATTTTCAGTATCATCTTCAATATGCTTTGTTCCACATTCCACGCCTCCATTGTTTTCATTTGATGATTCATTCCAGGTCAATGCTAGTACCTTTGGGTTGTCCCTTTTACTATCAATTATCTGAGCTTCAACTTCACTGACTTCTTCTAGTACCACACTTGATTGTGAGGGTATCTCCACTAAGATAATATTAGACATCCCATGCTCAATGTATATATCAATAAACCTGTTCCCCTGATGAATGATTTCTAACAACTGCAAGACATGGGAATCTTCAGCCAATAGATGAATCCCAGATTCCAAATCACCCCCTGGCTCAACATAATGGTAAAAGGTATGGACATCAAGATCATACCCTAACTCTTTCGTCATTAGGGCCAATTCATAAATCCCAAATTTCTCGTCATCAACAAACCATTTACATACATACGATCTGGATTGTTTGTAGATGATCCCCCATGATGCATGTTGATTGAGAAGAACATTGGATAAAGTTATGCATTTTAAAGATAAAAAATCTAAACTTTAAACACATACATGAAATGGATCGAAGTAAAATATGATAAAATTGAACTTTGAACTTTACCATGAAGTTCATCGACATCATAAACATCATCATCTTCTCCGCGTATATGAAATCCACCTCCTCTGTTAGCCATTTGGGGTTTTGATCGGAATTGTGAGTATTGAAGATGTCTGGGATTTAATCAGTGTTATATTGGTTTTATAAGCTCAAATGTATGAAAAGACGGTTTTACCCTCACATGCCATGCATGTGAGGCCGTTTAACATGAATTAATAACCGGGTTAGTGATAAAGGATGAAACCCGTAACTAATTTAAACTTAAAGGCTTATTTTGGCAACTTTTAAAGATTAAGGCTGAAACCAGCAAGATTGATGAAACTTAAAGGACGTTTTGTGCAATTTACTCTTCTATATAAGTTCTGATTTGTTTTGATTACCAGAACCAAATTTAACGATATAATAATTATAGAAGTTTTAAATTTATGAATTTTATGTGTTTTAATATACTATCTTTGAAATTGTGCGTGAAGCCTTTAATAATTTAAAAACATAAATCTGTGATATGATTATTGATAAACATTGAAGACAAAGCTAACTAATAATTTGTTTCCATTCAAAAGTTTTTGAAAAAGAGTTATTCTTATATAAATTATTGTTGGGTTATTGTTATTTAATACATGATATTATTTTGAATATAAAATAATAGAAGTGATTCTCATGAAAGTCAATTCACGCTTATTTTTATTGAAAATTTGTTCTTTGGATTAATTTGAATTTATGGAAATTTAATTATATGATACGAGTAATTTGGAATAGGAGGATGATATAGTTGACCATGCGTCGATTTGTATACTTTTACCTCGTTTCCTTAATTCGTAATAAAATCACCAGATTCTTGTCTAAATTGTTAATGAACATAAATGGCTACTGTTCCCTTCAACTATATAGACCGGGACTTGTCTACCACGATGAACACGACCCAAGCTCTTCGGTTCCCTTTGTATTCCATTTGGTTCCCTTCAACTATATAAATTGCTAATGAACATAAATGGCTTTTGTTCCATTCAACTATATAGACCGGGACTTGTCTATCGTGATGAACACAACCCAAGCTCTTTGGTTCTCTTTGTATTCCATTTGGTTCTGTTCCGTGTACCGGCTCCTAAAGGTGACCACCGAATTATCGAATGTGAATTACCGAATATGGTTATGTGACTCACTGAATGTGATTACATGACGCACCAAATGTGAACTAACTACTCGCCGAACTACCGAATGTGACTCATCGTATATGGCTAACTTAATTTGTTATGTATATTGGTTGTTATATAGATATTGTTAAGAATTTTCTTTTCGCTTTATAGTTGTTGTCCCACTGAGTAATTACTCAGGCGTGCATATGTCTTTTATGTATGTTAGGTTAAAGGAATTCGAGAAGACTTAGAAGTGGGCTCAAGAGATTCAAGATCAAAGATTTTTTTTTCTTAAAAGAAATTGATAATGTATTGTATTTTTATTTCGAAAAATGTAACGTTTTATCATTAATGGAATGTAGTATTGATTTATGATTACCGTAATAGTGACACGTCAGCCCTAGTACGACAAGGGTGTTACAGTCGAAGTGACAACAATCTGTCTCGGTATTTATGACTGAGCTAAAATTTTTTGTTCTTGATATAACATAACTAGTTCCCCCGCTGTTGGTTCTGAAGGTAGATTGACGTGCTAAAAGTTGTTTAACAATTAATTACTAAACTGGCTCAAAACTAGACACTAAGTTAAACTCTAGACTCTCTAAAACTAAACTACTAACCGACAAGTGAACCGATCGACTCTAAATAGCTAAATAAGTCCGGAAATCAAACCCAGGAGACTCTATTAATTACGTTAACTAGACTCAATTAATTTATCTACTAACACAACTAAACTTTTTTTATATTTTGAGGGGAGTTTTCTAATAACCTAATTGCAATTAATTAAGAATTAACTAAAGTTGGATTAAGATGCAACCTGGGATTTTGGATTGATTCAGATGATGATAACGACACTACCTAGGTTAGAATCCTACACGTATTCAGTTGGCTTTCTGTTGGTAATGAAATTGTTGTGGAACCAGGAGCTTAAAATACTAAACTTACCGCATAACCTAAAGGACCTTCGACTCTTCTCGAGAAGAAACCTATGGCAACCGAATAAGCTGCTAAAGTACCAGTTTTACTAGATTCCCTCACGGGCTTTCCAACTCTACTAATAAAGTACCCTTAATCGACAATCTTCCTCATAGCGCGAAAGTCAAGGGTAGTTATGGAAACCTGATTCTACTCGATAAGTAAGTATTGGAAGGGAACTAAGGCAGTCTTCTCACAAAGTACCTAACCCTAGCAATCTAAAAACCTAGACATACTGATAATCTTGCACCTCACGGATATTAAGATTAGTTGAACACCTAGACCTACTTGATTCACGAGAATAACTTCTATGGATACTACGTCTAGCAAACCATAAACTAATCAAAGACACATAGTAATTGATCTAACATGAGCCTACCAATGAAAGACATTCAACAAGGAAACATGTGAAGTTTTAATCATGTAATCAAGCAAGTATAGATATGCATACACACCGTATCCAAGAAACCAAGTTGTTACTTTATTAATTAACCATAAACAATATTCAAAATCGATAAATCCAAAATTTATCATGTTTCATCATTAACCTAGGTAGTGTTTAAGGATTTAGCCTAGAGTCATGGTAGATACAAAATCAAAACACAATTCACAAGCATAATTCATGTTTTAAAAGTTAGAAACAAAGAAACAAAGAAACTAAGAAAATCGGAAGTCAGAAACCGTTATCTTCGATCCTAATGCTTCGGGTCTTCAACTTTGATGATTCCAGGCACAAAATTCTACAACTTTCTCTTTAAAAACACCTATTTCGACGACGGTTTGTAGAAATTCGTCCAAGATTGATGATATATCTAATTACAAATTAGATTTTGATTGTATTCTCCATATCCTGGCCACATATGTATCTTTCTGTGAAATACTCCCCTCGCGTCATGCGAGGGGTAATAGGCTAAGGCCTTGCTTCGCATGAGACCTAGATAAGTCAACCAGTCAAAACCCTCCCTCGGGTCACGAGAGGGAGCTTCCCTTTCCCTGTCAAGCGGCGCGACTAGGTGATTGTCCTCATTTTCTTTGACATTTCGTTGCTCGAATAAATTTACACGTTCAGGTGCTCCGTTCTCTTTCAACATAGCTTGTTTTTCACCTGCTTCAGCTTCTTTTATCTCCCAAGACCTGGAAATCGCAAACAATTCAGTAATATACAAAATTTACCTAAAAACGACACAATTGGACTCAAAAACTATACAAACTATATATGGAAACTGGATGTATTTTGAAATACATCAAATACCCAACACTTACTCTTTTTTCGCCCCTAAAAAAGATTTATGCTACAGAATCATAATCAGGTTTACGTCCGGTTTCAAAAACTATGTTAATTAAAATTTACTAACGTGTTAACCATGATTGGATGTATACGTATCCGCTTAAACTCAACACAAGTTTCCAAGCCTTTATCATGTTTGTTCAAGTGCAATTAGTCAACCTAGGGTCTCACACTTTGGAAGCCACAATTCTACCTAATCCCGCCTCAAACTTATGAAACAAAAGGAACAGTCAATTGACTATTTCCTAACCGTTTTATGCCAAAACTAAAAGAATTTAACATCAATTTTTTTTCTCTTTTTTTATTTTCATATGAGCACTATACATTACTATACTTAACCCAGAGGTTATCCGAACAAGAGTGACCATCCCCTGTAACAACAACATGAGCTTCAGTAATATTATCATTTTTTTCCTAACTTAACCTAGAGGGATTCTCGATCAGAGTCACCAGCACCAAAGGAGATTCCATAGGCCTCGTTATTTCTATCTAACACTTATTTCATTATTAACGCATTTTTCTTCTTTGATAAAACATTCTGACTGTTTTAACTTATAACGGCATTTCTTATACTATTTTTTGTGGTTTCGTTTCCGTATTTCTCCTAGATGAGTACGAAGCTCAGAGGAAACCTATCAACTGACTGGGCCTACCCACACATCCCAAATTAGAAATGTTTTCAACTTATTTATCATCTTTTATTATTATTATTTGAAAAATCAGACACCTAATTTTATCTATCATCATCATCCATATTTTTAAAACTTCTAAATCAGAGACTTTTTTTCAAAAAAAAAATTGAATTTGTGGGATTTTCTATTTTTTCCTTATTTTCAAAATTTTTCTTGCTCAAACGACTCATTAATACTGACCAACTAATGCTTACGACTCAAAAGTCCCATCACCACACTTAAAATTTGCATTGCGCCAATGCAGGAATGGAAACACGACACAAAAAGAAAAATAAAAAAATTCAAAAATAAACTAAAAATAAAATACAAAATATACAATGGAAAAGACTTAACTGGTGAATTACGAGACTATCAATGTGCCAGTCAATTCCACAAATGGCCTCCAGTTGGAACGTGCTCAGCAAACAATTCCTAACCCTCACACACGAACAAAAGCAACTATCTCTCTTACGTCGGTCCTTCTAAGCACACATTATAACCAAACAAACAAACTAGATTATATCATAAACATCACAAAACAACCAACCAACCGACCTTCCCAACCCGAAGTATTAAGTGTATAAATATCAATACATACCGAAATAAGCAAAAACAACATAAAAAGAAAAATAAGAAAAAGATACCGCTCCATTCTTTTGCTGTTGTTGTACCATCCCCACACTATTCATTATCACTCTCAATATCATACTCATGCCCACTCTCCTAACCACTCAGACCTGGGTTGCGAAGAAACACGGAATACCGATGTTCATGTTCCCTATCATGAATCAGAGTGCACCCTCCTGCCTCCTCTAACCAGTCTGAATCAAATCCTGCATATCTCCATACTGCTGATTCATCATACCCTGTATCTGCCCGAAACCTGTATCCATCCTCTCGTACAAAGACTCTAAAGTAAGTGGAACCTGAGGTGGCTGTCAGAGAGGATACTTAGGTGCAGGCATCTCCGATCTCTGTAAAGGCCTCTGAAAACGTGTAGGGATCTCAGCCTAAAGAGCCGCTGCTCCTACTATGCCCTGTAGGGCTACACCTGTGGACTTGCCTTAACCGGTTCCCACATGATAGGCTCGGTCGTCATAAAAATACTGGTCTGCTGCTGAAGCTCTCTAATACCAAAATAGGCCGTCACCGACCCTTTCCTCTGATGATCCTCTTTATACCTACTGAAAACATCCAAACTCTCAGCCACCCTAATAATGTATAGGCCCATATCCAACACAGCCCATGGTCCTACTCTCCGAACCCTCGTAAACGACCAAGCTAAAATACATGTCAGGTTCACTGGCCTCTGCACAACCGTACACATCAAACATAAAAGCTCCACCCATGACCTTGTTTTCACCCGATTTCCTACCAATCAATGTAGTTGGTAAGTTCTTATGCAAATACCTGTATACCAGGTCTTGAATATTTCTCCCTAACATGCTGCCTAAAAACGGTGTTGTAACAATAGTGGCTCGGAACCTAGCCTAATCGGAATACAAAATACAATCTACAATCCTTGTGTTTCGGATATGCACCTCTCAAACTCAAACGAAACTCCGGAGCCTCAACCTTCGCCAGAGTATAAAACCTGTTCCCCATCGCAAACTATGGCATGGTCATCTTGTGCACTCTTCGACCAAAAGAAAACATGATTGTCATGCTCATCAAATGTACCTTCCTTATGCTTGAAGGTCAAGTGGAACTCATGTGTCAGTTCCTCATACTGCGTCCATTAACTGTCAATTGCAACTCTAAACTTAACTCCCAATAAAGCTTCAATCATGTCCCACTAACCAACCTGATTCTAGAATGTCCAATCAATCATCCTACATTGCACCATCTCAATGTCGATTAAAGCATCGAACTTCTTAGTTTCGTTCGTACCTAACTCAAACTGTAATAACGGACTATCTTTAAGCCTCGTACTATGGCACAACGACAAAAGCTCCTTCGTATGATACTTTATCTTTCTATGGCACGGACCAACCACATTCGCTTGTTCTGCCGGATCGCCCTGCTGACTCGGAACAGATCCACGTCTTCTTTTGCTACCACCGACACCACTTGATGATCCTGCACCTGACATGTCTGCAAAACAACGTTAAAAAGAAATAAGCAAACGAAGGAAAGCATTAGTATTCACAAGAAATTTTTGGTATTTTTAATTTTTTTATTTTTAAATTTTTTTCAGATTTTTTTGTATTTTTTATAATTTTTTCCCAAATGAAAACGACCGTATAGTATTTCATTCGCGATCGTGACCGAAATTTACGAAATAAATTGGATTACCATTTACAAAAGTATGTGTTCGGACCGAAACTCGCCCGGATGAAGATTGAGTACTTGCGAGCGATCATATACTGTTAAAGAACACATGTATCCCAAAGACTCGATCAAAACTCAACTAAACCAAGACTGACTTGACGAACTAGACACGATACTAACCGACTTAATATACTTGATTCAATGTACACTACCCCATCCCGACACTTTAATTGTGAAAATGGGTGAAGTGTTGAAAATTGATTTGGGTCGAAGAACTCCCGCTAGGAAAATGGGTTTTGTCCGTTTAATGTTCTATATCAAAACTCAACATATTATCCGCAATGTCTTTAAACAAGCATAATCTCAATGTCCGAATAACCAACCCATTCCACCCCACAAAACATATCCACTTCTCCCAAACCGAACCATCCGTAACCAAAACGCATACACAAACCCAAACCAACCAACCGCAACCTTAATACAAACACAAACCAACTTACGACACTCCTAGTAACTATGACTTGAACATATAAGCAACTAAGACTCAACTCACTAAGAACATGAATAATGACTCGCATAATATTTACACAACACAAAAGTTCACATAAAATCATGCCTGGACGTCGACGGAGAACTTAGAAGAAATAAAGTTTTGATTTTATACGAAACCGTGAAAGTCAAAAGATTGATAGTGGGTATTGAAGTGGTATATGGTGTAGGTGATGTAGTGTGGTTGTAGGAGGAGATAGGTGGTGAATCGGTGGGTAAATGGTGGTGGTTAGTGGTGTTTCGCCGGAGAAGAAAAAAGGATATGGGTTTTGTAAAGTCTGAACGATTTGAGATTTTCAGCATATATCAGTGATATAAGGGTCCGTTGCGCGACGCAATGGACTTAAAGGCTTGGCTGTGCGTGACACGATACCCATTTTGGACTTGTTCAAATTGTGAAAGGACGCCGCATGATGCGATGTGAATGTTATAAGTCCCTCGAACGACGCGGGGGTATTTGAACCTGCAATTATTTAAAGGCCTCGCACTGCGTGATGGTTTGTAAAGAAGGTTCCTCTCGTGTGACGCGGGAGGGCCTTTTCCATAGAAAGTTTCATCCATTTTGTTGTTTCATGCCTTAGAAAAAATTTCATTCTTCACCTAAACCTTCCAAAACCCATTGTGAACCAAAATTTTCCAATGGGACTTACCTGGAACTCAGTTTTCTCATCGTTTTAGAATTGATGATGATGATGATGATGATTCCCTGCAAAAGACTCAAAACACAAACACACAAATCGAAAACTACGAAAATCTACCGAAAAACACGAGACTGTGACCTATGCAAAAAGATACAAACTCTACACTCGGGTACTAACCCAAGACTTCTAATCACTCATTAAGAGGAGTTTCTTCATTCTCGGTTGAATCTAATGCTCCTCTGATGTAATATTTTAACCTATTACCGTTAACCTTCCATGTGTTTCCATCTAAGTCTTTCTCCAATTCGATAGTCCCGTACGAAAACACCTCCTTCACTACTACGATCCCGCCCATTTTGATTTGAGCTTTCCTCTTAATAGTTTCAAGCGGGAATTATACAAAAGCACCTTATGACCCTTCTTAAGCTCCTTAACTCCCTTCAACCTTCTATCATTGTTGGGATTGAACCTGTACAAAGGAACAGATGGTATAAAACCAAAATACTCTATCTGTGGTTTGGTCAATACTATCAGTGTGTTTAGATCCTCTGATCTCTAAACTCTGCCTTCTAAAGTCTGATACTTATGCAACATCTGCCTTGACAAATGCCAAAGGTCTGACAGAAGAAAGGAAGCAGTGCTTAGCCATCATAGTTTAGCTTATTTGTTTTTAATTCCAATGTAACAGTGCTTTTGCACTAACAGTGGTTAGGGATCAGTGTTTCTAGTTAGTTATTTTCTTGTTAGATGTCACTATCAACCCTGGCGTCATCAAAGATTCTCAGAGGTTAGATAGTTAGTATAAATAGTAGTGTCGATATAACAGTTAAATTTGTCTTCTTAAAAAGATCTTTACACCAATCATCTTCTTCCATTTTCTATACTATCAAACGATTGCAATAGGCTGAGGGGGAGTTTGTGAATCACATGCAAAGTTTACATACTTGAAAGCATGATGATGATGAAACAAATGACCTTTACTTGTAGTAAAAGTTTTCCATTCTATTCCGCTACATTTACATTAAAACTTCAATCATATTTCCATTCTTGAAACAAAAACTACAAGTAAATCAAACTCAGATCCTAACAATTGGTATCAGAGCTTGGTCAATCAAAATTTGATTAATATCAATTTGATTGAAAGATCAGCTCTTTCTGCTAATTAGTTTGATAGTTTTACTTGAATACAAAGTTTTATTATGTTCAAAGTTTTTAAAACACAAATCTGTTGTAAACAAGCAAAAATGGCTCAAAACACACAGGATTCCAACATTGGATCCATGTTCAAACCACCAATGTTGAAACGAAATGAATATTTTATATGGCAACGTCGGATGGGTCACATCCTGGCTCAACAAAACACCAGCTGTTGGCGATCTGTTGTGTATGGACCACATATTCCAATGGTTCCCAGCACAGAGGATCCCAATACTCAAGAGCCAGAAAGTCCCGAAAATTACTCTGAACAAGATTTACAGAAAATAGAGTTGGATGCAAAAGCGTTTAGCATCGTTGTTTCCGCGCTACCCAACGAAATCTATGCTGGATTGCTCCATTGCAACCGTGCAAAAGAGTTATGGGATGCACTAAAAGAACATTTCGGTGGGACTAAGGAGGTGATAGAGAATAATAGAGAAGTTTTAAATCAACAGTATGAGACGTTTTGTCACGTAAAAGGTGAGTCGTTAACAGAACAGTTCGAACGTTTCAGCTGTCTCATTACTGAATTGAAACTGGTTAAGGTGTAATTTCCTAATTCAACTATCAATAGTCGTTTCTTAAGATCGTTACCAAAAAAATGGGAGACTGCAGCTTACGTTACTCGAACATCTGTTGGTTTTAAAGAAATGACCCTCACTCAACTTCATGGTCGACTTCTCACTTATGAAAGAGAGTTGAATCAGAAAAAGAAGTTACAAGAGTTTGGGAAAACAACTGATGACTATACCTTGGGTAACACTGCTCTTTATAGTCATGAAGAGAGTTCTGGTAGTGGGAAGGATCAAGGTTATGATCATTATATTGATATAACATCTGGAAACAATTTTACCTCTGATCCTTACACACCTAATTTTGCTTTTGCTACAAATGGGGAAAGCCAAAACTCTGACAATATGTCCTTTGAAATGAATGACTTACAACATTTTGAACCCACTGATTGGAAGAAATGGACATTTTACATCAGCTGGCACTGTTCAGTGTTAGAGCAAGTAAATTTTACAAAAGGACTGGTAGGAAATTTCCAGGATTGCATGGGGGGTTGAAAGTGGGGTTGGATAAATCTAAAATCAAATGTTATAAGTGTAATAGGTTAGGACACTTTGCCAGGAATGCAGATCTCACACTGCAGGTCCAATTGTGACTCACCCAGGCCCTAGACCTCAAAGCACTGCTCATTATTCCCATTATACCCCTGCACCACAAATGCTACATACTGCTCATTTTGCACATCCTGCTACTAATGTCCTTGTCCATTATATCCAAACACCTGCTCCACAGATTCAGTATGTTCAAGCACCATCTCAAGTGCATGTGCAACAAGCATCACAAAGCACTCAAACTACTCAAACCACTGCTCAGACTGAGGTTAATCAGCAAAGCTTCTTTACACAAGGCTTTGTTGATTGGAGTAGTTTGTCTGAGGATTTATCTGATGAAAACTTTGCTCTAATGGCTAAAATGATTTTGAAAATGAAAATTTTTGTTTAATGGCCTTAGATACAATTGTTGAAGGTGATGAGTCTGTGGAACAAGGGTCAAAGACTGATGAAGTTCAAAGTTGTGATGAAGCAATGGTTACACCAATGGTTGATCAAAACACTGTTGATGAAGAAAAGATCTCTCTATCTGACCCATGGGATACTGATGTGTGTGAAGATGATTGTGATTGCGTTCTCATGGCTGCTTCTAAGGTATCATCTCAGATCCTAAAGGATCTCTGTTCAGAAAAATGTATAATAGCTTTTGCTAACATTAAACGGGTGAATGAAAACCTTAGGAACAAAATGTTAGAAAATGAACTTAATTTTGAAAAACTTATCAAAGAGTTGAAAACAAAATTATTTTCAAAGGATTCTGAGATAAGTAGCCTGAAGCATGAAGCTAGCATAACCAAAGACCAACTCCAAACTATGGTAGATAAATACCAAGTTTGTAAAAAGGAGTTAGAATATACCCAAATCACTGGTGAAAAATGGGTAGAATCTTCTAAAGGTTTTGAAATTATGCTAGAAAACAGATCAAGAGTAACATAAAATTTGGCATTGGTTTTGAAACTAAAGAAAAAGCCTTTGAAAATGTTACCAAAAGTTGGTTCTGGAAAGGTTGAAGTAATTCCAAAAAATTTGGCTGGAAATGAGATAAAAATCACTGATAAAAAGGGTAATAAAATTTCTCTTGAAAAACATGAAGGGTCTTCAACTTTTAAAGAAATTGTGAAATACCAATTCAAACCAACATGGTCAGATGAATGTGATATTCTTGAAAATTTAAAGTCAATGGACTTCTCAACCCTCAAAGGTGTCAAGGCACCAAAAGCTAGAATCATTCCCATCAAAGACCTTCCAGCAGAGGTTAAAACATCTGCTGAGAAGAAATCTGATAAAAAGAAAAGGGAAAAGATCAACCATCTGTTTTGTGAATTTTGCAACAAAAGAAATCATGTAGCTGAAAACTGTTTTCTTTTAAAAGCATATGACATAAACAGAACTCATGTAATCCCAAATGATTCAAAATGCTTTATTTGTGGGAAAACAAATCATCTAACTCATGAGTGTGCTTACCTTCAAACATATGATCAAAAGATAAAAGAGGTCAAAGCAAAAGCTCTTGAGAAAGAAAGTTCAAGCTCTACTAGAAATAAATCTAAGCAGACCTTTGAATCTGTTGAACATCTGTTACAAAAGCATTGAACAAAACCTCTGTTTCCAGAGAGGTACAAGTAACAGATGCTCCACCTGCCAACAGGTATCCAAGAGGACATGGTCAACCAATTTATCAAAAGGTTCCTATGAGCTATGAAGTTTACAAAAAAACCTTCAAAGCCCAAAGTGAATTGATATCCTCATGGTTACTATCATCTGACAGGAAATGGTTCACAACAGTGGATACAAAGACAAACTCAAACCACTTACCATACTCCTGGATTTGATAGTGGACCATCTGTAAACCAATCCAAAGCCATCCTGGCTTTGGAATCTCATCTAAACTAATTGTTTACTTGTGTGCAAGGAGCTTCTACTTGCCTTGATAGTTTATGGTATGTAGATAGTGGAGGCTCCAGGCACATGACAGGATGTAGAGCCCTTCTCAAAGACTTTTTGGCTCATGGAGGGGGTGATATATCCTTTGGTAACAATTCAAAAAGGAAGGTGTTGGGTTCAGGATGTGTTCAGACTGGGAATCTCAAATTTTAAAATGTTAACTTAATTGACAATATAAAAATTCAATCTTCTGAGTGTTTCACAAATGAGTGACAAAAAATATGGATCCTTCTTTACAAAGAAAACTTGTCAAGTCGTAGGACCAGAGGTTATTAAAAAGATTGATCAAATTATTGCTGAGAGAAAAGCACAACTTCTTGCCCATAGGAGTGCTAATGTGTATGTGGTTGATATGTTGAAAGATAACCCTATGTCTAATGCATGCATGTTCTCAGTTGCTTCAAGCATAGAGACAGAGTTATGGCATAGAAGACTTGGTCACACAAATCTGAAAACAATCACCACACTCTCCAAAAATTGTCTTGTCAGAGGTTTACCACATAAACAATTTACTTGTATAGAACATTGTGTTTCCTGTTTAAAAGGTAAACAACATAAAAGTTCTTACAAGTCAATTGAAGAGTCCAAAACAACCCAGTGTTTGCAATTGCTGCACATGGATTTGTTTGGCCCTGTAAAAATCATGAGCTTAATGAAGAAAAGATTTTGTTTAGTCATTGTTGATGATTTTTAAAGGTTTACATGGACATTCTTTTTACACTCCAAAGATGAAACAGCTGGTATATTGCAAAATGTTGTCAAACAAGTTGAAAAGCAATATGACCTTCCTGTAAAAATCTTTAGGAGTGACAATGGGACAGAGTTTGGAAATAAGGAGTTAGATGCCTTCTGTGAGTCAAAAGGGATTGCTAGACAATTTAGTGTCCTAAGAACTCCAGAACAAAATGGGGTAGTTGAAAGGAAAAATCAAACTCTTGTTGAATCTGCAAGAACTATGCTAGCAGACTTAGGTTTACCCTTGTCTTTTTGGGCAGAGGCTGTAAACACTGCTTGTTATGTTCAAAACAAAGTTTTGATTAACCTTAGGAATCAAAAGACTGGTTTGAATTGCTTTACAAAATCAAACCTCTGATCTCATATTTCAAAGTTTTTGGCTGTCCTTGTTTCATTTTGAACTTAAAAGATTCTATCTCAAAGTTTGCAGCCAAAGTTGACTATGGTTATTTTCTGGGATACTCAACCACTGCCAAAGCCTATAGAGTTTTTAACTCTAGGACCAAGTGCGTTGAAGAAACTCTGAATGTAAAGTTCAATGAACTTTCATCTTTGAAAATCCCAGCAAATCCTGCTGAATTGTTTGATCTAGATAAATTTACATTTGAAGATGCGTCTGTCAAGAATAACACTGCAGGTACACCATAGTCATCACTACAAGAGCAAGGATATGATTGCATTCTTCCAAATTTCAAGATATGTCCTTCAAGCAGATGAGCAGTTGTTAGTAACAATGGTGAAAGCTCTGCTGGTTCAACAGTAGTTAATTCTCAATCCTCTGCTAGCTCTCGAAACCAAAACACTGTTGATAAAAATCCATCAAATGTGGATAAAAATCAACAAACCTCCACTATTATACCACCCATACCACCACCTCCATTCCAATCAGAGGCTGGACCATCAAATTCACTAACAGAGGTTAGCTCAGATGATAAACATTTGCAAGCTTCACCTCAAAATGAACTTGCCCCATATCAAGGTGATTTGATCTTCCTTAAAATCCATCCATTAGATTATGTTATTGGCAACATAAATGAGGGAGTGCTCACAAGAAGCCAATCCCAAAACATTTGCCTCTTTGATGATTTTCTATCACTCATCCAACCTGTCAAGTACCAAGAAGCACTGAAAGACAATAGTTGGGTAGAAGCTATGCAAGAGGATCTCCTTCAGTTTAGAAGACAACAAGTTTGGGAACTTGTACCACTGCCTCAGGATGTAAGTCCAATTAGCACAAAGTGGGTCTTCAAGAACAAAACAGATGAAAGGGGTATTGTTGTCAAGAACAAAGCAAGGCTCGTGGTTTAAGGCTACAGACAGGAAGAAGGCATTGACTATGATGAAACCTTTGCTCCTGTAGCAAGGTTAGAAGCCATCAGACTGTTCTTAGCTTTTGCTGCTAACCACAACATCAAAGTGTTTCAAATGGACATCAAAAGTGCATTCTTGTATGGAAAGATCAAGGAAGAAGTGTATGTATGCCAACCTCCTGGATATGAAGATCCATTTCACCCTGATCATGTGTACAGGTTAAACAAAGCACTATATGGTCTTAAACAAGCACCAAAAGCCTGGTATGAAACTCTATCCACTTTTCTCTTATCCATAGGTTTTTCAAGAGGTAAAATTGATAAAACTTTGTTTTTAAAATGGAAAGGAAAAGATTTGATGCTTGTCCAAATTTATGTGGATGACATCATTTTTGGATCCATATGCACTGCCATATGTGAAGAGTTCAGAAAACTCATGGAAGCAGAGTTTGAAATGAGTGCAATGGGTGAGTTGCAATGTTTCTTTGGCTTACAAGTCAAACAAATGCACAATGGCACTTTCATTCATCAAAACAAGTATGTCAAAGAACTGCTTAAAAAGTTTGATATGGATGATTGTAAACCTTGTAGCACACCCATGGCAACCTCAAAGCTGGTCACTGTTGTTGATAAATATGACTTGGTTGATCAAACACTTTATAGAAGTATGATTGGGTCTTTATTGTACCTAACTGCTTCCAGGCCAGACATCATGTTTGCAACATGTGTTTGTGCCAGATCCCAGTCACAACCTAGAAAGTCTGATCTTATTGCTGTCAAAAGGATATTCAGGTACATAAAAGGTGCTCCCACACTTGGTATCTGGTATCATGCTAATGGAAATATTGAGCTTTCAGGTTACTCAGATGGTGATTTTGCTGGATGCAAGAAAACAAGGAAGTCCACATCAGGAGGTGTCCAATTCCTAGGTGATTGCCTAGTGTCTTGGAAAAGTAAAAAAACAAGTTGCAGTTTCCACATCCACCGCTGAGGCAGAATACATTGCTGCAGCAAGTTGTACTACACAAATCCTGTGGCTTCAAAATCAACTCTTGGATTTTGGTATCACTGCTTTAAAGACTCCTCTCAAAATTGATAGTCAAGCAGCAGAAAATATCATCAAAAATCCTGTCTCTCACTCAACAACAAAACACATTGACATTAGACATCACTTTGTGAGAGTTTGCTATGAAAAGGTTTGATTTCTTTACAACATGTCCATACTAAGAATCAGATAGCAGATGTGCTAACAAAAGCATTGTATAAATCTACTTTTGAAAGCTTGATCTCTAGGATTGGAATGCTAAACATGGATTAAAAACAGTTTTCTGGTGATCCATATGTAAATAGCATAAAAATGTTTTCATAAAATCAAAAATTCAACCTTAAAAATAGTTTAAAATTGATTTTTTCAATAAATCCTTAAAGTCTGTGTCAAACCACTGATAGCATCAAAACACTGGTCGTTTAGGAAAGTCTATCCACTGTCAAAGTGTATCATCTGAGAGTGTTAAAACACTGTTCACATCCACTGCCCAAATTCTCAATAGTGTTTGCCAAAACAACTGTCTTCCATCTTCAATTAGAGGATACACGTGGTCAGACGTTATTCGTCAGTTGTTTGCATAAGATGACACGTCATCATCACTTTTTCGAAACCCTATAAAAACCCTGTTTTATCCAGAACAGAGGTTCACTTTGCCGTATCAAATTCAAAATCCTCAAATCAACTTTTCTCTCAATCATGGCACCCAAGGCTAAATCAAAAGCAAAATCTCAACCAGAACCACCTCCTTTTAAGCTCATAATCAAAACTCCTCACAACTATACAACAATTCTTGAAGACACTGATTCAAACACAAGATATCATTCAATGATAAAAATCTTGAAAGAATCAGAATTTTTGAACATGTTAACCATCAAAGCCCCTATCTATCAAGATGCTCAACGGCAGTTTTGGGCAAACACAGAGGTTCATTCTCACAAGGATGTTCCTTATGCTATTTCATCAAAGGTGGGCAAAACTCTGATGAAAATTAGCCCTCAATCAATCTCTCAAGTTTTTCAACTGAATGATATGGCACATCCGGTGTCATTCTCTACTAATGAGATGCATGCCGAATTTGTGAAAAGATGTTACATTGGGCAACTTAAAGGTATGACCATCTTCAAACCCAATTTTCCTGTTGAGATGAGATTCTTCTTTCACACTCTTTTATCATGTCTCTCAGCAAAGACCACGGCTTTTAATGAAATTCCATTGAACATCCAGTATATGGGCTATGCTATTTTAACTGGATCAGATTTTTTAATTTTTCTCGGATACTGTTCAATGATCTTGTGGCAAACTTTAATAACATTGTTAAAAGGAAAGCTTTTCTGATACATCCAGTATATGGGCTATGCTATTTTAACTGGATCAGATTTTTTAATTTTTCTCGGATACTGTTCAATGATCTTGTGGCAAACTTTAATAACATTGTTAAAAGGAAAGCTTTTCTGATACATCCATGATTCATGAGTGTTTATCTTCAAAATCAGTTACCTGATGTTGATGTTAAACAAGGCACTGTTACAACTCCAAGCGGCCTAACTCATGAAACTTTTACTAGAATAACAAATAAAGATAAAGTTTCCAAAACAAAAGTAGAGGAGGCTGAGCAAGCTTTACATAAACAATTTTCAATCTCAACTTCCTGCTACCGAGCCCACTGCTCCTGGTGATCAGGGTTTTGAAACCACTGCCCTGAAACCCACACTAGCAATCACCAAAAAGAAACCAAGAAAAATTCCCAGAAAACCCACCAAACCCAAAAAGGGCCCTCTGGAAGATGAGATCCCAGAGGTTAACCCAGTGATGACACAAAAATCACTTGAAAATACTACTGCTACTTCTTCACAGCAGATGTTAGAATCTCAAACCGGCTTTGAAACTCCTCCTTCTTCCTCACAAAAGGAAAAGGTTGTAAACACAGGGACACCAAATTATGAAGCTTTGGATCCACTTGGTTCCATCTTCCACAGCTCTTCTCCCAGGGAAATGTCTCTTTCTGCACCTCAACCTTCACCAACAAAGTCACTGCCACCAACAATATTGCCTTTGCTGAATGCAATTGACCTAGAACAGACACTAACCAGTTCTTCTCAACAACCCATCAATGAGAATATACTCCAACAAGTGACTGGGTCTGATTCTATGCTCATTGCTAGCCCATCAGCATTTGAAGAGGATACATCCCTTGGGTTACATGTAACCCTTGGTGATAATTCAACAAGAGCAGCTATTACAATTGCTAAACTACCAAGTTTTCAATTAGATAGTGGTTACATATATAAGACTCTTTTGAAGGCAACCACTGTGGAGGCTACCAACGTAACCTCTGTTCCAGTGGGAAGTCCCCAGTACCAAGAAAAAGGGGCATCTATGTTTGAAACAGGGGCTGAGACTCTTGTTCATGATAACATAGATAAAACTACCTTTTCTGGTAGGAGTTCAGATGATCCTATTAAATTAGGTGATGATCAAAGATATCAGGATTTGACGGAGATAGTTGCCAAAATAGAAAGCTTTGTTGATAAAATCAAGGATTTGCTGAAACAGTTGATAGCTACAAAGAGCCAACCCTCTGTCCTATCCACTAATGACCTCATAAAAGCCGTAGACCCTCTGTTTCAATAACAAAAGTATTTTGCTGATCTTCAACACAAGCATCAGATGTAAGAACTTAGAAACATGGTTGATGCTAGGTATATGGATACAACTGCAGATATAAAGGCAATTAAGGCTCATCTCCTTCAAACCACTGGTACTTCTCCTCCTACAGTGATCTTGGTCAACACTGATGATGCCAAAAAGGGGGAGATACCTTTAAAGAAAGAAGTGCTAAAGCTCAATGGCAAAGATGCACGACCAACAATGGTTATTCCTAAGCCAGATGGTTCCAAAAAGATTGATGAAACATACAACATCTTTGCAAGGGAAAAGGAGAACTCAAAGAAAAGGGTAATGGTTGAGAGCAGAGGTTTGGTGGAGAAAAAGATAGCCCTGCAAAAAGAAAGAGAAAATGTTGGGTCCTCAACAAAGAAGATGCCTGTTAGAAAAACAAGGCAAGCAACATCAACATTCATTCCTTTTAAGACAGTTGCTATCCCAACCATATCCTCTGCTCCCTCAAATACAATTACACCTCCTTCTTCAAACGCAGTTGGTAAACAAATCCTAACAGATGTTACAACAACTGTTGTGTCTAATGATACAACAAAGGTTATAACAAATGTCAATCCAACCACTGCTATGGTAAATTTTCCAACTTCCACCATATCTCTACCCACACCCACAAGAATACCACAACCACAATCACCTGACCTCAAGTTCAAGAGGAGAAAAACCACAAATGTTATACTTGATGACAAGATCATCCCTTCTCCTATACCTGTGTCATCAAAACCAGTGTCCACCACAGCAGTTGTTCAACCTTCTTCTCAAATATCTAAAGTGCCTCTTGCCACTCAATTCCCACTGGAGTTACAAGCTATCAAATCAGAAATTAAATCTTTCTTTTCAGAAGAAGATCCAGATAAAAGGGAATTCCCATCTCTGCAAGGTTATCCTAAACCAAGAAATTTGGAGGAATACAAGAAGCTCAAAGTCAAACAAGCAGAATATGTCACCAAAAGGGATACCCAAGGGAAATCTGACAGAGTGATACAAAGTTACTGGCAATTTCAGTTGAGCAAAGTCAGAAGTATAGAAGACTATGCAAGAGACTTGTCCGAAAATCTGTCAGAGAGAGAAGACAAAAGCCTTAAAGAAGACTACATCAATCACATCTTAGAAACCAAGTTGTATAAGGCTACAAGGGCACAATTCAAAGACTGGTCTATGAGAGAGTTGGAAGAAGAAGTACAACGAATGCAAGAAATGCTGAAGGATCCTCTCAAAAGCCAACTCCTCCAGACTGGAACAAATATAAGAAGTTGCCTGAGGAGAACTTAAAGTTAAGAAGAATGAAGGAAGAATTGATTGCTGCTAATTATGGGTTGAAGAACCAAATCATGAGGTGGACAGAGGTTAAAGTGATTGATACATATAGGGCTCTTGAGAAGAGAAGAAAAACTGATCCATCATTGCCAAAGAAGCCAGAATATCCAGCAGAGGATAGCTCAATAGACTCAACACTCTTCAAAACCATCTGGAACATCTGCTATATCTAATTTGGCCTCAAATCAAAGAAAGAGGCAAATGGAAATGGTAGAAGAAGATAAGAAAGTGTATGAGCACATAAAGGAAGGGATCCAAAACATGATTAACTTCCATACTGATGAGACCAGTCAAAAGCTTGCAGAAGATCTGTCTCTTATGGCACAACAAACAATCCTTCCTACCTCAACATTAACTTTCCATCCTAGAAAGCTATCAGACCCAAAATTCTAAAGTGAAAAGTTGATAAAGACTCCTACGAATTGACTTTACTCAAGTCTGATGGCACAACTACCAAGATGAATATGGAGGGTGCATATGAGCTGTGTGTAGAAGACCTCCAAGAACTCTTAGATCTGGTGCTGGAAAAGGATGATGACGATGAGGAATCTCTGAATTTTGAATTGCAGTTTAAAGGCCAAATCAGAGATCTCCTGTTCAGGAATAAAGACCAAGAATAAAAGGTATTTTTGGCATCATCTGTTCTAGGGGAGATTGTTGGGATTGAACATGTACAAAGGAACAAATGATATAAAGCCAAAATACTCTATCGCGGTTTGGTCAATACTATCAGTGTTTAGATCCTCTGATCTAAACTCTGCCTTCCAAAGTCTGATACTTATGCAACATTTGCCTTGAAAAATGCCAAAGGTTTGACAGAAGAAAGGAAGCAGTGCTTAGCCATCAGAGTTTAGCTTATTTGTTTTTAATTCCAATGTAACAGTGCTTTTGCACTAACAGTGATTAGGGATCAGTGTTTCTAGTTAGTTATTTTCTTGTTAAGTGTCACTATCAACCCTGACGTCATCAAAGATGCTCAGAGGTTAGATAGTTAGTATAAATAGTGGTGTCGATGTAACAGTTAAATTTGTCTTCTTAAAAAGATCTTTACACCAATCATCTTCTTCCATTTTCTGTACTATCAAACGATTGCAATAGTCTGAGGGGGAGTTTGTGAATCACATGCAAAGTTTACATACTTGAAAGCATGATGATGATGAAAACAAACGATCTTTACTTGTAGTAAAGGTTTTCCATTCTATTCCGCTGCATTTACTTTAAAACTTCAATCATATTTCCATTCTTGAAACAAAAACTACAAGTAAATCAAACTCAGATCCTAACAATTATGCAACGCTTTCATCTTCTCCTTGATACTCCAAGAACGTGCATACGTTGCATCTTGAAATTCTTCTAACTCATGGATCTAAAAGTATCGTCTCTTTGCTACTTCATTTAGATCAAGGTTAACTGTCTTAAGGGCCCATAGAGCTCGATGCTCTAGCTCTATGGGTAGATGACATGCTTTACCATAGACATTCATAAAGGGCTTTGTTCCCAACGGTGTTTTGTAGGTGGTTCTAAATGCCTAAGCGCGTCATCCAACTTGTCGGACCAGTCGACAATCCTTCCGAATTTTCCCTACGGTTTCTCTAAGATTCTCTTCACTCCTCGATTTGCGTTCTCCACTTGACTGCTTGTTTGAGGATGGTATGCGGTGGACAAATGGTGAGTGACTCCATAACGTGCTAACGCCTTCTCCAGCATGGCATTTCAAAAGTGCGTGCCATGGTCACTTATGAGAGCTTTAGGAGTACCTAATCGGGTAAACAACTTTTTGAGGAATATCATCACCACTCGTGCATCATTTGTAGGTAGAGCTTGGGCTTCCACCCACTTAGAAACATAATCAATGGCCACGAGGATGTACCAGTTCCCACTAGAAATGGAGAACGGCCCCAAGAAATCAATTGCTAAAACATCTAATACTTCTAGAACTTGAATTGGGTTTTGAGGCATTTCATCATTGGATGAGATATTTCCAATGCGTTGACATGCGTCACACCATTTAACAAAATCAAGAGCATCCTTCAGCACTGAAGGCCAATAGAAACCACAATCAAACACCTTTTGAGCGACGGGTGTGAGGACCGTGATGACCTCCGGTTAATCCCTCATGACAATTCCTAAGGATATCTAATCCTTCCTTTCTACTAACGCATCTACTAAGAACACTATCTCCTCCTACTCGGTAGAGAAACGGGTCATCCCAAACGTAACGATTAGCATCCCTAAATAATTTCCTCTTCTACTAGGTCGTCATCCCCTTCACTACCACTCCATTAGCAAGGTAATTTGCCAAATTAGTAAACCAAGGCATCGCTTCTTAACATTTATGAAATCAATCGACTTGTGAGGGAATTTATTTCCTATCGCCTCCTCACGAATCTCCTTTCTCCTAGGATCCCCCAAACGAGATAAATGATCAGCAGCAACGTTCTCCGCTCCCTTCTTCTCTTTGATCTCAATGTCAAAATTGGAAGGCAAGAGAATCTACCATATAAGATCGGGTTTGGCATCTTTCTTCGTGAAAAAGAATCGCATTGCTGAATGATCGGTGAAAACAGTGGTTTTTGAAAGCACGAGATAGGAATGAAATTTATCAAAAGCGAACACAACTACTAAAAGCTCCTTCTTAGTGGTAGTATATTTTTCTGAGCATCGTTGAGGGTCTTACTGGCATGATAGATAGGATGGAAGTGTTTGTCACGCCTTTGCCCTAAGACTGCCCCAACCGCGTAATCACTAGCGTCAAACATCAGCTAAAAGGATAAGCTCTAGTAGGGTGAAACTAAGATGGGAGCGCTAACTAGACGCTCCTTCAAGGAATCAAAAGCTTTGAGACACTCTTCATCGAAGACAAATGGGATGTATTTCTCAAGGAGTCGGGTCATGGGCGTGTGATTTTGGAAAAAGTCCTTAATGAAACGCCTATAGAAACCCGCATGACCTAGAAAACTACGGATAGATTTGACACTAGTGGGTGGTGGAAGTCTACTAATGGTATCGATCTTAGCCCTATCCACTTCTATACTATCTCACGATATCTTACGACCTAACACTATCCCTTCGATCACCATGAAATGACACTTCTCCCAATTTAACATCAACTTCGTCTCCGTGCATCTCTTAAACATTCTCTCAAGATTAAGCAAACACTGATCAAAAGAGCTACCATATATTGAAAAATCATCCATGAAAACCTCCATGGAAGTCACAATTATATCCTAAAATATAGCAACCATACAACGCTAAAAGGTGGTCGAAGCGTTACATAACCAGAACGGCATGCGGCGGTACGCATAGGTGCCGTAGGGGCATGTGAAGGCCGTCTTTTCCTGATCCTGCGGTGCTGTGGGGATCTGGAAGTAATCTGAAACCCCGTCAAGAAAACAACAGAACTATTGCCCCGCCAGACACTCAAACATCTGATCGATAAACGGGATAGGGAAATGGTCTTTCTGGGTGGCGTCATTGAGTTTCCTATAATCATACATACTCGTCAACCAGTGACCGTACGAGAAGGGATGATCTCGCTTTTCTCATTCATAAAAACTGTCATCCCACCCTTCTTCGGGACAACTTGAGTCGGGCTCGCCCATGGTGAATCTGAGATGGGATATATCAAACCGGCATCCATAAGCTTCAAAACCTCTTTCTTCATAACTTCTTGCATGTTCGGATTCAAACGCCTTTGCGGTTGCACCATGGGCTTATATGCATCCTCCATAAGTATCCGGTAGGTGGAATAGGCAGGGTTGATGCCCTGAATATCATGTAGTCTCCATGCAATGCCCTCCTTATGTGTCTTCAACATAACTAGTAGCCTAGACTTATCCTCCTCTGTCAATCTAGATGAATTATGACGGGCAAACTAGCATTTTTTGCTTAATAGGCATACTCTAAGTGAGAGGGTAGGTGGCATTTCCAACGAAGGTTTACTACTCTCATCACGAATCTCACTAATCTCCATGGCCTTAGGAAACATCAGTGTCTCCTCGACATATGTATTGAACTCCTCTTCAACCTTCTCTCCAACCAAATCAGCTCCAGAGATGTAGTCAAGACATCAGTCCACATGTGACATGAAAGAATTTATGAAGTAAATGGAATCACATGGACCACTAAAGTCATCTTGACCACCCGGATGTGGCATAGATTTAACGAACTCGAAAGTGATGTTTTCGTCTGCAACCCTAAGAGTGATTTTCCTGTCAAAGACATTGATGAGTGCCTTCGCGGTATGCAAGAATGGATGACCTAAGATATGAGGTGCATTGACATCGGCCTCCATGTCAAGAATCACGAAATCCATGGGGAAAACAGATTTGTCAACTTTGGCCAACAAGTTCTCCATAATACCCCGTCAATATTTGACCGATCGGCCGACAAAGGATAACGCCATGCCTTTCGGAGCGAGATCACCTAGGTCTAACTTCTCATTGAGAGAGTATGGCATCAAGTTGACGCTAACACCTAGATCGGCCAACACGTGGCTGAAAGTGTCGCTACCAAACATACACGGGATTGTGAAGATTCCTGGATCCGCCAATTTCTCCGGTAGCTTATAAAGAACCACCGCAGAGCATCTCTCAATAAGAGCAACGTTCGAAAGCTCCCCTAGCCTATCCTTTCATTTAAGAAGATTCTTCAAAAACTTGGCATATTTGGGCATATGCTGGAGGGCCTTGATGAATGGAAGGTTTATTTTGAGTTGTTTGAACATGTCGAGGAGGTGCCCATAATCCTTAGCATATTTTATATGCTTAAGGCAAGCGGGATATGGAACACGAGAATGATCTATCATAGGGGACAACCTACTCTCAACTGCTTTGTTTCCTACGCTCTTCTCTAACTGAGACTCACTATTTTGTGCGGTAATTGTTCGGTCTTGCCTAGTTTGCACCTTCCTAGGAGTCTCCATCTCTATCTCTTCGTATATCAATTCCCCCTCCTCTTCTAAAACTGGCGACCTATCTATCTCTCGTAACCCTCTAGCACTAGGAGTGGTGACTGTGTTTAGCTGGGTGGCCGTGTTTGTTTGAGTACTACCCGAGAAATGGCCAGGTGCCTATTCATCTAATAGCCTAGCAATATCACCCACGGACCGCTGAAGATCTAAGAATGCAGATTGTTATCCCGCTAGGATTTTCTGAGTGTTGGCATCCTTAACGACTAATTGGGTTAACAACCCCTCTATCTTATCCAACTTACTCCCACTACCCCCACCTTGGTTACTACCCGAATTCCCACTATTGAACTGACCCTGCCCTTGGTTATGATTTGGATTTGATTGGAAACCAGGGGGATTACCGGAAGATCGCCGGTTTGAGTTATTGTTGTTTCTCCTGCCTGAGTTATAGGTGTTTATATGAATTTTCCAAAGGTATTGTGAACCTATATAGCAAGGTCTATTTCCAAAGAAATTTTCCAGCGAATAAGGATATCGAAAAGCTTTATGCATTCCATGAAAAGACACATGGATTTTCTGGGATGCTATGAAGCATTGATTGTGCGCATTGGCAATGACGTAATTGCCTTACTGCATGGCACGGTCAATATATGCGTGGTGATATAGGTTATTCCTCAATAATCTTAGAGGCCGCTTGCTCACAAGATTTATAGATTTGGCATGCCTTTTTGGGGGTTGCAGGTTCAAACAACGACTTAAATCTTGCAAGATCTCATATTTTTTACGATATCCTTAGAGGTACGGGCCCTGATTCTTCTTTCATGCTTAATGGGGTGTCATACAAGCATGTGTATTACCTAGTCGATGGTATATACCCATCCTATTTGGCTATTATTAAAACTATTCCAGAACCCGATGATGAAAAAAGGAAAAAGTTTGCGAAGCGCCAAGAATCAGCAAGGAAAGATGTCGAGCGATTGTTTTGTGTGACAATGGTAAAATGGGGGATAATACAACAACCGGCTCGTGCATTTGAAACAAAAAATGAGATACATTATGTATGCTTGTTTAATACTACATAACTTGATTATTGAAGACGATGGTAAAATAATATGCGAATACGATCCACATGACATTCATGCGAATGTTGAGCCGGTTGACGAGGAACAACAACAATCAAACTTGTGGGTGCTACGCAGTAAGCACGTGCATGGAAACCTATGTGCGGATTTAATCGACTGTATTTGGAATAACTTTCGGGTCGATCATATTGATGACAAGTAGTGGTGTTCATAGGTTTAGGCAAAATTTATTTTATGATTTTAATATGTAATTTGTGTTTTTTTAGTTGTAATTTGCTAGAATTTTTATGCAAATTTGAATTCTCTTAAAAAAATTGTATTTATTATAAATACAAAAAATGTGTTTAAAAATAACATATATTAAGTAAAAAATATTAAAAAATGAAAGGGGGAAGCACACCCCATATTTAGGGAGGGTGATAGATGAAAGAGGAAGGTGATATGACGCTGAAGTAACATGGGGAGAACACCCCATTGTCTTAATAAACTTTGTTGAGAATTTAGAAGGGTCAAGATCCACAAATTTCAAATAGTATTTATTTCCATGAAAAGTTTACAAAACCATGTGCTCTTTATCAGTTTTCTTTTTCAGTACTTTGAGAAATGTGTGAGAAGCCACCCTCTTTTTCTCTCACCATTACCACCCGGTGACCACCACCTTCTACACCACTGCCACCACCACACTCTAACATGACCATCGCCGCCACAACCGCCCTCTCAGACGATCACCGTAATTATATTCTAACATCAACACTGCCACTATCTCTCACCCTCTAAATCTGAACATTTAGACCAAAAGACTTCACTTCAAAAGGAATCAAGGTTATTCTAGTGAAAAAAATTATACATTTAACCAAACACAAATGTTAATAGTCAAAATACTTTAATATTAAAGTTCAATTATGAGAGCATAATGTTTGAAATCAAACAAAAATATTCAAAATCAAAGATGAAAACAAACCTAACCAAGGCAATTGTTAGTTGTTATGAACAGAAGATTCAGTTAGGGTTGGAGATTTGAATGTATGGATATGTTCATAAAATACGAAATTCAATTATTAAAAAATATGAAATCACATTCAATTATTAAAAGCCCAAAGCAAGTGAAGCAAGTAACCAAAATAAAAATTAAACATGTAGGATTTTCAATAACATTAAAAACAATAAACACCAACCATCGTCTGAGGTTCTAGGTTTTTTAAAACAACAAACAAAATCAACATTTCATAAACTATCTCATTCTCAGAGGCTCAGAGTTCCCAAAAAACGTAACTGCAAGGCGGGTTGCAGGATCCAACCTACCATTCAACAACCTTGCCATGCCACCGTCATGAATCTGTTGGGGATTTTTTCAAACTCATCATAACCACAAACAAAAAACCCACCAGAGGCGACTGTAAAGCCGAAGAAGAGAGAAACAGCTACGGTAGATTTAAAAAAAACCAAATTCATAAAACATGTTAACAGCCCAAGAATGAGACAGCAGCACATGCTTTTAAGCAGTGAAAATAAATAGTTCATAGGACACAAAGGAGGGTCTTGTAAGGTTACAAACAAATGACCAAAAATTCCAACAAAGAAAGGCACATAAAACAACTAAAGCCAACCTTACAACACCCTTAAGCAACAAATTGTTGCCAATCAACTCGCATTCCATATGTAGGCTTCAAAAGCCCCCAAAAAACAACCGTCAATGTAAATGAAACGACAATCATTCGGCGATGGGGTTAAAAACGCATAGATGCGGTGGAGAGAGAAACAACCCAAAGATGAGAGAGCATCACATGCCAATAAGGGATGAAAAGAAAACAAATGTTTTTAAGGGAGGCTCTGGTAACTTTACAAAACAAAAGACCACAAAGTGCAACAAAAACATGCCCATAAAACAACTAAAGCCAAACTTACAACATGCACAATCCTGTTGCTAATTATAGTATTTATAAATATAAATATATACATTTACCAACCTTTTTAAAATTATAAATAATGTACTTTTTATTTTTATATTATATTATATTATATTATATATATTCCAAATTTCCTGTGTAAAAAGTCATAAAACGATATAATTTCAGCCATAAAACACACCTAAAACCACAAATAACAAAGTGAATAACACAGACATGCATTTGATGCAATGGCTTAGACGTGTGCCTGGGGACTCAGTGATCCCGAGTTCGAATCCATGGGAGTGTCGTTTTTTTATTAACCACATTTACCATTTGTTATTTGTTAAGCCCAATAGTTTGGTTGGTTGCTAATTAATTTTTTCTATGGAACTACAAGGTACTAATTATTATTCATCAAACCCAATAGTTTGTAGTTTGGTTGGTTGGATTGTTAATTCATTTGCTCGACAATAAGCAATCATTATTATTAAATTTAGTAATTATTATTTATATTTCATAATTATTATATAGTTTAATGTGTTTAACTTGAATGATTTTTTGAGTTTATTGTTTTAGCTTATATATAAGTGAATACATTATAATTGAATTTAAAAAAAGAAATGACAAACCGAACACGTGTACATATATGAATGTTTAGTGGTTAATTCTTTCCCAAAAGAATTAGACACGTGTATTTATCCTTTTGGATAGAGTTAATTATGTTTTTCGTACATGTGGTTTGTCATAAATCACTATTTCAGTCCATTAGTTTAAAAATTGCCAAAACAGTCCCAGTGGTTTCACTTTCGTAACTATTTCAGTCCACCCACACTAACGCCATCCAGTTATTCTGTTAGTTTATTTGAAATGACTATATTGCCCCTGTTATTATAGTTAAAATTAAAATAAATAATGAGTTAGTTACGCTTTCGTTCTTGTGGTTTGTTAAAAATAACCGTTACAGTCCATTAGTTTTAAAAATTACCAAAACAATTATTTTAAAAGTGAGGGATACTGGTACTGTTTTCGTAATTTAAACTATTGGACTGTAATGGTTATTTTTAACAAAACACTGGGGCGAAAAACGTAACTAACTGTTTATTTATTTTAAATTTAATTTTAATAACAGGGTCATTATGGTCATTTCAAATAAACTAACATAATAACTAGATGGCGTTAGTGTGTGTGGACTGAAATAGTTACGAAAATGAAAACATAGGGACTATTTTGGCAATTTTTAAACTAATGGACTGAAATAGTAATTTTTTACAAACCACAGGGACGAAAAATGTAATTAACTCTTTTGGATATGATACGACTTTGTTTTTTTTTTTTGTGTGTTTTTTCTTTCGATTTCTGTGGCATGTCTCGGTACCATAAACATATATCAATTGAATTTCCCGTCACAGCATATAAAGTATTGAGTTTGAAAATTCTCCGCCCTAATTCACGACGCGAGGGGATTGAGAGAGGGACCTAGTTAACCTTAAAAGTGAGTCTTTGAAATTTAGGCACAAAAGATCTTTTCTTTAGCTAATTAACTTAACATATTTTAAGTTCACCACAAAATTTTGTACTTTGAAGTTTCATTAAGTATTTTTCTTTAATTTTTGAATAATTACCATATAGCCCTCTCAACTTTGATTACGGTACTTTTACTTTTAAAATATTGAATAATTATCATATCGTTCCTCAACTTTAATTACACATTAGGCTTGTAGAAGTCGCGCGTTGGGACGAAACAGAGCAAATAATAATGTAAAACAAATGTTATTTTTAAATGAAGGTTGTTGTTTAGAAAGCTAAACCGTCATAATCGATTTAATTCATTATTGTACCTATTACGATACCAAATAAATACTTTATTCTGAATAAAAAATCGATTTTAGCAATATTTTCATTGATATGTTGAGAGAGAAAAAAAAAACTATGTAATTAAGTTTTTAGAAAAACTTAATGAAACTAAGTTATTAAAAAATATTAAATTAAATGATAAATAGAACATGTGATTTGGAAGAAAAGGAAAAGTGTTTTGATAAAAGAAAAAGAAATCTTAAATATAAAGGAAATATGATTTAAATCACATATTATATCGAAAGTTTTAAAAGACATACATGTAGATAGTTTGTGATAGATAGTATTTTCAAATGTATCAAGTTATACAATATGATCGATAAACGAGTAAAAAGTAAATTGTCTCGATTCATAGCACTTTGAAACATAAACATGATTTATTGTCTTCCTTGAATATTTATTTATTTATTTTTAACTGAACCAAAGTTTTATAAAATAATTCGAAGATTATAAAATACTGGTAGATGATAATATGACAAAATTACAAAGTTCAAATTGATTGATGGAATACGTTTCTTAAAACCAAAAGAGTTTTTATAAGATATAATTCTTATAAAATAAATCAAATATGTTGAGGTTATAAACAAAATATGGTTGAAATGATGTTCTATAAGAATATGTTTTCCAGTATGTTTTTAAATCTTAAGAAAATTAACATACCCACTGTGATACAATACTTCATCATGTGGTTTTGGCCAAGTTTTCATCTTAAAATGTACTCAAAATGTATGAGAATATTTTCCAATGAAGTGGTCAATTGTAGTGTTTTTCAGGGAAAATGTATGAAAATTTCTAAAATCAACAAAAGTTGTGAAAAATGTGTCTGTTTAATCAAACCTACATTGGACTCACCCTCTTACACTTTTAAGTTAATATCTAAATGATCGCTAACTCCAGAAACATCTTTCAAAATGACGATCACTACATTCCTTAATGTCAAAATAAAATGGCGATCACTACATTCATTAATGTCAAAACAAAATGGCGATCACCATTAAATTATGAGAAGAACAAAAGTGATCACAATCTTACAAGTAAGAAGAGTTGTAAATATAATCTCTACTTAAAAAAGTCAAAAAAATCGTACTCCTGATTGATTTATTCTATTTTTTTGTATGCAAGTGAGACACCAAAATACGTTTGTAAAGCTTTACATTTTTTTTAACGGCTAACGAATTCTCCAAATGGGCTATTGGTGAAATTCACCAAATAAATCGGGATATACTCGCCTTAGAACTGGGGAAAACCCTTACCTAGGACCGAAGCCCGTGAACACTCGCCTGAAGGCATGACAGTGCGGTGTGGTAAAACCCGTTTAGTTCAAGGATCGAACTAGCGATCTCCACCTATTCGCCTAGTCTCCCATCATCGCCAGGTGCCGCATAAAATAGTGGGGAAAGCAGGAATCGAACTTGGATCCCTTAGAACACCAAGTCTCTCCCTTACAAATTGAATTCGGTTTTTTAAATCAAAAGTGGTGACATGTCTAAACATAGTACAAAAATATAAATTACAAGGAGCACAATGTCACGTTTCAAAAGTAAAAAGCATCAATTTTAAAACCCAATTTTTGTTAACAACCTCCATCTAAAAATCATGATTGAGCTCTTTACCTCCTAAAGTCAATCAATATGGTTAGTAATATTCCCAACGATAGTATATAGTTCACTTGTTCATGATCATAATAAGGCTTACCCTCCGACCCTTTTTTAATCATGCTTTTATACATATTGATTCCAAACACCCTTTTAGTGGGCTCTCTACCTTCCTAAACAAAAGTTTTTTAATTAAATAAACTCACAAAAGTTTTTTAATTAAATAAACTCTTGCTTTGCTTGATACAACACGAAGTGGATGTAAAAATAACTATTTTATAAATTTATCTCTCATTTTTTAAAACGTTCCCACATTCCATTCATCATCCTAAAAAATATAAAGTTTTACTTTAAGAACATTCACACCAGATCCTCTGCGTAGTCCCTTTCTCAAAAATATATAAAAAATATAAGGTTTTCTTCCATTTATACTCCCCATCATTATCTCCAAAA
Organism: Scalesia atractyloides; assembly: GCA_947069175.1. Lineage (NCBI taxonomy): Eukaryota > Viridiplantae > Streptophyta > Magnoliopsida > Asterales > Asteraceae > Scalesia > Scalesia atractyloides. The sequence continues at coordinate 12,785,910 of CAMTDV010000030.1, read as the reverse complement.
TAGGGATAAAATTTAAATAACCTACACTAGTTCTAAAGTATTGAGATTCACTATGCATCTATAAATATAATTTTGTGAGCATATGATACTGAGAATAAAAAAAATAAGTTTTTGTGAATAAGATAAATAAACAAATTATGGATTTTTTTAAATTTAGTTTATTTAATGTCTTTAAGTTAAATTATGGTGATAAAAATAGATAATTTTTTTAAAAAAATAAACAAAGTTTAGAGAAAAATACATATTTTGTTAAATTATGGTGATGAAGATAAAGAACCTACTATAAATGCTTCAATTTTTCTCAAACACAAGTATTCATTTCACTTTTCCTTAAAGATATAAAAACAAGATCTAAGAATAAGAAATAGGTTAGAGTGATGTTTTTAGATAATTTTATTAAATTTTAAGGATGAGATCAATATAAGATAAATCTTCCTTTCCTCCAATTTACATATTAAAAAAATATCATTTCTTAACGTATTACCAAAAAGAAAAATCACAAGGACCTTAAAGTCACACATCAAAAGTACAAGGCATTAATTTTTGTTAACAACCTCCATCTAAAAACCATGATTGAAAACAATATTTTATTATTAATTATTAATATTAATAATAATAATCATCAACAACAAAAACCCACAGGAATAGGAAACGACGAAACAGTCGAACAGAACATATAATGTCACACAAACACACACAAAACACACACACATTCAAACTCATTCATCGTCAACACTTAATCTGATTGTGGGTACTAAAAAAGTTTCGAACTTTCTCAATCTTTTCCAAGTGCCTTGTGTGTTACTCTTCTCGGAAGGTTCCTATCTATCTCTCTCACTATTTTCCACTCGTTTTAATAATATAATTTTAATAATATAATATTAATATTAATATTCGTCACACGAAGTAGAATGATCACATAGTGTCGTTATTTTAGTATTTCGATTTGGGATTTTATTAAGACAACGTGTTTCGTGGTTCACTTGATATTCTGGTAAAATTCGAAGTAATTTTTTAATATTGTTGATTTCGTTTTGTTCTGTTTTCTCCTGTTTGTTTACGTTACCGATTTTGGATTTTTTTTAAATTTAGTTTATTTAATGTTGTGATATTTGATTGAATTTTGAACATACTGTTGGAATCTAGTGTATTTAAGTGTACTTTATGTAATTTTCTTTTGTGGGTGTTTGTTAATTTTACTAAATTTAGTCTGATTTGAGTTTTTTTTTTTTGGAATCAGGGTTTTGTTGAAGATAGATTTTTGGGTTATTTTCTTTTTTTGAAAATTGCATTGCTTTTGTGGATTTTGGTGGTGGGTGTTGATTATTTTAGGGTTTTTTCAAGATTTGAATTCATCTTTTTGCAGATTGATTTCAGTGATGATGAGAAGATAGATGTATGAGATTTGATTTGGTGAGGGTATAATCGTCTTTTACCACTCTCTTAATCTGTAATCTTGTGAAAGATTTCAGAATTTTTCTGGGTTTGGGTTGGAGAAGATGAGTAGTTCAAGTGGTGTTTCAGAAGGTGTTGTACAAAGGGGGAAACTTTTAGTTCATGTTGCGGAAAACGGGCATTCGTTTGAGCTAAATTGCGATGAGTGCACACTTGTTGAATCGGTTCAACGGATATCTCGAAACGCTTTCGGGAATTCAGTTAAATGATCAGCTTCTTTTGTATCTGGACATGAAGTTAGAACCGCAGCAGCCGCTTTCTGCGTACGAACTCCCTTTGGAAGATAGAGAAGTGTTCTTGTATAATAAATCAAGAATGAGAAGTAATTCTACGCCACCTCACCCGGAAGAAATCGAATCGCTTGAAACAATCATTCCTGACCCTCCATTACCATCATCATCGAACGATCCTCATCCGTTGGACGGTGCTTCTGACCCTGCATTAAAGGCGCTACCTTCATACGAGAGGCAATTTAGGTACCATTGTCAGCTTGCAGACGCAATTTACAAACGTACCCTTTTGAAATTAGAAACGTGTGAGCGGCTTTCAAGAGAGCAAAGGGTGCAAGAAAAGGCGTTAGAAATTGCGCACGGTAATTTGGATCATATCTATAAAATGATTCTTCATAACTACTCGGATTTTGTAAAGCGTTACTCACATCAGCAGAGATCACATTCAAATCTTTTAGTGAATTTTTGGCGGGATTTGGAGAGATTAAGGTCCGTTAAACTTATACCTACATTACAGTCTGATAATCGCAAATGTTTATCGGATTTCGTTAAGGAAGAAAATTTGAGGAAAATGGTAGAAGATTGCAGCAATTCACATAGACAGTTTGAAAGTAAAGTTGAGGATTTTAAGGAAGAGTTTAAAGAGCTCAAAGGAAGTACGGAACATTTGTTTTCTAGCGAAGCTTCGATTAACAATAAAGTTTTCGAGAGAACTATTAAGGAACACCGGCAATGTATAGATGATCAAAAAAGTATTATGCAGGCTTTAAGGTTAGTAAAATTTATTTCATTTCTTCTTGAAAGTTATATAAGAAAATGCTTTTAAAAAATCTGTTAAAAGAGTATTATTTTTTCTTACAGCAAAGATGTTAGCATGGTTAAGAAACTTGTGGACGATTGTTTGACCAGTCAACCATCTAATTCCCTTCGTCCTCACGATGCTGTGTCAGCATTGGGCCCCATGTACGAGGGCCACGAAAAAAACTATCTTCCCAAAATGCAAGCATGCGAGGGCGCAATTTCAAACCTTTTAATGTTTTGCAAAGACAAAAAGTCAGAAATGATCAGTTTTGTTCACGGGTACATGCAAAAGATTGCATACATTCAGTACACCATAAGAGACGTTAGATACAAATTCTCAGTGTTTAACGAGGCAATAAATCGCCAACATGATCAATTCGAGCAGTTGAAGGTGGTTCGTGGGATTGGGCCTGCTTATCGGGCCTGTCTTGCGGAGATCGTGAGAAGAAAAGCGTCGATGAAACTTTATATGGGAATGGCGGGTCAGTTGGCAGAAAAACTCGCATCCAAACGGGAATCTGAAGTTAGGAAACGAGAAGAATTTATTAAAGTACATAGTTTATATATTCCTCAAGATATTTTATCGTTAATGGGATTGTATGATATTCCAAGCGTATGTGACGTCAACGTGGCTCCTTTTGATAGCAGTCTACTGGATCTTGATATACCGGATTTGGACCGGTTTGCCCTTGAACAGCATAACGAGTCCGTCGATATCATCGACTTGGGGGATATCGTCGGGACTAACAAGATGGAAGTCGAGAACGCAAAGTTAAAAGCGGAACTTGCTTCTGTTACGGCTCGTCTTTGTCTTTCCCCTCTGGAGATCGAGTTTGAATCTTTCGACGAGGGTAAAATGGACATTTTACTAAAAGAGGGTGCTGAAAAGATGAATAAGGCCTTGCGATTGAAAGATGAATATGTGAAACAGTTGGAATCCATTCTAAACGACAAACAAATGCAATGCGGGTCGTATGAGAAACGTATAGAAGAGCTGGAACGAAGGTTATCCTATCGGTATTCTTTAGAACACAAAATCGATAAAGATGATTCTTTTACAACTGGGAAAGTTGGAGATAGCAAATCGGAGACGTCAAGCGAGAGAGACATCCAGGGGCATAGTGGTCAATTTTCCGAGCCTATGGATGATGCTTCATATGGTTATAGTTTATTAATTTCAAAATCGGGTGTTGATAAAACTAGCAAGATTTTGGATGATAACATGACTGATTCATCTGCAATGGCGAACCCGAACCCTAATTTGGACTCGTCAATGCGGGAACCAAGCCGCGACGTGAGTGAAAAAGACGGGAACGAGGAAACGGTGCCAGATGTCGGGATGCAGAACATTCTAGAAAAGAAATCTAATCAACTTACTGAATTAGAAGCTAAACTTGAAGCTGCAAAAGAGGAGGTTGCAACACTTTCACGGGATTTGGAGAATAGGCGGAATCTGCTAGATGAATCTCAGGTAATTTAGGCATAAAGCGAAAGTAAATCCATTAACTGTCTCAATTTTTTAGTATTATACTTTATAAACTTTTTTTCTGGTGGCAAAAATAGGCAGGTTGAAATGGGCCGGATTTTTTTTTGTAACTTGTAATTTGTGTCGAATATGATTACAAAATTATTTTTACCAAATATTAATCTCGCTGTTAGCAAAATGGCTTAGGAGGTTTTATGCAATAAAATACACTTTGGGTGATTTTTGACCCATGACACGAATTGAATCGTTTCATATCATTTTTTTTTCATAACCGATGATAACTTGATTAATCTTATACAGGGGAATTGTGTTCATTTGGAGAATTGTCTTCATGAAGCACGAAAAGAGGCTCAAACTCATCTATGTGCCGCCAATAGTAAAGCATCGGATTATAACAAGTTACGTGGGTCCACTTTAAAAATACGCAGCCTCTTCGAGCGCCTTAAATCCTCTGTTTCCTCAGCTGATGTATCTTCTTTTGCCGACTCACTCCAATCTTTAGCTCACTCTCTCACCAAGTAAATCCCAAACTTCTCAACCCTTTAATCTTTATATAAAATAGATGGCAATTTTTATATATTTTATTTTAAATTTCAGTTCCTCAAACGACAATGGAGATGAGGGTACTTCTGAGTTTCGTGAATGTGTTCGTATGCTTGCTAAAAAAGTCGGTATTTTGGCAAGGCATCGGGCCGAGCTAGTTGATAGGTACGCAAAGGCGGAAGCGGCCCAACAACAGCTTACGAAGGAGTTGGACCAAAACAAAGAGTTGGTCAACGCTCTTTACCAGAAACACCAATCCGAAAAACAGGTTAGTTTTTTACCTTTTTAATCCTTTTAAGTAATAATAGTCGCTATTTGTAACGCAAATGCTAATAGTTTATTGATGATCAATCAGGCAAACAAGGAGAAAATATCTATCGGCCGTTTAGAACTTCATGAAATTGCAGCATTCGTACTCAACGCAGCTGGATATTACACTGCTATTAACCGAAACTATAGTCATTATTACCTATCTCCAGAATCGGCCGCACTTTATGCTGACAGTGTCCCGCACAATCCCACTTGCATTGTGGGCCAGATTGTGCATATCGAGCGGCAAACCGTGAAACCATCACCACCGGTTCAAACCGACCACAACGGTGGGTCGAGCCAATCAGGGTTGATTTCTGGTCCAACTGATGCTAACCCGTACGGTTTAGCAGTTGGGTGCGAGTTTTTTGTGGTCACTGTAGCTATGTTACCAGATACCGCAGTTCACCCGCCACCACCACCTGCCGCCGCTTCCTGATCTAAAACATTCAGTAAGACATGACGGAAGAGAAAAAAAAAAGCCGCAGGAGTGAAGCGAGTATACATCCTTTACTTGACAATTGACATGCTAGGTGAAACTGTTCTGTTTAATCATCGCTTCCCTCTTTTGCTGATTTTCATTTTGTGTATAAAAGTCATTTGGCCTTATGAAAAACTTTGTATATAACTCTTGATACGTTTTGTTCTAAAAGTAATATTCATTTATGGGTGCGTTCAATACATAACCAGTTTTAAGTAGAGATTTGTAGAGTTGCTATGGATTATGTGGTTATATAACCATCTTGTTCATTACTGTTAAAATAATAGGTATCAATGTTTACGCATCTCTATTTATAAATGGCTGTGTATTTAGCGAAATCCGTGTGTAAAACTGCAAACCTAGTTTTGAGTTTACAAAATTTTTTTGGGTATTCAAACTAACATGTACAAATGTTAAAGATAACTAACTAAAAGAAATCTAAATCTAAATCTAAATAGCTTTAGAAAAAAATTCAAACTTGAAAATAAAAACTAAGGGTAATTTTAAAACAACAAAATAAAAAACTTGCCATATTATTGCTATTATATATCTATATCTATACTACCTTATTAAGCAAACTAGGTTTTCTACTCTTATGGTAATTTTACATCGTGTACACATTTTGAAGTAACATGTACAAGAGAGAGAAACTATTTTAGAAGGGGGTAAACTTGCGCATTGTCCAAATATATAAGACACTTTTGGGGCATTTTAGTGATTTCGGCACCTTTGTAACCTATAATTAAGATGACACGTGAAGAGTCTAAATTAATTGTTATTCTAAATAAATTTATGCCTTGTAAAATTGATTAAATGATTATCCACTACAAAATATCTATATCTATACACCCTTGTTATAATCTCCACAAATTAGAATGAATGCACCAAATAGAAAAGAAAGGTCATCAGTTTCTTCATTTGCATGATTCTTATATTATTGATATAGTTTCATGTACTTATGCAAGTCTGTCATTGAGATTGCTAATGGATTGAGATCTCTAGAATTACGAATTATATTGAGGTTAATTCTTTGAATTGTTACTTTGTGTGAAATTAAGAAGATTTATAGTAGATCTATATATCTAGAATTGTGTGTAGTATGCATTAATATGTCTAATAAATTTGTGTTTTTAAGTTATATTTGTTTCATCAAGTTGTTTCTTTGGAATATTTTGATCTTTTACATCAGCTTTTTATGCTATTATCTTTTCTTATATCTCAAAAGGAAATTATGCATGATAGGATCAATATCAAGAGAATGATGTCAAAGTTTCTTTTGACCAGAGGGAAGCTTTACTTTCCTTGAAGAAGAGTGACAATCTTGATGGTTTATTAATGCAGGCAATATCTTTTAATATTTTTTTAATCGTTAGTTCTTATATTTTGTATCTGTTGATAGTTTTCCTTCTTAGATACCAACTTTACTATTTCCTATTGGAATAAAACCGAGGTCAAATTACAACTGATTTAAAACCCGCCCTGCAACATGTGCCTAAAAACTTTAGTATCAGTAGCAACGTGCACGCATTCCCACTAATATATATATATATATATATATATATAAAAGAAGAACTTCTTACCAACCGAAACATGAACTTGGTTATAATTGGTCCGAGTGTTTTTTTCTAATTTAAGGGCGAGGAGAATTTTGACTTTCTTTTTGTAATATAACAATATTGTGTAAAAATCTAGATCTATATCTATACTATATAATAAAGAAACTAATAGAGGGACATTTGTCATTAATCTATATCTCATTAATTTTCGATAATTATTATTTAATTTCAATTATTAAAGTTAATATATGTTTCAAACATTTAAGAAATTACGGATAAAGTTCCATATAATATCTTATTATTTATATATATCAATTACCAGGTTAGAAATTATATTTTAATTCCTTAATTGTAGACAATTATTATTAAATTTAACATATGTTTAAAATGCAAGAAGAATAATAACTACATTTATCATACTAATAAATTAATCCAAAAACAACCATCATCTTTTAAGATGCAACTCACGTCCAGACATTTAAATTTTAAAGTTATATAATTTAATAATTGCCGATAATTTATACTTATCTAATTAATTTAAATATTATTTTGTAACTATAAGTTTATCTAATTGGCTAATTGCTATATGCCTAATCTGGACATTTCAACATTTTTTCTAAAACTAATATATTAAGACCACTATTTTAAATAAAACTCGGGTTATTAAATGTATGTTTACGTGACTGTTAAAACTCGTGAGAAAGTTGATATTACAGTTTGTCTTCTAATTGATAGTTCAAATGCTTTCATATTTATAAACTTGACAAACATCGCAATTTTGATCACATATGATATAAAATTTTGTTTGGATATCAAAAAGGTGTCTTAAATCATTTTATAATTGTTAAATCTTCGTTATTAACTATTTGATTTTTTATTTACTTAACCTGTGTAATAGATGAGTTATAACCTAGTTTTGTAATATAATAATATTTTGTAAAGAAAAACCCATGATTATTATACATAGCAAAAACTTATAAATTTGTAGGGAGATTTGTTCATGAAAAATTAAGTTATAGGGTAATTAATATATGACATACCTTTAGCTCTTTGATCATGTAAGTTTACATATTTAAAAAGTTAATGTCACAAAAGAAGTATAACCATACATATAGGCTTCGGTTCAATTAACAACCAGCACGAGTTGTGAGTATCATGAGAACTCCTACATCCCGTGCGAGTTGGGCCAAACGTAGATGAAAATATTATAAACACATCTGTAAAAAACAAAAAGAAATTGTTGAGTTGGTAGTTTTGTCTGATGTGAATTTCGTTTACGCGCTTATGTAACTTTGTTACGACGATTAAATTTTTTTTTATACCTCATGTAAATTTGTGCATGCGGCTTTTATTATTATTTTTTGGCTGAAACAAGTGATTTTTTAAAGATTTTTGAGATTTTTTTTGGAAAAAGCTTTTAAAAGGCTTAGTTTTCATGGTTCTCACAATTCAAGGTGATTCTCATTTTATCCTAACTCTCTCTATATAATATATGTGTGTGTAGTGTCAATATTAATAAACAATATACACAATTAGTTCCTTTAATTTCTATTTCATTTGATTTTTCTCTAATAACTTGCAGTTGTTTTGAACAATTTCGTTAGCGTTCCAGTAAAATTTTTGTTAAATCGAGTTATGGAGAGCGTCGATATGGTACTGAACCATTGTCATCCGAACAACATCAATATTGGTTTCAATAATTCCGGTATCTTTATGGAGAATATGGTATTGATATCCATTTTTATTTTTTGATTTTTTTCGGTATATTGAATGCCGTATCATACCAATACTGTTATGAACCAAATGTAACCAATAATGACTGAATGTCCGCTGCGAAGCGCGGGCGTTTCTCAATAGTTTAAGTTGAAAGAAAAACATTACCTTGGTAAATAATTGGGCCCTTTTAATGAAAGAGCTATAAATAAAATCGGGCTGGGCCTACAGAGGGCAAAACTATAAATTGCATCAAAGCCCTAAAACCCCTTTCTTCCTTAACTCTCCTCACCAAATTATTCTGCAAAACCGATTATTATTATTATAATCCCTCAATCAATCCGCCTATGTATTCTTCATAAATTCTTCAAATTTGATCCCATAATTCATCTGGTAAGTTGTTATACATTCATCTTCATAGCTATTGGTCTAATTTCATCATTATTCAATATCGAAAATTAGGTTTTGTTTACGAAAAATTAGGTTTTGATTCTCATCGCGTTTTGATGTTTTCAATTGTTTATTCGATGATTAATTATGCGGAAACGTACTTTTCTGATAGTTGTGTATTTGAATTCGATAATTTGTCCGTACTACGTAAGAAAGAATTGTATCTAGGGTTTGTAATGAATTTTATCGTTTTTTGTCTGAAAATGTTGAAATTAGGGTTTGCTTGGTTGTGAATTTGTTAACCTGAGTATATGTTTAGTTGTTTTAGTGCTTATGAGTGATTGGATTGGCTTATGCTTGAGCTTTGGGATTTAAATGGTTCTGTGCTCATGATGATATGTTTTTGTTAACTAATATTAAGGTGTAACGTTTGACGCTCTGCAACTATTTTTTGTGGGTCTTATATATGGCGTGGAAATGTGATAATGGGTCTCGTTTACTTGATTTAAGGTGAATAAAGAGGGGAACTGTTAATTGTAGTATGTTCTGTAAAATTATTATACAAGTGGTAAGTAGCTGCTAGTTCGACTTATATATCTTATTATATTGCGGTTATTGAATTCATTGGGAGGGTTCTAGTTCTAGGCGTGCTAATGATATTCCGTCAATAAAACTGAGAACTGCAGCATCTATTTTATAAAAGAAGTAAGAATCTAATAAGGATATATAAAGTCGAATGAAACACTGGGAATAAAGATCCTATTTTGCTTCTTAGAAAGAACTAGTATTAAGCACATTGTGGCGGGGGCGTAAAACCATGCCAAATAGCATCAATGTCACACCACCTCGAGCGACCACCAACACTGAATTTGCGGCGAAGAAATTAGACCGAAACGTAAAACATAGAAAATAATAACTAAGTCGATCTAGGACCCGCCCGTTATGACGAACTTGTCAAACGTGAAAAAATAGACGACGTAAAAATGTTGAATCACACACGCACGTTGCATTGTATTAACTTGCAAGACTTAGAATGAAGCGTAAAACGGAACGTAAAAAGTTGAACTACACACGCACGATGCGCCGTGTTAACTCGCAAAAATTAAAATGAAGCGTAAAACGAAAAATTTGTGTAATATGAAAAGCATAGGGAACCAAAGTTGAAAGTAAAAAAGTTATGAGGTTAAATTAAGAAGATAAAAAGTTTTGGGTTAAAAGTAATAACTCAAATAGTTTCGGGTTAAAAATAATTCATCAAATACTTTTGGATTAAAAGTAAAAAAAATCAACTTTTTTTTTGAAAAACTCCCAAAGCATGATGTACAACACTTTATGCACAAATAACTTGCTAATTTATATTATTTAAATTAAATTAAATGAGGTCAAAGCACCTGTAACATATATGTCAAATATAATTCCATTAAAATGGTTTATGACAGGAGTACCGCATTACATTCTGTTTTTTCTTGTATATGTATAAGAGTAGTAAGGCCATCCCTGCAGTGTGTTTTTCAGTACTGCTGCGATGGAGAAATCTAAGAAGAGATCTGCTGTGGCTTCTTCTAAACATGGAGCTGCAGAAGGCGGTAACAGGGACAAAGACAAACTAGTAGGTTTGTGTCAGACACATTTATCATTTGTTAAATTACCCGTTTTTGGAAATATTATGGAATAAGTTTCAACTTTTTCGTAATTGCTGCTAGAGTTTAGTTATAGTTTTCATATTTTAAATGAATTCTTGCAGGTGTGGGAGACAGGTTAGATAAATCTCAGCAAAGTAACCGAACACAAGGGAACAAACTTCACCCTGTACCTGTCATGAAAAGGAAGTTTCAGAAAACTGCAGGCCCAAGCCCAGGCTCAGGCCCGAAGGTCTCTTCAGTTTATAATTTAAGGAGTACAGTTCAGATAACCGAGGGCGCTCCAGGTTATAATCTGAGGAGTAAGGCTCAGAAAACCGAAAACCAAAGTGCCCCAACAAACTCCCAAACCAGGAAAACCCGAAGAAAAGATGGTTCTAAGGATTCTTTGAAAAATTCTGCACAAAAAAAGATTGAAACGACAAAAGCTTTAAACACATTCATGGCTGACCTTGACAAGAAGAACCATCCTTTGACTAGTCAACATGAACCATTTGTATGTGAACCATTTTATCATATCAGATGGGAAGGTATGTCCTTAATATATTTCCATAAAGACTGTAATATACCAGAATATCTCTTGCTAATGCTAATACTTGAGAAAAGCATTAATCTTTATAGATGGATTCGGCTGAAGTTCTTTTTTTCCTTTCAAATGTTGTAGGTGATGATGCGGAAAATGGACCATTAGGGCAGAAATGTATATTATGCAATGAAGATCTTTCGGGTGCAACAGATGATGATGATTTTGAATACAATGATGATTTGCATTACGAGGATGATGATTATTATGACGACGATGATGATGAGTATTATGATGACGTCAATCCTCCTCTTCTTCCTGCGGTTGATATTCTTTCATGTGGACATGCATACCATACTGAATGCTTGCAAAAAGGTACACCAGAAGAACGATCAAGCGACCCCCAATGTGTGTTGTGTTCAAAAATGGCTTGAACAGTAATCTGGTGAGTCAATTTTGCTGAAGGTGGGACCCATTTTTAGTACATGATGAAAATTTCATCTTAGGTGAGAGTACAGAAACTAAAACTGTGAGATTGTTGTTCATGTGATTGGGATCTTTGTGCCATTTTTTCTATATAAAATCGCGTGTAGATGTTTTATTTAATGCTCGATTTGAATCTTGGTTTGATGGAACATTTCAGTATAATTCGAGTAGAATACCTTCACACGAGTTATGAAACTACAATTTTTAAGTTTCCTTTTATAAATATTTATTTTTGCAGAATTATATTCATATAAGCTTTGCTAGTTATGAGGTAATCCTCATAAGATGTGATCATAAATTGAAATCCAATAACCCAATATATGTGTAATGACCCTGAATTCCATCTTTTATGAAAATCTATCTTATTTGTTGGGACAATGCCTTGAAACCAAATAATAAATTTCCGCAAATTTCTCTAGACAACAATGCATATAAAAAGAGAGTGTTTTGGGTTGAAAGTGGGAAGATAATGGTGAAAAGTGGTATAAATAGGGGAGATAGTGTGTATTTAAATTTGAAAAAAAAAATATATATTTTTTTAAAAAATTCGACCATTATCAACGGTCAAACATCGGTCAACGTGCAAAATTGGAGCGGTAAGGGCGGCAGGGAAAGGCCGGGTGTGCCGCGGCCGGGCCAAGGGGGGCGGTGTAGGGGTCCGGCGCCGGGCATGGGCCGGCCCCCATACCGTCTGGTCTAATATCTTGTTTGTAAAATAGATTTGGATGAAATGTGAAAATGGTAATGCCTGACACGAAAATAAGCAGATTAGATTACCCTTAAAAAATGGTAATAGCTCAGATCAACCCATACACAAGTAAACTGGTCAAAATTCATCATTTCATAGGTTCTGCAATTCTATGAAGTTAAAAGATTCATCATTTCTGGCTTTTTTGGCACCATTTTTGTATAGCTTCTATATTCATTAGTTCTGCACAATTTAAATCTTGTTATTTTTTATGCAGATGTTTTCTAGTATTAATAAAGACAATTGATGATACATCTACTAATTTAGGAACAAAACTAGTGATCTCATGTACAAGTGTGATGCACGTGCTCACTTTATTATTTCGAATCTGATTCAAAAGACAATACACAAACATGATGCAAATACTGCAACACTGAAATCATTTATCAAAATGCCAAGATATCTTACAATGGAAAAAAGACAAAAACATTCTTCCATCCGAACAATAACTGGCGTTGATGGTGGAAGTTTAAACGCAATTTCTTTCAACAAAGACCCGTGGAAGTTGAATAATTTTAAGCAATGTGTTCAAACATGAAAACTAAATGTTGGGGGTGTTGCTAGGATATTCCTACTATAAGGAACTATGGTTGCTTGATTTTTGGAGTTGCCTTCAAAGTTCAAGATGCCATTTGAGTGAGACGTAGAGGATCGTAACACTTTAAAAGTGATTTAACTTTTCAAAATGAAAAACATAATCAATGTGTTAATAGAATGAATCTACTTAGGATTTGGAAGCGTCTCCAAACTTCTCCAAATTTTGGAGTTATTCGGAGATAACTAACTACTCAGTAAGAGCTAGAATGGAAAAATATTTTAGATGGTGCGAGTCAGGAGTGTTAACGGGTTAGACAAGAGGCTAGGCTTCCAAAAAATAGGGCCTCTATTTAAAAAAAAAAAAACTTTCTATATTATGGTATAAGTGTTGGGCCAAGTATGTTAAAGTGTGGGCCATATGATAATCAGTGGAAATCACATATGTCAATAACAAACTACAAATAGGGCAAAATCATTTTGGAAACTGTCAGTTGGAGTATGATCACTTTCTCTATTGTTTGCTTCTCCATATTTCAGTTGGAGTATGATCACTTTCTCTATTGTTTGCTTCTCCATATTTTCAATCAAACCAATTCAGCTGATTACTTTTGCGGTTCAGTCTTCAAGTATGTAATATGATTGATTTTCTGATATAAGCTCAGAGCTCTTCAACCTGGATTTTGTCTTCAAACTTTAGGTTTCTCTTATTGCCTTTTGCCTACTGTTTTTTTAATGTTTATTTGCCTACTATCTTTGCATGTTGGATTTGACCTATTGTATTTAGTTATCTTCTATTGCCTGATATCTTTTTGTCTTTGATACTTCTTATTTCTATAAGCTTATAAGAATGTTAAGAGTGTTTTTTTTGCTTAATGTCTTTGATTATTTCAAATATTGGATGCCAAATAGAAACCATACAAAAAAATAAAATAGAGTCAAGTGCCATTTACGTTCATATGGTTTGTCCACTTTCGCTATTTCGGGCCAATTTTTTAAAATTGTGCCAATTACCTCCGTAACATACTTGAAACGTGCCATTTCAGTCTAAAAAATAAACCCCAATGAAATCATTCTGTTTAATGAGGGCAAATTCATCATTTGACTTTTCTTTTTAATTTCCTCCGCTGCAAACAACCAATCTCTATTCACCATCGCCAAACTGACACACTCACCCTAAACGACCACACCCACCACCGTACACCACTCACCACCGCCTACCCTTAACTACCCGTCAACCACCACCGTATAACACCTTTCTCCACCACCGTTCAACACACTACCGTAAATCCAAACAATCACCAACACTCCTCACCCCAATCACCACCTAACAACATCCAAATCCTTCACAACCTCCTGCAACACCACAACTTCACCACTGGAAAAACTGTATCTCAACAATTTTCATCATACTATCCACCACAAGAAACCCAAGCTGCATCATCATCATTAACCAGCAGTCCAACACCTTCTCACTCCACTGCATCACCACCACAAACCAACCACCGTCGTCCTAGCCACCGGAACCACCATCCACCTAGACCATAAACCCACCTGCAACCTGTCACCATTGTACACCACCTGATTCTGTTAGCTCTTCGCTATCATTCACTCTACCCACCACCATTCACTCTACGACGACATGAATGTTGGGTTGTATGGTGGCTATGGGGGCTGGTGGTGGAGCGGCAGAAAACGATGATTGTAGGAGGCTATGGAAGCGGGAATGTTGGGTTGTACAGTGGCTAAAGGTGAGGGCGGTGGCTATGGGGGATGGTGGTGGAGCGGTGGAAAACGATGGTTGTAGGAGGCTACGACAACAGGAATGTGCTAAAGGTGAGGGCGGTGGTAACGGGGGCTGGTGGTGGAGTGGTAAAGAACGATGGTTGCAAGTGGTTTTGACGGCGATGTGGTGGTTGTGGTGGTGATTGGTGGTGGAGTGTACAGAGAGAGAAGAGAGTGTGTATGTGTATAATGTTTGCGTGTGTATATATATACATGTGTGTGTATAATAATAATAATAATAATAATAATAATAATAATAAGTGTAGAAAAATAAAAATAAAAAATCTACGTAAAACAACCATTTTACCCTTGCGTTAACAGAGGTTTGTTTAGTTTTTGGACGGAAAAGACACGTTTCAAGTATGTCAGGGAGGTAACTGACACAATTTTGGAAATTGCCCCGAAATGTCAAAAGTGGACAAACCATAGGGACGTAAATCGCACTTAACTCAGTAAAATAATATGGAAGCTTTAGTTGAATTACCACAAGGATCACATATTCACATGTAGAAAGGGGTCTTAATTTTTTTCCTACTTAGGGCCGCTAATATGAGATAGCTTCACCCTTGGCTGGTCTTGTTTGGGGATGGTAACGGGACGGGTATTAGGTTCCCGATTATAAAATCATGTCACATACTTGGCTCAATACTTGTTGGGTATTTGTCAGGTAATAACTGGTCTCATATCGGGCATGGTATCAGGTAATTAGACCAGGCATCACCAAATCGGCTAATCCCATAACCGTAAAGTATTTTTTTTTCTCAAATTTGCGTACCGCATCCTATAACCATCTTGGAAGTTTCAGATATTTCTGCCGAGCTCGAGTTTTCTTTTTCACCCACTTGTTTCATTTCCATTTTAAATGTCCTTGATCTCCACAACCAAGAGGGCTATTTGAGTATGGTCCTTCGTCTTCCTGATTGTAATTGTGATGTGTTTCCGTTGACTTCGTAGAGACCTTATAAACATGACCTTGATACAATTGAGAATAACATTTACTCTAGTCAACCAAAGACCTTGGCCACATTACGTTTACTCTAGTAAACCAAAGACCTTGACCATAGCGGTCTTGACCACATTTACTCTAGTCAACTAAAGACTATGACCATATTAATTTAGTCAATTGTGTAGTTGCTAGCTACTAGATTAGCTCCTTGTTTTATTTTTTGTTTTTTGTATTTACTTGGCTATAGAAGGCCATGCATTGTTCATACGTAAAAACAATAGAATTATAAAAACAATTTGAATCACAAAACTTCTCTATACTATTATTTAGTATTAGAGCGGAATATGCTTCCCCCTCTTTGAAAAGTTCAGGAGGCCACAATATGTCCACCGAGAGCAGCACTCGGCCATCCTCCCACCAAACAAATCAATCACTCTGTCTGTTTTCCACACCAGACTTAGTTTCACATTGGTCATTTTTGGGAAAAGGCCAATTTTGTTTCAAACAAGGGCATTTATTAACCTCCTATTCGCATTCAAGAAACCACATCCACAAGTGCTGCTTCCCACATTTCCACGACAGGGAAATACCGAATCGCAAACACATGTCATGGGAGCCTCACACACATACTCATCCAACCATACTTGGCATTTTTATATTGGAGCATTGCACCATATCACAAATGATC
Organism: Scalesia atractyloides; assembly: GCA_947069175.1. Classification (NCBI taxonomy): domain Eukaryota; kingdom Viridiplantae; phylum Streptophyta; class Magnoliopsida; order Asterales; family Asteraceae; genus Scalesia; species Scalesia atractyloides. The sequence goes on along the minus strand of CAMTDV010000030.1, from coordinate 12,769,596 downwards.
TCAACGCGTTATCGCTGCATGCACCGTATGATGGTAACGAAGAACTTGTTGTTGGTGATGGTACATCCTTTACTATTACTCATGTTGGTTCTTTAGTAATTCAAATTTCCAACATATCCTTTACTCTAACTAATACTCTTTGTGTTCCTTATATATCCAAAACATTATCTTCAATTTTCAATTTTGTCTTGACAATCACATATGAATCGATTATCTTTTCAAGTTTTCTTATCAAGGACTTCTACTTCGATCAACCTCTTCTCTACTGAACGGCCAGTCATGGGATTTATGAACTTTGTTTTAGATCAGTACATCCTTTACGATCTACCATGCATCTATATAATTCAACATTTTGCACCATACCTTATACTCAACTACATCACTCTTGTTTCCTATATAATCCAAACATATCTTCATTTACAATTCTTGTTGACAATCACATAAAATCCGAAATCTTTTTAGCTTTTCTTATCAAGACTTCACTCGATACAACCTCTTAACTTTTAATGAACGACCCATCATGGATTTATAAACATTTGTTTTAGATCACCACCTTTCGTCTTCCACATGCAATCAAATAAGTCAACTTTTTGCACCATCGCCTTGGACATATCTCTTCAAGTTTAACACCATCTAGCTTCCCAATTGTTCTACTATTTAAACCTTTAAATATTTCTTAATTCTGTCACTCAATAAAAGTCACAAACTTCTATTTTTTGCTTCTCTCCTTTACAAATTCACCACTTAAATTGAACTTTTCAAATAATAGCTTCCCCCATTACATCCATCATTTAAAATTATATAAATTTGTAATATTCACCAAATTCCATACACACAATCAACTAACACTTACGCTACACCCTGTTCAATTATTTCAAAATCACAACTATTCCACAACTACGAATATTAAACGCTTCATGAATATCCTTCACCTCCTCATATACCGAACTAATGTCATCGAAAAACATCGTCACAAGTTGAACAGACTTCTTTACTTTCTATGCAAAAACCGCAATTTGTGACAGGGGGTGTTCAACAATCAAATTAACAATCAAATAGACTACACAATATCAAAGATATGATTGCAAAGATTCATATATTTCAAAGATATCTCATATTTTATGCACTGCTATAGGTAACTAATACAAAGACACTCAACTTATAAAGCACTCACAGCTCATAGATGAGAACTCAGCATTAGAGAAGGTTGATTTTACACTGTTTCATTGAAATGCTGCATCTTCAGAGAAATAGAGTGAACTGTTGGATTTCTCAGGACAGCTGGTTGTGACCCAGCTCTTATGGAAATCCAAAAATTTTGCCTTTGACTTGTTGCCTGGTCTTTGGGTCTTCAGCCTTTGACTTTGGTTGACTTAACTATAGACTTGTTGACCAACTCTTTTGATAATCAGCACTTGTTCTTTATATACTTTGAAGGCAGTAGTTTAATGTAACAAGGGTTGGGGCAGTTGTCTTGTAAAGCTTTTATGGGGAGAAAAATTGCTGGACTTGGAGATTGTATTTGAACGTATTCAGGCAAGGATGATGGATCCTTTGGGTTTTGGCTTTCAACATCAGCAAATCTTATATAACCCAACAGTCTCTCCCTAGATCTATTGATGCCAAAACACACTTATTTAAGCATGTCCTTTATTCTTTTATTTTTTTGATGAAGAATCCCTTTGAAGGGATTTGTTGAAGTTGTGAACAAGGACAATTCTTTTAGCTTTATCTCAGCTAACCATCTTTGACTTTACAGAGAAAGGTTCTCTGTCTTCACACCTTTTAATCTGTAAGTAGTTTCTTGTCTATAAGTCTTTGGGTTAAGGAAGATTAGAAATTGCTAGCCTTTGGATCTCTCAAGACCCGACATGAACTCCTTTCTTCTGCGAGGTGTAACGCCTCACTTTTTCATACTTCCCATGTTTAGAAAGCTAGTCTTGTATTTCTATTTTTGGAAACCTTTGTATCTCGTGTTCGCATTTTCGTTGTAACCTTTGTAATCGAGACTTGAATCATAATGGAACACATTTTTACCTCTATACTTGTTATACACAATCATACATACTTATACATAATGCTCATACTCGTAAACATGACATACTTGACATTGATACTTTACACATACGTTATGTAACATCCGAAAAAAACCGGATTAACCAAACCCGCTTCGTTTATTAACCGAACAACCAGTTAAAAATTTCGTTGCATATTTAATGCCCAAATTAATTTTAAATGATACATAATTAATAAGTATATTAGAATTTAAAATTTATTTTTGAAAATGTATTAAAAAATAGTGAATTAAAAATAATATGCTGAAGCCGGGATTCGAACCCGGGTCAGCCGGGTCAACCGGGTCAGCACAGCTTTAACACACACACATCCAACCGCTCCGCCACTCGTGATCTTTGTTTACATATTGAAACAATTAATACATAAATTAAATCTGGAAATCAAAACCCAGTTACACAACGCGCCCAAATCCGCTCACGCCGGAAATCCCGACAATTTCGTCAATTTTTGCCGTTTCTTTTTGTCATAACATTTACATTAACTGTAAGATCGGTTATAACCGAAGAATCCTTCAATTTCATTCATTACCTTAAATTTCTATTCAAAACCGAAAAAGAAAATTCAAATTCGGGATTTATCTTTGTTCATCAGTTAAACTCACGAATCTATCCAACTACACTCTCCATTTTTGCTCAGAAAATTTCGCCGCAAGTCGCCGGAATTCTCTGTAAATTAATCGGAAATTTTCGCCGGAAAACCGATTTAATCCATCCTTTCTTCTTACCCAAAAATAAGATCATAAAACTCATACTGACATCACTCCCACTCACCTTAAACCTCTGAAGAATCTCTGTCGCAAAGAAATTTCACTCGCCGGAATTCTCTGCAAGTCGCCGGAAAACCGGGACTTTCATCTACGCGGTAAATACCTCGACTTTTCTGTTTCATTCCATTATTAGACAAATTCTAACATCACTCCATCACTTAGAATCAACCCCAGACGACATTTCCGGACTTTCTGTTTTCACCGGAAAACTTCTGGATTTTTCGAAAACTCGCTGTTAACCGGTATGATCATTCAAACATACTGATAATCATTACTCATTAGTTCAATTTCACATTTAATCCATCCAATCTGATTATTGAATCCGAACAGAAGGAGTTCCCAAAACAGAGCCGACGGTCTTTGCCGGACTTCTGAAGAAAGAGGTACTGTCATCATTCAAAGACTCAAGCTTTGGTTGTTGTGTTTGTTTATGTTTTAGAGTCACATAGGACTAATCATAACTTACTGATAAAATCAATGAAAATTTGACGAGAATATGGTGGATACGCCGCTGGTACTTCCTATATATAAGTATTCTTGTCAAATGATCAGAGGCATTGTCAGGCGGTTATGAGAAGTTCCATGTAGGATTTAGTAATGTCTTGGTTGAAGTTTGTTTTATACTCACCGATTTAGCATTCATATCATCTCATCATTTAAAGAAACTGGATTGTGTCCCCATTCAAACATGTATACTATCAGAATTAGGACTCAGATATTGGTTGTTGTGTTTATTTATGTTCTAGAGTCACATCATAGAACCAATCATAACTTACTGATAAAACCAATGAAAATTTGACGAGAATATGGTGGATACGCTGCTGGTACTTCCTATATATAAGTATTCTTGCCGAAGGATCAGAGGCATTGTCAGGCGGTTATGAGAAGTTCCATGTAGGTTTTAGTAGTAGAAGTTTTGTTTTAGGAGATAACCTTATCTTTCCAAACATATCAAAACTCTTGCGCATGAAATCATGTTTAGTCAATCAACTCTGTTTATCAATATTCATTATCTTAGGCATCAAAAAGCGATTCCTGTAGTAGGGTACTCAACCCTTACAAGGAACGTTACCGCCTCAAACAAAATTTGAACTCTTACTCCTTTCTAAGTATGTAACTGTCAAAATAAACACCATCCTTTTTAGACAAATATGTCACTACTTAAATTTCGGGACGTGCTGAAGCCGGGATTCGAACCTGGGTCAGCCGGGTCAGCACAGCTTTAACACACACACATCCAACCGCTCCGCCACTCGTGATCTTTGTTTACATATTGAAACAATTAATACATAAATTAAATCTGGAAATCAAAATCCAGTTACACAACGCGCCCAAATCCGCTCACGCCGGAAATCCTGACAATTTCGTCAATTTTTGCCGTTTCTTTTTGTCATAACGTTTACATTAACAGTAAGTCGGTTATAACCGAAGAATCTTTCAATTTCATTCATTACCTTAAATTTCTATTCAAAACTGAAAAATAAAATTCAAATTCGGGATTTATCTTTGTTCATCAGTTAAACTCACGTATCTATCCAACTACACTCACCATTGCTCAGAAAATTTCGCCGCAAGTCGCCGGAATTCTCTGTAAATTAACCGGAAATTTTCGCCGGAAAACCGAGTTCAATCCATCCTTTCTTCATACCCAAGAATAGGATCATAGAACTCATACTGACATCACTCCCACTCACCTTAAACCTCTGAAGAATCTCTGTCGCAAAGAAATTTCACTCGCCGGAATTCTCTGCAAGTCGCCGGAAAACCGGGACTTTCAGCTACGCGGTAAATACCTCGACTTTTCTGTTTCATTCCATTATTAGACAAATTCTAACATCACTCCATCACTCAGAATCAACCCCAGACGACATTGCCGGACTTTTTGTTTTCACCGGAAAACTTCTGGATTTTTCGGAAACTCGCTGTTAACCGGTATGATCATTCAAACATACTGATAATCATTACTCATTAGTTCAATTTCACATTTAATCCATCCAAACTGATTATTGAATCCGAACAGAAGGAGTTCCCAAAACAGAGCCGACGGTCTTTGTCGGACTTCTGAAGAAAGACGATCAATTCGGTACAATCATTCCCCAATCTCTTCGGTTCAATACTTTGCACTTGTTCATATTATTCGTTAACCGAATTCAACCAATAACAGTTAGTTAACCGTTGTCTGTGTTTTGGACGAAGAAGACGAAGTTGTGAATGTTATAAGATTAATTAAAATCGGTATTATAAACGGGTTAGACACACAGTCCAGCGGTGGACTGTGTGCAAACAATACATACACGTCCCGAGTTCGATTCTTGACAAACGCACCTTCGCAGTAATAAAATGCCTTTTTTTTAGAAACCGAACCGGGTAAACTCAGTAAGATGTTAAGTATAATAATAACCAGAATATTTACCAAGTTAGACACACAGTCCAGCGGTGGACCGTGTGCCAAACTAAACCACAGGTCCCTGGTTCGAGACCTGTGGCGAGCACCGAGTTATGCAATTAAATCGTTTTTAAATAAATAATTTTTGGATTAATCTAATTAGTATATAAATATAATTAAAAACAGAAATATTTCGGGTTAGACACGTAGCTCAGTTGGTAGAGCTGCGTGCACGCGTACGGGAGGTCTCGGGTTCGAGTCTCACCCAGCGCACACATATAACCGACCTAACCGGTCAACAAGTCAACGGTCAACGGTCAAAAAGTCAACATTTTTTTATTATTTTTATTTATTTATTTTATTTAAAAATCAATTAAAAATACTTAAAAATAACATTTTTAAAGTTAGAAAATAGCCTAAAACTCGCAAAAATATATCCAAAAATCCTATTAAAGTTGTTAATAAAATCCATTTATTTACCTTACTTTTCGTTATTAATTAGGTTAGTTTTTCCTCATCGACCAATCCTCTAAACTCGTGCGCAATCAACATCATCAACCGAACGCACCCACTGTGAGTGAATCTCTACAAATTCCCCGTTTAAATCACGTTTTTGGGGTGTATCATGTGTCTTACTATTTATTATATTTAAATCATTGTGCATACATCATATCATGAATAAATGTGTATTCAGCTTGTATAAACTGTTTGTGTGGTTATTGTTTAGATTTAATTTATTATTTTCAGTACATGCAATTTCATAGGCCGCCGCTCCCCATTACATTATGAGCGTTGAGCAGTTCCCCATTACATTATGAGCGTGAACCTGGCGTGCCAACATACGATCTGCTCCGTTTGATTGAGCCTTGATCGCACAGACATTTATCATTTTCAGTACATGCAATACGATCGGCTCCGTTTGATTGAGCCTTGATCGCACAGTTTCATTCATATTATATATTCATGCAAGTTGATATGTTATTGTATGCTATTGGTTTGTTAATGTATGTTATTGTTTGTTGTTGTTTGATATCGTATGCTAATGGTTTGTTATTGTATGCTAATTGTTGTAATTGTATCTTTATTTACGTTTGTTCATATATGAATATTGCACAATTTTTCCATATTAAATACAACAAGAAATAAATAATAAATGTTTTCTAACAAGGTTCACTCGCCAACTTTTTGTTGATCCAAAAACCATTTTTACATATGATACAGGTGAACAGGATGAAGCATGGAAAACATAGGAAATTGCCTTAGAAGAAAAATAATGAAGTTTAGAAGGATGAATAGAACATGTTGTATTTGTTTGATATGATTGTATGATCTCTTTTAAATTGAAATAATAAATATGAAAAATTATAATAAATGTCACGAGCTTTGATGAAAACCCAATCATGCCCCGGTCACCTTTTCCGCTGCGGGTCGGGGTGTGACAGATTGGTATCAGAGCTTTTGACTATAGGGATATAGGATAGGTTATTAGACCCTTAGAGCCTATACTATAGTTGACTAGATTTTAATTGTTTATGTGGTTACATGCAAACTTATGATATTTATTTGTTTCATGTTTATTACATACACAAATGCATGCAAACATTTTCAATATTACATTTTGTGATACATAGTGAATTATACATACAGTCAAACATACATACTTACATACACATTCATCATACATATTTCAATGTTCAAATATTCAAATCATCTTCATACTTCCGTTATTCCAGATTTTGTCGCATTTTTCATTTTCAAATCTCGTCAAAGTGAGTTCTGCGACGGGCATGTAGTAACTGTAAGGGTACAAGTACCGGTAGTCGGAACGTCCTGTCTAGGTTGGCATTCGTATAAATCCAATATAACGGACCAGTTTGCCTACCTGGGGACTAACGATGAGAGTACGAAGGACCTATTAGGCCAAAGCATGCCACATCAAACGTCGTTCGAACTAACCCCACTTTGAGGTGTCACCGTGTCCACACCTGGATACATTCCGAATATCATATGTTACATACATATTTCTCGATTTTCTTCGGGTTTTAGTGTACGTAACCAGGCTAACACATGCGAACCATATGAAAAACCCGGTAATCATGGGGCCCACGTGATTACGAAGGTGAAGTATGGCGGCATGCAAGGCCCAATTACGAGCAAAGCCCAAGACATCCTATGGATGTAGTAGATTTATTATGCTATGTTTATTTTATGAATGTTCATTCCTAAATACGACACATGATTCCAAAAACATCCAACTCATACTCTTCATATGTATTCCTTGTAGATGTCTTCTAGTCTCGCTCATAGGAAGATGAGAGCAGGAAAAGCCCGCGAGCGCATGGCTGCCCAAATCGCTCAACAAATGGCTGTCGTAATACCCAACATTGTAATTCAAGTCCAACAAGCCCTTACCGCTAATCCCGTCAATCAAGAAGTTCAAAATATTGTCAACCCTCCCCCAAATACCACTAAATGCACCTACAAGCATTTCAAATCCTGCGACCCTACAAAATACGAAGGGACTGAAGGTGTCACCGCTCTTCTCTATTGGTTTGAAGAAATGGAAAACATTTTCCTAAATTGCGATTGCCCCGATGATCGCAAAGTGCGATATGCTACTGGTCGTTTATTTGGAATAGCACTTACTTGGTGGAATACAGAGAAGGCTAAACGAGGTGTTGAAGATGCTATGACTTTGACTTGGGAAGAGTTGAAAGAAATCATGACAAGACGGTTTTGCCCAAGGAGTGAAATCAAGAAATTAGAGGATGAGTTCTATTCGTTGAAACAAAAGGAAGGCGACTACACTACATACAACAAGAGATTCCTCGAGTTAAATCAAATGGTTCCCAACTTGTTCACTCCCCACTACCGTTTGATCGAGCACTACATTCGAGGTCTTCCTTCAAAAATTCAAGACTCTGTAATAAGTACCACACCTGCAACCTTGGAAGCAGCAATGGAGTTAGCTACAGAGCTCACCGAGAACTGTATACGGAATAAAAACTTCAAGGAGGAGAAGAAGAAAGATAAAGCATCAACTGAAATTTCAAACTCCACCCAAACCGAATCCCCTTCTCAACCCATTTCCAAGAGGAAGCGAGATGAGCAACTTTTTGCTGTCACCCAACGCAATCAACCTGCCTTACAAGCTGTACCCCTCCAAGTTATCCCAATCACTCAAGTAGCACCCAACTCAACCTACCCAAATAAGAAACCTTACCTTGGACCTCACCCTCAATATAACACCTGTTTTTATCACCATCCATCTACCTTACTTTGTCGACTATGTGCGAATTGTGGACGCTATGGTCATTTGAGCAAGGTTTGCCGCACCCCTCAAAACCAAACCTCACCCCCTACTCAAAACATGATCCAAACATATCAACAACCCCAATACCCCATGTTCCCATATGTTCGAGCTTGTTTCAATTGTGGCGACCCTACCCACTTTAGAAACACGTGCCCTCAATTGGTTAACATCATAAACGCCCAAGCTCAAGCAAACCCAGTTAACCAAGCTAATCAAGAAAACCCAACCACTAGGCCACCAGCAAGAGGAAGAGTTTTCAACATCAACGCCAATCCTGTTGAAGATAACGACAGCCCAAACGAAACACCCAACTAAGCCCTTTCACTAAAAATCAAGATTCAACTCCAACCGTTTAGTTTTATGTTTTTCTTTATCTATCTCAATTTTCACGTGTCTCAATTTTAAATTGGAAATTGATCCAAGGATTTTAATGCAAATTACTATTTCAGTTTTGTTTTATACTCATTGATTTAACATTCATACCATCATACATCTCAACGTATTTCAATCTCATTATTTAAAGAAGTTGGGCCGTGTCTCACTTCTACATAGACTAACCTCTCCATCACAACAAACGAGAGAGGGACAGTCATCATTCAAACATGTATGCTATCAGAATTAAGACTCAAGCTTTGGTTGATTGTGTTTATTTATGTATTAGAGTCACATAGAACTAATCATAACTTGCGGATAAAGCCAATGAAAATTTGACAAGAATATGGTGGATACGCCGCTGGTACTTCCTATATATAAGTATTCTTGTCAAAGGATCAGAGGCATTATCAGGTGGTTATGAGAAGTTCCATGTAGGATTTAGTAATGTCTTGGTTGAAATTTGTTTTACACTCACTGATTTAACATTCATATCAACTCATCATTTAAAGAAATTGGATTGTGTTCCATTTTCTACATAGACTAACCTCTCCATCATAACAAACGAGAGAGGTACTGTCATCATTCAAAGACTCAAGCTTTGGTTGTTGTGTTTGTTTATGTTTTAGAGTCACATAGGACTAATCATAACTTACTGATAAAATCAATGAAAATTTGACGAGAATATGGTGGATACGCCGCTGGTACTTCCTATATATAAGTATTCTTGTCAAATGATCAGAGGCATTGTCAGGCGGTTATGAGAAGTTCCATGTAGGATTTAGTAATGTCTTGGTTGAAGTTTGTTTTATACTCACCGATTTAGCATTCATATCATCTCATCATTTAAAGAAACTGGATTGTGTCCCCATTCAAACATGTATACTATCAGAATTAGGACTCAGATATTGGTTGTTGTGTTTATTTATGTTCTAGAGTCACATCATAGAACCAATCATAACTTACTGATAAAACCAATGAAAATTTGACGAGAATATGGTGGATACGCTGCTGGTACTTCCTATATATAAGTATTCTTGCCGAAGGATCAGAGGCATTGTCAGGCGGTTATGAGAAGTTCCATGTAGGTTTTAGTAGTAGAAGTTTTGTTTTAGGAGATAACCTTATCTTTCCAAACATATCAAAACTCTTGCGCATGAAATCATGTTTAGTCAATCAACTCTGTTTATCAATATTCATTATCTTAGGCATCAAAAAGCGATTCCTGTAGTAGGGTACTCAACCCTTACAAGGAACGTTACCGCCTCAAACAAAATTTGAACTCTTACTCCTTTCTAAGTATGTAACTGTCAAAATAAACACCATCCTTTTTAGACAAATATGTCACTACTTAAATTTCGGGACGTGCTGAAGCCGGGATTCGAACCTGGGTCAGCCGGGTCAGCACAGCTTTAAACACACACACATCCAACCGCTCCGCCACTCGTGATCTTTGTTTACATATTGAAACAATTAATACATAAATTAAATCTGGAAATCAAAATCCAGTTACACAACGCGCCCAAATCCGCTCACGCCGGAAATCCTGACAATTTCGTCAATTTTTGCCGTTTCTTTTTGTCATAACGTTTACATTAACAGTAAGTCGGTTATAACCGAAGAATCTTTCAATTTCATTCATTACCTTAAATTTCTATTCAAAACTGAAAAATAAAATTCAAATTCGGGATTTATCTTTGTTCATCAGTTAAACTCACGTATCTATCCAACTACACTCACCATTGCTCAGAAAATTTCGCCGCAAGTCGCCGGAATTCTCTGTAAATTAACCGGAAATTTTCGCCGGAAAACCGAGTTCAATCCATCCTTTCTTCATACCCAAGAATAGGATCATAGAACTCATACTGACATCACTCCCACTCACCTTAAACCTCTGAAGAATCTCTGTCGCAAAGAAATTTCACTCGCCGGAATTCTCTGCAAGTCGCCGGAAAACCGGGACTTTCAGCTACGCGGTAAATACCTCGACTTTTCTGTTTCATTCCATTATTAGACAAATTCTAACATCACTCCATCACTCAGAATCAACCCCAGACGACATTGCCGGACTTTTTGTTTTCACCGGAAAACTTCTGGATTTTTCGGAAACTCGCTGTTAACCGGTATGATCATTCAAACATACTGATAATCATTACTCATTAGTTCAATTTCACATTTAATCCATCCAAACTGATTATTGAATCCGAACAGAAGGAGTTCCCAAAACAGAGCCGACGGTCTTTGTCGGACTTCTGAAGAAAGACGATCAATTCGGTACAATCATTCCCCAATCTCTTCGGTTCAATACTTTGCACTTGTTCATATTATTCGTTAACCGAATTCAACCAATAACAGTTAGTTAACCGTTGTCTGTGTTTTGGACGAAGAAGACGAAGTTGTGAATGTTATAAGATTAATTAAAATCGGTATTATAAACGGGTTAGACACACAGTCCAGCGGTGGACTGTGTGCAAACAATACATACACGTCCCGAGTTCGATTCTTGACACACGCACCTTCGCATTAATAAAATGCCTTTTTTTTAGAAACCGAACCGGGTTAACTCAGTAAGATGTTAAGTATAATAATAACCAGAATATTTACCAAGTTAGACACACAGTCCAGCGGTGGACTGTGTGCCAAACTAAACCACAGGTCCCGGGTTCGAGACCTGTGGTGAGCACCGAGTTATGCAATTAAATCGTTTTTAAATAAATAATTTTCGGATTAATCTAATTAGTATATAAATATAATTAAAAACAGAAATATTTCGGGTTAGACACGTAGCTCAGTTGGTAGAGCTGCGTGCACGCGTACGGGAGGTCTCGGGTTCGAGTCTCACCCAACGCACACATATAAACGACCTAACCGGTCAACAAGTCAACGGTCAACGGTCAACAAGTCAACGGTCAAAAAGTCAACATTTTTTTATTATTTTTATTTATTTATTTTATTAAAAATCAATTAAAAATACTTAAAAATAACATTTTTAAAGTTAGAAAATAGCCTAAAACTCACAAAAATATATCCAAAAATCCTATTAAAGTTGTTAATAAAATCCATTTATTTACCTTACTTTTCGTTATTAATTAGGTTAGTTTTTCCTCGTCGACCAATCCTCTAAACTCGTGCGCAATCAACATCATCAACCAAACGCCCCCAGTGTGAGTGAATCTCTACAAATTCCCCGTTTAAATCACGTTTTTGGGGTGTATCATGTGTCTTACTATTTATTATATTTAAATCATTGTGCATACATCATATCCTGAATAAATGTGTATTCAGCTTGTATAAACTGTTTGTGTGGTTATTGTTTAGATTTAATTTATTATTTTCAGTACATGCAATTTCATAGGCCGCCGCTCCCCATTACATTATGAGCGTGAACCTGGCGTGCCAACATACGATCTGCTCCGTTTGATTGAGCCTTGATCGCACAGACATTTATCATTTTTAGTACATGCAATACGATCGGCTCCGTTTGATTGAGCCTTGATCGCACAGTTTCATTCATATTATATATTCATGCAAGTTGATATGTTATTGTATGCTATTGGTTTGTTAATGTATGTTATTGTTTGTTGTTGTTTGATATCGTATGCTAATGGTTTGTTATTTTATGCTAATTGTTGTTATTGTATGTTTATTTACGTTTGTTCATATATGAATATTGCACAATTTTTCCATATTAAATACAACAAGAAATGAATAATAAATGTTTTCTAACAAGGTTCACTCGCCAACTTTTTGTTGATCCAAAAACCATTTTTACATATGATACAGGTGAACAGGATCAAGCATGGAAAACATAGGAAATTGCCTTAGAAGAAAAATAATGAAGTTTAGAAGGATGAATAGAACATGTTGTATTTGTTTGATATGATTGTATGATCTCTTTTAAATTTAAATAATAAATATGAAAAATTATAATAATGTCACGAGCTTTGATGAAAACCCAATCATGCCCCGGTCACCTTTTCCGCTGCGGGTCGGGTGTGACACGTTATACGTGATGTTTATACTCGATCTCGATCCTTTTATACATACATATACAACGTGACATGGTACTTATGCTTATAATGCTTTATTTATTCATAAAATCATTAGAATAACATCAAAACCCGTCACACTTGAAACAAACAACAAACAACAAACTTCCCACCCGGACAGGTCCGCAAACGGACCTGGGCGGGACAGCTTGTATCAAACTCGCGGATTATGCACGAATCCCACTTAATTCACCTTCCCCAATCACCTCAAACACCATTTAATCACCCTCCAACTAGCACCAACACCTCCCATATAAATACCCACCTTCTCCAATCCATTTTACACTTTCACAACCCTCTAATCCTTCCTAAATCACTCTTAAATCATCTCAAGAACTCTAACATTAGAATTCGGAAAGAATCATCACCTTGCACTAAAGTGAGCCTAATTTGCTCAAATCTTGCTTGTTTTACTCGATTCTTTTTCCTATGTACTTGGATAAACCTTAGGTTTGATTCCAAGGATTCTCCATGGAGAATCCAGACCTGGATATTCACCTATAAGGCTCCAAGTTTCTGTTTTACACAAATCTTTTCAAACTTATGTTTCCTTTAAACCAAACTTGTGTTCTTGTGCTTCTAATCAAGCTTATGATAAAGGAAGCCTAACCAAGCTTGTTTGGGATTGACCCCTACAAAAGAACAGATGGTAAAATGCCAAAACAGGTCTGGTCTGAATGATAAAAAATAAACAGTGTTTTGGTTCACAATTTCCCTCAATGACAAGGCACCTAACATCTGTGTAACACCTCGTAAAAACCCGTCCGACACGTGTTCCACTGATTCTCGTATGCCATGTGCTAAAACGAGAGGGACCAAATGCATCGTTATGTTATTTTATAACCTCTGAACGATAAATTTATAGTTAAAGGACTAAAAGTGTCAACATGCTCAAACTAAGCCTCTGAGTGACCTTTTATCAAACCGAGAGTCGTATAGTATTATTCATACCCTTATGGGAGTCTATTATATGCCAATGAAGGCTTTATGCACAAATTATAACGTTACACGCAAGTTTGGAAGTCAAGGGACTATTCCTGACAAACTGTAGAAACTTGCCGATTCTCGTATTTTTGGAATACAGACCCTTTATATAAATCCAAATATATATATTTAATAAAATTATGTGTTTATTGATAAGGATGTGAGGATGTCCATCGTTGCGAAATTTCGATCATTTTGTGTCCGTTTAAGCGTTTTACGCATTTTCGCGAAACGCGCAACCGTACAACCGAAGGAACCGACATCCGGGATATTTCTGGACATAATCCAAGTCACATATGCCTTCACACCTTTATCGAGCCTTGAAATCAGGATAAAAGGGGTTACGGGTGACAAAACGCGACGAAACAAGTCTAGGGGCCAAAAATGTCAAAAGTTGAAACTTGTGTCTGCTGACCTGGGTCCTTGCGGACCATAAGGCTGGACACTTGCTGTCCATAAGGCCATCTGCAGGTGTGAAATTTCTTAGTGATCATGATAAGCTCACAACTCGACACCTATCTCATTTTTGCCACTCTTAACCTGGTTTTGACACCTCCATAGCACTTGTAATGATCCTCTAACCTTTGATAACACCTGGAATGATCCTAGCAATCCTCAATCTTTATGAATATGTGATGAACATATGGGTTTAAGTTTACATCTTTTCAATCCTTTCTCCAATAATAAATTCTGGAGGTTCCTAATCACTTAGGAGTTTTCCTCTGAGTTTATTCAGTTCATAGGATCATTTGTAAGTGCTCTTTTCATAGTTTGTTCTTTGGTTTAGATTTCATAGCAAAAAGTCAAGTGTTTTTGATAAACGCTTTGACTTTCGATTAAAACTATTATGGTTCTGCCATGGATCAATCCGAATGTGGCTATGTGATCGTAAATAGGTAGGTGTTAATCCCTCAAAAGGGCACCTCCTAATTACCACGTTTGCTAGATCAATTGACGAGTCAAAAATATATATTTTTAAAAAGTCAACGGGTCAGATTTTAGAAATATTCATAAACAGAGTTTAAAGGCTTTCTAAAATATAATTGAACACATAAACAACTTGGTAATAAATATTAGAACATGTGTAAAAAAGTTCGGTTCGTCAATTTCAGTTATAGGATCGATTCGCAACCGAAAGTGGTGAAGTTTGACTTATGCGTTGACTTTTTATTATGAATCGGACTAGATTAGTATGCTACTATTTTAAGGTCTCGTTATGATCGTATTATGATGTAGCATAACCCTCTGAGGTTATATTACATGATAATAATAGTTATCCGAGTTTTATGCAAGTTTCCGCAAATATGCCATACTTTGACTACTTCACCATTTTATTTAAAAATAAGGTTTTAAAAGCCAACGAACATGCAAATGATTTAGTTACTGATATATTAACATATTTAACATATTTTGATGTTACAAATCTGACCATAAACTAAGTTTTCATATAATGTCGTAAAATATGCTTTAAAGCGACCAAAAAGCCCTTTCGGCGCATAGAACGATTTTAAACATAATTTCTCATACTAAACTTATTGCCTACTGATGTAATATCATGATTAGGATATTCTGGGATATCATTTCAGTTTATAAGCTGAGTTTATGCACAAGTTCTTGTGTTACGCTCTTAAATGACGATAACTCCCTTACGGCACTTAAAATGGTTTTTAATCATGATTTCCATATGAAACCTTTTCCTACTAATATGTTATACTAAATAACATATTTAAATTATTTAAACCTAGTCATAACATCAGTTTTCACAAAATATCGCAAATATCGTCATTTAACGACTTTTACGCCTTTTCGGCGCATAGTATGGTTTTAAACCATATTTACCAACCAAGACTTGTTACCTATTGATTTTATAACCCATTTAAAGTACTTTTACAGTAAGTACATAATATAAACTCAGAATCCCAAATAAGCTTTCGAAACTATGTGTGAAATTACCAAAATGCCCCTACGGTGCATCGTTTGGTCTTAAACTATAAAACACACATATGTTTGATATCCTACCAATATTATATCATAAACAAAGTATTTTCACAGAATCATCATGGTCGTAACATCAGATTATACACAAGTTCCTTTCATACGTCGCTAAATGACCAAAAAGCCCTTTTGAGGCATTAATTCATTTTAAAACCATAACGGACATACAAGTTGATATCCTACTGATATTATAACTTGTTTAAACTATATTGGCATATGGAAATCGTTCATGACTCATCAGGTTACCCGGTATCGCTTATATGCACACGGTTAAGCTTATGTAACTAGTTTACGTAATTTAACCAAAACGGGTTTAACCTTATCATTTTTATCTCAAATTCCAGAATGTAAATAGTTTGCCCATATTATACAAGTCTTAGTACTTGTCGGGTTTAAACTATATTTTATTCCGATCATCGCTTATCTAGCGTATCGTACCGTATTGTTTTAACATAAGTCTAACCGGTTCAAGTCTAAGACTTCATTAAGGACCGTTAGCATTCTAATATTGGTTCATAATTACCATCACTCCCAGACTAAACGCCTTCCGGTAAATTGTACCTGTGCTTATTTCTGATGTGCGGCTGAGTTCTGACTTTACAAGACTTAACTTCAGGTAAATACCCTTAACTTATTTTCCCTATACAGGCTTGGGATACGGTAAATTATTACCGCTTGGTCGGGTGTGGGATCATGTTTTATCCAGTTGTGGTAATTAACTAGAATCTTGCATAACCCGGTTTTGATCTGTTTTGTCTGAAACTTAAACATTAGGGGTGGACTTGACCGTGTCCTGGATATCCTTGGCTCACTAAAGTGCTAGTGGCCACGACAATATAGCATGGCGTGTAGGCATACACTGGGTAATTGCTATCTGCTTTCTATGTGAAAGTTCAGAGTGGTGTGTCAGTCGATTGGGTCTCAATGTTTGTATTGGGCCCTATATGTAAAAGCCTGACATGTAAATCTGTATACAAGGTCATTTGTACTGTCCAAGTTATTTATGAAAATGTGCCAAGTGCACCTAAAAACTATTTTCAAAAGGGTTTTCAAAATGAGTCGGTTGAGTGTATCTACCAGTGTAAACTGACGTATTTTCAAAGATCAAGTTACAGGTACAAGTACGAAATAGGCCGGAAGCTACGGGGCATATACCGAGGAGTTGCGCCGTTAGGATTTGCCTGTAGAGTCTGTTATCATTTTATGTATATTTTCGATCCGCATGTGGATCTTCGTTACAAACCATTTTTGTTATATTTTGAACTTTGAATATTTCGGTTTGTAATGATATTTTAATTCCAATACTTCCGCTGTGCTATTCTGTGTTGTTTGGTTATGATGATATTAACATACGCACCGGGCCCATCGGGTTACACGTGGAAATCAGGGTGTGACATGTTGGTATCAGAGCCAACGTTTGAGTGAGTTAAACACTAGCCTTTTGTGTTTAATCTCAGATGACATAGTAGCATATTCCTTATACCTTCCGAGTCTAGACTTGACATAGGAATGCTCTCATCCCTGTTAAATAAATCTTGCTTTTGATTTTATGTATTTCAGAAACAAGTCGCCAAGAAAAGAAGCCATTGATGAAAATTCTTCTCATCCGAAGCCACAGAATGCTATGCTTTGTACCACGGCTAAGTTAAGCATGCGACCGGTTTGGAGGAAGTACTTTATATAAACTTATTCTTAAACCCAAACCTATTAAAACCTTAAACTAGACTTCAGAATCCATACCGGAGGTCCCTGAGGCTCAACTTTTGAAGTTTGTATCTGTGGAGTCCATACCAGGGGTCCCTGAGTCTCCAACTTCTAAGATAATACCGATGGATACTTATGACCCATATTTCTTACATCTGAGTTCTTGGAATTCCAAACTTGGATTATGCTTACCAAACTCAAATCCGTGATCCATTTTATTTTTAACCCTTAAATCCTTGAATTCTGTTTCTAGAACGGATCTTGATTTGGACAACTTACATTATCCACTAACCTTCAGTGTTAGTACCGTATGCAATTAACCACGAAGAGAAATATCAGGAGTTAAGCAATGGAGGCTCAAGAGAATTCTTCTATCAATTGTATTTATTTTTCCTTTGAGTCCCTATGAGGACATGTCTCTTCTGATTAGTCCCTGTGCGGACATTTAATGAAAATAATTCCTTAATGGACATTTGTTTATTATAGTTCCCATGTGGACATAATTTTCGACTTAAAGTCCCTGTGTGGACATTTATTTTCAAAATAGTCCCTTCGTGAATATTTATGTTCATTATAATCCCTAGTGGACATGTTATTTCTTATAGTCCCTATAAGGACTTATATATTTCCTTTTAGTCCCTGTGTGGACTTGTTTTTAAGTCCCCGCGTGGACAAGTTAATTATTAAAAGTCTTGTTTAAGGCACGATTGTAAATTCCTAATGAATTATGGAAAGATTACGAGTCATTATCATTATTATATATGTAATCGTTATATTCTTTGTTCAAGCGAACGTCTCGATTTTGATTCGAAATTTATGATCTGCGAAACATATCCAAAGATCTTCTTAATGGTTTACACCCGCCGAGTGCAATAGGTCACGTATATTGGCGAAACGGCAGTTAAGATGGTCTTCTACCCTGATAGTTAAGGTTGAGAAATCCCTTTTGTGGAGTCCCTTCTATCCAGAGGCGGTGAACTACGTTCTAACCTCACTAGTCTGCCCGATCTGGGCTAGTTATTTAAACCATTTTAAGATTTTCCTAAAAGTTAATATGTTTAAGGTACTAACCTCCTGGAAGTGTGATTTGAGGAACCACACGAGCCATCTAGGTAATGTACTATGTCCGAACCTATGTGATCATTGTGATCCAATTAAATATCATTAGTGCGATGATCGTATTATAAACATCCATTAGTGATGTAGTGCCTACGGGCGATAATTTAAACATCCATTAGTGATGTAGTGCCTACGGGCCATATTTTAAACATCCATTAGTGATGTAGTGCTTACGAGCAATGATTTAACATCCATTAGTGGTGTTTCGCCTACGGGCTATATTGTCAATAAGACAATGACAGTTGTGACCATTATGGTTTCCTGTCCAAGGTGGTGGCCTATGCTCAAGCATTATAATCAAAAGATCATTATGATCGTAACTACTATCATCAATGCGATGATGACTATTTTAACATCCTTTTGAAATGTCAATTGATTCGCCTACGGGCCATATAATATCGTTAATTATGACAACGACAGTTGTGGTCTACGACCCCTGTCCAAAGGTAATGAACTATGTTCAAGCCTTAAAGCCTGTTGATCAATAAGATCGCGGCTTATATATATATATATATATATATATATATATATATATATATATATATATATATATATATATATATATATATATAGGGATTGGGTAAAATGAAAACTACCTCCAGTTGCGAGAACCGTAAGAACCACTTTTAAAGCGTTAGATCTTTAAGATGGATGGATGAGATTAAAAGTAATTAAAACATTATAAAATTCTTTTTGTCTTATTATGTTTTTAATATTTTAATGTTAAAAGGGTACTTAAGTAAATTTGCTTTTTTTGTCTTATTATACTTATTGTTTTCTATTACCTATTTTGTCTTATTATTATTTTTATAAAAAATCTAATTATTTAATTAAACAAAATTTGAAAATCAGAATTTTTTTATAAATAACTTTTTTTCAAGATTTTTTTAATAAAAAATGTTTTTACGAGCCTTTTTTTACGCCCCCGTTTTTGCGCACCGTTTTTTACGCCCGAGTTTACGCGCCGTTTTTAATAATAGTTTTTTCGCGCCATTTTTTACGTCCCGTTTTTTACGCGCCGTTTTTTTACATCCAGTTTTTTACGCCCGTTTTTTTATGCCCGTTTTTTATACTCCCAGTTTTTATTTACGAGCCGTATTTTTACGCCCTGTTTTTGCGTGCCGTTTTTACGCACAGTTTTTGCAGGCCGTTTTTTACGCCTGGTTTTACGCGCCGTTTTTTAAAGCGCCGTTTTTTACGCCCCGCTTTTCCGCGTAGTTTTTACGCCCCGTATTTACCCGATGTTTTATCACCCGGTTTTTTTACACCAAACATTTTTTTACGCCGTCGTTTTTTATGACAAACGTTTTTTACGGGTAGTGTTTTTTACGCCGGTCGTAAATTTTTTACGCCCCCTGTTAAAAATATAATTAAACCTTTTTTACACCGCGGGTGTAAGCTTTTCATACACAAATTTTTTACCTAAAGTTTTAAGTAAAATTAAATTTTTTTTTTACTTTTCATACACAAATTTTTTACGTATGTTGTTTTTACGGGTAGCGTAAAGTTTTACGACCCGTTTTGACGACCGTTTTTTAAACTCGTTTTTACGATCCGTTTTTAACCCGTTTATACGACCGTTTTTACGCACGTTTTTACGACCTTTTTTTTACACAAAAACAAACTCACCCAAAAATCACAACTCAGTAGGTGTCTCATATAGATTGAAACTTATCATCATCGACTGGAAAAAAATATAAAAAACAACCGCGGCTGTCGCAAAAAGACTCCTACCAACCACCGCCCCATCGACGACAAACGACAGGGCCCTTGTAACGATCGATTTTGGAAGATTATGGATCTAGAAGTTCATTCGGGTTCACCGATTCGGAACTTGTAGCTCTTACACACCGACGCGGCCAGGAAAAAAAAGACGTCGTAAAACAACGCTGGCCAGGAACGTCACCGGATTCTTTCTCTTTCTAACTCTTTCGCCTCTGCACAACTCCCACCAACCACCTCCCCCGCCACCGCCTCCCCACCTGTTTCTTGTATGTATATATGAACAAAACAGTTGAGAGAAAGAGATAGACCTAGAAGACGATGAATCAGACCTGTTAAACTAGATCTGTTTGTCGGTACCACTTTTGTTCGTCGCTGTCCTTCAAATCGAGCACCGGAACACAAAGCTACAACCATCCTCTCACCACTTTCACCCTTGACCACTATAACCGCTGCTGCTTGACCACCGTAACCACCATAACCACAGTTATTCACCACCCTAAACATCAGCCTTCAACTGGCATCATGCTCTTCATATCTGAGTAAACCTTCTTGAAAACCATGGTTCTTTTGGGATATTTGTTTGCTGTTCTCGAAAGCCACCATAACCGCCACCCCTTAATCACCATAACCACCGTTGTTCACCACCATGAAAGTCCGTCATCTTCGTATCAACACCATCACCGTGGAAACCACCATAACCGCTGCCATCCGCCATCATTCATCCCATACCACCTTTTCCTCCTGTATCAAACAATCCTAAAATTATTTGAATTTCAGTGTGATTTTAGAAATTAAGGGGGAAAAGAATGGATCTGGTGAAAAGGGGAAGAAAGAGAAACGAGGGTTTTAATGGAGGAGACAGAAAGAGAATTGGGGTTTTGTTATGTGTATTTGAGAGGGTGTGAGAGAAAGGTGTGCAGACATTGCAAAAAGGTGTGTATATGCTGATGTGTCGATACACTATTTGTTTAGAGTAGCTCCTACGTTTCTCGCAACTGGGAGTGGTTTTCTCTTGAACCAGATCCTATATATATATATATATATAGGGGATGGGTCATGAGAAAACTAGTTTAAATAAGAAAACAAACAAACTAACTAAAAAAACCAAAAAACATATCAAATTTTTTTTTTTTGATTTTTTTATAAAAATTTGTTATATATATTATATAAAAAAAACTTTAAAAAATAAATAAAAAAAGCATATAATGCACATGTGCAACATATACATATAATGCATATGTGTAGTACATATATAGTGCACATGTGCAATACAAGATTTGTTTTTGAAAAAAAAGTTTTTTTATGCACAATATGCAGCGATTTTTTATAAAAAAATTGTAAAAAAAAAATTTGTATGTTTTTTATGCTTTTTTTTGGATTTTTTGTTTGTTTTCTAGTTTTATCATTTATATCTAGTTTTCTCATGATCCTCTCCCTATATATATATATATATTTAAAACGTACTTGTGACAAGGCCTCGTGCCGTATTTTGATGTCATTTGTGACCAGGCCTTTTGTGCCATATCTTATAATGTCCCTTAGTGACAAGGCCATTTGTGCCATATCTATATATATATTTTTTACAAGGCCAGTTGTGCCGTATTTTAAGTCCTTGGTGACAAGTTTGTGAGCTACTTACATTGTTGTTACGACAAGGACAGGTGTGACTTTATAATCCACTGTCTAATATTTCTGGACTATGTTCGATCTTTTAAATACATGTGATGGTCCTTTGAGACCTAGGTTATATATAAATAGCTATTAGACATTCATTTAAAATGTCAAAGCCTGACAGTTGTGACTTCGAGCACACTGATCCAAAAGGCAAATGATTTATATACCCAACTTAGAGCCAAAATGGTTTGATAATACCATGGCATAGATACAATGAGTCATCAAATGCGAATGACCAGCTAATAGAATACAAATTGGTGTGTAGTACCAAGTAACTAAATGGCAACTTCTGATGGAGCCAACAGCAAGCGTAACGACGATAATGCAAATGCAAATATTGTCAAAAGTAAAAATGATCTACAAGCTTTAATTTCCACGGAGGTTGGCAAGGCTATGAATGCCTATACGGCAAGGCAACAGGAGTCGGGTGCTTCTCGCTCCAAAACATTATCGAAACACTAGTCTATACCTCGATCGAATCCAAGGGATAGTGAGATACACTCCTCAAATGTGAGGAGTAAGACTGAGAGACAGGAGCATGCGTTCCAATAAGGATGGGTGTTCATACAAGAATTTCGTATCCTGTAAGCCCCGTGATTTCAATGGGGAAGAGGGGCAGTTGAAGCCTTAGATAGTTAGATGAAATAGAAACCGTAGTCGAGATCAGTGGTTGCGCTAACAAAGATACTGTGAAATTTGTATCACAATCATTTAAGGGAGATGCCCTAATATGGTGGAAAGCTATGGTATAGTCTGCTAGAAAGGTGTATTTGTATAATTTGAGTTGGTCCAGGTTTATGGATCTGATTAAAGAAACATATTGTCCACCTCATGAATTGGAAAGGATAGAGACGGATTTCTTATCTCTATCAATGAAGAATTTGGATTGTCAGAAGTATGTGACCGACTACAACTCCTTGTCTAGGTTAGTGCCATACCTAGTTTCCCCTGAACCAAAACGGATTGCTCGTTTTATTGGTGGCTTAGCGCCAGAAATTAAGGGAAATGTTAGGGCTTCAAGGCCCAACACATATAGGTTTGCTGTAGACCTAGCTCTGATTTTCACTCAGGATTTAGTGAGACAAAAGTCAGTCAAAGCTAAGACCGATGGGAAAAGAGAAAAGGAGAAGGATAACTCCCAGAAATATAAGAAAAAGGGGAAGTTTGGATTCAATAAGAACCAGCAAGAGTCGGATGAAAAGCATACGTGCAAGACCTTCAACAAAAGGCACTGGGGACAGTGTCAAACAGACCAAAAGCCAAAGCAATGTGGTATTTGTAAAAGAACTGGTCACCAGTCCCATGAATACAGGGACATAAAGAATGCGATCTGCTTCAGGTGTGGCGACAAAGGCCACATAAGTACTAACTGCCCTAAAACGGTCAAAGACGGTGCAGCTAAGCTTGGAGAGGCTAAGAAAGGAACAGCCTGAATATTTTCCTGACGAATGTAGTAGGCATTAAATATCAACAAGCTATTAGCTACATTCCTTATCATTAATTAAGGTTATGTTTGCTAAGAGTTCTGTTTTGATTCAGGCACTAATAAGTCTTTCATAAACCACAAGTCTAGCAAACTTCTAATATATCCATAAGAACATCAATTATTAAGTATAAGGTAGGACCTACCGATGAAACCATAGAAATCGCTCCTTTTTGATGGATGCTCTAGAATCAGTCATGCTCTTCCTTCGGTTGAAGTACGACAAATTTTTATTATTATTATTTAAATTATTTTATTTATTTATTAATCTCTTTGATTTCTATCGACTACGAATGCCAAACTAGTTTGATAAAAGCGCCATATGGTAAATGGCAGTATCTTAGTGTGTCCCATAGATTGCTTTCATGCCTGATCAACATGAAGGTTTAATGCATGGAACCACTAGGATCTTCCAACAGTCATATTGTACTAAAAATCAGCAAACGGCATTCAAGGAGATATTCCGTATAAGATACTTGAGTAAGTGTCTCCACTCAAGGCATCCAAGTATTCGAAGGGCGAATGTGCCATTTTGATGACACAAGCAACGTTAGATGAACCAAAGGCTGAGGTTTAAATTATGTATATCAGTACTGATTATCTTAATATTTTCTCTAAAGAACTACACGATTTACCTTCTGAAAGGCAAGTGGAGTTAAGATTGACATCATACTAGGGGCTAGACATGTTGCAAAAAGCTCCATATCAATTAACACCGACGGAAAAAGAAAAGAATAACAGAGCCCCAATTGAATGAAGTTTTGAAGAAAGGCTTGTACAGCCTAGCTCATCACGTTGGAAGCTCCGATATTGATTATTAAGAAAGACGGTTTAATGCGGTTATGTTTTGATTACCACAAGATTTAAACAAGGCAACGATCAGGAATCGTTAACCTCAGCCCAGGATCGACGATTTGCTCGACCAACTATAAGGGTTAGGTACTTCTTTAAGATTGAATGAATAGTAGTTAGAATGAACATCTCACCCTAGTTAAGTTCTATTATATATATTAATTGTTATATAAATACCAAGGCTGCTCCCTTGGAAGCCTTGTATGGGAGAAAATATCAAACGCCCGTTTGTTAGGCATAAGTGGGAAGGAACAACTAACAAGACCTAAGATTGTCTTGGGAACCATGGATAGGATAATACAAAACCAAGATCTATTTCAAAACTGATAATGAACGGCAGAAGAACTACGCTGACAAGAGTTGCAAACGTATAAGTTCCCAATAAGGGACAAAGTCTAATTGTAGGCATCACTCTAGAATGGTGTAGTATGTTTTAGTTAGAAGGGAAAATTAAGCCCTAGATATATATATATATATATATATATATATATATATATATATTGACCATTCGAGATGATCGAATGTGTCGGGACTTTAGCTTATAAGCTAATTTACTTGAGAAGCTCAACGCAATTGACAATGCGTCTCACGAATGCAATTGAAAGGAAAAGACTAGCCAATGAGTTGCCAGCAATATCACATAAAGATGTGCAAATTAATGAAAGCCTATGGTTTTGTTGGAAAACAGGTATCGGTCGA
This sequence comes from Scalesia atractyloides, assembly GCA_947069175.1. Lineage (NCBI taxonomy): Eukaryota > Viridiplantae > Streptophyta > Magnoliopsida > Asterales > Asteraceae > Scalesia > Scalesia atractyloides. Next base: position 12,744,399 of record CAMTDV010000030.1, on the reverse strand, counting down.
GAATCGACAGGTTAAGATACTTCTAAGAAAGCATGTGCCTATTGTAGAGGCCAAAGGGGATGCCTATAGAGATCTATAGTATACGTAGGATTGAGTCCATTATGCGACAATTGTACTCCTAACGTTTGAATAAAATCTCGAGGGCGAGATTTATTTTAAGGGGGTGAGGATGTAACACCTCGTAAAAACCCGTCCTGTAAAATTCTGACACGTGTTCCACTGATTCTGGTATGCCATGTGCTAAAACGAGAGGGACCAAATGCATCGTTATGTTATTTTATAACCTCTGAACGATAAATTTATAGTTAAAGGACTAAAAGTGTCAACATGCTCAAATTAAGCCTCTGAGTGACCTTTTATCAAACTGAGAGTCGTATAATATTATTCATACTCTTATGGGAGTCTATTATATGCCAATGAAGGCTTTATGCACAAATTATAACGTTACACGCAAGTTTGGAAGTCCAAGGACTATTCCTAACAAACTGCAGAAACTTGCCGATTCTCGTATTTTTGGAATACAAGTCCTTTATATAAATCCAAATATATATATTAAATAAAATCATGTGTTTTATTGATAAGAATATGTGACTTGGATTATTTCCAGAAATATGTCGGTTCGTTCGGTTGTACGGTTGCGCGTTTCTTGAAAATGCGTAAAACGCTTAAACGGACACAAAAACGATCGATACCTTAACACCTTTATCGAGCCTTGAAATCAGGTTAAAAGGGGTTACGGGTGACAAAACACGACGAAACAAGTCCAGGGTCCAAAACTATCAAAAGTTGAAACTTGTGTCTGCTGACCTGGGTCCTTGCGGATCATAAGGCTTGGCCCTTGCGGTCCGTAAGGCCATCTGCAGGTGTGAAATTGCTTAGTGATCATGTATAAGCTCACAACTCGACACCTATCTCATTTTTGCCACTCTTAACCTGGTTTTGACACCTCCTTAACACTTGTAATGATACTCTAACCTTTGATAACACCTGGAATGATCCTAGCAATCCTCAATCTTTATGAATATGTGATGAACATATGGGTTTAAGTTTACATCTTTTCAACCTTTCTCCAATAATCAATTCTGGAGGTTCCTGATCACTTAGGAGTTTTCCTCTGAGCTTATTCAGTTCATAGGATCATTTGTAAGTGCTCTTTTCATAGTTTGTTCTTTGGTTTAGATTTTCACAGCCAAAAGTCAAGTGTTTTCGATAAACGCTTTGACTTTCGATTAAAACTATTATGGTTCAGCTATGGATCAATCCGAATATGGCTATGTGATCGTAAATAGGTAGGTGTTAATCCCTCAAAAGGGCACCTCCTAATTACCACGTTTGCTAGATCAATTGACGAGTCAAAAATATATATTTTTAAAAAGTCAACGGGTCAGATTTTAGAAATATTCATAAACAGAATTTAAAGGCTTTCTAAAATATAATTTAACACATAAACAACTTGGTAATAAATATTAGAACATGTGTAAACAAGTTCGGCTTGTCAATTTCAGTTTTAGGATCGATTCGCAACCGAAAGTCGTGAAGTTTGACTTATGCGTTGACTTTTTATTATGAACCGAACTAGATTAGTATGCTACTTTTTTAAGGTCTCATTACGATCGTATTATGATGTAGCATAACCCTCTGAGGTTATATTACGTGATAATAATAGTTATCCGAGTTTTATGCAAGTTTTCGCAAATATGCCATACTTTGACTACTTCGCCATTTTATTTAAAATTAAGGTTTTAAAAGCCAACGAACTTGCAGATGATTTAGTTACTGATATGTGAACATATTTAACATATTTTAATGTTACAAATCTGACAATAAACTAAGTTTTCATATAATGTCGTAAAATATGCTTTAAAGCGACCAAAAAGCCCTTTCGGCGCATAGAACGATTTTAAACATAATTTCTCATACCAAACTTATTGCCTACTGATGTAATATCATGATTAGGATATTTTGGGATATCATTTCAGTTTATAAGCGGAGTTTATGCACAAGTTCTTGTGTTATGCTCTTAAATGACGATAACGCCCTTACGACACTTAAAATGGTTTTTAATCATGATTTCCTTATGAAACCTTTTCCTACTGATATGTTATACTAAATAAAATATTTAAATTATTTAAACCTGGTCATAACATCAGTTTTCACAAAATATCGCAAATATAGTCATTTAACGACTTTTACGCCTTTTCGGCGCATAGTATGGTTTTAAACCATATTTACCACCAAGACTTGTTACCTACTGATTTTATAACTCATTTAAACTATTTTTACAGTAGGTACATAATATAAACTCGGAATCCCAAATAAGCTTTCGAAACTATGTGTGAAATTACCAAAATGCCCTTACGGTGCATCGTTTGGTCTTAAACTGTAAAACACACATATGTTTGATATCCTACCAATATTATATCATAAATAAAGTATTTTCATAGAATCATTACGGCCGTAACATTAGATTATACACAAGTTCCTTTTATACGTCGTTAAATGACCAAAAAGCCCTTTTGAGGCATTAATTGATTTTATAACCATAACGGACATACAAGTTGATATCTGACGGGTGGACCGTAGGACAACCCTTAAGTGGCATAATATCTATTATAATTATATATTATAGTGGGTTATTGTCTCGAATTAGATAATTATGGTTTACTTGTCATTTCAGGTGCAAAAGGCTTAATAGGAAGCGAAAAGAAAGTGTTAGCAGAAGCATGGAAGGAATACGAAGAATAACTAAAAACGAACTTATTGGAATTGAAGATTTAAGAAGATAACATGATAGAGGACGAAATTATGAGATGTGGGCGCAAACGGTGAAGAAAAAGGACTTGAAACGAGAAAGTTATGAAGAAAACAAAATTGCATAGCTGTAGGCCACCGTAGGCTATGGTGGAGCCTGACAAAAAGTGTGTTGTAAGACAGTTTTTAACCACCGTAGACCACTTTTAAGCCACCGTAAGCTACGGTGGCACCGTAGCTTACGGTGGTGCCCAGCGTGAAATGTGTAACTGCCCCATAAAAGTCCGTTTTCAAGTGTCTTTTCACATCCAATCATTGTGGGACGTTGTAGAACAGTTTAGGAGGCGATTTTTGCTAGTTTGCTTGTGTTCTAACTATTCTAAACATTCGGTTTGTGTTTTTGATGCATATGAACATTGAATTAGATGTTATGATGATTCACCAAACCATGAGCGGCTAATTTCATCGGTGATCATCCTAGATGTAAGGTTTGCTTTTGAAACACTATGTTTATGTCTAAATTTCTAGAATAATGACTTTGCAATGTTTGTTTAAGTTATTATGGTGTTTGATTGTTTGTTTGTAAAGTGCTGATTATTTTTTGATGTTAGTCTAAACCATACATTCTTGGTGCCGTTGGCAATCGAGATATCACGGGAGGGATTAGGGTTTGATAATGGTCAATTGGTTATCGGGTAACAACCTCTCGTTTTCATAATCCGAGTACTTAGTTCCCTTTTATCACAAACAATTAACTAAACACGAGCCACATCTATGTGGTTCTTTCTAGTTGGACAGGAACATTAGTGTGGATGGAAAACCTGAAATCTAGGAGGTCGCTTTCTTTTACTCTGTTTACAACTCTACCTTTGAGTTGCCATTAGTCTAATTTACATTAGATAACTCAAACCAATCAAACAAATCATTGAAATTACTTTTCTGCAATTTAGTTTAATTTAGTTTCTTATAAAAGTTGCGCCGTTGCCGGGGAGTAGTGCGCAACGTGTGTTAATTTAGTAGCTTTTGTTTATTATTTTCGGGTTTACCCTTGTTGTGTTTAGTGTGCAGGTACTTACATGTGTATGCATACTAGAGGCTTTCACAAGTCATCACCGCTAGCGTTTGATCCGGAAATCGAGCGAACTTTACGACAAAACCGAGTTTTACTCCGAGAAAACAAAATCATTAGTTCACCTACTACACCACACCATGGATTTACCGACTCCTACTACGGGTCAAACATCACCGTCTACACCTTCACCAAACCCTACTACCAATCCTACTTCCACATTGAAAGTACAACCAACTAACACCACATCACCTGCAATCACTCAAACCAGACCCGCTCTCACCTTTACCTCAACAACAATGGTTTCACCATTTTCATCTTTTTTCCCAACTGCCGGTCAATCATCTTCCACTCAACAAATACCACCAAATCAATTCCAACCAAGTTCAACCATTGTCCATACTCCATCCACTTTCCAACCCTCACATCAAACGGGTTTTCATCAACCGTCTTCTCAATATGTGCAATCTTCGGGTATTGGAGGATATGGCTTTAATGATGGGTATGAGGAGGAATTTAGAGGATATGAAGAGGAAGGGTACTATTATGGGGGAGATGGAGGCAACTTGGGACCTTAAGGAGGTATGATTCAATAAAGGCAACAATTGGAGCCGATTCAAGAAGTGGTTAGGCAACCAACGGGGGTACAACAAGTTCGTCCACATGGGCCACAGTTTCAACGGTCAATGCCTCTATAACAAGTTCAACCTCAATATCAACAAACCTAGTTTTAACAACCTCCACAATTTCAAAGGCCGGTGCAACAACTGCAAATGCAACAACCTTAATACCAACAACAATTTGCACCTTAAGTAGGTCGGCCAAGAGTACCGTTAGGTGCTCCACGAAGATACCATAGAGATGTGGTGAGGGGGGTTGAAGCTCATTTCCGACCGGTTATCACTAACAACCCTTCTCCGGTGGTAATTCCTCACCATACGGATGGAAGAACATTCGAGGTTAGAACCAATGCACTTCAAAGTTTGCCTAAGTATAAAGGGTTAGCATCGGAAGAACCTTATTTCCATTTAGAGGCCTATGATTCCATTTGTAACGCTATTGCAGGTCAAGGATTTTCATCTGATGACGTTAAGTTGGTACTCTTCCAATTCTCGTTGGAAGACAAGGCAAAAAGGTGGTTTTATACGTTACCCTCCGCTTCGATTTATACATGGGCAGAAATGCAACAAAGATTCTTGGAAGAATTTTTCACCACCCAAAAGACTAACGATACATGAAAAAGTATTTGAGAATTTCGACAACAAGTGGGGGAGATGTTTCATGAGGCATTTGATAGGTTTAATATGATGCTTAATAATTGTCTACATCATGGGATTGCTCTTTGGGAGCTATTACATGCTTTTCGTGAAGGGTTGAGTGATGGTGATGCTCGTGATTTGGTGTCGGTCTCTAATGGTACATTTGGCACCAATTACGAACAAGATGATTGGGCTTTCTTGGAACAAATGTCATTCAACTCCAAACGACAAGCACAAGCATCAAGAAATAAAAAGTTTGTAGTAACAAGACCGCAAGTAAATGCCATGGAGGATGTAGAGGTACACACTACTAACCAAATTTATAATGTGTGTACTATATGTAGTGAATTGGGTCATTTGGCGGATGTGTGTTTGGTGGGTGTGGTTGAAGATCGAGTGATGTGCTATTCAAGGGGATGGTAGAAATTTTAACATGAACTCAAATACATACCACCCCGGGTTAAGGAATCATCCAAATTTTCGTTATGGGAACCCGGCGAACCAAGCTAGCCCGAATTTTCAAGGAAACCAAGGAAATTATGTTCCGCGTCAGCAATATAATAATCAAGGTAATTTTAGAGGCGGGAACAATCAAGGGTTTCAAGGGCAATTTCAACAGTCGGGTGATGGTCAAGGTGGCTCTTCGGGTGGAAATGAAGTCATGGAGATGTTGAAGACAATACAAATGGAGATGCAAAGGAGGAATCAAATGGATGAGGCTCGGTTGCAAAAAGATGAAATTCGCGACAAAGCCATCCAATCCTTGATTAGCCAAATGGGTCAACTTGCAAGTGAGGTGGCCCTTTTGAAAAATAACGAAGATCAATTACCAAGTGACACGGTGACAAATCCCAAGAACATCAAAAGCGTGAACATTAATGTGGTAAGTACCGTTCCTAAGAAGGAATTTAATGAAACATTTCTAACCTCTTCGTGTCAAGTGAGTGCAGGTATAGGAAAAGATGTCAAGGTAGAAGATGACAAAGAGCATGGAGCACCAATTGTGCCTATCCGAGTGGGAAAATTAAAAATTCCTCAAGCATTATTGGACTATGGAGCATCTATGAGTGTGCTACCAGGTGATTTATATGACATGTATGACTTTGGTCCGTTGCAAGATATAGACACCATAGTGAGCTTGCAGATGAAAGTGTGAGGCGTCCACGGGGAGTGGTAAGAAATGTTATGATTCAGTTAGGAGAATTTGAATATCGGGTGGATTTTCTAGTCTTAGATTATGCTTCTACCAAAATCGCAACACAACAAAGGGTAATCTTAGGTTGGCCATTTCTATACACACAAATGCTCAAATTAATTGTAGAGACGGGATCATTACTATGACCGAAAAAAACTGTAAGTTATCCATTAATGTTCAGACTAGGGTGATTAGCTATGTGTCGGTTGAGGAGAAGGGTAGTGAGTCTAGTGATCATATGAAACATGTGTGTCAAAGCATGAAAACAAATAAACCACCGGATTGTGAAGAAAAGCATGCGGGTTCAAGTACTTATGCATTTGATTACCAACCAAGTGAGCATGTGATGGATGCGTTTTACCCAATGGTACCATGCAGTGATGGAGATGACAGGAACTGTTTCTTTGAGCCACCATAAATGGGGATGGCAAGGTCTAGCTGAAGACCCGAAAACTTAGGGCGCTGCTCGGGAGGCAACCCGGAATTTTACACTAATGTTTTCTATTAATTTTGAACATCTATTAATTTTATAAATGTACAACAATGTTAGGGATTCATGTAAAAGAATATGAAATTGAAGAGGAAGAAAGAAGAAAGATGAGTTAATCTAGGAAATGGTTTTGTGAATATTAAATTTTAATTGGATTTAACCAAAACGACGTAGTTTTGATGGGTTTCACATACAAGTTAGATGTGTAAAAACCCATATTCACTTTCCCCTTTTGTAAACCACTCACAAATAACTATTCCCCAAACCTAGCCTCTAATTTTTAGTATTAAAAATGATTTTTTAAGGTAAAAGATTGAATTTTAGAAACTTATCAAAAGTCTTGAAATAATTTTATGTTAATAAACGTTTTCCAAATTTATCAAAACCTTAGAGATTATTCTCGACTGCATAAAAAATTAACTAACACCGTATTTGCAGTATTCCGAACCCTCCAACTTAGACTACATCATCCATCTTCAGCAATCAACCGCCCTTGAACTATTTTGAAAACCCAAAATTTCAATCTACCAAAGGATTTAATGTTTAATTTTCTCAATCATTTGTCATCGCAAGATCTTATCCTACCTCCTAATCTTGAACATAAGAATTTGAAAATTCTATCGTACTCTTTTTCCTCAAACTTACGAACTCTGATTCTTTATAAACTTGATTCCTCTATGAACTTTATCATGTCTGAATTCGACTAACCTATGACATTCCAACACATTATCTATGAACTTGAAAACTTGATTGATGATCTATTGTCTATATATGTAAACGAATCTTTTCTTGCAATTCATTATAACAATGGTTATTTGTGCATATTTCATTAGACTATCAGCATGCATAACTTTTTGGTTCCACGTTTATTTTTTTTATCATGCTACGTTTAACTGTGTGTTGGTTTCATACGTACGTTTGTAGCGTGTTACCTGTTTTTTGTTTGTTTATGCCTTTTGACCCGCACACAACTGGGCGAACTATGTGGACTTTGCATTGAATTGAGTAATTACGGGTGCACAAGTAATAATAAAATTTGGCGCATGGAAATCATAGTAAGTTCTGTTGTGTGCCATGACATAGAACCTATCGCGGTTAGGAATAAAGAAACAAATGTGTTATGATAAGGGCATGGTAGATACACAGCTGGTACTTTCTATATATAAGTGTCCCTATCATATTGTCAAATGTAGCGTTATTTCTTGTTGCGCAAAGTTATGTGTTAATTTTGACCTTGACCAATATTAGTAGGATTCATTTATCTAGTGTTATCTATTAGATGTGCCTAACCTCATTTTAAGGTAATCTTAAACAACAACTTGCATTATTTCAACTCAAAATGGTGCATCACATCTTTGGAATCTAACTTATACCTCAACAATCTTATACCCTAATCTCTTTCGACAACTCGAACTTCTATTCTACACACACATATTCAACCTCGTATACGAATGGTTATTACATAAAACCTCTTTGAAACAGTACATCCATTACTCAATTCTTCTGTATTTCCCTAAACCCGACACCATAAATAGTAACTTTTACATTTTAACCATTCCAAATAATCACAACCATATCCTACAGTCTTCTCCAATTTAAATTTCGGGACGGAATTTTCTAAAGTAGTGGAGACTGTGGACCCAGATGGACAAAGAAAATGATCCCTTTGATTGTAATATGGCAAGTGATTTCAACAAGTATGAAAATAGTGTGCGGAAATAGAAATCGAACTTTCAAGAAACAAGAACTACAGAATTTTCAAGTTTTATATCACTTTTAAACAAAATGGTTTACAAGGTGATCGTGAGATTATTGGCTAGTACAAACAAATACTTGTGTAATTCTGTGGTGAAAGGGCAGTGGAGTTTTGTGGTGTGTATTAAATGCTAGGCTCAACTCATGTCCTTTACCGAAGGACTTTCTATTTATAGAAAGTATTGGGCATGAATAAACATTTGTTTATTCATGCACTTGCTCTGCATAAAGTAGCTCTTTGTCATATTCATTGAATCCACTTGGGTCAACTTGCTTCTTCAATTGTGGCAGAGCTTCTACTATCAAACAAGTGGGTTTCATCAGAATTTCTGATGACACCTTATTAGAAATCTGTTGAACAGATCATCAGAAAATCTGATGATCAGACTTTTACTAGAATCATATGATATTAATCAGAAATATCATCAGATCCGTCAGAATGGCCTTTTCTGATCGTTTTCTCTTGTTTGTGATCAGTTTCTGATTGCTGATGAAGATACATTCTTCACTTCTGGTGTTCTGCCTTGATTTCTTCTTGTGGTTTTGGCCTTCTGGAGTTTATCTTCTTCTATGAATCAGGCTGATTTCATTTGTCTTCAATACTTACACAAAAAGTTTCCTAACAGTTTCCCCCTAAGTATTGTAAGAAAAATGACAACTCATGATAAACAGAAAGAAACATAAAAAGAACTTAAAACAATCCAAGTACGAGAAGTCAAACAAACTTAAAACAATCATTGTTTTCAATCATCACACAAAACTAAAAGTTTTCTTAATCAATCTTTCAAACCACTTTTGTAAACATCACTCTTCCTCAGTTGCTTCTTGTGCTCAATGACCTTGTTAGTTGCTTTGTATAGATCTTTGTACCATCCCCTAGCCATCTTCCATTCTTCAATTATATCTTCAATTTTGTTTCTCAGCTGTTCATTATTTCTTGATTTCTTCTTGAGTTGATCTTGTTTCTTGTTCATACAGTCCTTGATGTAGTTCAAGGTCTGATTTGAGTACCTGCAAATCTCATTAACTCTGAATAAAGTTCTTTCATCATTAATGTCTTTGCACACCATAGATAGTTCAGGTGTTTCAAAGATGTTTCCAGTTCTGGCATCTAAAACAAGTTCAGTTGGAATGTCTACGTTAGGATGAGGTATGTGCACTTTCTTGCTGTATTCAAATGTGATGCTTAGATCAAAGTCTGCAAAGGCTGCCCTTTGATACAGTTTTCTTTCTGCAACAGTGATACTGTTGACAACTCTTCTGTTGAACCTTGTATCTCCCTTCTCCTTATCAACAAGTTGTTTCATCTTAACAATATCTAAGGGGTGAAGCTCATCAACCAATTCTTGATCTACAACAGTTGTTGTACTGTCATCTGCCCTAATCAAAGAATATTTATTTTGTGCATATGTTCCCATGATCTCACCTACATGAGTCTGATTGCTTATTTTGTCAATTCTTACTATTGGATTTGTGAGTGGCATGTGTAGAATAGTTCTGTCTCTTTTTAGTCTTGCATCAACTATTGTTGAGCTAATAGGAGTGAGAGGCCTTTCGAGTTTGTCTATCTCATCATTCCAATAGTAGTTCTTCAGGTGATGTTTAGGAAACATCATGGTGTCTTGATCAGCATCCAGCACCATATACTCCTTTAGATTTCCCTGGGGATCTTTACTTACCTTTGTTCTTGGTCTCTTTGATGATGATACACTTTCTTCCCATTTCCTTTTCTCAGCTGGAACGATTTGCTTGCTAAAAATAGTTTCACCAGAAGAAGTTATTTTAGGTTGACCTCTTGAGATGGAACTACTTACAGTTGTGATTCCAGCTAGTGGAGATGTCAGAAACTCCTGTATTTAGTGGAGGACCCATTGAAGTGGGTTTGAATTGAGGTGTTGACTGTCTTTGACTTGATTGTGCTTGCTAGGTGGTTTCTGGTTTCTTTTGGAGTGGTGATTCTTGTGAGATGGGAGCTCTAAGTTCTTGCACATCTATCTTTGCCAAATTGGCAATGTTTAGCTGCATCCTTTTTATAAGTGATTGAACATCACTTAAAGTCTGAGAATTTCTTCTTTCTTGTTCATGCATCTGCTAGGCTATTGTTGTTTTCTCTTAGTATGTGTATTTCTTCCAGAATCTTCCCATAACTTGAAGTGTCTTTTGTAGCTAAAGTTGTGCTATCTTTGACTTGATTTCTTGGATTTCCTTATAGACCTTTTCAAAGTCTGATGTTGCCACTTTGTTTTCTGATGACTGCTGCAGTTTGCTCAGAGCTTCAATGTTGCTTTCTGTTTGTTTTTTGATAACTTCAACAGTTTATGATAAGGTCTTTCTATCATATCTTTGACATTTGATTTCGTTTAACAACAAATCAAGTTTCTCTTTTGTAGGTGTCTTTGCTGTGCATGCTTCGGCTATGTTGTCTAGTTCTTCACGGAGTTGTTCGGTTGTCATTGTTGGTTAATTGGTAATGGGAGAAACAACAGATGCTCCCCTTCTAACACCAGCAGAAGACAAACTTACTGTTGTTGTAAAGTCATGAGGTTGGTCAAAAGTCCCAACCTGCACAACTTTACCAGAATGTTGAAACAAATTCACATTCGGGTTTTCCTCATATCCTTGAACCGTTAAAGGTTCTCCATGAGTTGTAGAGAAACTCAGATTTTTCTCATCCAGGTTTCCTTGATCAGCAGGCTGATCTCCACCTGTTGCTATCACATTATCCTCCTCATTATCTGATTCAGAGAATGGATCTTTGGAACCACTCACTTCTTTACTTACAGTAACAGGTTTACTAGGCACTACAATAACTTCCTTGAATTGATTCATCAGAATCAGAATTTGTTGAATTTGCAACAATGTTTTCATTAAAGTTAATATTTCGTTCACCTGTTTCTGCCATGTAAGATGCTTCTGCATGATGACGTTCAATTCTTTGGCTTTGTTGACTCTATTCATCACCCTCCTTAGGTTCTGGTGACAATCTGACAACTTGCTCTTCTTCTTCTTCTTCTTCTTCTTCTTCTTCTTCTTCTATTGGTGGTGCCATTGAATGTTGGTCACCATGTTCTGGTGAAGATGTATTGTCATAAACTTTAACACTTTCTAGTCCCTTGTTTAGGAATTCCAAATGTTGTGCCTTGTAGGGTGATTCCTCTGGTATTAGATTCATCATACTTTCTAGTAGGGCAGGAACATCACTGTCTGATTTCCAAGAACCAGTTGCACACCATGGTTTCATGACTTTAGTTTTCCACATGTTTTCAGATGTAGGAAGTTCAATATTCTTTTCAGCAAAAGCATCAGAAATAAATATTGACCAAAATTTGGGAAAAGGTAACTGTGAATTGACTCTTCCATTTTTAGTTAATACTGATCTTCTCATCAGGTTAAATATTTCTATTCCATAATCATTGTTTATCCAGTAATGAGACAGAACATGATTGTTAAAACATTCATGTTTATCTGATATGTTCCTCCAGTTTTGGATGATATGCCTTTGTTCAAAGTTTCCATCATCACTTGCCAAAAGGCAGGTAATTTGTTTCTTTTGAAATCAGCAATTTTTGAGGTCTTCTTCTTGTAACCCATTACAGCATCAAGTTGTTCAAACATGTCTTCCTTTGCCGGTACAGGATCGTAGTACTCTCTTATGGGTAATTCTAAACATTCCCTGATCCTTTCTGGTGTAATAAAGATGAAGATATCCCCCCATAGATGTGCTTTTAACTCGTTGGTACCTGTTCTACTAAGAGTATTGATGAATTGTTGTAAGATGTTTTCTGGTACTTCTTTAGCTTTGATTAAAGCTTGTGCAAGAGGGGATCTTGTCAAGAATTCTATCAAAATTTGGCATTTAACATCGTAATCTTTGATTTTTGAGTTCATCTTCTTGTTGTTGCTTTTCATTGGTAGGAAATCTTCTTCATTGATGAATTGAATAGAGTGTTCGAAGGGTGGATTATTGAGATTAACAAGGTTAATTGCAGTCATGGTGATTGATTTTGGAGAGAAAAATTTTCTAGCGTTCTTGAGTTGGAAGTTTGGAAGATGCGGGTGTCTTTTTCTCTTGTCTTTTGAATGTGATTTTTATGAGGTATCTGTAACAGAGATCGTGGGGTGTAAATCGTGGATGGATAATGTTTAAGTGGGTTAATGACAGTTTAAATGGGATTTAATTTTTGAAAAACAACTGTCAACAAAACCTTTGATATATCTCTTAAAGTTTTGATATATATCTTTTAGTAAAATTAGGAGATATTTTAAAATTTTCGATTGGTAGATACTACCGCCAAGTTGTACCTTTTCTTCTTGTGGGACCTTTTACAAAAAGGTCCAATAGAATCTTTTTCTAGAATCTGACATTCTTTTTTCTTTTGACAACAACGACTCAGTTAGATGACATCATCAGAAAATTTTGTATCATTTTTGTTCTGATGTGTTATCTTATCAGAAATTATTAGAAATTTATCAGAAATGATTTGAAATGGTAGTCCGATTTTTTTTTGCAAAAAATATGTATACATTGAATATTCTGATTTTTAGCAAATGTCTAATGAATCTTTAGTAAGTAGTCCATATTCTGATGATTTATCAGAAATTCTGATTATTTATCAGATTTTCGTATAACTTATCAGAAGTTCTAATGGACTATCAGATTTTTCGAAAGTTCATCAGATGACGAGTTAATTTATCAGAATACCTAATGTATCATCAGAAAATCTTGTTCTTCTTTGCTGAACTTATGATTTTACTTTTTTTCTCCTGGTGACAAATTATTTTCTGAATCTTCATCACATTTAATGTTGACCATTCCTAGTTTGCTGACTAGAAAACTGTCTTTTTCATCAAGAGGTTTTGTGTAAATGTTAGCAATTTGATTTTCAGGTGGTACAAAGTACATTTCTATGTTACCTTTTTCAATATGATCTTTGATGAAGTGATACCTGATATCTATGTGTTTTGTTCTTGAGTGTTGAACTGGATTTTCTGTGATGGCAACTGCACTCTTTGAATCACATAGGACAGGAATCTTTGTCAGATTGACTCCATAGTCTTTCATTTATGTCTTCATCCATAGCACTTGTGAACAACAACTTGCTGTTGCTATGTATTCAGATTCTACTGTTGATGTTGCAACACAGTTTTTCTTTTTTACTTGCCCAACATACAAGCTTATCTCCAAGCATTTAGCATGCACCAGATGTGCTTTTTCTGTCAATCTTCCATCCTGCATAATCTGCATCTATGTATGCATTAGTTCTAGACTTGTATCTTTAGGATACCAAAGACCAAGCTCTGATGTGCCCTTTAGATATTTGAAAACCCTTTTAACTGCTTTAAGATGGGACTCTTTAGGATTACATTGGTATCTTGCCAGAAAACATGTAGCAACATGATGTCTGGTCTACTTGCAGTTAAGTATAACAATGACCCTATCATTCATCTATAGGTTTTAATATCTACATTTTTCCTTCTTTATCAGAATCAAGCTTATTTCCTGTTGCCATGGGAGTTTTTGAATTTGAACAATTTTCAAGTGAGTATTTGTTCAAAATTCTCTTTACATACTTAGAATGACTTAAAAATATTCCATCACTTCTTTGTTTGACTTGTAAACCTAAGAAAAAAGTTAACTCACCCATCACGCTCATTTCAAAGTGGCTTGTCATTAATTTTTCAAACTTTTTGCAAAAATTTTCATTTGTTGATCCAAATATAATGTCATCAACATTGATTTGGACTAACAAAGTGTGACCTTTATGAATTTTAAGAAAGAGAGTTGTGTCAATGGTACCTTTTGTGAAGCCAGAGTTGAGTAAGAAGTTTGAAAGAGTTTCATACCATGCTCTAGGAGCTTGCTTCAAACCATATAAGGCTTTGTTTAATTTATAAACATGATTTTGAAATTTCAGATCAACAAAGCCTTCTGGTTGATGCACATACACTTCTTCCTCAATCTTACTATTCAGGAAAGCAGATTTTACATCCATTTGGTATACCTTGAAATCTTTGGATGCTGCATAACCAAGGAAAACTCTTACTGCTTCTAACCTAGCTACTGATGCAAAGGTTTCATCATAATCTATTCCTTCTTGTCGACAATAGTCTTTCACCACCAGCCTTGCTTTATTCCTTGTAATTGTGCCATGTTCATCAGATTTATTTATGAATACCCATTTTGAACCAATGACAGACTTATCATTTGGTATTGGCACCAGATTCCATACTTGACTCATTTCAAATTGATCTAGCTCTTCTTGTATTTCTTGTATCCAATCTGAGTAATTCAGAGCTTCTTTGACAGATTTTGGTTCTATTATGCTTAAAAAGGAAGCAAATGCACATTCATGTGCTGTAGCAGACCTTGTTCTCACATCATCTTCTATATTTCCAATGATATCTGACTGTGCATGTCCTTTTATCCATCTGAGCCTGTTATGAGATATTGATGAATCTGATGGATTTGAAGTTTCCCCCTGTTCATTTGCCTTATTTGTGTGGAATGTGTCAGAATTCTGATAATCAGATACATTTTCAGATGCGTTTGTATCATTCTGATTTTTGTATCAGAATTTCTGATACATCTTCCACTTGTCCTACAGGTTTAGTACATGACTGTTCTTTTGATTTTTCTATGTGATGAAGATCATGTCCTAGAAATTCTTCTATTAAGTTTTCAAAAAGATGATTGAGGTTTTCTTGTTTATCAGAAGGATTTATTTCTTTTATATATTCATCAGAAACTTTTGTTTATGTTGAATCATCAAAAGACACACACATACTTTCTCTGATTGTCCTTGTGTTTAAGATAAAAACCTATATGCTTTCGAGGACAAAGAATAACCAAGAAAAATTCCTTTTTCTGCTTTTCTGTCAAATTTCTTAAGACAATCAAAGTCATTTAAGACAAAACACCTACAACCAAATGTGTGCAAAAATTTTACATTCGGTATCCTTCCATTTATGATGTTATATGGTTTTTATGCAATCTTTTGTTGATTATGGATCTGTTTTGCGTAAAGCAAGATTTGCTATGGCATCTGCCCAAAAGTATGTGGGAAGTTTTGCATGAGCAAGCATTGTTCTGGCTGCTTTAACTAAGGTTCTGTTTCTTCTTTCTACAACTCCTTTTCGTTGTGGAGTTCTTGGAGCAGAAAAATCATGAGAGATTCCTTTGCTTGTAAGGAAGTTCTCAAGTTTTGAATTTTTGAATTCTGTTTCATTGTCTGTTCTGATCCTTCTCATAAATAATTTTAAAACATTTTCATTTTTTCTGATAAAATTTATGATTAGATCTGGAGTTTCACTTTTCTTTCTTAGAAATTCCACCCAAGTGTATCTGGAATAGTCATCTACAATGACCAAAATGTATTTCTTTCCAGAGAAACTTTCGGTACTTATTGGTCCACAAAGATCCATGTGCAAAAGTTCTAAATTTTGTGAAATTGATGATTCACAAATTGTTTTATGTGAGCTTCTTTTTTATTTTCCCATTTCACAAGCTTCACAGAGTTTATCCTTCTTTGAGGATATGAAGGGTAATCATTTTACCAGTCCATTGTTTGCTAATTTACTTAGATTTTTAAAATTCAAGTGTGCTAATCTCTTATGCCACAACCAACTATTACCTTTGTTATTTTTTTTTGAAAATAAGCATAACTGAGGATGCTCAGTCTCTTCTTTGAAATCAAAGTAATAGATGGATTTTCTTATCCTTTTTCCACTTAAGTAAATTTTATTATCATCTAGGCCAATTAGCAAACATTTTTCTGGTAAGAAGGTTACCTGAAAGCCTTTGTCACAGAATTGACCACAACTTAGCAGATTGTACCTTAAGCCTTCTACATAGGCTACTTTTTCAATGGTCAGTGATCCATACTTTATACATCCATAACCCAATTTCCTCCCTTTTACTCCATTTCCAAAATTGACCAATTTACCCAGTTTTGGAACAAAATTACTGAGTAAGCTCCTATCTCCAGTCATGTGCTTGGAGTTTCCAGAGTCGCAGTACCAGATCTGCTGCACATGATGGTCCTGAAATGGAAAAGTTAGAGGGTTTTTGGTACCCAGACTTGCTTGGGCACTTTTTCTGATGAATTCTTAATCATGCTTTCTTCTTTAGATGAATTTTCATCAGAATATCTGTTGCATGCTGAGCCATGAACATACTGTTTAATTTTTGTTTGGAGATGGTGTTGAATTAGCTTCAGTATATCAACACACATACAAGTTTTTTTACCAGAAGTTTCTGATAAGTGATCTTGTGATGAAGGTTTTGAATATTTTGAATGAATCTTTTCGGATATTCTTGAAGATGTTTGTTGATATGTGTCTTTTGAAATTATAAAAGAGTTATCAGAACTCATTGATTTACAGGTTTCTGTGTCAGATTCTGATGTTATTTTGTCATATTTCTGATCTATTGCTTTTACAAAGATAGTAGGATTTCTGGTATTTGTTTTAACATAGCCCAATCCTTCTCCTCTGATCTTTGGTGTTGTTTCAATAAAGTTAATGAAATCTTTTTCCTGTTGAAAACCTTTCACATTTATTTCTTTGTCATGATTTTTTTTGTACAAAATTTTCCTTTCTGTTTAATAAATTCAATTTTTTGCTTTGTTGTTCAAGCTTTCCTTGATTAGTAATTGGTTTTCAATTATAACCTTATTCAATGTTCTTTGCAACTCATCAGATTTTTTTTACTTTCCAATTTCTGTTTTACTTGTAGGTTTGTAAAATCTGTTATAAGTTTGTTTAATTTTTGTTCAAGATCAAAATTTTCAGAATTTACCTTTTGTTCTGACTTTGCAGAATCTTCATCAAAAAGTTTTGCCATAAGACAGACGTTTGCCATTTCTTCTTCTTCTATCTGTTAACCATGCATCCGTCCCTGCTATCAGACCAACCTGTTGTTGCTTTTTGGCTTCTTCCAACTTCTTTTCATAGTAGGCAACATCCTTCAGTTTTTTGTTCTTGCATTCTGATGCATACTGACCCTTTTGCTTACACTTATAATAAACAACTTCTGCTTTTCCTTTATCCCTTGTTTTTCCTTCCATCCTCCCTTTGTCACTTTTCTGGTACTTATGGCTTCCTCCTTTCAACCTTTGCTCAAATGTTTTAGTGAGCATTGCAATTGCCACAACAAATGCAGAAAAATCTAAAGATGTATCAGTATTTTCCGGATTTTGATAGTTTGAGGTTTGTGGATCACAGACTTGCGTTCTTTGTGAGTTTGAGATAAGAGCTATAGATCCCCCTCTTTGCTTTAATTCTTCACATATTTCTTCTTCTCTGGGAACAAGGATGTTGTACAAGTCATGTAGACTCATATTTCCTAGCTCTACAGTGGAGGCTAAAGTCATGGTTAGACTTCTCCATTCTCTTGGCAGAGCATCTAGGAATTTCACATTCCTTTCATCATTTGACTTTTCTATTCCAAATTTTTTTTAGCTCATTTAAAAGTTTTGCAAATCTGTTATATGTTTCACAGAGACTTTCGTTTGGTAAACTTTTAAATCTCTCATAAGAGGAGACACATTTCGTTCTCTTATTTCTTTTCATTATTTCTCCTCCTTCACAAAGATTTTCCAACTGGTCCCATATTTCCTTTGCTGATGCACATGCATCTACTTGAGAAATATGTCATTAGAAAGTGCCATAATCAAAAGTGATTTGGCCCTTTTATCTGCTTTCACCTTTTTCTTATCATCTCTTTAGGTGAATCATCAGTTCCTGGTGTGCATAGTACTTAACCATAGGTATATGTGGGCCACTCAAAATGGATTGAAACAGAGCTAGATCATGTCCATTAAGGAAATTGATCGTCCTGATTTTCCATTAGGGGTACTCCTCCCTGACAAAAGTTGGAGGCTTTGACATAGACCCTTTGTTGAAAGCATTATTCTAGGTTTGAAAGTTTGCCATATTTATAAAAAAGGAGTGAGCATATGATCGTTTGAAAATATTTTATTCAATCTGCTCTAATACCAATTGTTGGACCCAGATGGACAAAGAAAATGATCCCTTTGATTGTAATATGGCAAGTGATTTCAACAAGTATGAAAATAGTGTGCGAAAATAGAAATCAAACTTTCAAGAAACAAGAACTACAGAATTTTCAAGTTTTATATCACTTTGAAACAAAAAAATGGTTTACAAGGTGATTGTGAGATTACTGGATAGTACAAACAAATATTTGTGTAATCCTGTGGTGAAACGAAAATGGCATTTTATGGTGTGTATTAAATGCTAGGATCAACTCATGTCCTTTACCAAAGGACTTTCTATTTATAGAAAGTCTGGGCATGAATAAACATTTGTTTGTTCATGCACTTGCTCTGCATAAAGTAGCTCTTTGTCATATTCATTGAATCCAGTTTGGTCAACTTGCTTCTTCAATTGTGGCAGAGCTTCTACTTTCGGGTTTCATCAGAATTTCTGATGATACCTTATCAGCAATCTGATGAATAGATCATCACTTTTATCAGAATCATATGATATTCATCAGAAATATCATCAGATCCGTCAGAATGGCCTTTTCTGATCGTCTTCTCTTGTTTGTGATCAGTTTCTGATTGATGATAAAGATATATTCTTCACTTCTGTTGTTCTTCCTTGATTTCTTCTTGTTGTTTTGACCTTCTGGACTTTATCTTCTTCTATGAATCAGACTGATTTCATTTTTCTTCAATACTTACATAAAATGTTTCCTAACAGAGACTGTAATATCTGGGTTTTTTTAGTCTTAAAGCCAAATAAATTAAATTATGATTAATTAATAAATAAACATAAAATTTATAATATTATTACAAAAATTTTCAAAATTTTGCAGATAAATAATAATTTAACTTTTATTTCTTAGAAAATTTCATGATTATCTCAAAACCACATCTAAATTGGTAAGTATCTTTAGTTAATAAATAATAACTAAACCTAATCCTAGATTTTCTCTACACAATGATCTCCAGCCATTGCCTTATGGAGATGCTTACCTTATAAACCATTTATATTAGTGATAAACACTATGAATAAAAATCAAATTACAACTCCACTTCCTTTTTTTATAAATATATTTTGTACTCATTCATTCTTCTCATAACTCATAACAACAAAAAATCTCCCTTCTCACAAATCACGGCTTCAACATCTCTATTTTTTCTCCAAAGATCGCAACCCTCGTCATCTTCAAGTTTCTACACTCGGTCCTTCAAGAACAACCTTCAAAATCCAATGTAACCTCCGAATTTTGTCTATACATTTAAATATTTAAAACCAATTCATATATTAATATAAACCTATTGTTTTGATCATCAAAATAATCCATCAAAATTGTCCAAAGTTGTGTGAGCGGCCGATATTACCTAAGACGTCAAAACAACAATGCTACGCTCTCGGTATGATCTTGTTCATTTTTTTCTTGTTTTCTGATCTAGATACACAAACTAAACACCAAAGTTAGTAATCTTAATTATATTAACATGTTATAACATTAATTATTAGTGTTTTTTTGTTGTTTATAAACTAAATACATGCTTAAACAACACACAAAATTCGTTTAACACACAAGCTAATGATTACAGTTTCTAAACAGATTGTGAACCCGATTTAAAATAAGGCATAACTTGATGATAACTAAACTAATTTGGTCGATTCTTGAGTCCAAATTATAGTTCAAAGAGTCCTTGTTTCAGAAAGTAAGTTTCATAATTTTAAATAAGTTTAGGTTTGTCGAAATCAATTTACAAAAACAAGTATCAAAACTGTTTTCGGAACAAAAACGTTTAGGTCTAATACGGGTCTAAATTACATAAAATTTATACAGAACGTAGCACTAAGAGTTACAAATATTTTCAACTAGAATGACATTATTTTAATAGAAGTAGAATTTTTAATTATTTTTGTGGTTAACTGATGCGGAAATTCGTTGTTACTACCTTGCAGTGTTTCACGGTTTCTCATAAGTAATATAATCACTAGAAAAATATAACAAAAATATTTTTAAAGACATAAAACATATAGTAACATGTTATAAAATTTTCAGAACTTATTTTGACCGTTTAGTTAGTCAATAATATCCGAAAACATAGCCTTTAAAACTGATCCGAAAGTAACTTCTTGATTTGTTTTAGTTACAAATTAGTTTGATTCAAAACAACATTATTTAACATATGATTAATGTCAAAACCCTAAATACTTATTAATTGTTGTTAGCAGTTACAAAAACCTATCATGTAAACCCTAAGATAACACTCAAAACACTTGTTAAGTCACCAATACTTTAGCAATGCTTATGAGTCATTGATCCTAGTCCTTATACACGTTATACACTTTCAACCTTTGGTGTAGGACGACCACTCATCAATCTTAGCAACTTATTGTTAGGAACTTAGCAACGAAACCGGTGAGTTCATAGTTCCCATTTTACTGTTTTCACACTTTTGGGATGTTACATGTGCTTATACCAAAACACATACACTACTACTTTTTACATACCTACTTGCACAATTCAATTCTATGGTTGTTTGTTATCTTATTTGCTATTGTGGTATTTACTTGCCAAATATTTTACATACCAACAAATATTCCTTAACTTTGTACAAGCCGAAGGGGAATATATATAACAGATATATTGGTCTAACACCCTATTCCCACTCCTTGGCCTCTTTAGGGGGTTCCTTTTGGGAATGATAGAACCCGACATTTATACCCAGTCAACCAAGGTTTAAATGTACCAATTATTTGATATGTTTAAGTTATACAATTGCGTTATGATACTTACTATGCCATATGAATTGTGATTTTCTTACCTACTATAAGTATTTACCCTATGTGCTCACTAGTTTTTCATAGTTGACCTTTATTTTGCGCATGTGACAGGTAATAATGCTTAGGGGTGCTTTACAAGATTGCTGATCACTTAGGATGCTATGGGACTTAGATGAATTTTAATATGGATTATTTGTTTGGTTTGAACTATTTGTTTTATTTCGATGTAATGGATAATATAAAAGTTAATAATATTTGAATTTTAGTTTCCATGTGCTTTTGAAGAATCTACCAAAGTGATGCCCTGATGTTTCTGCCATCGGTTGGAGTGTTACACAATATCCAACCGAAACATCCCAATAACCATTACGACCATCAACTTTATTTAAGTATATACCATTTCTTTCCCTAAACAAATATCTTAGTTCACCATGAAACTTAAACGATTTTACCAATCTATGCACCACATTCTCTCTCGTGTCGTCTTCTTCCTCCAATCACCGCTCCGGCCTAAACTCACATCAATGCTTCCCTCAAACATCCTTGTTAGTCACAAATTTTGGAAAAGAGAAGAAACAAAGAAGAGGGGTTTGTTAATTCATAGCTAAGGTTCTTATTTTCTCAAGCTCGTGATTTATACAATGGACCCAACCGACTTGTTAATAACTATACACGAATTTGACATAACTAATAAGAACCTCAGGTTCAGACCATCTGACTTGTTATTCATACCACTTAACCCTGAGACTATCTATCTGAATGTAACAAAACTCCCCCCCCCCCCCCCCCCCCCGCACACACACACTAAAAAAACATTCCTTGTCCTCAAGAATAAAAATCTAGTAAATACTCCCAAGTAGCATCTGAAATACGCAGCCCTTTCCAATGAACTAAACTTGAGTATCTCGACTGTTCCCAAGTCGTAGAAATCGAAGGTCAACAATAACACAAGGTTGCAGCAATATTCAAGGATTAGTGGGTAAAGGTAACGTCACTTGATGAGTACCATGTGCACATTTTAACATGGAGCATGAAAGACCGGGTGTATTTAAGCATCTGATGGCAAATCCAGTTTATAAGCTACCTTATTGAGTTTCTACAACACCATAAAGAGACCAAAATGCTTAGGACCAACTTTTAAATGTCTTACAGTGTGAAAAGAAGTCTTAACACAAGGTTGGAGTTTCAAATAGACCCAATCACCCACCGACAACGAATTCTCTTTCACTTCTTTTAGCATCAACGTATGAAACACGGTTCCTGGATTGCAGTAAAGCCTCTTTCAATTTGGTGATCATTAATTCTTGATCCCAAAGTAGAATTTTACTTCCCCCACTTTAGTATCGAATAGAACATAGGGAATGTGGATAGGAGCTGGAAAACATAAAGGGCTCCAAAAGGAGTTGTCTTTATAGAAGAGTGATAGGTGGTGTGGTACGAGCATTCAACAAGACTAAGCCGTTTAAGCCAATTAGAGAAAGCATCCATACAAAAACATCTCAGATATGACTCCAAACATCGATTCAAAACGTCAGTTTAAACATCACTTTGAGGTGATGAGCTATAGAATAAGCTAATTGAATTCCCTTTAATCTCATACATTCTTCTAAAAATACTTGAGCCCCTTGTGGAGCAATGTAGGGATGAGCCAAGGAAGTGAAATGGGCATCCTTAGTGAGCCTATCCACAATGACAAAAAAGAGTATCTTTACCATGGATTTTAGTCAAAGCTGAAACAAAGTCCATGGATAAGTCACTAAACACATGATTTAGGATGGGTAAAGGCTGCAAGTGACCCAGATTAGCAACTGGTTTATATTTGGCCTTTTGACATTATTGGCATTCTTTAACAAATGCATATACTTGTTTTGCACTCCCGTTCCAATAACAAAAACTTGTCATCCTTTTTAGAGTTGGAATATTCCCTGAATGACCACCTGTCAAAGAAGAATGGACCAAGTGTAAAATATCAATCTTTAAGGATTATCACCCACCTATATTTTACCTTTCTTTTTTAATAAAGTCATGTGCTAGGTTACACGAGGTACCATTTTGCCCTGCTTTAAATCTTGAATAATAGCCTATAACTGTGGATCCGACACCCACGAAACCTTAATTATGTCTAATAACGGGTCTATAGAACTCATTCCCATAGCGAAAAATGCTAGCCCTTGAACCCTTGAAATTCAGAAGCCACCACCTTATAAGAAACCTTTCTTGTAAGAAATATCGTATGTGTACTCCATAAATTTGGCCAAACAAATTTGCTGTAAAGGTGTGGTAACCTTTTGAGTGAGTAGGTATTTTTAAACTCTTTTGGCCAGTTTGATCAGGAATTTCCTGGGAATCGAATAATGGTGCCATTGTTTGATTGCGATTATGAATAGCTAGGTCAGTGGCCATCACTTTCTTTCATTATTTTCTTTATCATGGTCTACTGGGACGAGGGGGGGGGGGGGGTGACTGCCGAGGGCCCATATATTTTTTAAGAACGGCCCTGTTCTTTATGATCTAGTCGTCGAATCTATGAACAGTGACTATTGATGTTTCCAACTTTAATTCTGAGCTAAATTTCAACGATCTCTTATTTTTGCGATTATCTGGGAAAAATGATATAAAATACCATATGGTAGCATCAAAGATGACCATAAAATGAATCATCCTTCTTTTCTGTATCTAGAATTCATTGAATAATTGAAGTGCTCAAATCACAACAATTGAATTGAACTGAATGTGTTCGTGTTCTTGAAAAAGTTGACGATACAAGATAAAAAAAAACAAGATCTTTTTGTCTAGGAATTTTCTTCAACTTTATCGACACTCAATAAATTCATTATTCATCCGAGATATCACCAAGAGTTCATATGAGATGAATAACGGATCCGAGATCTTTTAGCAGTGGAGGCCAAAACTAGACTTCAAAACTAATGAAATCAAAAGTAATTTATATGATATATAAGAAACAACCAAAGCAACAAAACACGCCTCACATACAAAGAAAATTGATGAATTCCTAAAAAAAACCTGAGAAAAAAAGGCACACATTGGAGAATAGTGAAGCATTCTAGTCATTTTGCATTTAAGATCAAGGAGCAAACAAAGTAAAAACGTGAAAACACAAGAAATTTGATAAAACCCAATAACTGTAAATACCAAAGAAGTAGAAAGACAAAAATGTGTTTGTAATTAGTTAAACATTTCAATCAAGTTCCATATGAAAGCATATGCAACATTCATGTAATGTTCACTGAGCCGTTTATTTCCAATATATACTAATCAATTTATGTTTGGTTATCTTGTGTCTTTTAATTTTTAAATAGGATTGCTATTACACATTTTACTTCCATTATCAAACACATCATTTGGATATTACTTTATCACTAAATAAGAAATATTATACTCATTATATATTACTCGTGATTATAATATTTCTTAACTTGTATCTTGTTAAGGATTATGAAAATTAACATCTTAACACAAATAAAAGATTGTTACATACATAAAGTCATTATTAGACATATACTTAACATGTATTAACACTACTAGAAAATCTGCAATTTCCCTTGTATATTTTTGCAGAAATACGTAGGAATTTGCGACGAATTTTGTTGCCCAGGAAACTTCCGTAGCAATTCAAGCAGTATTCTAGTCGTGTAATTTAAGTCGACTCAGTTAATCTTTTCCTAACTCTAACCTTAAGCCCGTCTTTCATCCTAATTGTCAATGCAATTACGTGCTCAGGCTGTTTTTTCACCTCTGTCGCCACCATCTCCACCCGAAACTTCTCTATTATCGTCGCGGCCACCAACTTCATTTGAGTATACGCCATTTCTTTCCCTAAACAAATTCTCGGTCCACCATGAAACACCGGAAATTTAAACGGATTTTCCGGTCTATACACCACATTCCCCTCACCGTCTTCCTCTAACCACCGTTCCGGCCTAAACTCACAACAATCCTTCCCCCAAACACTCTCTAGTCGTGCCATTGCGTATGCATTATACGAAACGAACCAACCTTCCCCAATAAACGTCCCGTCCGGCATGATGTCATCTTTCAAACAATCTTTAGTTTCTAATGGCACTGGAGGGTACAAACGCAAACTCTCCGTTAGCGCGGCATGTAGGTAGTGCATCTGCCGCAGGTGGTCGAAACAGTAGGAATCAGAAAAACTTTTGCCAGAGCTACGTCGTATTGATTTCAGTTCCTCGAGTATCTTTTGCTCTACTTCTGGATGCCAAGATAAGAGCCAAAAGAACCACGAGAGAGCCGACGACGTTGTATCACGACCCGCTAGTATAAAACTTATGACAATGTCCCGAAGAAACTCTAGCGAGTAGTCCGAATTTCCCATGAACCGAGATAACAAATCCTCATCTGTTTTCGCATCACTTTCATTCATTCTTTTCTTTATGATCTCATCCGCAAACTTATGAACAGTGACCACCGCCTTTTCGAGCTTTATTTCCGCCCTAAACTTAAAAAACTTTCTAATTTTATGATCTCCCGGGAAAACTGTTAAAAATCTTTGGGTAATCAAAGTTGTTGCTTCTTCAAAAGCACTCATAAACTCACTACCACTAGTTCCATCCCCAGAGAGACAACAAGGGTCAAAGTTGAACGCCACCTTACAAATATTATCAAAAGTGTACCTTTCGAAAACATCTTGAAGATCAAAAACCCTATTTACATCAGCAGCCTTTTCAAGAATCGGTATGAACCGGTCATGCAACTCAACCACAGCAGCTTCCATCACAAAGTTCCTTAATGAGCGAGTGTTAAACTCATAACTAGCGATTTTACGCTGTGCACGCCATGATTCGCCTTCTGCGTTGAAGATACCCTGGCCTAGAAGTTCTTCAAGGAGGGAAATGAACCGGGTTCCTTTAGGGTAATTGTCAAAGTTGGTTTTAACCATGTGTTCGACGTTTGCGGGGTTGGCTGTGATGAAGCCTTTGATTTTGCCAGGACGGTTTAAGATGGCGGTGTGGGATGGGGTTCGGATGAGGACTTCTGTTGTCCAGTCTAGAAACCGGTGGCGGTTTTGGAGGAATTCGGGTACGGTTCCGACTAGTGGGTAGCTTGTGAAGCCGTATTGGGTGGTGAATTTGTGGTTTTTGGAACGTAGGTAGATGAAGAGAAGGATAGGGGAGAGGAGTATGAGAGCTTGGAGAAAGATTGCCTCCATGTTTAGAATGAAGTATGATGAATAACCTTCAAGGAACTCCATTCCTTAATTTGTACCCTACAGATAACTATAATGTTATTTTATTTTTCTTTTGTTTGATAATTAAATTTTTATGCGTTATTAATTCACTGCTAGAAAACTTTTCAAAATTTGTGATAGTTCGGTCGCCGAACAAGATTATTCATAAGATTTTCGACAAGAAAAGGCCGTTGTAGGTAAATAACTAGTTTTCTAGTAATGTAAACTTATGAACTTTTATATCTCCTAGTTATACCTTAAAATTAGTAATACAATGTTAATTAAACCCTTATATTTTTAAGATATATTATATTTTATAAATTTAAAGGGATATATACACCAATATATTCTATTAGCAAAAATAAAATTCAAATAGCTTTTTCGTACAAAACGTAAGAAATGCATGAAAAGTTAAAAAATTACAGTGACATTTTTCGTAATTATTTACCCGTAGAGTAATTATCAAAATTATCCTATAAATGATCTTATATGGTAATTTTTTAAAATGAACTTGTGCGGTACTTTTGATCTTATAAGGTAATTTTGTAGAGTATCATAATTACTCTACAAATGATCTTGTAGGTAATTATGATCTTGTAGGGTAATTTCGATCCTTTAGGGTAATTATGAGTAAAATAATTATGAAAATGTCAGCGTATTTTTTAACCTTTTAATGTCTTTCGTACGTTTTATACGATAAAACTATTTGTATAGGAACTTTACCCATAGTCTATTTCATAAGCGTTTATTTAACTTTGAACCACTTTTCTAATAAATAAAGTGTATTACTTTTGGTTACCAACATAACCACCTTGGTGAGTTACTTTGAGAATGGCGCACATTTGAAGAAATTTTCACGTGGAAATTGGGTTAAAAATCAAAACAAAACATTGAGGATTCAAGTAGTAGCAATTATATGTCGTAAATTTGAGGATTCAGAAAGTGGGTGGACAACTTTACCTTTATAAATCTGGCGGAAATTACGCTACATATTCATATTTCAACAACCAAACATTTCAGGGGAAATATATTTGATATAAACTATCATTGCATTTTTTTTCCGATTCAAAAACTATCATTGGCTTAAATTTTTTTTCCCGATTCAACACTTTGAGCAAAAAAATTTATTTTTATGAAGAAAATAAATTGTATTATTATTTACCAATACCAATTAAAATAATCATTTATAGATTTAGAAAAAAAAGATAAATACATGAACACCAATGCAGATAGACAATATAGAGACTTATGTTTGAAAATTTGTTTTAAATTGAAAAAATAATGTGGATATTATAACTATTATGATATACAGTTATACACACATACGGCAACATCACAAGAAAACTATTTCTTTACAAAAAAACTAGAAAACTCTATATTATATATATATGTAATATATCATATATTACATGCATTACATTACATATTGTATAGATGTAACATGGAGTTTTTTAGTTTTCTATCTTTTCCTAACATATACATAATAATCTCATATCTTCTTATTCGAAAACAAATCAAAATGTATGAAATCACATTGAACACGCAACTAACAATCGATAGAGAAGGCTGCCCACCATTTTGCCAATATTTAGGTGCAACATTCGTGTCGTCCCAAAATGCTTCATGATAGAGATCAGAAATCGGAAATAGATGATATGCAAGACAACAATTGGTTTTCTTGTAGCTCTTGTATAATCTTTTCGGTTCATTCTGATTGATTGTAACCAAAATTTTGGTTCCAAGAAATTAGGGAAATGATTAATTTGATTAGTTCCCATTTATTATTATTTAGTTTTATCTAATTGTTATCTAAGTTCAATTATAGTATCGTTTGGATAGTTATCACTATTTTCATCATTATCTCTTGTATAATCTACATATGTAACATGGTAAACATTAAAGGGTTATTGTACGTACCGGTATTTCGGTAAAAAATCTCATCCCTACACTTATGTAAAACGTAAAACGATGCTCATTCTCAAGAAGTTGAGGGTACAAGTTCCACCATGAACAATTGTGTAGGAGTAAAAGTAAACTAGATTACTATTAAAAATATGTAACTTGGTGATACACTTTTGATTAATCAATGAAAAACCATAAAGTTATACATGTTACCAGAGCTGGATTACTTAATGTGATCCATAACCATTAATCACTATCGACATTCTCCGTTCTTCATTCTTCATATCCGATTTTCTCTCTTTCTTCCTTTTTTTTCTTCTTACATAGTCACCAATGTACACGATAACACCACCACACCACAGTCATAATCACTATCCAATCTCAACTGTATATTGTATATGTGAAACAAAACTATGAAACTTACCTTTAATGAAAACATCACATGATTATCATTTTGAAGACTATGGGGATACTACAAAGACTATGGGGATACTACAATACATGGGTTCCAACGTTCCCATCAATAAACATGTTGAATGGATATGTATTATGCATACGCATACATAGATAATACATACATACATACACTAACATATACACACCCACGTACACATACACACTCACACACACATACATACATACATACATACATACATGCATGCATGCATGCATACATACATACATACATACATACATACATACATACATACATATAAATACACATATACGTATACACATGTATTAATTGTGAAATTAGTTTTATTAATAATTATAAAACCAATAAAAACCGAACCAATCACATATATATATTGTGTTTTATGTTTATGTCGAATTATCACACGCAGTTAAGTTATTAACCAAAGCCGAATCGACCCAGTGTATAAAACCAGTTAACCAAACCAAACCGCCCCGTGCTCACCCCTAACACATACACGTACGTACAAACATACTACACAATTCCATATGCATACACTAACACATATAGATATTTACGTACACACACACATAGAAATACACATACCCTAATACATGCACATCCATATCCGGACACATACATACACGTATATACACATACACACACTAGCATAATAACACATACATATACTAACACGTACACAGATACGTGCACTAACACATACACTCATCAACACAATTACATACACATACACATCCATGTACACAAATGTACAAAACACACATACACATATAAACTAATAAATACACATACATACACAAACACTGACACATACACACATCCACATACACACACGTATAATACACAAACACACTCATGACCCCAAAGATGGTGTGACATCGAATCCTTATTACTTTTAATGGAATAGTCGCCCACCTCATTTCCTTTATTACTGCGTAAGGAAGAAGTGGCAGACAACAACGGTGGCAACTATTTGCGGTAGCAGAAGCCGATGGTGGTCATTAGTTGTGGTGGCTAACAGAGAAATCGGGCAAGCACACCTGACTCATGGTGGTTTGTAACTTTCCTATTTTGGGTTCTTTATTTGAGTAGATCGTTAACTTCCAAGGTCGGTTCCATCGATTCGAGTAAGTGCGATGACAGTTACTTCATTTACTAGTCTTATATGGGGTCTCCGGTGGTTTTTTGTGTATCGTTCAGTTAAAGCCCTCCCGGTGTGGTTAAGAAGGTTATGGATCTGACACTGGTAGGAGCGTTTGGCTGACCACTAGTTCTGGTTTCCAGTTGTGGTAAATGGATCGAGGTTGTGATTGTCTTTGGTGGTAGATTTATTTTTTTGGCAAACAAAACCGGTGGTCAAATGGGTCAATGGCAGTCAACAGCTCAAAGGCTGTCACACACCCCGACCCGCAGCGGAAATAAGAGTCGGGGCATAATTGGGTTATCACCAAAGCACATGACATTTACTATTATGTTTCATAATTAAATGAAGTCAAATTTACATTTCTCAAACATCCAAACATGTTCATTCATTACAAGGGAAAATAACCAAACATAATAATCCAAATACTAAATCGTTTTATTTCTTCTAATCCAGGTCCTATGTGTTCCTAGCTGCTGCTGGTTCACCTGTATCATGTGTAAAATAGGAGGTTTTTGGGTCAACATAAGTTGGCGAGTGAACCTTATAGATAAACATTTGATAATGATTTTCTGGTTAGTTTATCAATAAAATATTGTGCATAATCATAAAAGAGCACATGTATGTAATCACACATTGGCAAATATCAATTACAATTATACATACATTAACAATCGATTGCATACATGAACATACCAACATCATATAATAATTAACATAAATGAACTGTGCGATCAAGGCTCAATCAAACGGAGCCGATCGTATTGCATGAACTGGAAATGTAAATTGAACTGTGCGCTCAAGGCTCAATCAAACGGACCCGAACGTATTGCATGAACTGGAAATGTAAATTGAACTGTGCACTCAAGGCTCAATCAAACGGAGCCGAGCGTATTGCATGTATTGAAATGTAAAATGAAATGACCGATCAAGGCTCAATCAAACGGAGCCGATCGTGCGGGCACGCCAAGATCAACCACATAATTAAATGGGGATCCAACTCAACCTCGATGGATGGGGAGCCACGGCCTCGGCAATTGCATGTATTGAAATAATAATTTGCATACAATAATAACTACTTAACAGCAACAAACTAATACACATGTCATGATATGATATATGCACAATAACTTGGTTATAATATGTAAATGAACAAGACACATGATACACCCCAAAAACGTGATTAAAACGGGGAATTTGAAGGGCTCACTCACATTGGGTGCGTTGAATTTGAGATGGTGAGATGCGCACGATTTAGACGAAGCGAGTCAACGAGGTATCACTAACCTAAATAATAATGGAAAAATATATTGAATGGATGGATTTTATTAAAGATTTTAATGGGATTTTTAGATATATTTTTATGAGTTTATGGCTATTTTCTATCCTTAAAAATGTTATTTTTAAGTATTTTTAATTGATTTTTAAATTAAAATAAACAAATAAATATATAAAAAAAATATTATTATTTTACTGTTTGACCGTTGACCGTTGACCGTTGACCGGTTCGGTCAGCGGTAAATTGTTGCGCCAAGCGGGATTCGAACCGGTGACCTTCAGTTCACGTGCACGTAGCTCTACCAACTGAGCTACGTGACTAACCCGTTAGAAACTCAGTTTTAATTATATTTATATACTTATTCGCCTTAACCGAAAATACCTTTATTTACAAAAACGTTTTAATTCAATTGACCGGTGCTTGGGACAGGGTTCGAACGCGCGTTATGAAGTTTATCTTGCACACAGTCCACCGCTGGACTGTGTGTCTAACCCGGTTATATTCTTGATTTATATTATACTTAACAACTACTCGCTCTAACCCGGTTAGTTCATGAATAAAAAGAAATGTTATTACGTAAAGCGTGTGGGTAGTAAGGATCGAACTCGGGACTTGTATATAAACTTTGCACACAGTCCACCGCTGGACTGTGTGTCTAACCCGTTTATTATCCGAATTTTAATTACTCTTATCCCGTTTTTAAGTTCGTCTTCTTCATTATAATTACCGACTTTACTCAAACATCTGGTTCATGATTTAACTGATTAATAAACATGACGACTAGCTTGAATGTACAAAACCGAACAGTTTGGGGAAAGAATATACCGGACAGGTTGTCTTCTTTAAGGAGTCCGGCGAAAATCAGACAGCTCTGTTTTTGAACCTCCGGCTGAGAGAGTCTATCAACAGAATTAAGGAATTAGATTTGAAATTGAACCAGAATACATGGATTATTAGTACGATTGAATGTGCTTACCGTTAACTAGCGAGTTTCCGGCAATTCCAGAATTTCTCCGGCGAACCCAGAAAATCCAGCAAAGTCTTCTGTGACTGATTTTGAGTGATGGATTAATGTTAGTAGAGTCCTAACAATAGATTGAAACCGCAAAGGAGGAATATCTTACCGGTTTGTGTTGAACACGGTTTTCCGGCGATTTCTGCAGAGAATTCCGGCGAACAGTTTTTGGTGCTCAAATGACTTGAAAACGTGACGAAAAGGAAATGGAGTGTAGTTGAGACGGTTCTGAATCGCATAAATGATTGGAACCTGAATTAATCGGAGTTTGATAACTTTTCGGTTTCAAAAACCGAAAATGATGAAACTTTATTTTCATTCATTACAGACTTAATCAGAAACCGATATACATCGGTTATAAGTCGGCCAGATGAAATCGAAGCGATTTGGCGATCGGTTTACCGATTTTCCGTTATGCAGATGGCATTAACGGTTGATTGAGTTTGCGTATAAGATCCAATTGTTTTCCTAAGGTTAACAGAAAACACTTGATGGCGGAGTGGTTAAGGGACCGGATGATAAGTCTTTGGCGACAGCTGACCCGGGTTCGAGTCCCGGCAGCTACAATTGATTTTTATTTATTTTATTTTAACTTTTTATCCAATTTAATTTTTATAGTTTAGTTTATTTATTAATTATGTAACGTTTAAACTCAAAATAACCATAAATAATTAATGTATTTTCATAACTTGGTATTTGATTACAAAACGGAGCGGGTTTTGGAGACCCGTTTTTTTACAAATGTTACAGTATCCCCTACTTTTAGGAATTTCGTCCCGAAATTTAAACGGTTGAAGTAGTAGGAAAAAGGTGAGGGTATTTTTCACGCATTGAGTCTTCACGTTCCCAAGTAAACTCAGGTCCCCGTTTCGACTCCCAGCGTACCCTAACAATAGGAATGAGACTTCGTCGTAAACGCTTTTCTCCATAGTCCATAATCTCCACTGGTCTTTCAATAAAATGCATGGATTCATCGATCTGAATATCTTCCAGTGGAATATGAAGATTTTCATCAGCGAGGCACTTCTTCAAGTTCGACACGTGGAATGTGGGATGAATCCTGTCGAGTTCTTCCGGTAGGTCAAGCTTGTATGCTACAGGACCTACTCTTTCGAGTATCTTGAAAGGTCCTACGTAACGTGGTGCTAGCTTTCCCTTTTGACCAAAACGAACTACTCCCTTCCATGGTGATACTTTTAAAAGCACATGATCACCAACGCTAAACTCCATGGGCTTCCGTCGTTTATCTGCGTAACTCTTTTGACGACTTTGAGCCGCTAGAAGATTGTTTCGGATTTGATGAATCTTATCTGTGGTTTCTTGGATCAATTCTGGACCAGTAATTTGTGCTTCCCCAACTTCGTGCCAACAAACAGTGGATCGACACTTTCGACCATATAAAGCTTCAAAAGGTGCCATGCCGATGCTAGAATGATAACTGTTGTTGTACGAAAATTCAACTAACGGTAGGTGGGCGTCCCAATTTCCCTTGAAGTCTATGACACATGCTCTAAGCATGTCTTCAAGAGTTTGAATGGTGCGCTCAGACTGTCCATCAGTTTGAGGATGATAGGCGGTACTGAGATCTAGTCGAGTGCCCATAGCGGATTGTACTGCTTGCCATTTAGACGAAGCGAGTCAACGAGGAATCACTAACCTAAATAATAATGGAAAAATATATTGAATGGATGGATTTTATTAAAGATTTTAATGGGATTTTTAGATATATTTTTATGAGTTTATGGCTATTTTCTATCCTTAAAAATGTTATTTTTAAGTATTTTTAATTGATTTTTAAATTAAAATAAACAAATAAATATATAAAAAAAATATTATTATTTTACTGTTTGACCGTTGACCGTTGACCGTTGACCGGTTCGGTCAGCGGTAAATTGTTGCGCCAAGCGGGATTCGAACCGGTGACCTTCAGTTCACGTGCACGTAGCTCTACCAACTGAGCTACGTGACTAACCCGTTAGAAACTCAGTTTTAATTATATTTATATACTTATTCGCCTTAACCGAAAATACCTTTATTTACAAAAACGTTTTAATTCAATTGACCGGTGCTTGGGACAGGGTTCGAACGCGCGTTATGAAGTTTATCTTGCACACAGTCCACCGCTGGACTGTGTGTCTAACCCGGTTATATTCTTGATTTATATTATACTTAACAACTACTCGCTCTAACCCGGTTAGTTCATGAATAAAAAGAAATGTTATTACGTAAAGCGTGTGGGTAGTAAGGATCGAACTCGGGACTTGTATATAAACTTTGCACACAGTCCACCGCTGGACTGTGTGTCTAACCCGTTTATTATCCGAATTTTAATTACTCTTATCCCGTTTTTAAGTTCGTCTTCTTCATTATAATTACCGACTTTACTCAAACATCTGGTTCATGATTTAACTGATTAATAAACATGACGACTAGCTTGAATGTACAAAACCGAACAGTTTGGGGAAAGAATATACCGGACAGGTTGTCTTCTTTAAGGAGTCCGGCGAAAATCAGACAGCTCTGTTTTTGAACCTCCGGCTGAGAGAGTCTATCAACAGAATTAAGGAATTAGATTTGAAATTGAACCAGAATACATGGATTATTAGTACGATTGAATGTGCTTACCGTTAACTAGCGAGTTTCCGGCAATTCCAGAATTTCTCCGGCGAACCCAGAAAATCCAGCAAAGTCTTCTGTGACTGATTTTGAGTGATGGATTAATGTTAGTAGAGTCCTAACAATAGATTGAAACCGCAAAGGAGGAATATCTTACCGGTTTGTGTTGAACACGGTTTTCCGGCGATTTCTGCAGAGAATTCCGGCGAACAGTTTTTGGTGCTCAAATGACTTGAAAACGTGACGAAAAGGAAATGGAGTGTAGTTGAGACGGTTCTGAATCGCATAAATGATTGGAACCTGAATTAATCGGAGTTTGATAACTTTTCGGTTTCAAAAACCGAAAATGATGAAACTTTATTTTCATTCATTACAGACTTAATCAGAAACCGATATACATCGGTTATAAGTCGGCCAGATGAAATCGAAGCGATTTGGCGATCGGTTTACCGATTTTCCGTTATGCAGATGGCATTAACGGTTGATTGAGTTTGCGTATAAGATCCAATTGTTTTCCTAAGGTTAACAGAAAACACTTGATGGCGGAGTGGTTAAGGGACCGGATGATAAGTCTTTGGCGACAGCTGACCCGGGTTCGAGTCCCGGCAGCTACAATTGATTTTTATTTATTTTATTTTAACTTTTTATCCAATTTAATTTTTATAGTTTAGTTTATTTATTAATTATGTAACGTTTAAACTCAAAATAACCATAAATAATTAATGTATTTTCATAACTTGGTATTTGATTACAAAACGGAGCGGGTTTTGGAGACCCGTTTTTTTACAAATGTTACAGTATCCCCTACTTTTAGGAATTTCGTCCCGAAATTTAAACGGTTGAAGTAGTAGGAAAAAGGTGAGGGTATTTTTCACGCATTGAGTCTTCACGTTCCCAAGTAAACTCAGGTCCCCGTTTCGACTCCCAGCGTACCCTAACAATAGGAATGCGACTTCGTCGTAAACGCTTTTCTCCATAGTCCATAATCTCCACTGGTCTTTCAATAAAATGCATGGATTCATCGATCTGAATATCTTCCAGTGGAATATGAAGATTTTCATCAGCGAGGCACTTCTTCAAGTTCGACACGTGGAATGTGGGATGAATCCTGTCGAGTTCTTCCGGTAGGTCAAGCTTGTATGCTACAGGACCTACTCTTTCGAGTATCTTGAAAGGTCCTACGTAACGTGGTGCTAGCTTTCCCTTTTGACCAAAACGAACTACTCCCTTCCACGGTGATACTTTTAAAAGCACATGATCACCAACGCTAAACTCCAAGGGCTTCCGTCGTTTATCTGCGTAACTCTTTTGACGACTTTGAGCCGCTAGAAGATTGTTTCGGATTTGATGAATCTTATCTGTGGTTTCTTGGATCAATTCTGGACCAGTAATTTGTGCTTCCCCAACTTCGTGCCAACAAACAGTGGATCGACACTTTCGACCATATAAAGCTTCAAAAGGTGCCATGCCGATGCTAGAATGATAACTGTTGTTGTACGAAAATTCAACTAACGGTAGGTGGACGTCCCAATTTCCCTTGAAGTCTATGACACATGCTCTAAGCATGTCTTCAAGAGTTTGAATGGTGCGCTCAGACTGTCCATCAGTTTGAGGATGATAGGCGGTACTGAGATCTAGTCGAGTGCCCATAGCGGATTGTACTGCTTGCCATGTTCGTGAGGTGAAACGACCATCACGATCAGAAATAATACTAATTGGTACCCCGTGCCGGCTTACGATTTCGTTGATATAAATATGAGCAAGCTTATCGTTCTTGAAATCTTCTCGAATAGGGATAAAATGAGCTGATTTTGTAAGTCGGTCTATAACCACCCATATAGTGTCATACCCATTAGAAGTGCAAGGTAACCCGGTAATGAAATCCATGGTTATATTTTCCCACTTCCATACATGTATTTCTGGTTGGACTAGAAGTCCTGAGGGTCTTTGGTGTTCAGCCTTCACCTTAGAACATGTGAGACACTTGGAAACGAAAACGGCAATATCTTTCTTCATTCCAGGCCACCAATAGGTGTACCGTAGGTCTTGATACATCTTATCGGCTCCTGGGTGTATAGAATATCGCGTCTTATGAGCTTCATGCATGAGTGTTTCACGAAGATTGATGTGGTTAGGAATCCATATACGATCCAGGTAATACAAAATACCATCAGATTTAGTTTCAAGTTTTAGGCTCGGCTCCACAGGACATCTCTTTTTGTACATCTTCCTCTGTTATTGAAACGTGTTGAGCTTCTCGAATTTGATCCTTAACATTAGTTATAATTTGCGAACATAGAAGGTGAATGGAGTTCGCATAACCCTTTCGACTAAGTGCATCAGCCACCACATTTGCTTTACCAGGGTGGTATCTGATTTCACAGTCGTAATCATTTAGGAGTTCGACCCATCTTCGTTGCCTCATATTTAACTCTTTCTGGTTGAAGATATGTTGAAGACTCTTGTGGTCAGTGTAGATTTCACACTTCGTACCATAGAGATAATGTCTCCATATCTTAAGAGCAAATACAACAGCTCCAAGTTCAAGGTTATGAGTGGTGTAGTTCTTTTCGTGTGTCTTGAGTTGCCTTGAGGCATAAGCTATGACTTTTCCTCTTTGCATGAGAACGCAACCTAATCCTTGCCCTGACGCGTCGCAATAGACTACAAAATCATCACAACCTTCAGGAAGTGTGAGGATTGGTGCATCACAAAGTTTTTGCTTGAGAGTTTGAAAAGCTTCTTCTTGCTTGGGTCCCCATACAAATGGTTTCCCTTTATGGGTTAAAGCCGTGAGTGGCACAGCAATGCGAGAGAAGTTTGAAATGAACCGACGATAATAGCCAGCAAGTCCAAGAAAAGACCTTACTTCAGTTGGTGTACGTGGAGCTTGCCATTCTTGAACTGCTTTGATCTTTGATGGGTCCACATGTATTCCTTTGTCATTGACTACATGCCCGAGAAATTGCACCTCTTTTAACCAGAATTCACATTTAGAGAACTTGGCATAAAGCTTTTCCTTTTCTAGGAGTGCAAGAACAAGTCGTAGATGACGCTCATGATCAGCTTTAGTTTTTGAATAGATAAGAATATCGTCGATGAATACAATGACAAATCGATCAAGGTAAGGTTTGCAGACTCTATTCATTAGGTCCATGAAAACAGCTGGTGCGTTGGTTAATCCAAACGGCATAACCATGAATTCATAGTGACCATATCGAGTTCGAAAAGCAGTTTTAGGGACGTCTTCTTCATGCACTCTAAGCTGATGATAGCCAGATCGAAGGTCGATTTTCGAAAAGCAACTGGCACCTTGTAGTTGGTCAAGAAGATCATCTATGCGAGGTAAAGGATATCGATTTTTGATAGTTAACTTGTTGAGCTCTCTGTAGTCGATGCACATGCGAAAAGATCCATCTTTCTTCTTTACAAAAAGTACAGGTGCACCCCAAGGCGATGAGCTGGGGCGTATGAATCCCTTGTCAGTCAACTCTTGCAATTGACTGGCTAGCTCTTGCATTTCAGAGGGGGCTAACGTATATGGAGATTTTGCCACTGGTGTAGCACCAGGTATGAGATCGATACGGAATTCGACATCTCTGATTGGAGGAAGTCCTGAAATCTCGTCCGGAAAAACTTGTGGAAAATCTTTTACAACAGAATATCTTCAAGTTTCTTCTCTGCGGTCCCCTTCTTGATGATATGGGCTAAAAACGCAACATAATTCTTGCGAAGGCATTTTTGAGCCTGAAGACAAGACATTAAGTTGAGCCCTTTCGACGAGGTCTCTCCAAAGATTCGAAGAGTCTGACCGTTTGAAAGAGGAATACGAATAAATTTCTCACGACATACAACTTCCGCATGATGTAGACTGAGCCAATCCATACCGATTATGATGTCAAAACTTCCCAGCTTCATAGGAATAAGATCGACTGAGAATTCGTGGTCGTTTAAGGTGAGTGTACAGTTGCGTAAAATAGATTCTAATGAAACAGGTTTTCCGTCCGCAACTTCTACCGTTATGGATTCCGCGAGCTTATCCCGATTTTTACTTAAGATAGGCTCAAACTCTAATGACACGAAACTTCTATCCGCACCAGTATCAAATAACATAGAGGCATATCTACCATTTATAAGAAACGTACCGTTGACCACATTGCCGTCAGCTCTGGCCTGGTTTGCGTTAATATTGAAAGCCCTTCCTCTAGCAGGTGGAGGAGCTTGGTTCGCTTGATTCACAGGATTGGCTTGGGCCTGAGCATGAATAATATTAACCAGCCTTGGACATGTGTTCCTGAAATGACTTGGGTCGCCGCAGTTGAAACAAGCCCACATAGGTTGGCCCATAGGGTAATTGGGTTGATAGTATGTTTGGGCTAAATGTTGAGTGGGTGGGTATGGTTGTTGTTGTTGGGCTTGACCCACTAACTGTTGGTGGGTTTGGATTATAGGTTGGTGGCGGTTTGTTCGTTGAAGCGTGCGGCAGTTTTGAACAGTGTGTCCAGCGCGACCGCAGCCGGTACAGTATTGGCAAGGGTAGTCAGGGGAGTGGTGATACTGACAACGGTTACATTTTGGTAGTGGCCCTGTGTATGGTTTTCTGTATGGCGCGGGTGGAGGAGTGGCTTGAGTGATGGGTGCAGCAGGAACAGGGGTGTTGGTTTGGGTGACTGTAAAGTTCCTGGTGTTACGCTTCCTCTTGTTAGCAAATTTAGAGGAAGGAGTGTGGTGGTTTAAGGTTTGTCCCTCAGCAGGGGTTTTCTTCTTTTCCTCCTTGAACTTCCCATTGCGAATTCGGTTTTCGGTCAGTTCTGTTGCCAACTCCATGGCAGCTTCTAGTGTTACCGGTGAAACGCTGAGGACCGAATCTTGGATTTTCGAGGGAAGTCCTCGAATGTAATGTTCGATCAGACGGTAGGTTGGAGTGAATAAGTTTGGAACCATTTGGTTCAACTCCAAGAACCTTTTGTTGTAAGTAGAGTGATCACCATCTTTTTGCTTCAAAGCATGAAATTCATCCTCCAATTTCTTAATTTCACTTCTAGGACAGAATCGCCTAGTCATGATTTCCCTTAACTCCTCCCAAGTTAAGGCCATCGCATCTTCTGTTCCCCTCTTTCCTTTCTCAGTATTCCACCAAGTGAGAGCTACCCCAAGTAGTCTCCCGGTGGCATAACGAACTTTGCGATCCTCAGGACAATCGCAGTTTAAGAACACGTTTTCCATCTCCTCGAACCAATGTAGGAGAGCAGTGACTCCCTCAGTCCCTTCGAATTTTGGAGGATCGCAGGACTTAAAATGTTTGTAGGAGCATTTGATGGTAGAAGGGTTGTTGATGATCTGGTCCTGTTGTTGAGGAGGGTTAGTAGGATTTGCAGCAAGGGCTTGTTGTACTTGTACTACGATGTCCGGCAATATCGTGGCCATTTGATTCGCGATATGAGTGGCCAAACGTTCCCGAGACTTTTCCGATTTCCTACTTCTTCGATGCGATCTAGACGACATCTACAGGATCATAAAATGAGAAGATTGTGAGTTTATGATGTCTTTTTAGGTGTCATGTGTCTTTAAGAAAATGAAAATAACATAAATATCAATAATGCAACTACATCCAAAGGATGTCTTGGGTTCGCTCATGTTGGGCCTCAAATGTCCCCCATACCTTCACCTACATAGTCATGTGGGCCCCCATGGCTATTGGCTTGGTAGGATTCACATTAGTATTGGCAATTTAACACTTGCATCCCCCGAATGCAAACCACAAAATATGTTCATGAGGCGTTTGGTCGGAACGTGTCCAGGTGTAGACACAATGACAACTCAAAGTGGAATTAGCTCTCACGACGTTTGGTATAGCATGCTTTGGCCTAATAGGTATTTCGTACTCTCATCGTTAGTCCCCAGGTAGGCAAACTGGTCCTTTATTTTGGATTTATACGAATGCCAGCCTAGACAGGACGTTCCGACTACCGGTACTAGTACCCTTCCAGTTACTACATGCCCGTCATGAGAACTCACTTTGATGAGATTTGAAAACACAAAAATCATTGTAAAATCAATCATGATGTGGTGTGTGCTTGCATGGATGTGATATGTTATGATCACGCGATTTCATAATAGGCATTATTTGATAATACATACTTATGAACATGCTTGAACAATATCAAATGTAACATTTAACATAAACATATAAACATCATGAAATTTGGCATATAACACACAAAATTCTTATAAGTTTCTAATCGACTATAGTATAGGCTCTAAGGGTCTAATAACCTATCCTATATCCCTATAGTCATTGCTCTGATACCAATCTGTCACACCCCGACCCGCAGCGGAAATAAGAGTCGGGGCATAATTGGGTTATCACCAAAGCACATGACATTTACTATTATGTTTCATAATTAAATGAAGTCAAAGTTACATTTCTCAAACATCCAAACATGTTCATTCATTACAAGGGAAAATAACCAAACATA
This sequence comes from Scalesia atractyloides, assembly GCA_947069175.1. NCBI lineage: Eukaryota > Viridiplantae > Streptophyta > Magnoliopsida > Asterales > Asteraceae > Scalesia > Scalesia atractyloides. The sequence continues at coordinate 12,703,032 of CAMTDV010000030.1, read as the reverse complement.
ATAATCCAAATACTAAATCGTTTTATTTCTTCTAATCCAGGTCCTATGTGTTCCTAGCTGCTGCTGGTTCACCTGTATCATGTGTAAAATAGGAGGTTTTTGGGTCAACATAAGTTGGCGAGTGAACCTTATAGATAAACATTTGATAATGATTTTCTGGTTAGTTTATCAATAAAATATTATGCATAATCATAAAAGAGCACATGTATGTAATCACACATTGGCAAATATCAATTACAATTATACATACATTAACAATCGATTGCATACATGAACATACCAACATCATATAATAATTAACATAAATGAACTGTGCGATCAAGGCTCAATCAAACGGAGCCGATCGTATTGCATGAACTGGAAATGTAAATTGAACTGTGCGCTCAAGGCTCAATCAAACGGACCCGAACGTATTGCATGAACTGGAAATGTAAATTGAACTGTGCACTCAAGGCTCAATCAAACGGAGCCGAGCGTATTGCATGTATTGAAATGTAAAATGAAATGACCGATCAAAGCTCAATCAAACGGAGCCGATCGTGCGGGCACGCCAAGATCAACCGCATAATTAAATGGGGATCCAACTCAACCTCGATGGATGGGGAGCCACGGCCTCGGCAATTGCATGTATTGAAATAATAATTTGCATACAATAATAACTACTTAACAGCAACAAACTAATACACATGTCATGATATGATATATGCACAATAACTTGGTTATAATATGTAAATGAACAAGACACATGATACACCCCAAAAACGTGATTAAAACGGGGAATTTGAAGGGTTCACTCACATTGGGTGTGTTGAATTTGATATGGTGAGATGCACACGATTTAGACGAAGCGAGTCAACGAGGAATCACTAACCTAAATAATAATGGAAAAATATATTGAATGGATGGATTTTATTAAAGATTTTAATGGGATTTTTAGATATATTTTTGTGAGTTTATGGCTATTTTCTATCCTTAAAAATGTTATTTTTAAGTATTTTTAATTGATTTTTAAATTAAAATAAACAAATAAATATATAAAAAAAATATTATTATTTTACTGTTTGACCGTTGACCGTTGACCGTTGACCGGTTCGGTCAGCGGTAAATTGTTGCGCCAAGCGGGATTCGAACCGGTGACCTTCAGTTCACGTGCACGTAGCTCTACCAACTGAGCTACGTGACTAACCCGTTAGAAACTCAGTTTTAATTATATTTATATACTTATTCGCCTTAACCGAAAATACCTTTATTTACAAAAACGTTTTAATTCAATTGACCGGTGCTTGGGACAGGGTTCGAACGCGCGTTATGAAGTTTATCTTGCACACAGTCCACCGCTAGACTGTGTGTCTAACCCGGTTATATTCTTGATTTATATTATACTTAACAACTACTCGCTCTAACCCGGTTAGTTCATGAATAAAAAGAAATGTTATTACGTAAAGCGTGTGGGTAGTAAGGATCGAACTCGGGACTTGTATATAAACTTTGCACACAGTCCACCGCTGGACTGTGTGTCTAACCAGTTTATTATCCGAATTTTAATTACTCTTATCCCGTTTTTAAGTTCGTCTTCTTCATTATAATTACCGACTTTACTCAAACATCTGGTTCATGATTTAACTGATTAATAAACATGACGACTAGCTTGAATGTACAAAACCGAACAGTTTGGGGAAAGAATATACCGGACAGGTTGTCTTCTTTAAGGAGTCCGGCGAAAATCAGACAGCTCTGTTTTTGAACCTCCGGCTGAGAGAGTCTATCAACAGAATTAAGGAATTAGATTTGAAATTGAACCAGAATACATGGATTATTAGTACGATTGAATGTGCTTACCGTTAACTAGCGAGTTTCCGGCAATTCCAGAATTTCTCCGGCGAACCCAGAAAATCCAGCAAAGTCTTCTGTGACTGATTTTGAGTGATGGATTAATGTTAGTAGAGTCCTAACAATAGATTGAAACCGCAAAGGAGGAATATCTTACCGGTTTGTGTTGAACACGGTTTTCCGGCGATTTCTGCAGAGAATTCCGGCGAACAGTTTTTGGTGCTCAAATGACTTGAAAACGTGACGAAAAGGAAATGGAGTGTAGTTGAGACGGTTCTGAATCGCATAAATGATTGGAACCTGAATTAATCGGAGTTTGATAACTTTTCGGTTTCAAAAACCGAAAATGATGAAACTTTATTTTCATTCATTACAGACTTAATCAGAAACCGATATACATCGGTTATAAGTTGGCCAGATGAAATCGAAGCGATTTGGCGATCGGTTTACCGATTTTCCATTATGCAGATGGCATTAACGGTTGATTAAGTTTGCGTATAAGATCCAATTGTTTTCCTAAGGTTAACAGAAAACACTTGATGGCGGAGTGGTTAAGGGACCGGATGATAAGTCTTTGGCGACAGCTGACCCGGGTTCGAGTCCCGGCAGCTACAATTGATTTTTATTTATTTTATTTTAACTTTTTATCCAATTTAATTTTTATAGTTTAGTTTATTTATTAATTATGTAACGTTTAAACTCAAAATAACCATAAATAATTAATGTATTTTCATAAGTTGGTATTTGATTACAAAACGGAGCGGGTTTTGGAGACCCGTTTTTTTACAAATGTTACAAAGGCAGTCACGATGGTCAAACAAAGCAATTGAGTTAATGTTGACTCTATCTGAGGAGACTCGAAGCTGATGTGGTGAAAGAAGCGTTTTGCAAAAGATACATAATCATACACACACATATACACATACACACATACACCCACACATACAAATTTATAAGTGAAAACATTTTATTTCTATATTTTTTTTTATTTAGCAACGAAGAATAAAGAAAATACCAATTAAAATTAATACTTATTATATAACCAAACTATTATAAATTAAAAACCAAAGGATGAATTTATTATAATTGCAAAATTAATTTAATTAATAATAATAAAGATAATTATATTGATAGTAATAACTATTATTTTTTGTTCTCTAATAATAATAATAATAGTTTTAGAAAAGATAAAAGTAAAATAGAAAAGCTTAAATAAATTTGTTCTATAGGTACGACTAGTGGTCCCTATAGATTGATAAAGTGGTGGGAAATTTTTGGTATAGTAGCGGGAAATGTTTTCGCTAAATGATAACAAAATTTGACCATTCAAAGTTTTGGGTCAAATTTTGTTTTCGAAACCACATGTTCCTATAGGTTGTGATGTCGTTCCTATAGGTTGTGATTTTTTAACTTTTGTTCTCTAATAATAATAATAGTTCTAAAAAATGATAATGTAAAAACAATAAATTTACATAAATTTTCTCTATATGGACGACTTATCGTCCCTAAATGTTTATAGAGTGGTGGGAAATTTTTGGCACACGGTAGGGAGAAATTTTGCCTGCCTAAATGAAAAACAAAACTTGACTAGTTAAACTTTTTGAAATCACATGTCATCCTATTGGTTGAAAACTTTTTTTTTTATTTTACTAAATGAAAATTTTTAGTCGCCTCTAAAAGCTAAAACATTTTATTAGACTTTTTTATTTATGATATTTTAATTAAGAAAAACAAAAACAATTTATTTTTAATCTATAGGGATGATATGTTTCTCTATATGATAACATCTTTTGAAATTTAGAAAAACGATGTATGGTTGTTCTATAAGAATGACTTTTGTCCTTGTTATAGGTTTTGTCCCGATAAATAATTTTTTTTAACATAAGCTTCTTGTTTGTCAGTAAGTATGTCATGTTTATTATTATTATATTGTTTATAAGCGTGTGTATATATATATATAGGTGTACATAATGCATGGTATGTGGGTAATCCTAACCACCACCAAAGGAAAAGCATCTAGGAATTGACACGTTTTGTATATGCATGTATTTATATATTTAGTTTTGTGCATGTTATATGGTTAATTCTAACCACCACCAAAGGATAAGCATTTAGGAATTGACACCTTTTGTATTTACATATGTATTTGTATCTTTAGGTTTTGTAAATGGATGTTATATATGATCTCAGAATTTAAAGGTCCTATTAGTCAGTACCATTGGACCCACAATTAATAGGAGTTCCAATAAAATGTAATCTAACGTCTGTTTGACTTATAAGACCCGTACTCAAATGTCCTACTGATTTAGGTATAATAGATTAATAAATACAAGTATTTTTACTTAAAAATCTACACGAGTATATGTATCTAAGATCGTATTTATAGGGAATTTGTAGTCAGTATTTAGCGATTTAACTAATTTACTATCATTGACTAGATTGAGGGTTTGTTTAAATGATTAAAAGAACAAGCAAATTGTTTGAGAAAGTATTAAGTAACCACCACCCTGTATCCCAATTACAAGTTTAATAAAAAAATTTGTTTAGTGATTCAAACACCACACAGACATGACCTTGGATTAATGAATTTGATTAACGATTACAGACAATTTTTATTACTAACTGTAACCTAACAATCCGTTAAGATATACTAACTACCCACCGAATTACCAACCTGCTAACGATTCAAGAAAATCGCCAATACGCTTGATAAAGAACAAATAGTTCAAATACAAATAACGTTCACCAAAATCAAAACAAGTGATCAAGATGTATCAGTTACAAGAATCCGAAAAACAAAGTTAATTGTGCAAAACCTAGTAATCGTTCATCTGGGGGAAGTCACAAGGGTTTTAGTCATACATATTTATCATCACATCTTCAGATCTTGATTCGGAATGGTTTAAACATGAAGAAACGAGAATATTTTGGTGAAAGAATGCCAGAAATCACCTTTTCCTTGCTCGGGATTTGTAAAAACGGCTCAGGAATGAGATATCTCAAACCCACTTTTACCAAGTCAGCCCTCCCCCGCGCATCGTGGAGGAGTCTCTTTTCCCTCTCGCATGGCGCGAGAAAATAGCAACTGTGGGTCCCCTTTTTCTTTGATCCCCACATGTCGCGGAGCTGTTAACCTTCTTCCATGTGTGGCGTAGGGGAGCTGCTTTTCTAGAACTATGTTTTCGGCTTTCCACCTAACCCGTAAAATCCAATTTTCTACTTTTATACTTCTTTTCCATCAATTAGCACCCATCAAACCTATAAAATCCGACACACAATAAATACAAATATTGGTACAAAACGACGCGTTAAAACTTCTAAAATGTATACAAAACTCATACAATTGTAATGTGTTTTTACCGACACGTCACTTATTATATTCACTCGTGATAAAACCAAAACCTAAGTGTCTTATAAAACTTATTAAAATAGGTCATAGAATAGTAGGTGGTGCACATATCGATTGTCTAATTAGCTTGCACATACTAAGACCTCGTCGAAAACAAAATCCGTATAATAAAAGTTGTAATGTTCACACATTAAGTGTCATATTAGATTTGACCATAATAAGGTCCAAAACTTACTCGTCTTATAAAGTGTTATTTAGGAATTAGGACACCACTTCAAAAGTGTGTCATAATAGGGTCGTGAAAGTAATATAATTGTTGTTATTATAATTTAAATTGTTATTAAAGCGGATTGAGTTGGACTGATTCTTAAAAGACAATTATAATATGAATTAGGAAAGGTGTGTCCATGGATTTATAAACTCATTTGTTTGTGGTTGATGTAAACTTCGTGAAAGTTTTGATGGATAATATTAATTTTTTAACTCTAAAATGTCAAACGATCACTGAGATGAAATCACACATACATATATATGTGTACGAACGAGCACACACGGAATTTAAATCGGATGTGTATATTTACATACCTTGATGCCTATCTGCACATCAAATAAGACTCTTATATACGTCACATACAGGTCTATACGTGGTGTATAGCCACATTTTTTTTAATTTTCAAGCGAACTGTAATTGTGTCCTATCATTGTCCTATACATCGCATAGGTCTATACACGAAATATACGAAAAACACTATTTTACCCCTGGTTTAGGGCCTATACACAACCCAAACCATGGGTAAAATGGTCTTTTTTGCCCTTTGTATACGCCACATACAGGCCTATATATGGCGTATATAAAGATATTTTTACTTTTCTATTCAGTATTTATCGTTTTAGCTAAGTTCTATAATATGTACTTTTTTTTAAAAAAGAAAAATAAAAAAAACATTGTTAAGCGTCTTACATATAGTATAGTAAAAGTCTTGTGTAGGTCCCGTATTAGCCTCGTATGGGTCTATGGATGTAGTATCGTATCATATGGTGTAAGTCTCGTATAGTTCTATAGGTGTAGTATAGTATCATATTTTATCGTATCGTATCGTATAGGGGTAGTATAGGTCTCGTGTAGCATAGGTCTCATATATGCTTATAGGTGTATTATAGTATGGTATACTATAGCATCGTATCATATAGTTGTAGTAGAGGTCCCATATAGGCCTATAGGAGTAGTATAGGTCTCGTATAGGCCTATAGGTGTAGGATAGTATCATATCTTATCGTATCATATATTATCGTATATTGTAGTATCGTATCATATAATATATGCCTATAGGTGTATTATAGTATAGTATAGTATAACACTGTATCGTATAGTTGTAGTATAAGTCTCCTGCAGGCCTATAGGTATAGTATAGGTCCTGTATAGGCCTATAGGTGTAGTATATGTCCCATATAGACCTATAGGTGTGGTATAGGTCCCGTATAGGACAAATAGGTGTATTATAGTATACTATACTATACAACACTACACTATATGATATGACACGATAAGATATGACACTATAGTACACTATAATTAAGAGACTACGCTATACGATACACATCCTTAGTCCTATACGAGACCTATATCATACTATACAATACGATACTTAACAACGTTTTTTTTAAACGTACTTATTATAAAACTTTGCTAAAACGATAAATATTGTATATAATATTTGGAAAAAATACTTTATATATGCCACGTATAGACCTATATGTGGCATATACAAAGGGAAAAATGACCATTTTACCCCTGGTTTGGGCTGAGTATAGCCCCCATACTAGGGGTAAAACGGTCTTTTTTAACAAACATGGCCCTTGTATATCCCTTATACAGGCCTATATGTGGTGTATAGGAAAAAAAGCCCATTGCCCCTAGTTTAGGGCCTATACGCACCCAAATCAGGGGTAAAACGGTCTTTTTTGCCCTTTGTATATAAATTTTTTTTACGTTTCTATACAATATTTATTATTTTAGCAAAGTTCTATAATAGGTACTTTTCTAAAAAAACATTGTTAAGCATCGTATCGCACAATATTGTATAAGTCTCACATAGGTCCCGTATAGGCCTCGTATGGGCCTATAGATGAAGTATCGTATCATATAGTGTAATATCGTATAGGTGTAGTATAGGCCACGTATATGTCTATTGGTGTATTATAGTATAGTATACTAAGGGTGAAGCCCTTGAAATTAACAATCTCCCAAATGGAACATTTACCTACATGATGACCAAGGGTCAAGAAAATGCGGGTGACGAAAATGTTTTACAAAACCAAGCAACAAATGCTACAACATCTGTTGCACATCTGTTGCTGAGCCCACTGCTCTTGGTGACCACATTGTACAACCCAGCACTGTAGAACACACACTAGAACTTTCCACAAAAACCACTTGCATTCCCATCTCCAAATCCAAAAGAAAAGAAAAAACTGTATCTCTGCTGGTTGAGATGCCAGAGGTACCTGCTGTAGCACAAATGCAGCAAACATTGTTGTTACTTCCTCACAACATATGCAATCATCACCACCTATCCAAACTCCTCACTCACCCACACAAAAGAACAATGTTGTAAGCATAGGGGAACCAAATCAAGAAGGAGAAAATTCATTTGAATATCTCTTCTCAAGCCCCTCCCCTAGGGCTGCTTCTCTTTTTACTCCATCATCTACAAAAACAATCCAATCATCATTCTAAAAACAATCACTTGCACATACCTAGTTCCTCTCAATAGCAAATCATAGAGAGTATACCTCAACAAGTGACTAGGGTAAGTTCAGAAATCATTGCTATCCCACAAGCAGAGGAGGCAACACATCTTATGTCTCAAAAGACACTTGCAGGGTTTTCCAGTGAGACAACTACAATAATTGTAGAGACAACAATCTCACAATGGACGATAGTTACATAACTAATACCTCCTTGAAGACAACAACTAATGAGATTACAAATATAATCTCTTTATTAGTTGGAAGTCCCCACTACCAAGAAAAAAAGGCACTTGGTTCAAAACCAAGTTTAACCACCTCTGGTGGGAATTCAGATGATCCTATTAAGTTAGATGATGGGTAAACTATCCCGAATTGACGTAGAGAGGCACCAAGTTGGAGTCATCAGTTGAAGAATCAAACAAAATGATGAAGACTTTGGTACAAAACTCAAGACCTCCACCATCAAATGCAGATGTTGCAAAAGAAATTTGGGTGCATGCATAGATGTACCTTCACCTTCAAAAGCATGTTGTAGAAGGAAAACAAAACATACAAATGGAGTTAGTAAAAATAATGGTGGATGCTAAGTACAAAGAAACTCAAGCAGAAGTTAAGGCCATCTGTAACAACTCGAAATTTTCGTTGTTATTTTATTTCAGTTTATTCCGTTTATTTTCATCATTTGTATTCCGAGATTAGATTATGAGAAAGTTATGTTAAATAATTATGTTTATTTACAATTATATCGCATTTAATCGCTTATTAATCGCTAATTCATTGCAATCACATGTAACTGTGTTACTTTAATAGCCAAGTGTGTTATTGTTTAATAAACACTTGTGCCATCACATCGTTTATCTCTTCGCATGGCAATTCGCAGTTAATTATGTGGAATTATGTTTTATGTGTGTTTATTTGTTTATGTTATGGTTATAATCGCTATCGTAACGCTCTCACACGCACGAATTGCTAAATCGCACTATTATATCAATTACAACGCTTAATATAACTATCTAATACGAACCGAATCGCCAAACGAACTCGTAACGCGAAATAATCGAACAAAACTTGGCCAATAGGTCAAGTTCGGCCTACCTTGTGCCACACAAGTTCGCCCGAACTTGCCTAAGCCTTAATAATAGCTCTCACACAACAAGTCCGCCCGGACTTGTCTCCTAACTCACAAGAAACATGCAAGTTTTCCCGAACTTGATGTTTCAGTCCACTTTTTCACTTCACCTATAAATACCCAGCTCAAATTCTCATTTGAACTTGCTGCAAGTTCACCCGGAGCTCCCCAAAACCGAAACCCCTTTGTTTTCTAAGTAAGATTCAACCCGTTTTCAAGCTACAACAACGTTTTACAACGATTTTGCACAAGGCTTTGCCTTCATTTTCATCAAATCTCTTCTGTTTACGAAAATCTTCATCTTGTTATACAAAACTTCTCTTTTTCACTTAGATCTATGCTTAGATCTAAGTAAAACCTATCAACCATTGATTTTTACACAGTATTCGGACTAAATGACGTATGTTTCGTTCACTTTGAAGTGGAACGAGGCGTTGTCAAGAAAGATCTCAAATCCGGAAGCACAAGGACGAAATCGTCACTTTACACAAGCTGGATTAACCCGTACGAACCATTAAGTTCGCACGGCTTAGCCCGAGTTTCTGTAGGATGGCTAAACTCGCTCCAAACGACCTCTCCAGCCTAAGTTTTACTCAGTGGCTTATGGTTTGAGGGATGGACACTCGATTTCCTCAGCAAACGACGCGAAAACGCACGATTTGGATGCCAAAAACATTCAAGTTCGCTCGGAAAGCATCAAGTTCGCCCGAAATTGTCACCAGATTGGTGACCAAGTTCAACCGAACTTGATCAATTCTTCATCAAAGACACACGAGTTCGCCCAAACTTGTATCACCATTCACCAGACAAGTTCGCCCGAACTTGTCTAGTTTCTCAGGAAACTTGACAAGTTCACCCGAACTTGTACTCACAGTAAGTCCAGGCATACAAGTTCGCCCGAACTTGCTGTTCTCTCAAACCGTTAACCGTTTTAGCAATTTAGAAGACTGATGCACTTCTGTCACTTACAGGCTGATCCGGCACTCTCCGCAACTTCTCTCAGATCCCGTTCTTTTTCCTAAAACGCACCAACAGTGAGTATACTTGAACCCCTTTTACGCTTAAACGCACTTTTGGGTGTTACATAGTTCGTATATCAAAACACATCACATAACTCTCAAACGCTTATTCGCAACCCGCTGAATTACATGACTATACGTGAAATCTGCTGAATTGTATGTATTGCTTGATTGCTTGTACGCCACCCTTAACATGATAGTATACTAGAGGTTGACCCGCCACCCGGAGGCCTGGGGTTGTTAAGGCTCGCATTTTTATTTCACATTTATTTTCTCTTTTAGGATGTGGACACTTGTTCGCATGCCTCGATCAATCGCGGTTTGTTGGTTTACTTGAATCTAGTAGTTACATAGTTCACAACTCTTACGTATGTCATGTGGTGTATGCTAAACGCTTTTATATCTATTATGTATGCAAAACCTGTATGCTCACCCTTACTTAATTGTATTGAGGTTTTATTTTAACATATGTGGCAGGTTGAGGATTGTCTACTTTGCAAACGGATTAGGATTTGGTATTCTAGAAACGCATTGTAATAGAAATCTAGGGGATATCGGACTTGATTTGTATTATGAGAATGCTTAAATTCTGTGCTTTGTTTAAGGATTATATGTTAGTAGTATGGGATATTAACGATTAAATATTGTCGCTTAAATAGTGTTATGGAATTTCTCATGAGACAATCTGGTTCGCCTAGTGCCACTACCCTGATGTTTCCGCCATCAGTTTGGGTGTGACACCATCAAAGACTATATCCTTTAAAACACTGGTACAATTCTAGTTCTTCTTAAAATCAAGATGATGCTGAAAAGAGGGAGGAAGATTGCATGAGAAAGCTCCCACCTCTTGTCAAGAAAGCTGGAAAAAGGCCTGATACTGCTGCAGCCTAAAAGGTAAGGCAAGAAGAAAGTGCAAAGGCAGTTGAAAAAGAAAAGAAGAGAGACACAAGCGAAGCAAATATGCAGATAATAGTGCAAGTGATTATTGAAAGAAAGAAAATCCAAGATAATCAAGGATCTTCAACAAAGTTTCCAAAAAGCACTGCACTACTATCCTAACCACTGTCATTCCTATCCAAACACCTGTTGCCCAAACCATTGCTCCCATGACCCAAACATCTGTTGGTACTATAAACGTGACAAAAAATGTTACAACCACACTAACACCGCCACCAACACATAAGTCTCCTAAAAGACTTCATATCCACAAAAGAAAACCAACAACACAATTTCCACAACCACCAACAAAAACACCAATACTTCAAACCAGAACCAAGAGAACAAAATTCATTGTCCAAGATGATGATGAAGAAACTGATGATGCATCACATATGAAAACTACAACCACTACAACACTATCCATTACATCTCAACCATCTACTACAGCAACCACAACACCCACCATTACATCTCCACCAATAAAACCACCTATCACCATACTTGACCCACTCGAGTTAGAAAATGTATTAAAAGAAATACAATCTTTCTACTCTACAACTGACATCAGCTAACTTACTTTTCCATCCCTCAAAAGATATTCAAAGCCTAAAAATGTACAAGAATACCTGGACTTAAAGATCAAACAGGCTGAGAGAATAGCTGCTGTTAAAAGCAAGGGAAAAAGTGATAAGGAGGAATAACAAATTTTATCCGAAAAATTCACAAAAGTGAATAGATTAGAAGATTTTTCTAAAGATGTTAGTCAAAAGGCTTCAAAAGGACCAACAAACAACCCTGAGCTTAGAAAAGCTTTAAGGGAAGACTACTTGGAATTCATACTGAAGAACAAGCCTTACACAGCCACAAGGGCTCAATTCTCTAGTTGGACTACAAAAGCCCTTCTAGAAGAAATTGCAAGGATCGAGAAGTGAAAGCTCAATCCAGATATCAAGCCTACTCCTCCCAATTGGAAAGCATTGGTCAAAAAGTTGTTGAGCTAAGAAGAATGAAGGAGGAGATGTGGCATCAAAATTTAGATCAATGCAATCAATGGCCAGGTGGGATGAGCACAATCAAAGAGAGCTACAAGAAACTTGAAGAATTAAGAGGTAAAGATCCCTTAGTCCCCAAAAGGCCAAACTATGAAGACTTGAATGTACTTATTAGCTCTCTGTTTAAGTCCTGAAAACAGATCAAACAACGATATCACAACTAGTTTGATTGGTGGCGGAATCACACAATCAAACTTGATTCAATATCAAACACAAGAAAATAAGATGAATAGAATATTAAACACCAAAAGCTTAACTTGCATACAATTGAGAATTGCCTGATACAAGTCTTCCACGAAATACTGTAGAGTCATCAACCTAAACAATGATTACAAAACATGTATTTATAGGAGAGCTGAGCCCACAACCCCCCCAAACCCTAGCCCATTTCACCCCTACCAAGCCCAGCAACAAGACCAAATTAATCAACTAACATCTAGCCCAACCTACTAAATCAATAAGAATGTATAAACCTTCAAGGGCCCAACACTTTGGTTAATCCTTCAAAACTTCCATCTACAAAGAATGTCTTCTCAACTATTAGAAGCTATCTCAAAAGACAAAGGAGATATATGAAGAAGATCTACATAAATATAAAGGTGGGATAAGGAAGGAAGGGATTAGAAATGAACACATGTATAGGCATCCAGATGCCAAACAAGAAGAGTTTCTTGGGAAAATAATTTCCTTCACTTCTTCCAATAAAATCGGTCCCAATAAGTCCATCAATCTCAAAAATTATAAAATGGTCTTCCAATAGAGTAAGCCATGAATTGGCAATAGTCAGGCCTAACAGAGAAGTGAAAAAGACTTCAATGAATAGTGTGATGAGCCATAAAATTGAAGATCTACAAGACCTGTTGGGTCTTCCACTTGAAAGGAATACAAATGACTTTCTCTCCGAAAGATTTGAGAAGCAATTTAAAGCCCAAATTAGAGATAAGTTGAACAAGAATAAAAATTTATCTAATAAACATCTTTTCTGGCATCATCTATTCTAATAGGAGATTGTTGGACCTACAAACGAACAAATGATATTCAAAAGCCAAAACATGATCAAGTGATCAAGAAATAAATAGAAGTTTGAACCAGATTCCTCCAAAAGATAGTGAATCTTGAACACCTAAATCAGAGCATCTGTTGAAGACCAGCTAACATCTGTTGGAAGCCTTGGAACCGTTTTTCATGAAGAAACAAGGTTGTTCAAGTCTCAAAGTCTGTTGAAGCAAAGGTGTGATAGTGAAACCAAACAATTGTGTGGCCAAACAGATGTTTGGAACAAAGCAACATAGGATAGCTTAACAGGTTTTTCCCAATGCAATAATACTAGCTTTTAACAAGGTTTAGCATAGTTAGATCAGTTGTTTGATTTCCACACATGTTTGCCACATGTGTGGAATCTTTTCTGTTAGGAATGTTAGATGTCACTACCAGGGTAATGTCAGCCAAAAACAAACAGAGCTTTCGTATTTAGTATAATATATTTCACCTATTAGAGATCTATTCATTACTATACATCACCTTTTCTTTTGTACGAACAAAATTGTTAGTAATCAGTCTGAGGGGAGTCTGTATAATCAGTCTTCTGTAAAACTTTCTATAATCATTTAATTATAATTGAGAACAGATGCTGATGATGATTTCTCGCTTGTGATTGTTTATCTTTACTTATACAATACCGAATTGTTTGCTTTTATTTGTTGATTAATCACAAGCCTTGTATCTCAGACTTAACAATATCAAAGTTTCTTCTGCAAATTTTTAAATAAACTTTATTATTTTTTTAAAGATGATGATGATTAATAAAGAGAAGATGACATAATGAATGAAGATGATGTAGAAAGGTGGGTGGGAGGCTTGTTTTTTGTGGGTCCCACAACTTTGAACATGAAAGGTGTTAATTAAAGGGAATATTAAAAGGAGACAGGAAATGACTGAAATGCACTCATGTGCAACGCATGTGAGGAATGTTAACTGAGTTTTTGGACGACATTATTGGTAAAGGTTATAGGATGTAACAAAACATAAACATAAGAGTTGGGTTTGGCCAATTTTATAGTGAATGGTATTTAATACAGTTTAGATATAACATAAAGGTTGATTTATGCAATTTTTTCTTGTATCTATAATAATAATAATAATAATAATAACATAAACATAAGAGTTGGGTTTGGCCAATTTTATAGTGAATGGTATTTAATACAGTTTAGGTATAATATAAAGGTTGATTTATACAATTTTGTCTTGTATCTATAATAATAATAATAATAATAATACCACGACTACCACCACAACAACCACGACCACGCCCACGACCACCACTACGACGACGACCACCACCACCACCACCACTACCACCACCACCAATAATAGTAATAGTAATAGTAATAGTAGTAATAGTAATAATAATAAAATAATAATAATAATAAATAATAATAATAATAATAATAATAATAATAATAATAATAATAATAATAATAATAATAATAATAATAATAATAATAATAATAATACAACCTTGCGCATTCACTTAACATTGTCTCTGGTGTATACTTTCACGTCAAACACCCTAAAAAGGTTTGAAATGAAGGGTAGAACACGCATGATGGATCTACAATATACACTTGTAATTACGGGAGGACCTTGTACGGCACGGTCTATGCAACATACACTACAGTTTTTTATTGACCAACAAATATTCTGAACAACGACCCCTAAGAACCGGTTGCATCACTAAAATAAACATTGATAGATAATTGATAAATACCATTTCCCTTCAATCAATTGACTAGTTAGGTTTTAACATTGTTAGCTATTTTGTTTTTCCATTCATTATCAAGCTTTGTCCTTTATTTCTGAAACGTCCCAAATCTGGCAGTGCGTCTGTTGGATTTACTCTTTGCTAGATAATACAAATTAAAAACATTTCCTTAAGTCATTATAAATAAAAATATTGTCATAACAACATAAAACTAGATGCCAACTATTGGGGGACTCTACCACTTGCCAGCAACCATCAAACAAATCTGATGTACATGCTAAAAGTTAATTATGCTGCGTGAGTTCTAGTTAAATCAGATAACTCTAAACTTAAACAAATAATAGTTAATGATCACTTTACGTAAATAAGCACATACACTTGCACCATACAAAAAAACCATTGTATTGTAACACGTTTGCAATTATATATAGTAGCTAAGTTATACACACTATACTCTACATAGTTGATCAACTACTAGCAACACACAAATACACTAACCTTATTCTATCGATAGTCGTCACTACTTTGTCATACTAGAAGTTGTAGCTACCGTGTCATAGCGTACCGTTAGTCAGTCGTAGCTAATGTCCTATATCATACCGTTAGTCATAGCGTCATCCCATAACAAACCATTAGTCGTAACCAAGGTGTCATGCCGTTAGTCATAGCTAATATCACATAACCTAACACTTTCCCTACTCGGAAGTCAATTCTACCTTAGTCTCTTTCCCATTCACATACTCATACCGTTAGTCAAGTGTTGATACATAGCCCACATTGCAAATTACAATTTTGTCCCCCTAAAAAAGTTCATACTATCTCATATTCCTGGTTAAGAATATTTGCAAAGGAAATGTGGTTATAAAAGGAGAATACCCATCAGGCTTTCAGTTATCTTATTTTTATGCTTAATCGGCTCATTAGCCCATATAGTAAAGCAAAATTTTATTTTATTTTCAATAGGGGGAGAAAGCAACAAGACCGGTTCTCCTAGTAGTTTCCAAATTGAACGAGGCTGGCCGAGTTTGAACTTCAATAAAGTTCATAAAACCTATTATTTTTCTATAGCACATCGCTTGCTTAAGAAAATTTGTAAGGGAAATGTGGTTATAAAATAACACCCATCAGGCTTGTAGTTAACTTACTTTTGTTGCTTAATCGTCCCATTCGCCCGTATAGTAAAACCTGTAATTATCCCACTTCGGTGAAGAATAGAAAATGAAAAAAAAAAAAACAGGATGAGTTATATAAATTGATTGCATGCTTACCTTTGTACATGGTTGTAAAACAATGTTTCCAAGTCCGAGTACTCTCCGAGTGATCGCTCCAAGGTAGGCTACCGAGGCAAATTTCTTGAACTCCGTCTAATTAATTGGAATCGATCAAATGCAGTCAACCTTGGCCGAAATCAGATCTAGTAGGTCAAATTAGGCCGAGTTTGAATTAAACAAATATAACATAATTTCTATGCCTATCATATTAAAAAATTAATATCATTTTCACATATTTGTTATAATATTAGTAAATTTATATTATTTGACTTTTATCTAATTTCTGAATATTTTTTTTAATAATTTAACATGTCCGGGTACTCCCTTTGTACTCTCTGCCTAGGCCAAGTACTCTCAACTCCCCGCTCGACCGTCTAGGTACGCCTAGCGACTTTTGCAACCATGCCTTAGTATACTTAATGCATGATCAAAAGTGCTCATGTGATGGTTGGGATCTATCCCCCGTTACCAAGTTAAACAAAACTTCGAGCGTCCCTTCTCATATAAAAGGGAGGCCCAAGTTAAATGCACTGTTATGGCTTTAGTGGTTAGCCAACCAAAGCTAGCCAAAACTTTAAAGTTTTGAATCCAAGATTAAAGATGGGCAGGATCAATCTGTCAAGTTGATATCAACTGAATCATCTTGAGTTCAGTGAGAGTGTAAGACTATAAAAATACTAAACCCAAGAGTAATGTTGTCATATTTCATACCCGTCGTGAAGCACGAGCTTTCCTACTCGTACTCTACGTAGTTGACCAACTACTAGCAACACAAAATAATACAACACTTGTTCTACCGATAGTCGTCACTAGTGTGTCATACAAGAAGTCGTGGCTACTATGTCATATCATACCGTTAATCGTAGCTAACGTCCTATATCATATCGTTAGTCATAGCCAACGTCCCATGACATACCATTGGTCGTAACCAACATGTCATACCACTAGTCATAGCTAACGTCACATACATAACAAGTACCTACTCGTTAGTCAATTCTAGCTTAGTCTGATTCCAATTCGCATATTCATACTGTTACTTATCATGAACGTTCATCAATCTCATAACATTAACACATGTCAAGCATTTGCCATTGAAAACATTAAAGATTTATAATTTGACATTATACTATACTATACTATACTTAAACATCTTACTTCGGATAATCGGTAACGCTCTTTAAGCCATATGATTTGCTTTAGAAAACTTAACGCCTATGAACACCGCCCGAAAACAATAAGGTAAAGAGAGCTCTAGAAACTCACCTATTTGCTGTAAATTATAACGTGCTAAACTATCAAGGCCAGAAAGAGTGTCGAATAATCTACATCAAAGTTAACACAAAAAATGCGCCACTTAACAATCTATCAACTAAAAGTGTCTAACATACGACACTCTGATGAATGTCCAGTGTCGGAAACACAAAGATTCACCCGATTCGGTTCATTTTAACTCAAAATCCCAACTTTTAACGTCCAAGTCGTATGTCTACCTTCTATGAAGCAAAATCTATGGTTTTTAGCCTCTTAGTTCGTAAAAACCAAATCTTTGTGAAGTAAACCTTAGTTTTTCAAAAACCCCATTTTCCATCAAAGTTGAGCTCTTAGAGATCTATTCTTACCTCGGATATGATACAAAACGTTGTTGTGATGTTGCTCTATTGTTTGCTAATCTGACCCAAGCTACAATCCCTTAATTTCTAGACTTGAATCTTTTTTTTTTCTCTCTAAAATCATACTTTCTCTCTCTAAATGTGGGTGAAATGTGGAGGTGATAACAAATGGTTGATTAAGGTTTTTCTCAACCCTTAAATACTCCTTCATTACGGCCTTTCCACCCTTAATCTTTCATGGGCCTTGACCTAAATTGATTATTTTTGTTTTAATTATATACAACTCTATTTAATTAAGAAACCCAATTTATTATTTGGCATTTATAATAACAATAAATTTCAGTGTGTTGCATTTTCTCCCTTTTTGGGGTTCAAACATCTTTAAATGAGTATTTTTTTTCCTTGCCGTCATTTAAATAATCTTATTCTTTTTCAACAATGAGCTAATAAACATCTGAGTACCAAAAGAAACCGAACCCTTGGAAAATTCTCAAGCTAGCCCCACATATAATGTTCGACAATGTAACTTAGCCGATAAAACAATTAATTGACTTCTCATGCTGATTTGAGGTTTATCATGGCATGAAATGAAAGAAACTTTATTTCCATTATATTTTTATAACCTTATCACTATATATATATATATATATATATATATATATATATATATATATATATATATATATATATATATATATATATATAATTGTGAGGTTCATTAGGGAACACTAAAAAAGTGGGGAACAGTGGGGAACCAACTCAAACGAACTCCGATTGGACTCATTCCAGCAGCGTTGGAACCGGCTCGTCGAACTCTAACTAGGATCTCTTAACCCTAAACCCTAAATCCTAACCCCTAAACTGTAAATATATTAGGGTTTGGATTTAGGGTTTAGCTTTAGGGTTTAGGGTTTAGCTTTAGGGTTTAGGGTTTTAGGGTTTAGCTTTAGGGTTTAGCTTTAGGGTTTAACTTTAAGGGTTTAACTTTTAGGGTTTATAGCTTAGATTTTACGATTTAGCTTAGTTTTTAGCCTTATTTTTTTGCTTTAGGGTTTAGGATTTAGGATTTATGGTTTAGGGTTAAGAGATCCTAGTTAGGGTTCGACGAGCCGGTTCCAACGCCGCTGGAATGAGTCCAATCGGAGTTCGTTTGAGTCGGTTCCCCACTGTTCCCCACTTTTTTAGTGTTCTCCAATGAACCTTCCCCTATATATATATATATATAGGAGAATGATCCGTTAGGAACCACACTTTATTGCGAGAACCACGAGAACCAATGTGAACACAACCAAAATTACCTAAAAATTCTATAAAAAAACACACAAGTTTTTTTAATATATTTTTTAAATCTCTATATTTCGTCACTAATAAAAAACCAAAAAAATAAAATAAAATTTCGAGTAACAATTATCCATGCACATGTGCATATGTATCATTTCTTTGACAAATTCCGTAATACATTACCAATATTAGACAATTGCATTTTCATTTACATTACCATCCATAATACACTACTTTTTATATTAACAATATTAGAAATGCACCCATGTGCATCTATACGTATGAACATGATATAACGTGTTTTGGTACACTACTTTGAATACATTTTCTATTTCATCTATCATACCATCTATAATACACTACCATTACCTCCTACCATCCATAATACAATACCATTACCTCCTACCATCCACAATACAATACCATTACCAATATTTCACTTTATTACATGTAATCAACACCCTTTATACCATCCAAACAATAGATTACATCATAAAGTACAAATATAACCAAACCATCAACCACTAGATATAACTAACCAAAAAACATGTATATGAGCCTACTTTATCATTCAAAATCATAAAATTTTTGTACCAAAACACGTTATATCATGGTTATACATAATGATGCACATGTGCATTTTTAATATTGGTAATGTAAAAAAATAGTGTATTACAGATGGTAATGTAAATGAAAGTGGATTTGTCTATTACTGTAATATATTACGGAATTTGTCCAATAAATGATACATGTGCATCGATGATTGTTACAAAAAAAAGTTTTTTTTAACTAAATATAGCGATGAAATAAATATTAAAAAAAATTGTGTGTTTTTTAGGTTTTTTAAGTATTTTTTTGTGTTCATATTGGTTCTCGCGGTTCTCGCAATAAAGGTGGTTCTCGCATGAACCCTACCATATATATATATGGAGGGGTTAAAATGAAAACCACCATGAGTTGCGAGAACCGCGAGAACTTTTTGATCCGGGGTCAGTTGGGCCAATTTTTTTTTTCACAAACGTAGATGAATATATTGTAAACATATCTGTAAAAAAATTGTCGAGTCGGTGGTTTTGACTGATTCAAGTTTTTTTTACGTCTGGCGTAAAATTTAAATTTAAAATTTACGCCTGACGTAAAAAAAACTTGTGGTGGTCTAAACTACTGACTCGACAATTTTTTTAAATTTTTTTTACAGATGTGTTTATAATATTTTTATCTACATTAGTGCAAAAACATTTTGGCCCAACTCGCCCGGATCAAAAAGTTCTCACGGTTATCGGAACTAATGGTGGTTTTCACTTGAACCGAATCTTATATATCTATAAGACTATATAAAGCATCTCCTATGTCCACAAAGGTAATTTTCATCCTATTTTTAAGATGTCATACCAAAAGCCAAAACAAATTCCTATGTTTTTATACTTTTCTTCCTTTTCTACCCTTATAGAAACCATGAATTAATGCTAATTGGATTGTATAAACCAGGAATTAATTGTATAAAACAGCAATTAAATCTGCCTATTCGTATCCTGTCCCCATCCCTGAGTTGTATTCTAGCACTCAAATCATATAATGAGTGGAAACAAACAGACGCAAATGGGTCAACATACTTTATATGCACCAAATTAACAACTTGCAAGTGCCAATGGGGAATGGAATTTCGGTGGAAATGTTTCCTATACAAACATCAGTGATCATCCAGCCATTAATTTCCATCACTGAGAACTTGAAATGACCCCTTCTACTTTATTGTGAAACTAATGCATATTCCAATGAATTGCCCTCCATAATGAATGGCCTTGAATGCCATGATTGATCATAATCTAGAATTGGCACACCCATCTTGAATATAAATATCACTTTTGATTCCTGTACTCATGAATGCCTAACTCTCCCTCTCTCTCGCGGCCTTCTCTGGTGGCGAACACCAAAGCCCATGGCTTTCCAAAGTAAATGTATCTCCATCACCGCAGACTTAGCATCCATGACTGCGGCCCCTGTGAAGGCAACAATTCCGGTTTCCAATCGCCTTCTCATTCTACACATTTGCAACCGCGGACCTGCCTTACTGCCACCATGATAAGAGACGTGAGAGGATCAGTGTAGTTGTTGTCCCCGATCATACCTTCGTCGTTCATCAAAACCGACCAGAACAAAAACGCTATTTGGTTTTCGTTTATATAAATGGAATTACTCCACCATCTCGGGCTTCAGCTCT
Organism: Scalesia atractyloides; assembly: GCA_947069175.1. Classification (NCBI taxonomy): domain Eukaryota; kingdom Viridiplantae; phylum Streptophyta; class Magnoliopsida; order Asterales; family Asteraceae; genus Scalesia; species Scalesia atractyloides. Next base: position 12,681,819 of record CAMTDV010000030.1, on the reverse strand, counting down.
CTTGTTTGTTTACATATTTCCAACCATATGATCTGGTCTTCGATATGAAGCATCACGTTGCATCTTTATACTTCAGTTTTAAGAAGTTGCAAATGTTTAATTACTTTCATGCAATACCTATACCTGGTCATGGTTCTTTATTGCATGGGAATAAGTCAAATAATGGGTCATAGAAATTAGTGTTCATTTGATTTGTATGTACTGTATCGTCCTTCTTTTGAGGTTATGAAAAAGAAACCAAAACATTGTTCCATTCCTCTTTCTCTTTTCTTTCCTTTCATTTGCCAGTGCACATTGATTGGTTTCGATACTATCACGAAACATGCAATCATCTCAGTTTCCCTTTCATTTATCTTGGGCCATATGGGTTTTGACTCTTGTGTGCTTCTTTTCAGAATTAAAAGATACGCACACGACCATATATATATTGTATATTATATATCAAAGTCTAAGTTTAAGGTTAATTTTATAAACTATCATAAATATTCTAAATTTTAGTAAATCGATTCCATGAAATTGATTTAATTAATCGGTGAGTTTTTATATCATGAGACATAGATTTGATCTCTGTTTATATGAATAAAAACATATAGATCACAGAGAGAAGTTTTTCTTAGCCCAAATTTCATTGTATAGGCGAAGGTAGTGAGAGGGTCATTGGCTTCTCCACTATTAATAAACAAGTAAATGGCTATGGAAAAGAAAAGTTTTTATTTTCATCCAAGGAAAGTGAAAAAAAAAATGAAAGTCAACGAATTAAATGGCTTTTGAACCTAATTTAGTTGTAAAAATAATATGGGTTTTAATTAATCTTTTAATCCATTAAGGTGAATTTGTTTTTATTTCAGCCCATGATCAAGACAATAATCAGTTTAACTATTTCATTAGATGAATTAAGGTTTGTATTTAAAATGGATTAGCGCTTATTAAATGGCAATGAGGCCCAAGGAATTACAAAGGAATTCAGTGACTGGTTAAGTTTTGTAACTAACAAACTTTATGCTCTAACGTCATCATCTGTTATAGATGTCATACTTTAATCTGATATCAATTGAGACACCCGTCATAACGCGCGAGTATTCCCACCATCAATAAGAAAAATAGATATTACAATTCATTTTTTTCATCTCAAACACATGCTGATCATCTTCCATCGTCAAAACCAGCCTTGCTTAGGTGGCTATTCAAAGAAGTTAATGGTGGTCAACGTTTCTACAGCACCATCTTCGGTCAATGAGTCACTTCACTGACCACCTGATTCCTTGATATGTATCATGTTCCGGTTTGCGTATGATCGACTCCGCCGCAACGCGCGGGTCCCCCACTAGTATATATAGGGGGTTAGGTTCATTAGTGAACAACCTGCTTGATTGTGAACGCTAGTAAACTAATCCTAGCTCTTGATTATCAATACACAAGTGTAAATCAATGACCAAAATTTGATGATAAAAATACACTAATGTATTTTACGATTTGGGTCATTGGATTACATCATCTGGAGATTTTTAAACAATGCCAAGATTGTAATTATAATGTTATAACTTCTCTTTAAAATAATTGACAGAAGGGTATTTCGTCTTTAATAAATTGCATTTATTATACAATATAATCAAAATCCCTAAAATCTCACTAGTTTCCGTATATTAAAGATATACAGTTGTTAGTGTATACACATGTGTACAGTCTCGCTAGTGTCAGTTTATATAAGATACACAGATGTAAGTTTATACACATGTGTACAGTCTCGCTAACTATAAGTTTATACAAGACACACAACTGTTAGTTTATACACATGTGTACAGTCTCGCTAACTGTCAGTTTATACAAGATAGACAGCTGTTAGTTTATACACATGTGTACAGACTTTTATACATATGTATATTATATTCAGAAATGGTTACATATGTGTATATTAACAACATATAGTGTATTATGCATGCACACGAGTAGATTCATATAAAAGTTAGAAATTAATGAAAACAAAAGAAGGAACATAATACGTATGCACATATACATAGATTTGTATGAAATTATAAAAGCAACTAGAATCAAACAAATTACATGTATGTATAAACGTAATATACGCATATGTATATACATAATCGTATAATTAAAAAAATGTACACATGTGTATCGAATGAAATATATCTGTATATTCGCATGATACTCGAGATACACATGTATGTCGAGTGAGAAACATTTATGTATCAAAAGTGATTGGGGAATTTAAAAATAAGCAGGTCATGTGTCTTGGATGAGGTTTGGTTAACAAAAAAAAGGGAAAAACACGTGACGCCACGTATACTTATATATAAAGATAAATATATAGCAGGGATATGATATCTAGCCGTTAAAAAATATCAAAGAAATAAATACAAAGATATAAATAAACATATGTTTTTTACTTTATCTTTTCAATTGAAGCCAATATACACGTCTTATGCGGTATTGTTCTCTAACACACTATAAGACTAATGGGTGTGGTTTCTCTTCTCCCTTCAAGTTCACATCAACGCTACATCACCATCTTCACCTCATCATCTTCCCCCAAACATGGGGTGTAGTTCCCCCTTCTAACCACTTTCCTTATCCTTTTTTATTTCTTTTTTTTAAATACCTAAATGCTAAAAAATATAAAAGATTTTCATTAATTAAAAAAATTACATTATTTAAAAAAGACATAATTTAAAAAACGGATCCATCGGTATCGTGGGGTATACGAGTGGGGGTTGGGCCGTGGGAGTAGCGGCTGTGTTGGGAAAGAATGGAGGCGGGTTTGGTCGGCTCGGATCCATGATTTTGTTTGGTTTATAAGTATGATTGGTTAAAGAGATTGGAAAAGGATTTGAAGTATGTGATATTTAAATGGGGAAAAGGGTATAGATAGGCTTTTAGAATTATTTTTTTTTATTTCGATGACCATTCAACGGTCAAAAGGGCCAACGGTCGGATATTTTGAGTTAGGGGGATCGAAGAGGAGTTCCCGTGGGCATCAAAATTAGAACGGGGGTTGTGTTCCCCGACGGAGGAGGGTGCCACCTCACTACCTCGATCTTGTCCTCGACGCCACACCCACCACCTTAGTTCCATAAAGAGCACGATGCGTGTATATAAGTTGATAATGTATGTGTGCTGAATAGTAATTACGGAATGGTGATAAATGGGGCTGCAAATGAACCGAATGAACACGAATAAGAGCTTGTCCATATTATTTTTTTAAGAAGTATGTGTTCACAAGCAGTTCATGAACACTTACCGAACATTATTTACGTTCGTGTTCGTTTTATAAGGAGATGAACTTTTTTGTACTTGTTTGTTATTTTTAGGCAACGAACAAAAATGAACGTCATGAACACAAATGGAAACAAAAGAACCCAAACAAGCGTTCATAAACAGAATATATGATGCAATTACACTTGTTAAATATTTTATTTGTCGTAAATTGGAAGTATTTAAATAAGATACGAAAACCGAAAACATTAATGAACTATCGAACATAAACAAACACATTACCGAACAATTATGAATATAAATGAACAAACACGGCCTCTGTTTATGTTTGTTTTTTAACTAATCGAACAAAGTTTCTTTATCGTGTTCGTTTGTCTAATAAACCAACGAACCCAAACAAACTTACTGCTGAACGGCTAACTTTTCGCTGAACATTTTGGTTTGTCTACAGCCGTAGTCATAAACCTTTCAAAACATCACTCAATATAGATGTTTCTATATCGAATTAAAAATAACAAATTAACGTTTGACAAAATACGGTTTTTAGACAAGCGGTTTGATGAGACAAGAAATTTAAAAGGAGAAAAATATTTTTATTTTAATTTGACAGATGTAATGTAAGGCTATTTCGAAAGGAAACGGTTTTATACTAATAACAAAAAATAAACAATCTAATACGACCAGAAACATTGTAAATGCCTAAGAATTGCAGCTAATAAATCTTACTTATAATTTTACATATTATTTAACTACCAGCAGCTAATAGATCTTATTAGTTAATCAAAAGCAGCTAATAAATCAGTATTATTATAAAGTATGCAACTAATATATTCATGCTTCTGCTCATCCAAACAAAATATACAACAAAATAAAACATGAAAACAAAAAATTAGAATGTAACACATTGTGCCGTTGCTCGCCGGCTGCTAATACTCTCTCCTCTACTGCTTTATAAAAGCCAGCAACTCACCAATTGCTTTAATTAAATCTTTTCTCAAGTTGACATTCTATTTAGGTTAATCCGGTCTTGAAAAATAGATTAAATGACGAAGTTAACACTGAAACAACGTGTGAAGATTGCTGAGGAGACAAAGATCAACACGGATGCTGTGGTTATCACCAAGCCAAAACGGACTCGGAAAACTGTACCTCGTGACTCACCTCCTCGACGTACCTCAATTTATCGTGGCGTTACTAGGTCTGGTTGTTTATCTATGGTTTATTACTAAAAACAATTTACTAGTTAAACTTCTAACTGGCTTTTTTTAGGTCTGGTTGTTTATCTATGGTTTATTACTTCCTTAAAAAAAAAATTACTAGTTAAACTTCTAACGGGCTTTTTTTTTTTTGGGATTCAGGCATCGATGGACCGGAAGATATGAAGCTCATTTGTGGGATAAGAACTGTTGGAACGAGTCTCAAAACAAGAAAGGCCGGCAAGGTTGGTTTTTTTTAATTTATTGGTGATATTTTTATTCTTGTGTACTTCAAAATAAACTTAAAACCAGAAACTAATACATTTGTTGTTCTTGTTCTTGATGCATTTTTCACAATGGTGTATAATTTGGTGCAACTCTTATGCAATATCAGTTTATCTTGGTAAGTTTACATATGCATTTAGTCATACACTAGAAATGAATATAAGTTATTTGTAATTGTTGCCGATCAAAAAAAAGTTATTTGTAATTGTTATATATAAGTTATTTACGAATTTTATAATTCATTAATTTAGGTGCTTATGACGATGAAGATGCTGCTGCTCATGCTTATGACTTAGCAGCACTCAAGTATTGGGGTCCTGATACCATCTTAAACTTTCCGGTAATTTATGAACTATTGTGTTTGTATGTCCTATAATAGATTATTTCAATTAACAGGAAATATAATAATTGTTTACATCACGATTTTATAATAAAATTATTTCGCTTCTTCTTTTATAAATCTTTTATTGTTTGTTGATATTGTAATTTTTTTACGTTTATATTTTATAGTTAATGACATACCATGAGGAACTGAAACAAATGGAAGGTCAGTCAAGAGAGGAATATATTGGATCTTTAAGAAGGTATTTTCGTCTAAAACTCGAACTTTGCATTAAAAAAAGTGTGATAAATATTTGAGCTAAATTGTGTGACGTATTGAATTTTTTTTTCTAATGTAGAAAAAGCAGCGGATTTTCTCGAGGAGTTTCAAAATATAGAGGAGTTGCAAGGTAATTTTCCATCACATAATTTGCCTTAAGAAAAAATATAATAAGATATAGAAATCTTACTCTAATAGATGATTATTTCTAACAAAAAAACAGGATAATATAACAAACAAGTTGCTTTCCTACCGATATGTTACGAAACAATATATTTAATTTTCCCTATTATTTAGCTAACAATTTATATTACTTTTGATTTATTTGTTTCCTGCGTTTGACATGTATATTTCGACAAACAGGCACCATCACAATGGAAGATGGGAAGCACGAATAGGCCGAGTTTTTGGAAACAAATACCTTTATCTCGGAACATATGGTAAGTAATCATTGTATTACATGTATGTATACCTTGTAAAAAACTACATATATTTGTTTAATCATGTCTCACTTTTGATATCAACATTTTATAATTAAATTATTATTTAAATAAACAGTTTAATGTTTTAACATATGTAAATAAGTACAATAAGTTATATTTTATATGAGTTTCCAGGCAAGTTCCGATGTTTTGCATGAAAATATAAAATAACTTGACGTGGGGAAGTCCCTTTTGGCAGCAACCCTCATCTAATTTAGTTTATTTGTTGTTTAGTTCACTTTAAATAACTGATATTGTTGTTATAATATTTCAAACATTATGAGCTTTAATTTGACAATTGAAGTCTAATAAATTGTTATCAGCACGTTAGTGGGACGAATATATAACATATCAAAAATATTTTCATCTTTTAGGTAGATAGATACGGTTTAAGTCTAATTAGATAAAGTGTGTTTCTATACGTACACCAAAAAAAATGTGTCACTGCATATATAGTATAAACGTCTAACTCAGCATGCAGTGTTTAATACGGATGTTGAACTTATCATATAGTTCCCTATTTCCCTATAAGGGCTTCTACTTATAACAAAGCGTGTACTCTTATACGATTGTATAATATGAAGTCAACAAGATTCAACAGAATGTTGATCAAGAATATGTATGTGTGTATAACTATTTATAGAGTTAGAGTTGTTCTACAAAAGAGTATAAAAAAAAGAAGCGTAAAAAAGAACCATAGAGTGATAAGTGTCCATTTCATAAGAGAAAAAGAACATACACATGCAAAAACCCAAAAACCTAAACCCCCACCCCCACCTCCACCACCAGCTAAAAACCTAACCCCCCCCCTCAAAAAAAAAAATAAAAACTATACTTAAAAAAAAAACCTCAAAAACCTAAAAAAATCTAGCCCCCAACCCCCAAAAACCTAACACCCCTCCCCTCCCCCCCCCCCCCAAACACAAGTTAAACGCCAAAAACTAAACCTAAAAAATTCTGAAAAGCACATTTTTTTTTATTTTTTTAAATATTGTTTATAAGAAAACGCTACTTTATCATCACTAAAAAAAATTTGTTTGCTCACATTGGATAATATTTCTTGAATATTCTTTTTTATCTTTCTTACGATTAAAGTCTTTTGTATTTGATTCTTTTCACTGTTTATAATATGACATATATTAATTGTTGGTATGTGGAAGAATGAAACCACAACTTAGTTCAATACGCTTTACTAAGTATATATGTTCATGCAGCCACACAAGAAGAAGCAGCGGTGGCATATGACACGGCAGCAATCAAGTACCGTGGACTTAACGCGGTTACAAACTTTGACCTAAGTCGCTACATCAAATGGCTAAGGCCAGACAACAACAACATCACTGCTAACGGACCACCAAACCCTAATATCGATATTATTAATGCTACTTTACCACCAACAACTAACCATGAGCACACAGGACTAAAGTACCTCCCAAACCACCATGAAAACCAACAACCTAAACCACCATCACCCATGGTATCACCCACTGTTGATGCCACAATGACATATTCCTCCCGGTCAACTACTGCCACCTCAGCCCTAGGACTCTTGCTACAGTCATCTAAGTTCAAAGAGATGATGGAGATGACTACCGCGGTCGAGTTCACCTCAACATCTTCTGATTCAACCATTGCACCGCTAGGCAACAACTTCCCAGAGGAGATTCAGACGCATTTTGAGAGCGCCGATTTCAGTGGTTACAATGGCGGTGATGATTTTATTTTTGGTGATTTAAATTTCATGCATAACATGGTGCATTCTGACTTTCACAAGTGATGAACACACACTCTATGATGAGCGGTCGAATTACACACCACCACCATGGACCGCCATATGACCAACACATAGTCCTACAGTGGTTTGACTTGTGAAATTAGTGTAACTTACATTGATATTTATTTTTTTATTTTTGTGTATTTGCATGTGAGTTAATAAAAATGGAACGTTTAGTACCCCATATAAAAAGGAAAGTTCTTTTCTTTTGTGGAGAGGGAAAACTCCATTTACGTCATTAATTTCTGTTGGCATTTTTTGTAGATAGAACAAAAATAGAAAAAAAAAAAGTTGTAATTTATCATTCCTATGATCCTATCTATTGATAATAAAATTTATATTCATGCATGTACTGATTTATTTATTTTTTTCCTCTACTCTTTGAACGTGACGTACAGAAAAATTATAAAAAAACGCAAGGTGATATCACAACAAAAATGCTCAAAACACTGATGATTTATTCATGTATCAGAAGGGCAATGTGTAGCCACTACACCAAACGGTAACAAACAAGAAATCAGTAACTATAAAACAAAGGAGAAGCAGCAAACCTAGAATTACTTGCTTGACTAATTCCCGGTAAGCCAAATGGACTAAACTACTAACGGCTCTAAAGCCCATTATTAGAAACAATAAAACAACTCAAATATAAATCCAAATAAAAGATTAGCCCAATGAATTTCTCCCCTTAAACAAGAATTCATCCCCTTAAAACAAGAATGCTTCTTGTTTAACATCTTCCACTCCAATTTTCAATCTGATATAATCAAAAGGGTCCAACTTCAAAGGTTTGGTCATAACATCAGCCAATTTTTTTTTTTTTTTTTTTTTTTGACATGCAAAACTCCAACTTTACTACTTCTTGGTTCACCAATTCTCTAAGGTAGTGGAAGCAAACAACAATGTGTTTAGTTCTTGGATGCATTACATTATTCTTTGACAGCTTAACGCCCGAACTATTGTCACATAGTATTTTAACTGTTTCAGCATGATTTTCTTCCAGCTCCTCAAGTAAACTTCTGACGCATATACAATGGCATATACATGTTGTGGCTACGACATATTCAGCCTCCGTCGAGGACAAAGTAACTTTGTCTTGCCTACGAGAGCTCCAGCTTACAGCAACCCCCTTAAACAACCATACATATTCAGAGGTGCATCTTCGATCTTCTATGTCACGAGCATAGTCACTATCAGTGTATAGTTGTAGCCTTTAGTTTGAATTCCTTCCATAGAACAACCCAAAATTGATAGTGCATTTTTCATACCTCAATACATGTGCTCTTCCTTGGTATTAGACATGAACCGAGAGATGAGGCTCACCATATAATTCAGGTCTGGACGAGTCACTGTCAAGTACATGAGACTTGTTACTAAACTCATGTAATTTTTTGCCATTTATCTCTTCCTGCTGCTGATTTGGTTAAGTAGCCCCTGGAATGATAAGATTCTTAACTTCATTTGCTTCCCACATCCAGAATCGTTTTAGAACCTCCTTAGCATATTGAGCTTGACATAAGGTGATTCTGGTTTTTTTGATGTATTTCCACTTCAAGAAAATACTTCTTGCCCAAATCTGTCATTTCGAATTCGCTTTGCATTGACTTCTGGAAATGCTCACACATTATGGGGTCATTTCCTGTATAAATCAAGGCATCGACATATAAACTTACTATGATAACTTTGTTCCAAATATTTATTTACGAATAAGGTGTGATCATAGTTGTTCTTCTTAAAGCTTTTACAATTAAAGTAGCCTTCAATACGATTAAACCAAGTTCGCGGAGCTTGATTTAGCCTATACAATGCTTTCTTCAGTGTGTACGCTTTTACTTAATGAAATCCTTTGGTTGATCTACATGAATTTTCTCCTTGAGTTAACCGTGCAGGAACGTACTTTTAACATAAAGTTGATTTATTGTCTAGATTCTTTGTGCAACCACAACTAATAGAGTTCTAATTGTATCTCAGCGAGCCATCTATAGGAGCAAAGATGTCATCATGGTTCACACCTGTAACACCCTGATTTCCTGGTGGGCTGGACATAGGTTTATACATGACGATTGATAACAGTATTACATATGGCAGCGAAAGATAGAATGAATAAAGTAATAAACGTAAAAGCTTGAATATATTAAATAAAACTAATTACAAGTTGTTCGGTGTAATAAAATCCACAAGCAGAATCTAAATAAAAGCTACTTGAGACTCTAATGGGTCTCTCGTCAAAGAGTTGCAAATTCCAAGTTCTAAGACTAAGCCCCCTCCAGCCTATTTTGTGCTTGCGTTATCCTGTGCTTAGTGTTTTGAAAATACACCAGTTTTCACGTGTAAATACTAATAACCGACTCTTTTGAAAATCTTTACAAAATTCATTTGATACCATTTGGTATTTTATTTTAAATAACTTTGGGATAAACTATATCTCTTGTTAACAATTTTACAGTCTTGTCAATACATTCGGGGACCAAATTCAAACTCGGTATATGATTACTAGACACACCACATTTATATAACATTTGCATTTGTCAGGTGTATGCCAACACCCCGCGCTTTATATCATGACCATTTGCAATTAAATGAGTCGAGATGCCCGGATACATTCGTATTAACCCCCCAAGTGTTTAATGTTATCAAGCAATACAGATTAAAAACGGGTTATTTGCAGTTCTTGATAATATTATCTCTTTTGCTATACCCAACCAAGTGGCTAATGCCATATCCCAAATCTTTATAGTCATAATAGGCTAAAAGTATTTACCTGTGCTAGTCTTTATTTAAACAATATGATTTTTCCTTTATTGCACAACCGTATCAAAGTAGTTCAGCCTAGGTGCAATTTACTGGAGGCTTTCTAGTCTGGAATGAAATGAAATGTTATCTGTTAGAATGTTAACGGGTCATTTATAAGTCTTTAACTTTGACCGGTTAACATTAGAATAAGTTTGGTTTTGCTAGATTAAGCGTTGACCGGATAGAATATGATTTATACCCTTCCGAGTGCAAGGTCTCGTGTAATATGCGTTTAATAACCAAACATTCTAATTTGAAGTGATTTTGGAAAGATATAACCAAATTCGACTAATTTATATATTTTATTTTATTTAAACTAGTCGTACGCGTTACTACGACATCGAGTAGTCGAATAGGCCTATGACGAGTCTGATAAGTCAAAACACATTTTATAATATTGTATGATCAGTCTGAAGGTCATATTATGTACCATATGGATTTAAAACCATTATTATGCCAAAAAGGCATTTTTGACCTTTTATGATATATTTTTGGGATTCGTCAAATGACCCTTCAAATGATATGACCATAAAGTATAAATGTCACACCCCGACCCGCAGCGGAAAAGGTGATCGGGGCATGATTGGGTTTTCATCAAAGCTCATGACATTTATTATAACGTTTCATATTTATTATTTCTATTTAAAGGGAGATCATATCAATCAATCATACTAGTACAACATGTTCTATATAGTTTTTCAAGACTTCATTATTTTTCTTCTAAGGCAATTTTCTATGTGTTTCTTGCTTCAACCTGTCCACCTGTATCATGTGTAAAAAAATGGTTTTTGAGTCAACAAAAAGTTGGCGAGTGAATCCTATGAAAACATTTAAACGTGTTTATTGAATCAATTATAAAATAAAGTGAATAACCACATATGAGTAAATGTAGATGTAAATTTATTCACAAAACACATAATATTAAATATTGCACACACATACACCAAATGATTGTTTTTGAGGCACGCGTTGTTCAACTCGTCTCCCACGAGGAACTGATGGGCCTAATGAATGATTTTTGAGGCACGCGTTGTTCAACGAACTGATGGGCCTAATGAATGTTTTTTTGAGGCACACGTTGTTCACTCGTCTCCCACGAGGAACTGATGGGCCTAATAAATAATTTGAACACAACTTGACAATATGTAACACATCACAAGAAACAATATTTACATTCTAAGTTTAGATCATATAATGGTATAGCACGAGTTTGAATAAGCGAATTAATTTAAGCGACACATGATACACCCCAAAACATGAATAAAAAGGGGAATTTGTAAGAATTCACTCACAGTGGTTGCGTTTCTTGGATTGATGATGAATGCGCACGAATTTGGATTTAACCAGGATAGAAACTAACCTAAATAATAACATAATGGTTCGGTAAATAAATGGATTTTATTTGAGATTAATAATTTTAATTCATAACCTTAATAGGATTTCTAGATTTATTTTTGTGAGTTTAAGGACATTTTCTAACTTTAAAAATATTATTTTTTTTTTTTTTTTTTTTTTTTTTTTTTTTTTTTTTTTTTTTTTTTTTTTTTTTTTTTTTTTTTTTTTTTTTTTTTTTTTTTTTTTTTTTTTTTTTTTTTTTTTTTTTTTTTTTTTTTTTTTTTTTTTTTTTTTTTTTTTTTTTTTTTTTTTTTTTTTTTTTTTTTTTTTTTTTTTTTTTTTTTTTTTTTTTTTTTTTTTTTTTTTTTTTTTTTTTTTTTTTTTTTTTTTTTTTTTTTTTTTTTTTTTTTTTTTTTTTTTTTTTTTTTTTTTTTTTTTTTTTTTTTTTTTTTTTTTTTTTTTTTTTTTTTTTTTTTTTTTTTTTTTTTTTTTTTTTTTTTTTTTTTTTTTTTTTTTTTTTTTTTTTTTTTTTTTTTTTTTTTTTTTTTTTTTTTTTTTTTTTTTTTTTTTTTTTTTTTTTTTTTTTTTTTTTTTTTTTTTTTTTTTTTTTTTTTTTTTTTTTTTTTTTTTTTTTTTTTTTTTTTTTTTTTTTTTTTTTTTTTTTTTTTTTTTTTTTTTTTTTTTTTTTTTTTTTTTTTTTTTTTTTTTTTTTTTTTTTTTTTTTTTTTTTTTTTTTTTTTTTTTTTTTTTTTTTTTTTTTTTTTTTTTTTTTTTTTTTTTTTTTTTTTTTTTTTTTTTTTTTTTTTTTTTTTTTTTTTTTTTTTTTTTTTTTTTTTTTTTTTTTTTTTTTTTTTTTTTTTTTTTTTTTTTTTTTTTTTTTTTTTTTTTTTTTTTTTTTTTTTTTTTTTTTTTTTTTTTTTTTTTTTTTTTTTTTTTTTTTTTTTTTTTTTTTTTTTTTTTTTTTTTTTTTTTTTTTTTTTTTTTTTTTTTTTTTTTTTTTTTTTTTTTTTTTTTTTTTTTTTTTTTTTTTTTTTTTTTTTTTTTTTTTTTTTTTTTTTTTTTTTTTTTTTTTTTTTTTTTTTTTTTTTTTTTTTTTTTTTTTTTTTTTTTTTTTTTTTTTTTTTTTTTTTTTTTTTTTTTTTTTTTTTTTTTTTTTTTTTTTTTTTTTTTTTTTTTTTTTTTTTTTTTTTTTTTTTTTTTTTTTTTTTTTTTTTTTTTTTTTTTTTTTTTTTTTTTTTTTTTTTTTTTTTTTTTTTTTTTTTTTTTTTTTTTTTTTTTTTTTTTTTTTTTTTTTTTTTTTTTTTTTTTTTTTTTTTTTTTTTTTTTTTTTTTTTTTTTTTTTTTTTTTTTTTTTTTTTTTTTTTTTTTTTTTTTTTTTTTTTTTTTTTTTTTTTTTTTTTTTTTTTTTTTTTTTTTTTTTTTTTTTTTTTTTTTTTTTTTTTTTTTTTTTTTTTTTTTTTTTTTTTTTTTTTTTTTTTTTTTTTTTTTTTTTTTTTTTTTTTTTTTTTTTTTTTTTTTTTTTTTTTTTTTTTTTTTTTTTTTTTTTTTTTTTTTTTTTTTTTTTTTTTTTTTTTTTTTTTTTTAAAAAAAAAAAAAAAAAAAAAAAAAAAAAAAAAAAAAAAAAAAAAAAAAAAAAAAAAAAAAAAAAAAAAAAAAAAAAAAAAAAAAAAAAAAAAAAAAAAAAAAAAAAAAAAAAAAAAAAAAAAAAAAAAAAAAAAAAAAAAAAAAAAAAAAAAAAAAAAAAAAAAAAAAAAAAAAAAAAAAAAAAAAAAAAAAAAAAAAAAAAAAAAAAAAAAAAAAAAAAAAAAAAAAAAAAAAAAAAAAAAAAAAAAAAAAAAAAAAAAAAAAAAAAAAAAAAAAAAAAAAAAAAAAAAAAAAAAAAAAAAAAAAAAAAAAAAAAAAAAAAAAAAAAAAAAAAAAAAAAAAAAAAAAAAAAAAAAAAAAAAAAAAAAAAAAAAAAAAAAAAAAAAAAAAAAAAAAAAAAAAAAAAAAAAAAAAAAAAAAAAAAAAAAAAAAAAAAAAAAAAAAAAAAAAAAAAAAAAAAAAAAAAAAAAAAAAAAAAAAAAAAAAAAAAAAAAAAAAAAAAAAAAAAAAAAAAAAAAAAAAAAAAAAAAAAAAAAAAAAAAAAAAAAAAAAAAAAAAAAAAAAAAAAAAAAAAAAAAAAAAAAAAAAAAAAAAAAAAAAAAAAAAAAAAAAAAAAAAAAAAAAAAAAAAAAAAAAAAAAAAAAAAAAAAAAAAAAAAAAAAAAAAAAAAAAAAAAAAAAAAAAAAAAAAAAAAAAAAAAAAAAAAAAAAAAAAAAAAAAAAAAAAAAAAAAAAAAAAAAAAAAAAAAAAAAAAAAAAAAAAAAAAAAAAAAAAAAAAAAAAAAAAAAAAAAAAAAAAAAAAAAAAAAAAAAAAAAAAAAAAAAAAAAAAAAAAAAAAAAAAAAAAAAAAAAAAAAAAAAAAAAAAAAAAAAAAAAAAAAAAAAAAAAAAAAAAAAAAAAAAAAAAAAAAAAAAAAAAAAAAAAAAAAAAAAAAAAAAAAAAAAAAAAAAAAAAAAAAAAAAAAAAAAAAAAAAAAAAAAAAAAAAAAAAAAAAAAAAAAAAAAAAAAAAAAAAAAAAAAAAAAAAAAAAAAAAAAAAAAAAAAAAAAAAAAAAAAAAAAAAAAAAAAAAAAAAAAAAAAAAAAAAAAAAAAAAAAAAAAAAAAAAAAAAAAAAAAAAAAAAAAAAAAAAAAAAAAAAAAAAAAAAAAAAAAAAAAAAAAAAAAAAAAAAAAAAAAAAAAAAAAAAAAAAAAAAAAAAAAAAAAAAAAAAAAAAAAAAAAAAAAAAAAAAAAAAAAAAAAAAAAAAAAAAAAAAAAAAAAAAAAAAAAAAAAAAAAAAAAAAAAAAAAAAAAAAAAAAAAAAAAAAAAAAAAAAAAAAAAAAAAAAAAAAAAAAAAAAAAAAAAAAAAAAAAAAAAAAAAAAAAAAAAAAAAAAAAAAAAAAAAAAAAAAAAAAAAAAAAAAAAAAAAAAAAAAAAAAAAAAAAAAAAAAAAAAAAAAAAAAAAAAAAAAAAAAAAAAAAAAAAAAAAAAAAAAAAAAAAAAAAAAAAAAAAAAAAAAAAAAAAAAAAAAAAAAAAAAAAAAAAAAAAAAAAAAAAAAAAAAAAAAAAAAAAAAAAAAAAAAAAAAAAAAAAAAAAAAAAAAAAAAAAAAAAAAAAAAAAAAAAAAAAAAAAAAAAAAAAAAAAAAAAAAAAAAAAAAAAAAAAAAAAAAAAAAAAAAAAAAAAAAAAAAAAAAAAAAAAAAAAAAAAAAAAAAAAAAAAAAAAAAAAAAAAAAAAAAAAAAAAAAAAAAAAAAAAAAAAAAAAAAAAAAAAAAAAAAAAAAAAAAAAAAAAAAAAAAAAAAAAAAAAAAAAAAAAAAAAAAAAAAAAAAAAAAAAAAAAAAAAAAATTTTTTTTAAAAAAAAAAAAAAAAAACTTTTTTGTTTTTTAGGTAGGAATTAAAAACAAAATTTGCCCCCCTCCCCCCCAAAAGGGAAATAAAAAGGGTTTTTTAAAAATTGGGTTGGTTTTTTTAAGGGGGTTTTAAAACCCAAACAAAGGGGAAAAACCCGAATGAAAAAAAAAACCCAAAAGGTTGGAAAAGGGTTTAATTAATTTTTATTTTTAAATATATTTTTTTCGTTTTTTTTAAAAAAAGTTTTTTAATATTTTTAATCGAAAAATAAAAAAAAAGAAAAATAAATAAAAGGGTTGTTTTTACCATTTCTTTTTTTACCTTTTTTCCGGTTTTTTTGGGGGTTTAAAAAACCCGGGCCCCCCCCAAGGGAAAGTTAAGATAGTTCCCCAAAATTTTTTTAAAAATTTTAAAAAAATTAATGTTATTTATTTTTAAAAATTTTTTTAATTTTAAAGGAAATCATACAATCATAATTACAACATGTTCTACACAATATTTCTGGACTTCATTATTTTCTTCTAAGGCATTTCCTATGTTTTCCTTGCTTCATCCTGTTCACCTGTATCATGTGTAAAAATGGTTTTTTGGATCAACAAAAAGTTGGCGAGTGAATCCTATGAAAAACATTTGAACAAGTTTATTGAACTGATTATAAAATAAAGTGCATAACCACATATGGGTAAATATAGATGTAAACTTATTCACAAAACACTTAATATTAAATAATGCACACACATACAATAATAGATTGTTTTGAGGCACGCGTTGCTCAACTCGTCTCCCACGAGGTACTGATGGGCCTAATGAATGAGTTTTGAGGCACGCGTTGTTCTACGAACTGATGGGCCTAATGAATGATTTGCATACAACTTGATAATATGTAATACATAACTACAAACAATATTTACATTCTAAGTTTAGATCATAATATGGTATGGCACGAGTTTAAATAAACGAGTTAATTTTAGTGACACATGACACACCCCAAAACGTGTAATTAAAAAGGGGAGTTGTAAGATTCACTCACATTGGGTGCGTTCGGTTGATGATGTTGAATGCGCACGAAGTTTGATTTAACCACGAGTGAAACTAACCTAGATAATAACATAATGGTTCGGTAATAAGCGGATTTTATTAATCAATTTTAGTAGGATTATTGGATATATTTTTGTGAGTTTAAGGCTATTTTCTAACTTTAAAAATGTTATTTTTAAGTATTTTTAATCGATTTTTAAATAAAATAAATAAATGAAAATAATAATAAAAATGTTGACTTTTTGACCATTGACCGTTGACTTGTTGACCGGTTCGGTCGGTTATATGTGTGCGCTGGGTAAGACTCGAACCCGTGACCTCTCGTACGCGTGCACGCAGCTCTACCAACTGAGCTACGTGTCTAACCCGAAATATTTCTGTTTTTAATTATATTTATATACTATTTAACTTAATCCGAAATTCATTTATTTTTAAAAAGGTTTTAATGTATCGCTCGGTGCTCTCCACAGGTCTCAAACCCGGGACCTGTGGGTTAGTTTGGCACACAGTCCACCGCTGGACTGTGTGTCTAACTTGGTAAATATTCTAGTTTTTATTATACTTAACATCTTACTGAGTTAACCCGGTTCGGTTAAAAAAAGACATTTTTATTTTAAGAGAGTGAGGTTGGGACAGGAATCGAACTCACGACGTGTATGTATTTGTTTGCACACAGTCCACCGCTGGACTGTGTGTCTAACCCGTTCATAAACTGATTTTAATTAATCTTATAACATAACTGAACTTCGTCTTCTTTGTTCAAAACACAGACATCGGTCAAAGCAACTGTTTCTTGTTTAATTCGTTTTACGAATATTATGAGCAATTGAAAAGTGATGAACGGAGAGGGTTTGGGGAAAGAAAGTACCGGAACAGGTCGTCGTTCTCAGGACTCAGGCAAAGGTTCGTCGGCTCTGTTTGTGAACTTCGGCTGTTAGAATCAATTAACAGTCTTGTTCGATTAGTTATGAAATTGAGGTACTTAAACAAGGATTAACAGAAGTTTGAAGGGTTATACCGATTCATAGTGTGAGATCAGAAAATTTCAGAAGTTTTCCGGCGAGAGTTGAATATTCCGGCTACGTCGTCTGGGATAGATTCTGATGGTTGGATTGAAGTTAGTAACAGTCTAACATCGGATTGAAATGGAAAGAGTCGAGGTATTTACCGTGTAGATGAAATCTCGGTTTTTCGGCGACTTGCAGAGATTTTCCGACGAGTGAAATTACGTCGAGAATTTGGGTGATTGTGAGCGAAAAGGTTAACAGAGGCTTGTGGGTGTATTTATAGGGAAGAACATCGATGAATAGGGTCCTTTTGCCGTCTTGATTCGTCGGTCAATAATTTCTCCGGCGGTTATGACTGATGTCGCGGACTGGACATCGGTTATAACCGATGTTGAGGTTAATGCTTCGGTTAAATCAGAAGAAACCGTCAATTATCGGCGAAATCGTCGGGATTTCCGACGACTACGAATTGGGCGCGCTGTGTAACTGGATTTGACTTTCAGATTTAATTTATGTATTAATTGTTTCAATAAGTAAACAAAAATCACAAGTGGCGGAGCGGTTGGAAGGATGAGAGTTAAGGCTTTGAGTTCTCTCGGCTGACCCGGGTTCGAAACCCGGCAGCCTTGTTTTATTTTTATTTCACTATTTTTAATACATTTTCAAATATAAATTTTATATTCTAATATACTTGTTAATTATGTATCGTTTAAAATTAATTTGAGCATTAAATACGCAACGAAATTTTTAACTGATTGTTCGGTTAATAAACGAAGTGGGTTTGGTAAATCCGGTTTTTGACGGATGTTACAGAGAGTATGAGAATCAACTAAACAGAAATCTTATGATGGTGACAGATTGTCTCCGACGATTGGTCGAGCTTCGGCGTGTCTAAACCAAGACTAAGAACTCTCATGATGGTGATCGATTGTTCAACAAAATGGTAGTAGTGATGATCTCAACCATGACGACTAGGGTTCCGGTGACTCTAGATGGTCCGATGGAGATGTCAGACGACAAAAGTCTTGTTAGACCGAACCTGTTATTCCAGCAACACAGAGTGTCATCTCAAATAATGACGACGATGACTGGATTTGGCATACCACCAACGATTCCTTCAAACTCTAGTAAGCAAAAATTACCCGTTCCACTTAACAATGATCTTTATTTTGATGATTAAGGTTGTTTTCATAATTCTTTAACTCTGGTCAACTTATGGAAGGGTTCCGACGAGTGTCTGTTGGTTCCAAATATCAGGTACGTTAGGGTTTGTACGAAAGACATTTGTAAGTGGTGCTTAGCATTTATGATGATTGTCTGCAAAAGGTGACCACCAATGACGGAGTTGTCACCGGAACCATAACTAACGGTGGTGAAACTTGGTCAAATGATGGTGATGAAGAGGTTTTTGAGTCTGCTCGAGTGTTGGTCAACGAGAGTCAAATCTGGTCAAATATCGCACCAACATGTCAAAGATAGTCAATAGCAGAATTGGAAGCTCGATAGATAAACGCGAGAACTTGAGTGAATTAAGTATTCTGATATATTAGTTAATATAGATATCGTGGCATATTTAGGGATAAGAATGGGCCAGGTTCGAGATTAGTAATCGTAATTCCATACCCGTACCCGATTGTAAAATTGTGTCCCGTGGTCAGCCCAATACCCATCAGGTATTTGTTGGGTAATTACCTATTGGGTATCGATCATGCCCGTAGGTATAGGGTATACCCGTTAATTTACTAAAAGATGCCAATTGGGATTTCCATACACATTTCTTTGGTACTATTATAATTATTGTATAATATTTTATTTAGATAATAACTATCATAAATTAAAATACACATTACATACACATGAGTTTTATCATAAATAAATAATAACCTTAACTTTTATATAGTCTTATTTATATACTTCACAACACACAAAATATATAGGGAAATTGTATTTTCATAATCCCACCTATAAGTGGTTAGCCAATATTAGACCTACTTTTGAATATTATCACTGGTAGTGCCACCTTTTAAATAATGTTTCTCATTGCATCCCTGTTCAATAAAGGTTTTTTTTCAAATTTCAAACTAATGTTTTAAGCCTTTTGATCAGAACGAGGATACGACTCGATTGATGTAAAACTTTCCTTAAAATGGTGCTACAAACGACTTGATTTTTGTTGATTGAAAGTTTAAACACCCAAACTGAAGCACTATTTTTGTTGTTTGTAGCACAATACAAATAAGGAGACTGTTCACAAATGAACCTCCAGAAGATTATTCGGGGTTTTTCTTACATGTTTCATGAATCTCCGGACGATTAAATTTACGATGGTTTTATTAGGTTGCCATACTTAATATAAGGAAATCGTTCATCTACATTAGGACTAATATTAAAGTCTGGATGACACCCCTAATCCAGATTATTAAGTTGTGCATGACAATAAACCTTCGTTAAATCTTTTCCGAATTATGCAATTAGTGTATTCATTAAAAGAATTGACATGTGTGATCATAAGTCATATAATTTATTCAACCATATATCAACATAGTTCTAATAATTATTATTCGGAGTTTATCTAGTCCCCAAGCGAGTCATATAATTTATTCAACCGTATATCAACATAGTTTTAATAAATTATTGTAAAACAGATTCGAAGTTTATCTAGTCCCCAAGCGACACATATTGGTTTAGTGGTAAGATAGTCTTCTCTTTAAAAGGTGACATGTTTAAATCTTGTAATTTAAAAATATTTAAAAGTTGGTTAATTTGACAAAAAGAAATAACAAAAAAAATATTCTAAGTTTTTTTTGAACGGTTAAATGTTACGTTTGTAACAACTCAGAATTTTCGTTGTTATTTTTATTTCAATTTATTCCGTTTGTTTCCATTATTGTACCCCGAAGACTCGATTATAAGAAAGTTATGTTAACTAATTATGTTGTTGTAATGATTATCGCATCTAATCGCTTATTAAACGCATCGCTAATTCAATCGCAATCACAAGTAGTTATGCTACTATACGAGCCGAGTGGGTTATTGTTTAATAAACACTTGTGCCATCGCATAGCTCATCGAATCGCAAAACGCAGTTAATTATGTGGAATTATGTTTTATGTGTGTTTTATTTGCTTATTTTATGGTTACAATCGCTATCGCAACGCTCTCACGCGCACGAATCGCTAAATCGCACTATCACGTCAATTATAACGCTTAATATAACTAACAAATACGAACCAAATCGCCAAAAGAACTCTTAACGCGAAATAATCGAATAAAACTTGGCCACTAGGTCAAGTTCGGCTGAACTTCAAGTTCGCCCGAACTTGTCTAGTGCACCAAAAAAACCTTACTTCACCACAAGTCCGCCCGGACTTGTATGGAAACTCACAAGAAACTAACAAGTTCGCTCGAACTTGTAACAAGTTCGCCCGAACTGGATACAAGTTCGCCCGAACTTGATGTTTCAGCCTACTTTCTCACATCCACCTATAAATACTCAGCTCCATTCTTCATTTGCACTTGCTGCAAGTTCGCCCGGAGCTCCCCAAAACCGAAACCCTTTGTTTTATAAGTAAGATTCAACATGTTTTCAATTACAACAATATTCTAAAACGTTTCACAACGTTTTTGGACAAGGTTTTGCCTTCATTTTCATCAAATCTATTCTGTTTACGAAAAAATCTTCATCTTTTTATGCAAAACTTATGTTTTTCACTCAGATATATGCTTAGATCTGAGTAAAACTTTTAAATCATCGATTTTTACACAATATTCGGCTAATGACGTATGTTTCGTTCACTTTTGAGTGGGAACGTGGCGTTTTCAAGCAAGATCTCAGATCCGGAAGCACAAGGACGAAATCGTCACTTTACACAAGCTGGACTAACTCGTACGAACCTTCAAGTTCGCCTGGATTAGCCCGAGTTTCTGTAAAATGGCTAAACTCGCTCCAAAAGGCCTCTCCAGCCTAAGTTTTACTTAGTGGCTTAAGGTTGGAGGGATGGACACTCGATTTCCTCAGCAAACGACGCGAAAACGCACGATTTGGATGCCAAAACAGTCAAGTTCGCTCGAAAGGCATCAAGTTCGCTCGAACTTGTCACCAGATTGGTGACCAAGTTCGCCCGAACTTGATCAAAACTCACCAAAATATCAGAAGTTCGCCCGAACTTGTATCCTCCCTCAACAAAAGGGCCAAGCTCACTCGAACTTGTACACTCAGTAAGTCCAGGCATACAAGTTCGCCCGAACTTGTCCACTGTTCTCTCACCCGTTAACCGTTTTAGCATTTCGGAAGACTGATGCACTTCTGTTCGCTTACAGGCTGATCCGGCACTCTCCTTAACTCATCTCGGAACCCGAATCTCTCTTTAAACGCACCAACTGTGAGTATACTTGAACCCCTTTTATGCTTAAACGCACTTTTGGGTGTCACATATGTTCCTATATCAAATCACATCACACAAATCTCAAATGCTTATTTGCAACCCGCTGTTACATGATTATACGTGAAATCTGCTGAATTGTATGTATTGCTTGTACGCCACCCTTAACATGATAGTATACTAGAGGTTGACTCGCCACCCGGAGGCCCGGGGTTGTTAAGGCTCGCATTTTACATTTCTCATTTATTTTCTATTTTAGGATGTGGACACTTGTTCGCATGCCTCGATCAATCGCGGTTTGTTGGTTTGCTTGAATCTAAGTAGTTACATCGTTCACATCTATTACGTATGTCATGCGGTGTACGCTAAACGCTTTTGTATCTATTATGTATGCAAACATGTATGCTCACCTTTACTTAATTGTGTTGACGTTTTATTTTAACATATGTGGCAGATTGAGGATTTGTCTACTTGCAATCGGATTAGGATTGGTCTACTAGAAACGCATTGTAATAGAAATCTAGGGGATATCGAACTTGATTTGTATTATGAGAATGCTTGAATTTTGTAACTAGTTTAAGGATTTTATGTTAGTAGTATGGGATATTAACGGTTTAATATTGTCGTTTAAATAGTGTTATGGAATTTCTAATGAAATAATCTGGTTCGCCTAGTGCCACTACTCCGATGTTTCCGCCATCAGTTGGGGTGTGACAACGATCCTCTAAGTATTAAACTAATAACATCTATCTATCTAAATATATATAAGTTTTTCCCTTTACCACTAGGCCAAAGCCTCAATACAAAAAGAAGATTCTAGGTCATCTTATATGAATTGATCACCCTAGTAAAAAGGTGATTAGTTAATGGACAAATGAATCCGAAACTATTAATTAGTAATTGGATTCTTATTCTCACACGTTACTCACGAGTCATTTGGGAATTTGATTTCAATCTTGCAGTAGAAGATAGAATTTGCTCCATACCCCCAATATGTTCTAATTAAACCGTTTAGCTCTAACTTTATAGGCCGGAAATTTGATAACGAAATTGAGCACCGGCCATTATGAAAAGGAATATAATGAATATATATATATATATATATATATATATATATATATATATATATACTAGGTTATAATCTCGTGTATTACACGGGTTGAATAAATAAATTTTATATACTAAATAATAAAACAATATATCTTTAAAAACCTTCTTTATTGTTCAGGTTAAATAAATATAATTTTATATTTTTATATATTAAAAAAGTTATATCTATAGGAACCATATAATACGGGTTGAATAAATATAATTTCATATACCAAATAATAAAAAGTTATACATTTATAACCACGTGTATTACATAGCGTGAATAAATGTAATACTATTTAGCAAGTAATAAAAAAGTTATATTTTTAAAAACACTCGTGTATTACACGACTTGAATAAATATGATTTTATATACCAAATAAAAAGAAAATTATATTTAAAAAAACTAATGGATATAATCGGTACACGATAGATATGGTGATTACATAGATGATTATTGTAAAAAGATATAGTGGTCAAACTTGTTATTTTAGAAGCAAATAAACAGTCATTTAAGTGATAAAATATAAATTATATTTAAAAAACCCGTAATAAATCTAATTTAAAAAAACTAAGACTTTGCTATTATTAGTAAAATCAATGATTTTAGATTTTTAATCTTGTTTGGTATCATTTTATTAAATAGTGCATATTATACATATAATTATATTATGTCTTAAGTTATTGATGCCATCCAAAATGTTTTTCCATTTTATGTCTAGCTTTATATATACTATGATAAAGGTTTAAAGTTTATTAGAGATAAATACATCATCGAAAAGAATAAGAGTAAATTTGTATTTTACAAATAAAAAGTAGGTGTCTGCTATATGATATAGAAAATCAAATAAATAATATTATAAATGAGAAGTACACATTAAATTTAAACTAACTAATAGTTTTTTATAGTTAAGTAAAATAGATTAAACAAAATAATATTTAGTAGGATAATTATCTATATAACTAATTATAAGAGATTAAACTAAATAATAATTATCCATAAGATATAAAACTAAATAATATGTAGTAGGAAAGTTATCTATAATAAATTAATTAAAATAGATTAACTAAATATATAATTATCCATAAGACATGGTCTAATATCATGACAAGTGTCCTATAAATAGTTTCTTTTATTATATAGTATATATAGATTTTTTTTTTGACATTTTATACTAGCCTGAATTGATTTAATCCGTTCAATCACTTCCAAATGATGCTTTATAAATCAGAAGGCGTTAATTAAACATCAAGTTACGACGCTTTAACAATACCACATCTACGTACGGGTTGTCTACACTTCACATGTGAATCGGTGCTCCAAAAACGAACATTCCCCCCACCAACTTTTTGCAACAAAATTTCATGTGATTCTATATTTTTTTTTTTCAAGGCGAAGTGATTTTATATGGTATAAAATTTTGAATTATTATTATTATTTTTATTATTATTATTGTTATTATTATTATTATTTTTTTTTTTTTTTTCAAAGTTACAAGACTAGTAAAGTGTACCAATCTTAGTGTAAACAATTTTTTGTTTGAAAAAATAAAGTGTACGTATATATTAGTGTTAGAGAATTAATATAGGTCACCAAGGGGCTTAGGGGGACACGACACCCATGCGGGTACCCTCTTCGGGCTCGTTACAGGTATGGCTGGTGGGTTGTTTGAAGAGTAGATCAACCCGTAATACAATGTTGTTGACGGTGCAACGGTTATATGACATTTTCGATTTAATAAAAAAATTATTTTATTTTATTTATAGCTTATAAACCATCACGCCCCATTCACCATTTCACACAAATTTTATATCATTTTCACACAAGTCAATCTTATTTCTTAACAATGGCTATTTTTTCCTATGATGACTTGGGTGTTTTTCTTTTTACCATCCGACGAGTTCGAAGACGATTTTTGTCAATCGGTAGTAGCTTAATTTTTTTCAAAGAGATGCTTGAGAAAGTAAAAACGGAAGACACGACATCTTCATCGGGCATTCCTAAAAAATCGTCAAACGTGATCGAGTACAACGTAATAAAAATCTTATAAATGATTATTTTGTTGATGAACCAAAGTATGATCATGAAACACTCTGCTACCGGTTTCGTATGTCGAAACTATTGTTCTTAAAAATTGTTGATGACGTGGTAGCACAATATCCTTGGTTTCAAGAGGGATATGAGAGGAGGTTGAAAAAGAGTTTTACGGCAATAAAGAAGTTACATCTGTTGTTAAACAACTCGCTAGCGGTAATACTCTCGACAAGAATGACGAGTATATACAAATGCCTTAAAGGATTTTGCGAGAATGCCTATAATTGTTTTGTAACGCGTGAATCAATTGTACGGTGATGAGTTCTTGCGTAGGCCGACAAGCAACGATGTAGCGAATTTGTACAAAAATTATGAAGAAAAACACCACATTCAGGCCAATATATGAAAGGGGATCACGAATCCCCAACGGTCATGGTCGAAGCAGTCATGTCACAAGACTTATCGTTTGGCATGCGTATTGTGGTCCGCTCGGTTCATTAAAAGACGTCAATGTGCTTCAGCTATCTCCGATATATCTCACTGAACGGAATGGAACCACACATAAATGTCCATACTAAGTGAATGGACATACATACAAACGTGGATACTATCTAACTGACGGGATCTACCCTACTTAGTCAACATTTGTTAAAAAACTTAAAAAAATATCTCGCCGATCCAAATAAAAAGAAGTTCAAGAAATGTTTATTATATATAATCATTAAACCTAATACATTGTTTACATATTTAATTTTGATCTCTACCTTATGGAAATGTCAATCTCCATCTTGTGACAATATTTGTTAATATCACCAAGTGATGTTGGAACAGGTGATCTTTAGGAAATTGTCAAAGTTGTTGTGCCCACTTTAGGGTATACTTTAATTCTTCACCATTCACAATCCCTTCCTTATATTATGTGAATGAGCCTTTTAAATTTTGAAAAGTGACTGTGGGTGGTTGAAAGTGGTTGTGAGTAGGGGAGTAGAGAGAAATTGTTATTGTTCATCTGTAAATTTAGGGGGAGGACACTGTTTATAATTTTTTAATATATTTTGAAAGTAGTTGTGAGTGGAGAAGAGAGAATGTAATGATAAAAATATAAAAAATATTATTTAATTGAAAGAAGAGAAAAAATGTAGTTGTTTTTAGTGAAATTACAAGATAAAAAAAGATAGAAGGAATGTGAATGCCCCAAACTTTACTTAGGTGTCACATCATTCATTGTTACTCATTCAATCCGTCTCATCCTAAGGAGTGTCACCCTAAGAAAATGGTTTAACCTTGTTAACTCCATCTAACCATATTTTATGATGGTTTTTATTTTTAAAAAGAAAAGAAAAATTAATTCAATCTCTTTAAGATCCCGTAAACATATTAACACATAACCCCTTTAATATCCCTTAACACAAGGGGGATATATGTACAATATCGGTTAACATAACATATCACCGTTAACACCTCAAACTTTGAAGTACATCCTAAGGGAGGAAAGGGCACTCAAAGGTATGAACTCTTGCCCCGACCAACCAAACCCACCATGTCAAATTTGGCTCAAAGTACTCGTAAGTAAACACTACAGCACCTACTCATGCCATAAACTTTTTTTAATTAAAAAAAGATAGATACCCAACCAATCAAAATCTCCTCAAACAAATACAACCCTTGCACTAGTAAAGCTACTAGCTTAACCAACCCGTCTTACTTAATTACCCTAAGGGATGACGATGGTGTAATGGCACTAGTTCAATCCCTTGATCCACTAGCTACGGAGTGCCCCTTCCCCTAAAGACTAGGGCTGTTCATGAGCTGAGCCGAGCCAGGCCAAGCTCGGGCTCGGCTTGATTATAAACTGAGCTGGCTCGGCTCGGATTTGAAACCGAGCTGAAAATCTAAGCTCGGACTCGGCTGGGTTTTAAACCGAGCTAGCTCGGATCGACTTGGTTTTGCTCGATTTTATAAAGAAAAATTAATACATACCTCTTAAAATTCTGTAACCTAAGATATTAATGCACGGATGCTCCCTGTGGTTTGGTAAAATAACACGTATAGTCCTCAACTTTTGGAAATTACACGGATGCTCCTTGTGGTTTGCTCGTTTGTTATTCGGATAGTCCCTGAAGTGGATGGACGTTAGTTTTCTCAGTTGAGTGGGTGTGAAATGACAAAACTACCCGTACTATAAAAAAACTAATACTTAAATCATTAAAAGAAATTAAAAAAGTGGGACCCACATTCCACCTCTTCTTCATCCTAAATCCACCACCACCGCCCACCACCTCCTTAAACCGCCACTTGCCACCACCTTCTATAACCGCCACTTGCCACCACCATTGAAACCACCACTCTCCACCATCACCCTTTCTCCACCATGACCACCGGAAAGCAACTATCACCTCTTAAAAGAACCCAAACCTGTAGTACAACCTTGGATATCATCAATTCACCCACAAAAATTGAATATTTTCACAACAAAACCAAAACCCACATGCTCAATTTGAACAAAACCCCTAAATTAACAACAAATCATGAACACCTAAATCTTCAAGCTTATTAATCTAACATGGTCGACAAGAAAGTCAGTTGTTTATATAACCTCAATCAACATACATATGCAGAAAGATAATCTGGTCACCGACAGCGGTGGTGTCTTGGTAGAGATAAGCTCAATCAACATTCATCCTCGCAAAGATCTGCTTCCACAAATACTTATTCGACTTTAAAGTTGTGGTGGTTGTATGGGGTTTGTTCAACATGCTTCGGTCACCGGCAACGGTGGTGTCTTTGTAGATGGTAGGATAGGAGAACGCTGGATTCATGACTAGTGAATGGAGGTGGTAGTATAGGTTGCTTGGTAGAGACGATAACGACTGTGGGTAGAGGTGGCGGTGTTCGATCAGCGGTGGCGCAATGCGGGAGGTGGCGGCGGCGTAATAGGGGATGGTGGTTTTTGCGTTTCAGATCAAAGAGAAGGTGGAGAAAAGGGTGTGTTGGAGGTGGGTCCCACTATTTTATATATTAAATCATTAAGTGGACCCACAAACCTCTTTGGTTTCTTTTAATGATTTTATTATATTTCTTATAGTAAGGGCAATTTTGTCATTCACACCCACTTAACTGAAAAACCTAACGTCCATCCACTTCAGGGACTATCCGAGTAACAAACGAGCAAACCACATGGAGCATCCGTGTAATTTCCAAAAGTTGGGGACTATAGATATTATTTTATCAAACCACAGGGAGTATCCGTGCATTTTACTCATACTTTAAAGATTATATTCAAAATAAGTTCAACCTACTATATTACAAACCAAAATCAAGTTCAACAATGCAAAATAAGTTTTAATTTCAATGAAATATAATATTAGTTCATTAGTATGATAATCAACTTTCAAATATGCCGTAGATAACAAATTACAAACCTATATACATGTAAATATTAATCAGTTTTTTGTAATATATTATAATGTACATAAAATTAAAATTTATTATAAGTATAATAATTCGAGCTAAACTGAGCCGAGCTACAAATCGAGCCAACTCGGCTCATTACAAACCGAGCCGAGCTAGCTCACTTTCTAACGGAGTCGAGCCGGCTCGGCTCACTTTTAAACCGAGCCATATCAAACAAGCTTTTTCCGAGTTAAATCTGAGCGAGCTTCAAGCCAGCCCCGAGCCGCAAGCTTTTTGAACAGCTTTATTAAAGACTAAGATGCATTTACGTTGTTTGAATTTCTATTCTCGAAATATATTCGCCCAAAATGGTTTTCACGTCTTATGACATTCATGGCCAATAAATGCTTGAAGGGATAGTATTGGAATATTTGAGCCTATGTGTGTCCATATACGGCTTGGAATATCTGAGCCTATGACTGTCTATATATATTTTTTATAGATAAACTTCATAACAGACGGTTAATTCACACCTGCTAATCGTAGGCCCGTCACCCCACTCATTACCAAGGACTATGTTGTCTATACCGGGTCCACGTCTTGGTCGAATGTGGCTTGGCTATCCCCGAGAAAATTTCCAGCCCCCTGCCACTTGACAGGAGTTGCACCCTCCACAAGAGTCGACCCTATTGTGAAAGCCAACTCTCTGGAGTAAATGCGCTGTAATAGAAAACTCAGGGTGGCTCCCAGGTTTTGAACTTGTGACCGAGCCTCTACCTGTTCATTGCCATGACCACTAAGCTGTGAACCCAGGATCGACTGTCTATATATATGGCTTCCAGTTATGCTCTTAGAATATCCATATTTGAAAACCAATGTACATAAATGGCATATTTTTTCTATAAAATCTGAATATGTTCATTGTTTGACATGTTTATGGGTGAACATAGGAAACTATTATTTTTCCTTTCCTACTTTGAGAAACTCCTGTAATGTAGTACAAAAAATATGTGTATAATTATGCAAAAAAAATTGTAAATGTGAATTAATATGAAAATATTTGCATATTAAATGATACCATATATATGATCAGATTAAACATCCACCACTTGTGGCCTAGTGGTAGAGAGGCCTGGATTCTCCAATAAAGACGCAAGTTCAATCCCTACTTGTGTTACTTTGGTGGATTAAACAATAATCGATAGAGACTAGCCTCCTTACAGAGGTGTTAGGTTGGGTTTTCGTCCCGCTGTGTGTTTCGTCAGAGAGTGTTCAGCTCTTGTCGTGGTACAACGTCTGTCAAGTGGCAGTCGGCGGTATGGTTTTCTGAAGGAACAACCAAGCCAAACTCTGAAAACAGGGTGGGTCCGGTTAAGACAACATAGTCTGACCGGAGAGGGACAACAAAGCTCTCCAATTTAAGAATCGCGATGTCCTAACATAAGAAATTCTTCATTTAAAAAAAACATGATCAGGTTAAACAGAAGTCACCAAAACTTAACATAACTTGCAGTAACCTAAAATGGCTCAATGTAATCTAATAGACCATATATATTAACACATAATACTGCCCATTAAGTCTCATAACAGATATATCATCCACCATAACTCATTAATACCTTACATGATTTTTTGTGTCATAAATTTTTTAGGGTAACTTATTACGTTAACACATACAAAAGCCTATTAAGGCCCATATCAGTATACAATGAAACTAACTTCAAACATAAAAGTCACCAACACTTAACATAACTTGTAATAACCTAAATTAGAGATAGGTAAAATCGGGTCTTTTGAATACCCGGACCCGGTTCCAACCCGGACCCGGTTCCTCATGCTAGTCAGTAGATCCGGTTCCTCTGTGGAACCGGTTCCAGTTCGTACCCGGGTATAAGTTTTTAAATGTGGAACCTGTTGTAACCGGTTCCGGGTAATTTGGAACCGGGTATGGTAGGAACCGGGTACGGGTAGGAACCGGTTCTGTCGTATATGTGAAGAAAAGTCTGCAAGCTTCTGTGTGGAACCGGTTCTGTCGTATATGTGAAGAAAAGGCTGCAAGCTTCTGTGTGGAACCGGTTCTGTCATAAAAAGCTGCATTTACTATTAGGAACCGGTTCTTAATATTTGAAACTGAATATTAATTTTAAAATCGGTTTTTTCTTGTGTTTAAACCTCATTCTCTACACCACTTCTAATTTCATTTACTTACTACAAAAAATCAACGCTTTAACCACTTCAAATCTAATACTATCAAAGAGATAACGATGGCTTGCAACGATGAGGTCGTGGATATTTTGGAAACCAAAAGAAACCCCGCTATTTGGAAGCACTTTGACTTGTGCTTGATGTCGGATAGCCATGAATGGCTAGATGCAAGGGGTGCAGGAAATTCATGAAGGCGTCGGCCAACTCGACGCTCAAGAAACACACCGACCGCCATTGTCCGGTGACAAAGGCGAAAAACAATGAAAAGGGTGAAGCATCCGGGACCGGGTCATCAAAAGTTTAGTTTGGTTTATGTATTGTAAACCCATTTGTGTTTTATGATTAGTATGTTTAGTGTTTTATGTGTTTTGTTTAACGTTTCATGTTTAGGTTGTTTGTGTAACCGGGTACTTGTTTCTCGTAATAAATAGTTTTATGTTTATGTATTATACCTTGTTCTAGCAAAGACTTATAAGAAAACTCACATTAAAAATATATTGGCACCGGGTCTGGAAGGTTACCGTAGGAACCGGGTATGATAAGAACCGTTACGGGTACAACCCAGGTACGGGTTGGAACCGG
Source organism: Scalesia atractyloides (assembly GCA_947069175.1). Taxonomy (NCBI): domain Eukaryota; kingdom Viridiplantae; phylum Streptophyta; class Magnoliopsida; order Asterales; family Asteraceae; genus Scalesia; species Scalesia atractyloides. Next base: position 12,650,974 of record CAMTDV010000030.1, on the reverse strand, counting down.
TTCCGGAACTTATTTTTTTCCAAAAATGTGGAACCGGGTAGGAACCATCGGGTATTTTGAACCCGGAACCGGTTCTACTATATGTCGGGTAGGAACCGGAACCGGTCCCAGATAGGTTCCACCGGGTCGGGTTTGGAACCGATTATTATGCCCATCTCTAACCTAAATGACTTAGTGTACCAAATATAGCTCAGTGACACACAATAAAATATAGGAACTAAATTCACTTTCTAATAAAATATATTACAAAATAATAATGAGACTCTTGTTATTCGTGGGAAATTCTACTAGTACAATACCGGTTACATGAACTAAATAAATTAATATAAAATACAATTTAATTGTACAAATCTTGATTCAAGTCGACGTCTTTGGAAAACTTCAACCGCACCTTCTTGTTCGAACCTTCGCTGCAAGACAAACAAAAATCGTTGTCGGTTTTGGTTGAGGATCGTGTTAGACACAAACGGGGCCCTTAAAACAGATTACGCGCCTTCTCTCAGACGGTATGTTTTCAAGATACAACAACCGAAGCAGTAGTTGTACTGCCGGAGATGGCTCTCACGCCCGAGATTACACCGAGTATAAATTGATGTTTATAAAATTAGGAAAAAGATGAAGTTATAAGTAATTCAGTGTACTCCTCTAAATTTTTATTGTGAATATTACTACTAATTTTTGGATAGTGAAATTCTCTCATCTCGATATATCCAAGATGAACCAAAGGTTCATATATATACATATTCACAAAACAAACAAAGTTGAAACATAAGTTTACCATAAAACTTGTAATTAACAAGATAATAAATCTTGTAATAAACAAGATTTAACTTTGTAATAAACAATATAATAAACCTTGTAGTGAATAAGATTTAATTTCTCATTAATCTTGTACTAAACAAGATATTTAATATTGTAACAAACAATATTAAAGTTCAATCAAATGGATTAACGTGGTCAACTCGAAACACATGACACGAATTAAACAAGTTGTAACAGCTGGTTTAACCAGGTCCAACCAGCTCTCATGTTACTGTTGTAAACCTGTGTGCCCGCTTGACCTGACCAGCCAGTCTGCGCGTCGCGCTATATTGACTTCATGACGCGCGACACGCACTACACTTGACCCCGCACCAAGCTTCTGGGTGTACAAATGTCCTTACGCCATATGCTCACGCCACAAGCCGTAGCTCGTGAACAACATGCACACACTACACTCGAACCCACGCGCCATCTACGGGTGCGCCATAAGCGGACCCGCCACCCGCCATGTACTCGACCACACTCTCGTGGACAAAAAATACAATTGGGGCTCTCAAGTGGCTCGCGGCGTATGCCCATTGCCCATGCCATGCGCGTGCGCAAGTTAGGGTGCCGCGCACCCTTTAGGGTCCTACTAGTGTTTGCCTTTAAGGAAACAATATACGAGGAGTGCTCCTCCTTATAAACCACTTAAAGTTTTATCCTCCCACCTATATGGGACAAGTTGACATAGGTTAATCCATTTTTCTCATTTTTATTTATTCCAAACATACAACTTTCAAGCTTCGATATCTCATTCATCTTAGCTCCATTTTGGACATAGTTTGGTTCGTTATGTAGCTTTCACAACGTAGAACACGAACTCACAAATAATTATTTATACAACACATATATAAATATGGTTATTGGTACTAAAATTTCCAACAATCCTCCACATGAATGGAGATCGATTAAAAAACACAAAATTCCCCGATGAAAACTCGACAGTCGAGTATTGCAGGATAAGTAGATGTAGCCTTTGAACCTTCCTTTGTGAAGCATACTTAGCTTACTAGGGTTTTTAGACGTGATATCCTTGAACAACCCCCCATTTGTGTAAACGACAATATACATTCACATAATACTTTCCCTAGCCGGGCCATCTCCTCATGATCTGTCTCCAATAATGGTTATGGAGCACTTTCCTGGTTCTGCGGGAGCTCTAAGAATTGTGCCACAATTCCATTCGAAGCGACCACACTTCTCTCCAACATAGGTGATTTCCCTTTAACTCATTAAAATCATTATGGTTTATTATGATTTACACGAATCATTTAACTACATTTTATGCTTAACCTCACAACATTGTCACTGAATATTATAGGAATGGACTAGGATTTATTTAAACATCCTCTTATAGTTTAGGGGGTGATATAAATATATAAACTAGCTCATATATAAACATATATATTAGCTTTGTCCCCACAGTGACTACCCTTCAGTACATGATCAAGTTGTCCTATTGCACCTAGATCTTGGGATCTCCAGTCAACTAGGTTAGGTTTCCCTCATGTCCCTTTTTCCATGGTTTTAGTCCCATTCCACAACTTGATCTCTTATCAACCCACTGGTTGTTGGATCCAAAATTATCTGTTGACTTCGCTAAGTCAGCAACGATAATTGAGATCAGTTGTTCTAATGTGTTCTTGACTCGCTAGACAGTTTTGTCTTTTAGTCAATTTGTAAGACTTATAACTCGTGATCTCAACTTGGATCTAGTTATTTAAATTGTCTTTAGAATGACACAAAACTCAATTCATGGCTAGACATGTTTCCATCATGCCTTTGGTATGTCATAATTGACATCTTACTAGATTTTGAATCTAACCAATTGGCATTCGAGTCCAATCTACTCGGTTGACTCCACATAACCATTGTGTACTTCACTTGGTCGTGTGTTTGCAATATATATTAGGATTTCTAAAATCCTTATTGCCAAACCTTCCATATTCAAATGCAAGTCACCCCCACATTTAAGTGTAATTGGATAGCATCCAAATGGGGTGATGAAAGGTTCTCCCTTTCATTTCGAGTTTGAGAAAACTTCTCAACTACAATTTCTACATACCCTAGAGGGTTTGTTTCTTAAATGGCTCCTCCCCCCCCCCCCCCCCCACATTGCTTGCATTTTAATTAAGATTTAGTAATATCCCTCTTGATACTTATTTAGATCCGCGTGATAGGATAAAATTATCCATATCTTTTTGTCAGTGTAGTCGTTCAATTATATTACTCTACCCAGATTAATATTTCTCATAAGAGCTTCCGAGCTATATGAGTTCTTCACATATGAAACCGGATGGAATCATTATCAATGATCTATGTTTTAGCGCAAAATCCATTCTTATGTCATCACATATTTTGAATGTTTAAAGTTAATTTAATCTCCGTCGAGCATATAAATTAACAAATATTAGTCTAGCATGCTTTAGACCACAATACTCAAGCATGTGAACAGAAGATCCATCATTCTGATTCTTCACAGCCTTAAGAGATAACGCACCATCTCTTCTGAACATTCGTTTCTTAGTTTAGACATAACAATGAAATATTATTTCACCATTCTAAAACCATCGGTTTTAGAAAGGTCTCAAAACCATAGTTAACTCCATCCATCAGGATCATAAATCGGTTGCCTTTTATCTCCAAGGCTTCACTATTGACTTTCTAAGGACTTAAACATAAGTCTTAATCCAAGTCAGTTTAATGAATAATCTTTGTATAAAATCACTTGAGTCTTGAGATATAGTCAATAAGATTGACTCTCAACAATAAAACATTCACGTACGCCTATAGTGATATATACATTTACGTAGTTGTTTCGTTAATACCATGTATTGGGATACTCTCCCAAATTGAGGGCCAACCTTCCACATAGTTTAAACAACATCGATCGTGGTAGAAGCATCTACAAGTCCATCACTATTGTAAATTTCCCTTAATAAATTGGCTTATTTATTAAAATCATTTACAATAATAACATATATTTCTTTCATATGTTATGTTCTTTGAAAACTTACAAGTGCATTTCCATGTTGATCTTTCAACATAAGATGACATATCTTGTTTTCATGTATTTCATCTCTAACCATTCATCGCGTTTCTCACGAAGTCGTTATGCATTTGATGTTTGATTTGTGACTTATACATAAGTCATGATCACAACCCGCTCGTTGTGTTCGTGTAAATTACTTTTTACACTTTGTATTAAAATGTGTATCCTTTTGACAAATTATTAGTAGTCCAAAAAAATATTTATCTTTTATTATATTTTAATCCATTTGTTTATGTAAAATAAACCCAAATGGTAGTCCACCATTTAAAATAAAATAAAAGCGAACATATATAAAACGGATACACCAATGATATCTAAAAATCAAATCTGAGAGTGTTATTACCTTCAACACTTTCAACCGAAATAAACACAATTATATCGTTTCGTGTCATGTTTTAAGGTACTCCCTCAATGGAACACGTATAACTTGTTTCATCTTGAAACTCTAAACTTGAATAATCAACAAGTTGTCCAAAAGTATAAAGTTGTTTACAATTAACTACTCGCAAATAGTTGAGCAACTTATTATATCCATAACAACAGTGAGTTGTTTTTACCGAATAGTCTTTCCGAGACTATTATATGGTTCAAGACGAAATACTTTCCATGAAACCATCGAATCACTTATAAATCGCAAAAAAACATGTTTTATTTATTCAAAACATTTCTCGTTTTTGCAAGTGTTTTTTAAAAAATTAAACTATATATATTTATGTTTTGATTACAAATCAACACAATAAACATTATAATAGTTTATTAAATAAAACAGTTTCAAACTCTCACGTTTGAAAATAACCGAATACGCGTCATTTTAATAATTAGTTTATCATATTCAAACTGTTTCTAAACCGCTCTTAGATAATGAACGATTACCAATCGTTTAAATGGGTGGTTTGTATGATAACCAATTCTAATACGCTAATTAGAATTTAAATGTCTAACAAACATTCAAAATATTCTATTTTTATAAAGTAAACCGTTTCTAACACGCTCGATAGAAATAAAACGAACACATTTATTCACTTTTGGTTTATTTAAATGAACGTTTTCTAACACGCACGTTAGAATTAAAAATAAACCTTTTCTAACGCGCGCGTTAGAAAAATGCATATAAAATGATTACAAATCATCTTAAATAGTTTACCGTAGTTAACCCGGTTCTAACCCGCTGGTTAGAAATTAACAATTGCAAAATGTTAAAATAGTTGGTTATAAGATAAACTAATTCTAATACGCCCATTAGATTTTAAATGTTTGATAAGCATTCAAACTATTTGGTTTTCTATAAAGTAAACCATTTCTAACATGCTCGTTAAAAATTTAAACGGACACACTTATTGACATAATTCGTTTTTGGTTTGTATAAAATAAATGCTTTCTAACCCGCTTGTTAGAAATAACCAATTGCCAAAATCGTTACATGGTTTCTAACACGCTCGTTAGAAATCAACGATTGCAATTTTTGTTTTGAAGTTTATAAAAATCAACTATTTCCAATACACTCATTAGAAATAAACAAATACGAAGTTAATTTAATATTTATGTAAGTAATCCGTTTCTAACTTGCTTGTTAGAAATTTGATGGTTTAAACAAAATCGTTATAAGGTTTATTATCTAAAATAAGTGTTTCCAACACGCTCGTCGGTAATTATTTGGAATAATAATCTTTTCTAATTAGTTTTACGCAATCATCTTATCTAACACGCTCATTAGATATAACAGATAATAATATAAAACTTATTATTCTATAAAAATTCTAACACGCTCGTTAGAGATATAAAAAGTTTTAATTTTGTTATTCTTTCCAACAACGTTTCTAACACGCTCGTTAAAAAATATTAAAACTTGTTATTTTATAAAATATTTATTTTCTAACACGCTAATTAGAAAATATATATATTTCAAGACTTTTGAAACCAACATTAATATACCAATTCTAGTTTCTAACATGCTTGTTAGAAAGAGATTAAACGTTACAAATATATTTTTCTAATACGCTCATTAGAAAATTTTAGTATTTCAAAAACATATTCAAATACATATAATTTTTTAAATGGTTCGGTTTATCAAAAAACGAACAAAAACCAGGAACTATGAATCCAAACGTTCGTTTTGCAACACGCTATTCGGATTAAATATTGTACTCCAATCATAAAAATTAATCCGACTCGTTGTACTAAATAAAAATTTCCCAATAAATATTTACAAGATTTTAGCAAAATCTCATAATATTTTAACTTTCGTGAACCTAAATCCTGTAGAGAAGGAATTAAGATGGTGGTAACAATCTTCACGAAAGTCTGTTTTAAGATTTTAGGAACTAGGTTCGCTTTTTAATAAAATATATTACAAAAATAATAATGAGACTCTCGTTATTCGTGGGAAATTCTACTAGTACAATACCGGTTACATGAACTAAATAAATTAATATAAAATACAATTTAATTGTATCAATCTTGATTCAAGTCATCGTCTTTGGAAAACTTCAACCACACCTTCTTGTTCGAACCTTCGCTGCAATCATCCCAATTTAAGATACGGTAATACTATTAATCAATCAAATCCTAATTTTCAGGTACCCAATCAAGGAGGTCAACCGTATCAGAGCCGTCAAGCGAACTACAACCCGAACTACAATCATGGGAATTACAATCGGGAAATCAAAGGAATTATCCGCAAGGCCAAGAGCAAAGCAAAGCAAACAATCAAAACGAAGGATCTAATGGCAATATTGTGGAGCTACTAAAGCAAATCAAGAAAGATCAAGAGCTACAAGCAAAGTCACATCAAGCCTTGGAGAAGTAAGTAGCGCAATTGGCTGCCGAGGTGGCGCAAGGGAGGAAGGAGACGGGCCGGTTGCGCAGTTACACCACGAAGAACCCACAACATCAAGGAGCTCATCCAATGCCAAAATTAACCAAGTAAGTGTTCTTTGTTCTGGGAAGGTTTATGATAATAAAATTGGGTATCCTCCACCGTTTGTTGAGGGTGTTGTGAAAGAGGTTGATGAGGACAACGAGTCCGATGCTGAACCGGAACCCGTTATCCCTAAAAAGACTAAAAAAGTAACTTTGACGAAAAAGAAATAGGGTAATAGAAACTGCACCGGTAGACACAAAGGAAAAGGGTACAGAGGGTAATACCGTCCCGTTTCCTAAGGCTTTAATCAACCCGGAAACAAAAGTGGTTAATAAACGGGGCCCACAACAAGATGAGATGTGGGAAGTTTTTAAACAAGTAAAAATCAATCTCCCGTTATTAGACGCGATCAAACAGGCTTCGGCATACGCAAAATACTTGAAAGAGCTTTGTACCCAAAAACGGCACAATAAATTTCCAAAGAAAATAGCCTTAACAGAAAAAGTTAGTGCCGTTTTGTCGGGTGATCTCCCACCAAAGCTCCGAGATCCAGGTGCTCCTTTAAATCCCATTCAAGTGGGTGATTTTAAGATAAGCCGGGCATTTTTGGATTTGGGAGTGAGTGTTAGCATCTTACCAGGAAGTTTATACGATCAGTATGATTTCGGACCATTGAAACAAGCTGACACCACCGTGGTGTTGGCCGATTTGACGTTAAAAGTTCCCCGAGGGATATTACGTGATGTCATTGTCAAAGTTGAGGAATCTTATTACCCGGTTGACTTTTTGGTTTTAGATTACGTGCAAAACGAAAATACTAAACAACCTAATGTCATACTCGGTAGACCGTTCTTAGTAACCGCTAATGCACTAATTGATTGTAGAAATGGTACGGTCGAAATCACGTTTGGAAATCATAAGGTACGTTTAAATGCTTTTTCCCTTGCATCTGATTCTCTAGTCAATGATGAATGCTTCATGGCAGACATTATTGACGGGTGTCGTCCTCACGAGCGTGGGGGTGGCGCTATAGAGACGTGTTTTGTTTGTGAAAGGGATTTGGCAGAAGTGGAGTTGGATTTGGAATATGCGGAAGAAGAGTTGGAGGTGATGGCAGCTAGAGAATTGAAGCCAACTTGGACACATCAAGTTGAGAATTTACCCGATCATATTGATACTCAATTGAGGCCATCACTTGAATCACCTCCACAAGTCGAGCTGAAGACATTTCCAAAGCATTTGAAGTACGCTTTTGTTGGTGACAACAACACACTACCGGTAATAATTACTTCCAATTTAACACCTGAACAGGAAAAAGTTTTGATGGAAGAGCTGGTGGCCAACCGGGCTGCGATTGGGTGGACAATTGCGGATCTCAAGGGGATCAGTCCATCAATTGTCATGCACAAGATCATCACTGAAGAGGGGAAAAACCGGCCAGAGATCAACAACGCAGGTTAAACCCGAACATACGGGAAATTGTGAAGAAAGAGGTCTTGAAGTGGTTGGATGCGGGGATCATCTATCCCATATCGGACAGTACTTGGGTGAGTCCGACTCTGACGGTGCCTAAAAAGGCGGGCATCCAGATTGCTACAGATGATGATGGTAAGGAAGTAGCCACCCGGCCGGTAACCGGGTGGAGAATTTGCATAGATTATAGGAAGTTAAATGCTGCAACTTCGATGGACCACTTCCCATTACCATTTATTGATCAGATTGTGGAAAAGCTCGCATTTCAGAAATATTACTGTTTTCTTGATGGATATTCAGGTTATAATCAGATTGCTATTCACCCTGATGATCAACAAAAGACTAAGTTTACCTGTCCCTATGGCACCTTCGCATTTAGGCGAATGCCATTCAGATTGTGTAATGCCCCGGCCACCTTTCAAAGGTGTATGATGAGTATCTTTTCAGATATGTTACGGGAGTCTTTGGAGATTTTTATGGATGATTTTTTTATCTTCGGCACATCTTTTGAAGCCTGTTTGGAACAATTGTCTCGAGTGCTAAAAAGATGTGTTGAAACAAACCTGGTATTGAGTTGGGAAAAGAGACACTTCATGGTTCAAGGGCTATCGTGTTGGGACATGTTGTCTGGAGTAAGGGATTGAGGTAGACCATGCAAAAATTCAAGTGATTTCAACTTTACCCGCCCCCATGAGTGTAAAAGGTGTTCGTTCCTTTCTTGGACACGCTCGTTTTTACAGATGGTTCATTAAAAACTTTTCAGTAATCACTAAACCGTTATGTAACCTTTTGTTAAAAGATGTCCCGTTAGTGTTTCATAAACATTGTAAAAGATCTTTTAAGACATTAAAACAAAAGTTAGTTGAAGCACCTATCCTACAATCCCCTGATTGGTCACATCCTTTTGAAATAATATGTGATGCTAGTGACTATGCAGCAGGTGCAGTATTGGGGCAGAGAGTTGACAAGAAACTAGTGGCGATCTACTATGCGAGCAAGACACTCGCGAATGATCAGTTGAATTACACTACCACTAAGAAGGAACTTCTTGCTATTGTCTATGCTTTAGACAAATTTTGATCTTACATTTGTGGTAGCAAAGTAATTATTTTTTCTGATCACTCTGCAATTAGTTACCTCGTGGAGAAAAAGGATGCGAAGCCAAGACTTATTAGATGGATCCTTTTATTGCAAGAATTCGATTTGGAGATTCGCGATAAGAAAGGGTGTGAGAACGTAGTTGCAGACCACCTGTCACGGGTGGTGAATGAGATTGAAGGACCTGAACATGATATTCTGGAAACTTTTCCAGATGAGCATTTATTAACTATTGATACTCAACCATGGTTTGCGAATTTTGCTAATTATGATCATTCGGGTATCATTCCGGATCATTTGTCGAGACCTAGGAAGGCACACTTTTTGTCGCAAGCAAAGCAGTACATATGGGACGAGCCAGATCTGTTTAAGGTTGGAGCGGATCAAATTATTCGCAAGTGTGTGGAAGACGAGGAGATTCCATCGGTTTTATCCATGGTGCATGAGTCAGCGTGTGACGGACATTTCAGCGGACAGAAAACGGCACCAAAAGTGCTATCATGCGGACTATATTGGCCTATAGTGTTCAGGGATTCTTTTGAATATGCGAAAAATTGTTTACGATGTCAACAATGGGTAGCATTACGAAGCGGGATGAGATGCCCCTACAGCCAATCCTTGTTGTCGATATCTTCGACGTATGGGGAATTGACTTTATGGGCCCATTTTTGAATTCGTTTGGAAATCTCTACATATTGGTGGCAGTGGATTACGTATCTAAATAGGTTGAGGCCATTGTCACCAAGACAAATGACCATAAGGTTGTTTGCAAGTTCGTTCAATCGAACATTTTTTCGAGATTTGGTGTCCGTGTGATCATACGTGATGGGGGATCTCATTTCAAAAATTTAATTTTGGCAAACTCCTTAAGAGATATGGTGTCAACCATCGAATTGCCACCCCGTATCATCCTCAAACGAGTGGGCAAGTCAAGGTCTCTAATCGGAAAATCAAAGAAATTCTACAAAAAACTGTGCGTACTGACCTCAAGGATTGGTCCAATAAATTGGATGATGCTTTGTGGGCATATCGTACGCCCTACAAAACACCGATTGGAACGACACCATATCAATTGGTCTATGGAAAAGGATGTCATTTACCGATCGAAATTGAACACCGTGCATTTTGGGCAGTTAAACAGGTTAACATTGATTATGATACTGCAGGTAAGGAGAGACAGTTGACATTGGGAGAACTTGAAGAGTTTGAAACGAGGCTTATGAGTGCGTTGCAACATACAAAGACAAGATGAAGAAGGTACACGATGCGAAGAGCAGGCCGAAAGTGTTTGAGGTTGGTCAGTTGGTTTGGCTGTACAATTCCAGGTTGAAATTGTTCCTGGGAAGCTGGAGAGCAAGTGGTCAGGACCCTATCATGTGACCAAGGTAGGCACGCATGGATATGTTGAAATCGAGGATTTCGATGACCATATTCGTCAGATGGTAAATGGACATAGACTGAAGCCATATTACAATGCGTGAGAGATTAATGGTCTTGGTAAGAATGTGGAGGTGCTGTACCTGAGCACCGTCTATGTGGAGGACGAATGAATCACAGGTACGATTTGGCTGAAGATCTAAAGCTTAGCGCTCTTAGGAGGCAACCTAAGGTTTGTACCTTTCTTTGTGTTTTTTTTAGTTAATTAGTTTTTTTTACGAGTTAACGATATTCACTGTGCTTTTGTTCAAGTGTGGGGAAGTTTGAGGGGTTTGGTTAGTTCTAAGTTCAATTGAGGGCAATGCCCATTTGTTTGGGGGGTAGAACCATGAATTTTGAGCTCCGAAAAATTGTTTTTTCGATGAATTATGGATATTTTCGAGTATTTTCGGTATGTTTTCGGAGTGTTTCAGGGATATGAGATGATTAAGAAAAGAAATATCATGAAAAGAGGAGCCCCAGGTACGTGTTTAGTGAGAATTTATCATAAAAAACCCGTTTTGGGGGGTAAGGGAGATGAAAAAAATGAAAAACCAAAAATTTTTCTAAGGCATGGAACCCAAAAATTGGGCACAACTTCTGGAAAAATGGTTCCCAGACGCCACGCGACAGGATACTAGGTATCCCACGCGACGCGCCTGGGATAAAAGTCAAAAAGTCAAATTAACCCTCCCTCGCGCCACGCGAGGGAGTCCCTGATGCCTGTCGTGACGCGCGGGGGTAGCCCCCATCAGATCAGTGTTTTAAAAAACGTGAACAACTCACTTTTTCCTAAAAAAACCTTTTTATCACTTCCCCTTTCTTCCTCATGAACCGTAACCGTAAAACCCTTTCGTTACATCTCAAATCCAACCTTTTTCACCACAAATCTTTTCGCTAATCTCTATACATCCACCCTAAAACCTGATTCTTCCACCACCATTTCCGGAGTTGTCTCTACCAGTCACCATCTCCGGTCAAGCTTGGAATTTTGTTCAAGGTTTTGGTATTTTTCAAGTTCTTGTCCCGAATCAGGTATGAAAGCTTAAATTTTTATGTGTTCACGTGATTGTTTATGCTTGATTGTTGAGTTGGGATGAGTATTATATTTGGGGGTTTCATAGGTGTTAATGGTAGTCATTCAAAGAGCATGTGGTGTGAAGTTGATGATGTTATGAGCATAGAACTAGGTGGAATCTAGGAATAGATTATGATCTTTAAGGTTTGACATTAGTTTGGGTGTCGTGAATGAGTTCGAATGCATTGTTAGTTGATGTAAGAATGACGAAATTTGTTTGATGGGCTGTTTTTAGGTTGTAAGTTAGAAGTTTAACATGGTGAAGTGAAAGAAGTTCACTAGGATGTCGAGTTAGTTGTCGATTTTGTGATGTGTGGTACGTTAGGGATTAGGTTGATGAATGTTTGTGAGAGCGTTAGAGGTAAGAAGGAAGCATGTTTAGGCTAGGTTGGAAAGGTGAGTGGTACTAGAAGCAAGAGATTTTGTTGTGTGTTGTTCGGTCACTTGTGGGAGCTTTGGAACTAGAGGAAAAGGTTAGGCGGTTTTAGGATGGTTATGAGCAAAGTAGCACCGGTTGGTTAGTCGAAACTCGTTAGTATATATATATATATATATATATATATATATTAAAGAAAATAATCAAAAAAATTATAAAAAGTTTTCTACGTCGTTCCGGATGTTGTTGCAGGTCATTGATGCATGTTAGACACGTTAAAATGAGTTTTTCAAATTTCAGTTGGTTCGTTCGTACTCAATCTCCATTCGAGCAGGTCAACCGAATCACATAAGTCGGCATGCATTATTTGAGCGTATTAATGATTGTTTCGTTGTGAACTTGTTAACCGCAAATGAAATGCTATACGGTTACAAGTGTCATATGGGGGTTACTAATTTTGAATTGTTTTTGTCGTGCAGCATGTCAAGTGAAGGTTTAAGTCAGTCTGGTAGCAAGAAGAGGAAGCGTATTCGAGCACGAATTCAGTACAATGGGCCAGAGGAACGTCCACTTCTAGAAACACCATTAGTACCATTGGCGCAAAGGGTTTTATGGGAGCATACTTTGCTTGACTTTTTGATAGGTAGTACGGAGTATGATAGGCGTGAGAAGTTTTGTAGGATGAAGTTGTATAAACACCGTACTTTTAACTAGGATATGTTGGATGCTATGGGTCAGAGGCAGAGGATGGAAGAGTTTTTGGGTCCTAAATGGTTAATGGCCTTGAGATGTGCGGAGCCACAGTATGCGGAGTTAACTGTGGAGCTTCATTCCACTTTTAGGCATGATGCGGATAGGTATGTTGAGCCGGACTCATTATCGTTCAGTTTTGGTAGGCAGCAGTATGTTTTGAGTGTAGAGCAGTTTGCTAGGGCTGTTGGGTTTTATGCTCCGGGCGAGCGTTTCCAGCAGGCATTAAGGGGTTCGACTAAGAAGTTAGATTATAGGCATGATTGGGTATTGGAGAGCGGGTTACAAACTTTTTTGGGAACCATTGCTGATAGTGTTTGGTCGACTGATGCGATTGAGTCATCGATTAGGGATCCGATTTTGAGGTATGTCCACAGGATTTTGGCGTACATGTTGGTTGCTAGGAAGAGTGGTACTGACAAAGTGAATATGACAAACTTGTTTTGTTTGTATTGTTTGGTGACGGGAAAGGAAGCCAACTTGGCTACAGTATTACTATCTCAGTTTGCGAAGGGTAGGAGGTCAGGTGCTGATACGCAGTTGGGATTGGGTCCATATGTTACTAGGTTGGCGATGCATTGTGATGTGTTTAATAGGTATCCAGAGGTGCATCTTACTCCAGGGCCGGCCACTGTGCCGTTTAGTGTGGATACTTTGAAGCAGGCAAATGTGATCGAGTGGGATGAATTGGTGCATTGGAAGCCGGTGAAAGTGTCACCACAGGTATTGTCACCAGGAGGTACCCCTGCAGCGGAGGCTATGCAGGCAGGGTATCGTACGTTGAGACAAGCTGTAGTTCCCCGACTTGAGCGTCCACGACCCCCGTATCCGTTGAGGCCACCTAGGCTTGATCCATTGACGTTAGAAAATGTTTATGATACTATGGTTGATGGTTTTGAGATGCAGACGAGTATGCTGAGGTACATGATGGAGCAGCAGCATATTGGTATTCCTGATTGGTTTTCGCCACAACATTTTCCTCAGCCAGGTTGGGGAGCTCCGCTAGGTGGTGCGGATGTGCAGATGGGAGATGCTCCAGGAGGTGGTGATGACTCAGGGGAGGAGTAGCTATTGGATGTGGTAGCCGCCGGTAATTTTGGGTTGTGATGTACTTTTTCTCTTTATTTTGTTTTTATTTAGATATTTATGGTCTGTACTAAACTTAATACTAACGGATATGGTAGAAACTGTACGGGGTAAACCGGTTGGGCTTTTATATCTATATATTATAGTTGTAATGTTTATGTTGGTGTAGATAGAATCTGAGTAGTCAGTGCATGTGTGTGAGTCGGAATTTATGGCGAGCATGTTGGATGAGAGGCATGGAACTAGACTGACGCAGAGCAACAAAGGAAATCAGGGGAGTCTATTCCATTTTTGTTGTATTTTTTTTTTGTTAATTTTGTTTAGTTTCTCGCTCCATTGAGGACAATGAAGGAAATAAGTGTGGGGAGGGTAAACTAGTGTCTAGTTTAGTGTCATCGTGTCATAGTGTCATAGTTATTTCATTAGAGTCATTTTTGAGTTTCTTGAAGTCTGAAAAAAATTGAAAATGTCCCACGAGAGGTTTTTGCACAAAATGGAAAATGATAGGTATAATTAGATTGTTGGCATTTGATTATTATATATATGAGATAATGAATGGTCGGTCATACGTATAATTTGGGATGTGTGGGTAGGCCCAGCCAGTTGAAGGGTTCCTTAAGATCGATATGAAAATACGTAAAATTAGGAGTCTAGTGGGTACCCACCTTAGGAGCTGTGACAAAGCTGAAACTATGGAAAGCATAAGAGGTACGTCATAAATAAAAAACTTTATAAAATTTTCCAATTAAATTGCCCACATTTGTTTCTTTTTGTGAAAACAAATCCGAAACAAGGTGGCGCCCGAAAAAACCATTCCATTCATCCATTTGAGTTGTATGTTGAAAGAAAAAAATGAAAAACAAAGCCTATGGTATTGTCGCAGGGATGGCGACTCATGCGGTATATACCCTCTAGGTGGAGTTAAAAAATATGTGAGGTTTATGGCGTTAACCATGGGGATGGTGACTCGTGTGGGGTATGTCCGCTAAACTGATCGTAGAGAAAAGCATATAAAGCTCACAATATCATCCATCTATCCATCACAAAGTTTAATCGGAATAATATAAGGGTTTTTTATATAAGATGGTAGATTATTATCGTTTAACCTTATAAGCTTGAAGTGGGAATAGGTGGCGTTGTAGTCTTTTGAGAGTGGGATCTATGGATAACTATTAATTATTTGAACTTAAATGAATTGTGAATAAGGGCTTGGAAGCTGGCGGTTGGGTTTACATGGATCATATACCTACAATCGTGGTTAGCGTATGGTTAGACTTGTTAATAAAATAATTGAACATATTGAATGCCGATGTGTCTGATTGTGATTCCATTGCAAAAAAAAATTCGGGACGAAAAAAGATAAGTGTGGGGATGTGATGTGCGGGTCTTACATTGCAATATTTTGTGTGGTTTGAGTTGGATTTAGATGTTTAAAAGTGGTTATTTGGTTTGATAGTGGTATTTACTGAGTATCGGGTTTTGCAGGATTAAGAGGTTAAATATAACGAGAAATTGGAGGTGGAAGAGAAGGTGGAAGGAGAAAATGCCAGGAGGTAGTCCCCTGCGCCACGCGGGGGAGGTATGCTTAGCCGCCGCGACGTGCGACAGAGGGTTACATCAAGTCGGTTTTGACCGATCAGGCGACACGCGCCAAACGTTGGTGACTCTCCCGCAACGCGCGAGAGAGGTTAATTACGCATAAAGTATAAAAATCGATTTAAAACATATTTGAGGGGGATTCTGAGACCTAGCAGCCGTTTTTACGAACTCATGAGCAATTAGAGGCGAATTTGCAAGGGTTTTCCTATCTTTCAAGTTGTTCATTTATGTTTAATCGATTCTCGAAGATTATTGAAGCCGTGATGACTACTTTCGCCCGGATGAACGATTAGTTTGTTTTGCATTAGACTTTGTTTACGGATTCTTTTAAACTAGTAAAGCTTGACCACTTGTGTTGGGTTATTGGTAAACGTTTCTTGTGTTTGAATTACTTGTCGTTTATTAAGCGTATTGGCAACTTCCTTGCGTTGTTAGCGGGTTGGTAAATTGGTGGGTAGTTGACACAAACAAACGGATTATTAGGTTGCATAGTGAATCTTAAAAACTAGCCCTATTAACTAATCAAATTCATTAATTCCGATGCCATGTCTATGTGGTGTTTTAAATCAGTAAACAAGTTTTTATGTTAAACGGGTAATTGGGATTCTGGGTGGAAGTTACTTTTTCTCATCTTGATCACAACCTTATTAATTAGTTTTTGTGTTTTTGCAATCAAATTCATCAAACCCCCAATTTAGATAATTTAGTTCTTAGATATAAACACGACATTAACCACAAATTCCCCATCGATTCCCTACTTACGCTATCTACGTAGTTTAATTAGGTTTTTGATTGACCCTTACGATAGTCATCACTATCAATAACCATCAGTTTGGTCAAGCAAAACAAATAAAAGTCATTTGCAAATGTAATTTGCTTGGTCAAGCAAAACAAATAAAAGAACGAGTCACATGAATAAAGACTTTGGTTTTATTCATATATTATTATTACACATGTATATCACAATATACTTTAGCTTATTCTTACACATGTGTATCACAATACATTTTTGCTTATTCTTACTATAAAGGCAAGATCAGAGAAGACATTTTTTTGAGGGTGGCGGGTTGTTTGAAACACTATGTCATTAACATCAAGGAAGGATTACATCTTCATTGTTCAATATTGTATATTGGTTCCAATATCCCTTAAGAAATGCTTTGCAAATTTCTTGCCAGCACTTGCTATCTGGATTTGCAGTTTCCAGCTTTGACCTTGCAGCATTTGCTAGTTCAGTCTGTAATTTTATGTTCAATGCTAATCAGTTTTGTTAATCAAGAGATCGCGATTGAGTTGAGGTAAATGAACAAGCAGCTTGAGATGAGTTACATACCTCAATGGATTCTTGATTGAGAAGGCGGTCTATAAGATTGTTTAAAATGTCTTTTGGTTACTCCAGATGGCCTTGAATCCCTAGAATATACTCCCCAATTGTGAACATTTCAACTCCTGTTTTATCGGAGAATGCTATCACTTCTGCTCCTGTTGGCACCTCCCACACCTGCGCTAATTCATATAATATGGCATAAGTTCCTTTACCATGATGTGGGTGCATGAGGGCAATCATTAGCGTTTTTAGGAGTTTCTAGCAAGTTCTTGAACTTTTTTTCGTCGGAGTCAGTTTGTCAAAGAAGCACACTCAATTGGAGTATACTGATCAACCAGTGGCGAAGCTTGACCCGAATGACGGGGGGTCGAAAACGTATATATCCAAAAATTTCTATAGAACCGGGGGGTCGAAAACGTATATACCCAAAAATTTCTATATGAAAACTACATATCAAACACCACTGAGCGAAAAGTTCGGGGGGTCGGGCGCCCCCCGGCCCTCCACAAAGCTACGCCCCTGTGATCAACGGAACAGACTCATTTTTTTTTAATTTTCCCATGTTAGACTATTCGAGAAGTTCGCTTACCACGTGAATATCTAGTGTTAGGTTTTTACGAGTCACTACACAAGGTAGAGAATTGGCTAAAAACCATAACAATTTCAAAAATCTACTAGAAATACTTTGCTAAAATGCCCACAAATCAAATAATTCTAGGGTATATGTGATTTATGGAAAAGATCAAACAAAACTCGATCAACTGGATTCGCTAAAATGCTTGATCGTCTTAGACAAGACGACCAACCTTTTCAACTGATTTTTTAAAGTGAGAGAGAGAGACCTCATCTTGGTGGCACTCAATGATGGTGAGAGCTGGGGGTGTCTCAACCAAAGTTTCCAGAAAGCTGCAAGGGGAGAAATCTTTGACAATGTTCACTTTCCTTAGGCCAATGTCCCAACCACTATTTGATTTTCCAACCTTTCCACCTAAAGCCCTACACAAAACCTATTTAACACAAAAACATAATCAAGTTAGTTCATCATCATTAGTCTCGTACTCTCGTAGGTTTTAGGATACAAGATTCATCCTTAATTAATTACTTGATTTAAAAAGCAATATAAAAGGAAGCTAATGCTCGATTGGACCATTGGCATCGATTTATTTTCCTATAACATAATGTTCTACAAATGAATTATAAATATAGAATCTTTTATTATGTTTAGATGTATTCTTATTGGCATTGCCCGTACAACTGGTCTTTTCTCTCCTCCTTTTAGGTTTTTCTTTGTTTTAATGTAATTTGGCAACTTTTCAGGTTTTTCAATGTTAAAGGGAAAACATTTAAAAAAATAAATAAATAAAATAACACACCATTTTTGGGAAAATATACAAATGGAAATTTTGGTATTTACCAATACAAAATACACATAAGTTGATAATTAGCCCAAATAGTTACAAAATTAATAACATTATCGATTTTTTTTAATTATTTTGTAGGAGAAAGATCTCATCTTATCCAAAGAAGGTGTATTTTAAATTTAGAGTAAATCGCGGTTTTGGTCCCTATGGTTTAATGTTTATTGTTATATCTTACAAAATTCAATAGTCTTGCAACTAATATATTTCAGTTTTACTCTTTAGTAGAGAGAATTTATTTCTTTGTAACTAATATATTTCAGTTTTACTCGTTAATAGAGAGAATATATATTTCGTTGTGCCAATTTTGACAACAACTGGTTGAGACTTGAGAGCAATATGGACAACTACCAAACCGCACAAAAATGAATTTTTCAATATCTTAGGATATTTCTTTTAACAACTATGATTACTTTGTTTTTCTAATTTAAATTACTAGTACTTAATAAATGTCAAGTTTAAATTACCAAAATACCTCTCACATGCCTCTCAATTGATTAACATTTAACATGAAGGTGGATGGAGTTAGTCTGTTAGACTTAAATTGCAATAAAATAGAAACATTTGTATGTAAATTGCAAGACTTTTGGTTTTTGTAAGATATAGCAATAAGCACTAAACCACAAGGATCAAAACCGCAATTTACTCTTAGATTTAAAATTATCACGGAGATCGTCTCTGGTCAATTATGAGAACTATGTTTCTCAAACAATAATTAAGACAGTTAATTAAAAAACTAGTATACAAAAACTGATATAATATTAACACAAATAATTATTTGAGTTTTGGCACTTAGCTAGACGTGGCAACCAAAACTTATAAAAACATAAGATTAGAGTTAATTAATTAACAACCCAAATAAGAAAAAGCTTTATCATTTGCTTTCAGAAAAATTGTAGTCCAGGTTTTGTAAAACATAACAATTTTGCCATGAAAGAAATATTGATCAATTTATGATGCAAAAATTCTAGTGGCCAGGAAATGTCGCATTTTTTTGGTTAGAGAAGAAATACTAATGGGACCTCTTTCAGAATCTCCATATATCGTGGATATCCATAAGGTGACAGGAATAAAATGGAAAATTAGATTCCTGGCTAAAGATAATTAAAGATACTCAATTCAAGTGTTGCGAATAAAATGAAAAATATGATGATATCTTGGTACTCAATTCAAGTGTTGCGAATATATTTTAGTTAAAGATGATATATTCGATGTTATAATGTTATATAAGGTTATATTCCATTTGTTATATGAAGTTTCTTAGAATTTGGATCACTGAACCATTTCTAAGGTATGGAGAAAAGGTATCTCTAATATTAAAACCAAGTTACATGATTAAAGATACCTGGTGGCCAAAGCAAATGCCAAGGACTTTCTTTTGCATGGAATATAGGGTTTGCAAAAGATGACAAAGATCAAGAATCCAATTGTCATCTCCATATGCATCATAAGGGCTTCCACTCACAACAAACCCATCATAGTTTTGAAGCTCATTCATGTCAGGGACTCTCCATCTACAACGCGGTACATATCCCACTTCTCTTCTTGTTCTTCTTCGTCACCGAAAGCCGCAACAAACACATGAAAATACCCTCCGTACACCTTCTTCACATATTCTGAGTCTCTTGCTGCTAACAGTAATGCATACCTTCTCTTGGATTCATTTTCTATCCCCATTTCAGTGCGTTTTTAGTGTGTAGAGAATGAATGCTTTTATATTTTAAGTAGTTTGGTGTTTAACAAAGGATGTGCTGCTTTTATGTAGAACATAGAGAATAAAAACATAGATTCCACATGCATAAATAAAGACTAAAGAGTGCCATATAAGTCAGCGTGAATGCGATAATATAATTTAATGGGGTGGGAATCAAAGATGACATAAGAAAGCTTAGGTAAAACCCTTTCGGTCAGCAATTGACTTGAAAAACCAAGTTACGGTGAAGACAACATGGTAGATTTTGTGTCACGTTGTAGATCTTTGGTAACCCAAAACATAAGGTATACCAAAGACTTTTTTTTTTTTGACATGAATGTTTAGGAATTAAGAATATTGAACATAAGCTTAGGAAAACATGATAGATTTTGTGTCACTTTATAGATCTTTGGTAACCCAAAATATAAGGTATATATATGAAAGGCGAGTGCACCTTGTTTAGATAATATCTTGACAAATCATGATAGGCGAGTGCACCTTGCTTAGGAATAGGAGATGCCATAGCATGTAAGAATTAGTTATTGCGTGTGTGCTAGTGTAAGGTAACTTGGCTTAAATCCTAATTGAATGTGCCAATGTCCACCTACCTTATGGCTATATTGTACGAGTTATAGCAGCATGTAAGAAAAAGTTAAGTTAGGATAAAATCAACTTTGAATCAGCATTGTTATGGAGCACCAACTCAAATACAATAAGAATAGTAACCCCATTTAGTTCACTTATTGCAATGCTTGGGTGATTTGACATTCATGTGACTAACTTTATTAATTCCTAACTGTTAAGCTAAAAAAATTAATAACATTAATTAAATTAAAATCTATAAATAAGTAACAATATTTAGCTTTGTAGGTTATACTATAAGATTTTGGTGTTTTTCAAAAAAAAAAAAAAAAAAAAAAACTTGATTTTCTACTTATAACCCAAAGATTTTTTACTTTTTACAATTTTAACCCCACACAATTTGTTTGTTTTTAAATTTTAACCAAAACCTTTTCGTTATTTGCAATTTAACCTCACAACTTTTTTATATTTAACTTTTGTCATTTATACTTTTCATCTTTCATAAGGTTGTCCTATAAGCTTTGGATGTTTTTCAAAAAAAAAAAAAACTTGATTTTCTACAAATAACCCAAAGGTTTTTACTTTTTGCAATTTTAACCCCACACAATTTGTTTTTTTTTTTTAATTTTAACCAAAAACTTTTCATTATTTTCAATTTAATCTCACAACTTTTTACGTTTAACTTTTGTCTCTTATGCTTTTCATCTTTCATAATATTCATTTTACGTTTCGTTCTAAATTTTTCGAGTTAGTACGACCCAACGTACGTGCGTATTTCAACATTTTTATGTTTAGTTCAAAATTTTGCGAGTTAACATGGTGCAACATGCATATGTGGTTCAACGTTTTTACGTCTATGTTTACTGTTTGACAACTTCGTCGCAACACGCACGTCCTACGTCGACTCAATGTTGGCTGTCGTTGGTAGTGGTGTGACATTGATACTATTTGGCATGTTCATTATTTGCAATTTAACCTCACAACTTTTTTATATTTAACTTTTGTCATTTATACTTTTCATCTTTCATAAGGTTGTCCTATAAGCTTTGGATGTTTTTCAAAAAAAAAAAAAACTTGATTTTCTACACATAACCCAAAGGTTTTTACTTTTTGCAATTTTAACCCCACACAATTTGTTTTTTTTTTTAATTTTAACCAAAAACTTTTCATTATTTTCAATTTAATCTCACAACTTTTTACGTTTAACTTTTGTCTCTTATACTTTTCATCTTTCATAATATTCATTTTACGTTTCGTTCTAAATTTTTCGAGTTAGTACGACCCAACGTACGTGCGTATTTCAACATTTTTATGTTTAGTTCAAAATTTTGCGAGTTAACATGGTGCAACATGCATATGTGGTTCAACGTTTTTACGTCTATTTTTACTGTTTGACAGCTTCGTCGCAACACGCACGTCCTACGTCGACTCAATGTTGGTGGTCGTTGGTAGTGGTGTGACATTGGTACTATTTGGCATGTTCATCCAAACCGGCCAAAGAAAGAAGTCACAAGAAAAAACGGATGAAGAGAAAGCACTTTCGACCGCTCAACAAACACAAATAAAGTGGACGCCTCAAGAAGAAACTACTTTGACAAGATGTTATATCGACGAATCGCAAAATCCGATTCATGGTATTTTTATAACAATAATATTGTGTTCAGTTTTATTATAATTTTTTTATAATGGCTAAAAAATTTTTAGAATAGGGAATTCACGACACTGCAAAGATTTTAGGGATTCTATAAAGAAATTATTACATACGCAAATGCAAAACGCGTAATTGTATCGTGAAAATGATAGCCTCTCATCCAAGTGGGGTGACATAAATACACGCGTCATCGCGTCTAATGGTTGTTTCCATAAGGCGAAGAACTCGCCAAGGAGCGGTGAAACCGAGGCCGACTTTATCAAGAATACTATGGTATCATACAGAGAAAACAAGAAGTACAAGTTCAAGTACATGCATTGTTGGGATGTATGTAGGTACGCTTCTAAATGGGCGAGAGTCCCTACTGCTAGCGAATCAACCTCATCCAGAAGGGCAAGAACACCCTCACCCCAAGCTCAGTCCGATGCTCGTGATCAAGAGCTTGATCTTAATTTGGATGATTTTGATGATTCTCCTTCTCGCCCACCGGTAGAGATACCTCCAAAAGCGGATTCAAAGAGCTAGATCGGGTTCGGCAAGGTTCGACGTCTGCTTCGGCCCCTAGTTCGGCCTCGGGTAAAGGGTTGTACACCGACCGGTTGGAAGAAATTTGGACGAAAATTGACACATTCAATTTCATCTAACAATAAAGGATCGAGATGAGGAAAATATCCATGCGTCGTTCGACAGAAAGGCATCTCAAATACAAAAACTTAATGATATATAGTTTTAATTTTGAAACAAGAACTCTTGAAAAAAATATAGCATAGAGAAATCATGAAGTTTTAATTTTTGTTTATTTTATGTTGTTTTTTTTTTTAATTTTATGTAGTTTTTAAAAATATTAATGCAATCTTCTATTTTCGTTAGTGTGTTAATTTAATTAAATGAAATTTTAAATAGTTAAAACAAAAAAATTGGAAAATCCACATGCCTTGCCATGCCTGCCGGAGCCTCCCCACCCCACACCCCTTATTTTCAAGAATTACCTTATGGAGCCCATATAGCCACGTGTCAAGCAATGCCCCCAACCCAAGGCCTCCACACCCCGCCATCTAATTATTGTCCACCTTAGAGATTTGGTACTCCATGGAATCGTAATGTGAAAGATGAAAAAGTTACAAAGTGGAATAGAGTGAATCTATGATTTTTTTTTTGTGACAACCTTAGACTAAAATGACAACTACTAGTAACAAATTCTACGATAACTATTCCAAAATTTCCTTTCAACCTAGAACTTCGCATCAACGTGTAGCTTGACCAACGAGTATCAAACTGTGAGGACAACAACAACCCTTTGGCAAGGAGCTCAACAATATGAACAATAACTAAAACATATCAAACTTTGAGACCATGTTCTAACACCATATGTGATGGTTTGTGCGTAGAACTCATCATACTCAAGTCCTTCAGCGCAATGCGCCCCTGGAAATGATGATGTATGTTGAAATAATGATGATGTATGTTGAAATAATGACATCAACTAATAGAAGAACATTAAGTAACCGAATCTCATTAATAAACAAACCTCTTAGGGCTTACTTAAGTCTATAGGGTATCCCACTTGATAGAGGCACATGCCTCTTAAAAGGTCTCAGGTTCAAATCTGGGCAAGAGGGAAGGTTTCATATTGCTGAGTCAGGGTCTCCCCTTTAACATGAGTGAAGGTTTCATATTGTTGGTTAAGTATTTCTCGAGTATTCTCGATAACATCCTCTGTTCCACCAAATTGTTCCTTCAATGCATCCCACAACTCTTTGGCATTGTTACAACGTAGCATGCCAACATAGATATTTTTTGGCAGAGCCATAGCCACGATACTAAAGGCTTTCGCATCTAGGTCGAATTTTTGATAATATTGCTTAAAATAATTCTCTGGCTTCTTTGGCTCAAATACATTTGAGTTCTCGGCACTTGGTACCATTGGAATATGTGGTCCAAGGACAACAGACTTCCAACACCCTGTATTTTGCTGAGCAAGTATATGCCACATCCTACGTTGCCAGATGTTAATTTCTGATTTGACAAGTATAGGTGGTTTATTACCGAAGCCAATGTTGTGTGGTTCATTTTTTTCCATTTTCTCTTGTTCTTTATTAGGAAAAACAGGATATGTGATAAAGACTAATTAGTTATTCACTATACAACTCTGACCTACAAACAGTATTAGATCTTTGTAGAGCTGATCTTTGTATGTTAAACTGATTGTGGAATCGAGTTTAACTTGACCAAGCTCTGATACCAATTGTTAGGTCCGAGTATTCAATGTTTGTGATTATAAAACAGTTTAAGCTCTAAACAATATTGAATTGTATAACAAAAGATAAATAATCACAAATCAGAAGTCATCATCAATGATTGTTTTTCAATTATAATCCAATTATTACAAATGTTTTACAAAAGGTTGACTCTACAGACTCCCCCAAGCCAATCACTTAACAAATTTGTTCGTACAAGTGAAAAGGTGATGTGTGTGACAAATAGATTACTAACGGTGTGATCTGTTTATACTAAGTATGAAAGCTTTGTTTGTGATTGGCTAACATCACCCTGATAGTGACATCTAACATTCCTAACAGAAAAGTTTCCACAGATGTTGCAGACATCTGTGCAAATCTTATCATCTATTCTAACTAGTCTAAACACTGATAAACAAATATTGTTACATTGAGAAACCGCTGTTAGAGCTATCCTCTATTGCCATGATTCCAAACATATATTTGGCTAGACAGATGTTTTGTCATCTTCATCATACCTTTGGCTTTAATAGACTTTAGCCTTCAATAGATGTTGTTTCTTCTTAAACAACAGTTCCAAGGTTTGATCAGATGTTCAAGATTCACTATCTTTGGAGAGATATTGGTTCAAAATTTTGTTTATTTCTTGCTCAGTTGATCATGTTTTGGCTTTTGAATATCATTTGTTCTTTTGTAGGTCCAAGACTTGTTCACTTCTCCATTAAACTTCTCAATTCCGGCATCTTTCATTTATGTAATCAATAGGTAAACCTATTGATCTGAGTTTCCAAGGTTTCACCCATCATATGATGAAACCCGTTAAATCTTTGTATGAACAAATCACTTACAAAATACATTTTAAATCAAAGACTGTCAATAAGATTTGAAACCCCTAAATCAACTAGTAAACCGAGAACAAACACACTCCAAGAAATACAAGATAGTCTAGGAACCTGTGAGCTTACTGACTTAAAAAAATGACCTGACTGGTAGCTAGCTTAACTAATTCACGACCGTGTGTACTTGTTTAGCCGTTTGATTCCTTATTCATGATTCGACTTATTTAGACGTGCTATTATGGACCATGGTTGCTTCTTATAATTTATCTCAAAATCTATCAAACCTTGTCATAATAATAATTTAGTTTTATTTATTTACTTAACAATAATTTTTTGCCTGTTATTTACCTATTCTTATTATTATTTTGTTTTGTTTTGTATTTCTATACAACAAAACCCTTAACTAATTTTTAAACAAAAACAACCTTGCACACACTTCGATGCCTTCTCTTCTCTTATGCTAACACCCCTAACCCTAATTTAAAAAAAACTTCAGCCGCAAACTTTAGCACAACCTCATACAACAAGCCCTAAATCTTAGTTCACAATTCAGTCGCCACTATCTCTCTCCGTAATTCTGAAACTAGTTAATGGTAGTGATGGCGGTGAAAAGGGTGGTTATGAAGGTGAATGGTAACTGTCTGTGGTGGCAATGAGGTGTTAGTTATGATGGTTCTGATGACGGTTTCAAGTGGTAGTGAATGATGGTTATGAAGACGGTTGCAGTTACGGTGGTACGTTTGTTGAGGTAGCGGAGTGGTGGTTCCCGGAGGTGGGAGTTAAGGTGAGTATTGGAAGTGGTTTGAGGTAATGCGATGTTTAACAGAGGTTTATGGTATTGGTTCATGTGGTAGTGAAGACCGGTGTGAAGGTTGTTTGTTCAAGTTGGTTGTGGAGGTGTTACGAGGGTAAAGATATGGTTCTCAGTGGTAGAGTAATAGTGGATACCGTTAGTGCTAAGGCTCTGTTGATAGTGGTTAGGGCGTTGGAAAAAGATGAACGAGGGTGTAGAATGTGCGTACGACGATGGTGGTCGGGGGTGGTTGTCTGGTTAGGTATAAGCGGATGTCAGGGATTATCAACGGTGGCGAAGATTTGCTTGTGAAGAGATCGGTAAACACTTGTATATCGCAAACACCTTGATTCAGAACCGGCAAACACAAATAATATCGAAAACAACTGTGAACCCGCAAACATCACTTCTCCTCACAAACGAAGGAACTCGAATACATGTGAATAACCCAAAATGACTTAACAATCTCACACACAAGCTTAACTCGAGAACATGAAGTAACTTGAAAACAGACACTATCCCGCAAATAGTGAGCTCTAGAAACTCAGCCCGCAAACCATTAGTCTTCGAAAACAATGGATTCCGGGAACTCCTAAACTCAAGAACCCCTTTGTAAATTCTTGACCACCTCGAGAACCTTTTGATCTTGAAAACTAATTCCGAAAATACCAAGACTTAGAGAACAAGCTATGTTAAACTTAATCCCAAAAATCTTGGGATTTCCAATTTTTTGAAAGTTCAAAAGAATTTTTTTATCATAAATTTTATATAGAAACTTGAAGATCTCCTAAATCTTTTTGGTTTTTTGGTCTTATCTTCAAATCTCTAAGAACTTCCAACAATTTGATGAAGATAAAAAGGAAATTCAACCAATTTCGTCGATAAACAATGCTTTAATCATGAAGAACACATTGAATATATTCTTTTGTTTTCTTCAAATTTTCAGCAAAATTTCACCTAAAAATCCTACAACACAATTATTAAAACACAAAACAATAACCAATAACTTTAGAGTAATCCAAGTTTTGACCAAAATAATTTTCAAACAAGGTTGAATCCTCCCAAACAGTCTACAGTCTTCAGAAACAAATCGGAAAAGTACGAACCTAGCAAGAAACCTTATGTTTTTTCGCAAATCCTGAATCTTGATATCAAAATCAAGCCTATTGAAAGTTTCAATGGCTTTGATACCACTTGTAAGTCTCAAATCATATGGATCTCTAACACGATATTAAGAAACTAAAATCAAATGGTGTAAAGAGATGAAAGTGATGAATCAAGAACAATACACACAAAGACAAACCATACAATTGTATATAGAACATTCAAATCGTCTAATACGTAGGAGAACACACTATGTCTAAAAGATATTTTGATTTTGAAAAGGGGTTTTGATTGTTATTAATTTAACTAAAAAAGTTAACTAAGGAAAAAGTGGAACTACTAAATGTAACGCTTCGCATTTTCGTACTTTCCTTATTTAGGAAGTGTTATCGTATTTCTATTTTTGGAAACTTGCAATCATATTGTATTCGAAATTCATTTCCAATATTGTAATCGAGGATTTGATCACAATGGAATTCTATTTTTATACATCTACATATTACACGCTTGAGATATACGTTATACACACAAAAACCAATACTTGAAATACTTGAAATTGTCAATTATACGTGCATTATACTCATACATTACCCTCATACGCTTGAAATACCCAAAAACATACTTAATAATGAGTTTTTAGCACAAAATGATGGAACAATCAAATTCTAGGGGTCAAATTTTAAATTTTGGAACGTTTCTTGAAATTCTTACACATTCGCATGACCATGCACTTGACGTTGCATGACCATGCAAGCTGTGATTGCACTTGACATTGCAAGACCATGTAAGCTAAGATCCTCATGACCTTGCATCTGATCCACATGACCCTCCATCTGATCTGCATGACCATGCGAGCACGCATGATCATGCAGCTCTCTTGCCAGCTATGGAATTTAATGCTTTTTAACCACTTTTTCCACACTTTTCACCACCAATCACCTTCTAACTCATTTAACTCTAACCCCAACCACCCCCATTGTAAATAGGAGCCTCCATACCCTCATTTTCACTTTCCAAACACTTCATCACTCTCAAAACACTTCAAAATCGTCCACAAATTCTGATTTTTGGGCAGAATCATCCAAGTACTAAACTGAGTTCAAACTCACTTTTCTTCATCATTTCTTTATCTTTTCTTCCACTACAAAGCTTGGAACACCTCTAGGAGTGTTTCCACAAGTTTATCATGGTAAACCAAGGTGAAACATCACCATTTTGAGGTCCAAACTTTCTATCTTGGAAGACTATATTGTTAACTTTTATTAAACTTATGTTTTCTTATACAATCTTGTGCTTCCTTTGATACTAACCAAGTCTATGCTTAGTAAGCTTGTCCAAGATTGATTCTTATGAGTTAGAGGTGTAATTACCCTCTAAACCTTATGTTTTGTTAGGGTTTATACAACCCACAAGTGACGAAACCATCCGAGCTTGCCATAATTCTTATGGCAAGACTTGTGTTTTGGTATAGGTGTGAATACTTGGAAGCCTTGGCTATCCTAATCTCATTCCACCACCTCACTTGATGTTTTCTATGTTTAAGCCACTAAAACTTCTTCAACCTGGCTACGACACGTCCCCAAACGTTTCCATGTTTGGGATGCACGCACCTAGCTTGCTTACTTGGTTGTTAACAGTTTTCGTTAAGTTTTTTTCCTTTATTCATGACCATCTGAATCATCCTTGATGTGACTTGTGTATTGGTGAATCATACAATGAGGTTTAGTGGACGTTTATTATCCTACCTCCATGTATGACTTATATGAAATCTATGATATACATGTTGGACATACTATATATATAATATATATATATATATATAAGAATATATATTTAACCGAACCCTTGATGATAATCGGATATGGTTACTTGTCATGGAAATAGGTTACATTATCTAAGTCTTGAACCTCTCGTTAGGATTCTAATGGGCAACTTGACCCATGAAATCACATCAACCCATCTGCGCTTATAGTGTCAAAAATGGTGTTTAATTCTAGATAATTACTTTGTGAATACATACTTTAATTTTGAATTTGAAATCATTACCAATTCCAAATACTCACACCCTTACATTTCCTCATGTAGGTTAACTTAGGTGTTCCAACTCCAACGTTCGCCAACTCTCAGATTGCTTGGAAAGCTTGCAAAACCGTGAGTATACTCGAATCCTTTTTTATGTTTACACTTTTTGGGGTGCAACATATGTATGCATCAAAATCACTAAACCACAACACTTATGCTTATCACAAAAATATTCAATCATACATGCTTAATTTGTATATGCTAGATTTAAATGCTTTATACTACGTCATTAACTTCGTACAAGCCTCCCTTAACATGTATAGCGCTATAGGAGTAACACATCACCCGTATTCGTGAGGTCATGTTAAGTAAACAAAACGTTCTATTCATTACTAAAAATAGATTATGCTAGTGGTAAACTTTGGGTTGACACGTATAGTTGCATTGCTAGTATTGTATGCTAGTTTTAAGTAAACGTTTCTGCCATGTTGAATGTTAGACTTTTATTATACTTAGTATCCAAACTTGTATGCTCGCCAATGCCTTATGTGTTGAACTATACTTTAATATATGTGCAGGAATATGGCGACAAAGATGATGCATGGAATCTAGTATGATAAACTAGAAACCCATCTTAAATAGATTTATGTTGAATTTTGTGTTTTGATTTCATTGTTGCACTTTGACTTCGATGTATTTTGTTTCCAAAGTTATGTACTTGAAGTTTAGAAATGAAATGAAAAATGTTGTTGTTTAAACACTTGCCATTATTATTGTTATGATGTCTCGATCAATCTACTACGTCTGCCCCGATGATTCCGCCATCGGTTGGGGTGTGACAGATTGGTATCAGAGCCATAACTATAGGGAATTAGGAAAAATTGCCATACTTTAACCTAGTCTATAGTTTAAGTATCATACTTGACCGCTCTTGAAATTTTCATGCTTAAAATATTTGAATTCTTCCTATTTTGCTTCTTATCTATTCCTTTTGTCTTAAAATATACATGCCTTTCCTAAGGCAACCACAATACACACTTGAAGATATGAAGACACTCAATCTTCACCAACAAGGCGATTTGCACCAAGATAGGCCTAATGGCCCACAATTCTTAGTGAAGTCCCTCATTCCATGTAAACGATTTTTCACGAAATTACGCCATCAAATTAGGAGTGATATCCACATTTTGATGGAAATTTCCATTTCATGCTCTAATGGACCTTACGAACGAGTCGGAATTTTCTCTTCGTTTAGTAAGTATCAACCACACTCGTAATGTTATCAAGTTAGGGGTGAAATCTGCATCTTGGTAACTAGTTCCACTCCTCGATTTTCAGTCTCGCCAAAGTCTTGAATTTTCGATCGACTACGGACATGTAGTAACTGGAAGGGTAAATATCGTTAACCGCTTCTCGGTGAGAGTATTATACCTATTAGGCAAAACATGTTTCCCTAACTCGTCATAACTTACTATTCACTTTAGAATAGGCAAAGTTTCTAAACCCGAAACACTCCAATATTTATCAAGCCTCTCGTTTACGTATATCAATTTCTATGTGTTTTACTTTGATATGTTTACCAGTTCAAATTGAATGCACAAATCGCACATCCTCCGCAATCTAAAACAACTCTAATAATCATGAACAAACTAAATTTACATTCTTTGTCGTTTTTATACGTGAATATGCCATGTAGATACGTGATATACTTATGCAACAATGTGAAACTTACGTGATACGCGCCAAATTCTATGTTCATTCATGCATACAAACATTATTTTTATAAACAACATTATGATCAAGTCTCATCTTTCTTTCTTATTTTTTCAACCCTCTAGATGTCTTTCACTCGTCTCTCAAACACAAGGAATAACTCCAAGTCAAGCTCGAAGTCCAACTCCAACTCTGACTCGATGTCGAAAAAGGATATGATGAAGTTCGTGGTCAAGCAAATGGCCAAGGTCGTACCGGATATTATTAGCAAAATCCAACCAACCCCTAACACTGAATCCCCTGATGCCTTGGTTGAATCTAAAGCCGACCAACCCAAGTCAACCTTCTCTTTCAAGCAGTTTTGCTCTTGCAATCCAATGCCCTTCACGGGCGAAGAGGGCGTAACAAAACTACTCCAATGGTTCGATGCCATTAAAGTCACCTTTCACCGAAGTGGGTCTCCTGATCACCTTCGTACCGTCAGTGCCACCGGAATTTTCCGATCGAGGGCACTCGATTGGTGGACTGCTGAACGCAACGCGCATGGTAACAATGTGGTTCATGCCCTCACTTGGGCCGAACTCAAGATACTCATGGAAGATGAGTTTTGTCCTCCTCACAAGCTCCAACAACTCGAGAACGAGTTTTGGAACATTAAGCAAGTAGGGAGTGACAAAAACGGTCTCACCGCTAGGTTCAAGCAACTTAGCATACTTTGCCCTAGCCAAGTCGATTCCACTAACAAGGCCATAACCAAGTACATTCGAGCCCTACCTCCTTCTTTCTCGAACTATGTCGAGGCAGCTCAACCAAAAACCCTCGAAGACACCTATCGTCTAGTAGCCAAGTTTAACCATAACCAAATTTTGGCTGGAACCTTTGAAACAAAGGGCTCTACCAAAATGGTTCACCAAGCCACCACCGAACCAAACGCTGAACCATCTAAACCGTCACCCAAATCCAATGGTAGGAAGCAGAAGGCTTCAAACCGAAATTGTGCAGTTGTTACTCCGCCAAACCCTCCAGAACAACAACTAGCCCTAACCCAAAACCCTGAACCAGCCAAGCAAGGCTACACTGGAACTATTCCAAGTGTGTGACTTGCACCTACCATAACCCTACTGCCGCACCATGCCGCCTTTGCACTACGTGCAATAGGTTTGGGCACTCCAACACCACTGTCGTTTTGGCCAAAAGCTCCTAGGTAACCAACCCCAACCGTTTGCTCAAAACCAAGTCCAGCAGCCAGTCAACAATGGTCGCGCTTGTTACAAGTGTGGTAACCCAAACCATCTCAGAAATGTTTGCCCTCAATGCAAAAACAATCAAGCACAGCAGCAGCAAGCTCCTTGTGGACGAGCTTTTGTCATCACTGGTGCTCAACCTCAGAATAGCAACAATGTCATCAACGGTATGTTTCTTGTGGAACAATGTTTATGCTTCGTGTTTATTTGATACTGGCGCGGATAAAAGTTTTGTATCCGCTGAATTCGAACCAATGCTTAAGTGTAGACGCTCTAGGTTGCCAAAATCGTCCAATGTCGAGGCCGCTAATGGTAAATCAATCACTGTCGATCACGTTCTTTCTAATTGTTCTCTTAGTCTCAACATTCACAAGTTATCTATTAACCTGATACCCATGTAATTGGGTTGTTTCGATATCATCATAGGCATGGATTGGCTTCGAAAAGTCCGTGCCGAAGTTGTGTGTTCCGAGAAGTTCATCTGCTTACTCCTTCCCGCTAATGATTCGTTACACGTCTATGGTTAGAAACCTTCTAAAGGTCTCAAACTTATGGCGTGTACTCAAGCGAACAAGTACCTGCGCAAAGACTATTTTGCCTTTCTTTCCCACGTTGTGGAGAAGAAGGACAAAGGAAAAGACGTAAGTGATGTTCCTGTTGTGTGTGATTTCCCTGAGGTCTTCCCCGAAGACCTACTTGGTCCTGCTCCTCCTCGTTCTGTGGACTTTTGTATTGACCTTATCCCTAGCACCATGCATGTTGCAAAATCCCCTTATCGTCTCGCACCATCAGAAATGCAAGAGCTATCGAGCCAACTTCAAGAATTACTTGATAAAGGCTTTATACGCCCTAGTACTTCTCCTTGGGGCGCTCATGTCCTCTTTGTCAAAAAGAAATATGGTTCTTTTCGTATGTGTATCGACTATCGCGAACTTAACAAACTCACCGTCAAAAACCATTATCCACTTCCTCACATTGATGGTCTCTTCGATCAACTTCAGGGCGCAACTTGTTTCTCTAAAATTGACCTTCGTTCTGGCTACCATCAACTTTGAGTCCCCGAAGAGGATATTCCTAAAACCGTCTTTCGTGCTAGATATGGTCACTACGAATTCGTAGTCATGCCTTTCGAGTTAACCAATGCACCCGCGGTTTTCATGGATTTGAAGAACCGTGTGTGTAAGTTATACTTGGATCGTTTCATGATCATTTTCATATACATATCCTCATTTACTCTAAAACCCAATATGAACATGAGCGACATTTGCGTCTGATCCTTGAACTCCTACGCAAGGAACGACTATACGCCAAATTCTTCAAGTGTAAATTTTGGCTAAAAGAAGTTCAATTTCTCGGTCACGTTGTGAACGAGAGAGGCATTCACATTGATCCTGCTAAAATCGAAGTTGTCAAGAATTGGATCGCACCAAAGTCTCCAACTGAAATTCGTTCGTACCTTGGATTGGAAGGTTATTACCGTCGATTCATCTCCAAATTTTCGAAGATCGCCGTTCCTCTCACTTCCTTGACTCAAAAGGATAAACCTTTTATTTGGGGTTCCGAACAAGAGGAGTCTTTTCAAACGCTCAAGGACATGCTTTGCAATGCTCCTATTCTAGCTCTTCCAGACGGTAACAAAGATTTCGTAGTGTATTGCGATGCATCTAACCAAGGTCTTGGTTGTGTCCTTATGCAACGGGACAAGGTCATCGCGTACGCTTCAAGACAACTCAAAATCCATGAGAAGAACTACACTACTCACGACATCGAACTTTATGTAGTTGTTTTTGTGTTAAAGATTTGGTGACACTACCTTTATGGTACTAAGTGTGTGGTCTTCACCGACCATAAGAGCCTTCAGCATATCTTTGCAAAAAGAACTTAACATGCGTCAACGTCGATGGATAGAGTTGCTCAACGACTACGATTGCGATATCCGCTACCATCCTGGTAAGGCGAATGGTGTGGCAGACGCTTTTAGTCGTAAAACTCATGTGAAGAGTATTCGTTGTTTGCAAACTTTGAGCAATCTCCATGATCTCATCCGTAACGCACAATACTCATCTGTTAACGAGAATAACTTGTACAACGAGATGAAGTGTGGTGCGTAAGACCAATTCATATCCAAACCTGATGGTATTCTTTACTATTTCGATCGTGCCTGGATCCCAAACCGTGACAACCTCCGTGACCTCTTAATGAAGGAAGCTCACAAATCCCGGAATTCTATTCATCCTGGCGCTGATAAGATGTACGAAGACCTCCGTGCGTCTTACTGGTGGCCTGGTATGAAGAAAGATATTGCTTCATACGTTTTGAAACACCTTACTTATTCCAAGGTGAAAGCCGAACACCAATGACCATCTGGCCTACTCAAACAACCAGAAATTCCAGTTTGGAAATGGGAGAGCATAGCTATGGATATCATTACCAAGCTCCCTCGTACCTCATTTGGTCATGATAGCATTTGGGTAATCATCGACTGCCTAACCAAATCCACTCACTTCCTCCCCATTCGTTAAGATTACAAAGTCGAGAAATTGGCTCATATTTACACGGATGAAGTCAATTTTTGTCATGGCATCGCCACTGACATCATTTCTGACTGTGATGGTCGTTTCACCTCGTGTCTTTGGAAAAATTTTCAAAAAGCTCTTGATACTCATCTTAACCTTAGTACTGCTTTTCATCCTCAATCTGACGGTCAAACCGAGCGCTCTATCTAAACACTTGAGGATATGCTTCGTTCATGTGTAATCGATTTTGGTGGCAACTGGGATTCGCACTTACCTATGGTAGAATTCTCATATAAAAATAGGTTTGAGGCATTGTATGGTCGTAAGTGTCGTTTGCCTATTTGTTGGCACGAGATTAGAGAAGCTCAAATCATCGGTCCCGAGCTCATACAAGAGACAACGAACAAGATCCTACAGATTCGTGATAACCTCCTCAAAGCTAGAAGCCAACAAAAGAGTTACGTTGACAAGAGGCGCAAGCCTTTGGAATTCGATGTTGGTGATCATGTACTTCTCAATGTATCCCCTTGGAAGGGCGTGGTTCGATTTGGAAAGAAAGGGAAACTCGCTCCTCGCTTCGTAGATCCTTACAAGATTCTCGAAAGGATTGGCAAGGTAGCGTATCGATTGGATCTACCTCAACAACTCAACAATGTTCATCGGGCATTTCATGTTTCAAATCTGAAGAAGTGTCTACCTGAAGAAGGCCAGTTCCACTGACAATTTACAAATCAACGAGTCCTTGCACTTTGTGGAAACACCGATCGAAATCATGGACCGAGGAACCAAGCAACTTGGGCGCAGTCGCATTCCCATGGTCCATGTTTGATGGGAAGGAAAACATGGCGCTAAATTCACTTGGGAACTCGAAAGTGAAATGAAGACCAAGCATCCGCATCTTTTCGTTGAGTCTTCATCTTGAATAAATTTCAGGACGAAACTTCCTAAAGTAGGGGAGACTGTAACTTTTCGCATTTTCGTACTTTTCTTATTTATAATGTGTTATCGTATTTCTACTTTTGGAAACTTGTAATCATATTTTATTCATAATTCATTTCCATTCTTGTAATCTAAGGCTTTGATCACAATGGAATTCTATTTTTATACATCTACATATTACACGCTTGAGATATACGTTATATACACAAAAACCGAAACTTGAAATACTTGAAATTGTCAATTATGCATGCATTATACTCATACACTACCCTCATACGCTTTAAATACCCAAAAACATGCTTAATAATGAGTTTTTAGCACACAATGATGGAAGAATCAAACTCTAGGGGTCAAATTGTAAATTTTGGAAGTATCTTGAAATTCTGCACATTCGCATGACCATGCACTTGACAGTGCATGACCATGCAAGTTGTGATTGTACTTGACATTGCATGACCATGTAAGCTGCATGACCCTGCATCTGATCTGCATGACCATGCAGGTCTGTTGCCAGCTAAGGGATTTAATGCTTTTTAACCACTTTTTTCCACATTTTTCACCACCAATCACCTTCTAGCTCATTTAAATCTTACCCTAATCACCCCCATTATAAATAGGAGCCTCCTAATCATCATTTTCACTTTCCAAATATTTCATCACTCTCAAAAGACTTCAAAATCATCCACAAATTTTGATTTTTGGGAAGAATCATCCAAGTTCTAAAATGAGTTCAAACTCACTTTTCTTCATCATTTCTTTATCTTTTCTTCCACTACAAAGCTTGTAACACCTCTAGGAGTGTTTCCACAGGTTTACCATGGTAAACCAAGGTGGAACATCACCATTTGAGGTCCAAACTTTCTGTTTTGGAAGATTATAATGTTAACTTTTATTAAACTTATGTTTTCTTATACAATCTTGTGCTTCCTTTGATACTAACCAAGTCTATGCTTAGTAAGCTTGTCCAAGATTGATTCTTATGAGTTAGAGGTGTAATTACCCTCTAAACCTTATGTTTTGTTAGGGTTTATACAACCCACAAGTGACGAAACCATCCGAGCTTGCCATAATTCTTATGGCAAGACTTGTGTTTTGGTATAGGTGTGAATACTTGGAAGCCTTGGCTATCCTAATCTCATTCCACCACCTCACTTGATGTTTTCTATGTTTAAGCCACTAAAACTTCTTCAACCTGGCTACAACACGTCCCCAAACGTTGCCATGTTCGGGATGCACGCACCTAGCTTGCTTACTTGGTTGTTCATTGTTTTAGTTATGTCTTTTCCTTTATTCATGACCATCCGAATCATCCTTGAGGTGAATTGTGTATTGGTGAATCATACAATGAGGTTTAGTGGATGTTTATCATCCTACCTCCATGCATGACTTATATGAAATCTATGATATACATGTTAGACATACTATATACTATATAATATATAGGAACATTTATTTAACCGAACCCTTGATGATAATCGGATATGGTTACTTGTCATGGCAATAGGTTACATTATCTAAGTCTTGAACCTCTCGTTACGATTCTAATGGGCAACTTGACCCATGAAATCACATCAACCCATACGAGATTTATAGTGTCAAAAACGAGTGTTTACATACTTTTACATACTTTAATTTCAAATCCGAAATCATTACCAATTCCAAATACTCACACCCTTACGTTCCCATGTAGGATAACTTATGTGTTCCAACTCCAACGTTCGCCAACTCTCGGATTGCTAGGAAAGCTTGCAAAACCGTGAGTATACTCGACTCTCCTTTTTATTTTTACACTTTTGGGTTCCAACATATTATGCTATAAAAATCACTAAACCACAACACTTATGCTTATCACAAAAATCATTCAATCATACATGCTTAATACGAATACTGTGTATGCTAGATTTAAATGCTTTATACTACGTCATTAATTTCGTACATGCCTCCCTTAACATGTATAGCGCTATATGAGTAACGCACTGCCCATATTCGTGAGGTCATGTTACGTAAACAAAACGTTCTATTCATTACTATGATTATATTACGTTAGCGGTAAACTTTAGGTTTACATGTATAGTTGCATTGCTAGTGTTGTATTCTAGTTTTAAGTAAACGTTTCTACCACGTTGAATGTTTAGACTTTTAATACTTAGTATCCAAACTTGTACGCTCGCCAATGCCTTATGTGTTGAACTAAACTTTAATATATGTTCCAGGAATATGATGACGAGGATGATGCATGGAATCTAGTAGAATGAACTAGAAACCCATCATAAATAGATTTATGTTGTATTTTGTGTTTTGATGTCCTTGTTGGACTTTGAGTTTGATGTTTTATTTTGTTTCCAATGTTATGTAGTTGAAGTTTAGAAATGAAATGAAAAATCTTGTTTAAACACTTGTCATTATTACGTTATGATGTCTTGAGCAATTTATACGTCCGCCCGATGATTCCAACATCGGTTGGGGTGTGTACACTAAACGTCGAATTGTTTACTTAAAATATTTAAAGAATAAGGAAAGCACTACCTAGGTTAGGAATCCTAATTGTGAATCTTGAACTTCTCTCGGTTATGGAAACTATGATGGAACCAGGATATTAGAATACGACACCCTTAGACAACCTAGTTGATCCCTAATCATTCTTTGGGTATGACCTAAAAGGAAACCATAAGAGGTGTGCGAAACTCACCGGTTGGTTGGATTACCTCCCACTCTGTCCAATAACACTAATGTACCCTAAAAGACATATTACCTCTCAGTCTCACTGTCTTAATACACCCTAAAGTGCAAGGGGTAACCTAAGAATAATCGATAAGACACATGATAACAAAGATACTAGGGAATGTAGGGAAACCTTGTAACATTTGTAAAAATCGGGTTTTCAAAACCCGCTCCGTTTTGTAATCGAATATCAAGTTATAAAAGTCACGTTGAATATTTATGATTATTTTGATTTAAAACGATACATAATTAATAAATAAACTAAACTATAAAAATTATATTTGATAAAAAATTAAAACAAAATAAATAAAAAAAATATGTTGCTGCCGGGACTCGAACCCGGGTCAGCCAAGAACAACTCCAACGACTTAACACACACTTGCATCACCACTCCGCCACTTTGTGTTTTCTGTTATCTCTAGGAAACAAATGAGATTTATACACAAACTCGGTTA
Organism: Scalesia atractyloides; assembly: GCA_947069175.1. Lineage (NCBI taxonomy): Eukaryota > Viridiplantae > Streptophyta > Magnoliopsida > Asterales > Asteraceae > Scalesia > Scalesia atractyloides. The sequence continues at coordinate 12,612,128 of CAMTDV010000030.1, read as the reverse complement.
AACCGGTTGCGCCAACTGAGAAACGGAAATCGGCAATTCAATCGTCAGATCGTTTGATTACTCGCGCATTCACGTTTATAACCGATGAACCGATGTCTTTAATCAAGAGGTGATTGAACATAAATTTTCATTACTATCGGTTTTTATAACCGAAAAGAATCAAGGTCTCAATTACTTCAACTCTAGACCTCTCTCGCGACTCAGAAACGTCATACCAATACTCCATTTCACTCTCGTCACATTTTCAGACCGTCAGAACGTCTAAATTAACTCGCCGGAATTTTCTGCAAAAGTCGCCGGAAAACCGTATTCATCCTCAAACGGTAAATCTTTCAATATCATTGTAGTTCAACAATTGTTAGACTATTTCTAACTTAAACCACTCAATTGAAATCGAATTCAGGCGCTGTATTCAACTAATTCCAGTTCGCCGGAACTTCCCTAAAAGTCTTTATTTCCGTCTGTGAAACGGTAAGGACCTTCAAACACATCGTTAACGTTTGTTATCACTTCAATTCCACAATTGACTAATCAAAAAGGCTAATCGTCTGTTCAGTTGAGGTGCACAAAAACAGAGACCGACGCCTGCCGGAACTCTGTAACCAATCGTTCACCGGTATGTTTTTCCTCTAATTGTCATCCCTGCTATCTCTTATCAGTTTGTGTAATGCTTAGCAATCGAATTAACAAGTTTTAATGATGTAAACTGCTGTCGGTAAAAATCCAGTGAAGAAGATGAACTTTGACAATACTATAAGTATAATTAAAATTGGTAGTTTAAACGGGTTAGACACACAGTCCAGCGGTGGACTGTGTGCAAAATGCACACGCAAGTCCCGAGTTCGATCCCTGCTACACGCACTCCTTATGTAATAAAATGCCTTTTTTGTTTAAAAACTAAACCGGGTTAACTCAGTTAGTTGTTAAGTATAATAAAAACCGAGATAATAACCAGGTTAGACACACAGTCCAGCGGTGGACTGTGTGCAACATTAAGTCACACGTCGCGCGTTCGAAACCCGTCACTGGCACCGGTTCGTTGAATTAAAATGTTTTTGAAATTAAAAGAATTTTGGTTAAACCGAATTAAAATATAAATATAATTAAAAACAAGATTATTCCGGGTTAGACACGTAGCTCCGTTGGTAGAGCTGCGTGCACGCGTACGGGAGGTCTCGGTTTCGAGCCTCACCCGGCGCAAACTATGTCACTGACCGAACCGGTCAACAAGTCAACAGGTCAACGGTCAACGGTCAACGGTCAACGCAAAATAAACAATTTTTTTATATTTTTATTTATTTAATTTAATTTAAAAATCAATTAAAAATACTTAAAAATAACATTTTTAAAGATAGAAAATAGTCTTAAACTCACAAAAATATATCTAAAAATTTCATTAAAATCCTTAATAAAATCCACTCATTTAATATATTTTTCCGTTATTATTTAGGTTAGTATTTCTCGTTGTTCCGCTCATCTAATTCGTGCGCATCTCACCATCTCCAATCCAACGCACCCAATGTGAGTTAATCTTTACAAATTCCCCGTTTTAATCACGTTTTGGGGTGTATCATGTGTCTTGTCATATATATTATAATTAAACCATTGTGCATACATCATATCATGAACATGTGTATTCAGTTTGTTTCTGTTGTGTAGTTATTGTTGGATGCAATTTATTATTTTCAGTACATGCAATTTCATAGGCCGCCGCTCCCATTACATTATGAGCGTTGAGCATGTTCCCCATTTCATTATGAGGTTGAACCTGGCGTGCCCACATACGATCGGCTCCGTTTGATTGAGCCTTGATCGCACAGACATTTTCATTTTCAGTACATGCAATACGATCGGCTCCGTTTGATTAGGCCTTGATCGCACAGTTCATTTATGTTATTTATCGTATGTTGTTGGTATGTTAATGTATGCTATCATATGTTATTATATGTTATAGTTGTGATTGCTATTTGCCACTGCTTGATTATTTACATTTGCTCATTTATGATTATGCACAATTTTTCATTGATAAACTAACAAGTAATTCATTAATAAATGTTTATCTAATAAGGTTCACTCGCCAACTTATGTTGACCCCAAAAACCCCCATTTTTACACATGATACAGGTGAACCAGCAGCAGCTAGGAACACATAGGATTGGACTAGAAGAATAAAATGATTTAGAGTTGGGATTGTTATGTTTGGTTTTATTTTCTTTGTATTGTATGAACATGTTTGGATGTTTGGAAATGTAACTTTGACTTTATTAAATATGAAACATATTAGTAAATGTCATGAGCTTGGTGATAACCCAATTATGCCCCGACTCTTATTCCGCTGCGGGTCGGGGTGTGACAAACCTCTTATAAGAGTCTTTACACCTAAGTACCTAATAACAGAGACTACCCGACTATCTATCACCTCTCAGCTATCTAGATATGTAGAATATTCAGATCTAACAAACCCTCAATCAATGTTCCTATGGATTACTGCCTGTAGCAAAACCATATAATAATCACAAACACCAAGTAAGCAACCTAATATGCAACTATAATTAAAATACATTTAACAAGAAGCATGTGGAACATAAACCAAAGATAAATCAATTCTAAATACGCCAATACATCGAATTAATCATTAATAGGTTCTTTACAATAGTGTTAATCCATATAAAATTCCATAAAACTAGGAAAAGTAGTAATAGTCAAAAATTAATCAACCATAACCTAGTAATATCAAGATCTAGCCAACAATCAAGGTTAAAACACAAAACAAGTCACAAAGTTCATCAACATGATGTTCAACAATATGGAAATACAAAGGAATTTGCAAAACAATAAACCGAATGATGATAACCAACCCCATTTCCAACTCCTAAGCTTCAACCCTTGATCCTAAACAACTTCTCCTTGCCGAAATCTCTTCAAATTCTTTAATTGCTTCGAAAACAGTAGCTTCTAGACGTCTCTGTTCATTTTTGGCCGTTATCTGACTTAAATGTTGAACCATAGAGTTTTTTACACATCTGGGCCAATTTGAGTGGCATACGACCCGTAACCTTTTAGGGGTTAATGCCCATATTAAGCCCAAGGCCCAATAATAACACTATGAGCGACTCCGGTAAAGTTTCAATGAATATGAGTATGACCCGTAACCACATTGAGGAATACAACCTGTAACTTAAGAATTGGGGCCTAAATACCCCATTTTTGTATTTAGTTCATCGGGCTACCACAAATGCGTATATTATAGGCCTAGTAACTCATTTTCAAGCTCAAAATATGGCCCTTAGAAGTTTAGACTCTTTTCAACTACACTATTTTGCTTATTTTTTCCCCGTGTGCTCGTTTCTTCATGATTTAGACTCGATTTCCACAGCTTTTGCACACAAACACCTGTAAAACATCAATCCACTAATTATGAGCTATAAACGACTAAAAAACTATCAAAAACATGTATAAAATACAAGGAAACTAAGATGTATTTTGCAACACATCCGTGGGTTACCTAGTTATGAACATGCAATATGAATATTTACTTGACTAGGTAACCTACGGCTCACATGGCCTACATGTTCCATTCATGGCCCAAAAGCCATACGGCCAAAATCCCAATACAAACTAACCAAATTAATCCCAACTCATAACACATAGCTCATCGAATATTTAATACATCAGTCTCACATATTTAGACCCTAAAGTTTAAACTAAGTGTTTTTAATCCACGGTGTCTTTGGTTTTGTTTCTCCAATGTTGTTTTGATTGTAGCAAGTGCATGGTGTTTATTTTGTAGGTAACAAATGGTTCATTATGTAGTTTTTATTAGTAGCATGTATATGATGTTTTATTTTTTAATAGCAAATGGTAAACAATGTTATATTTTGCATATAACAAATTGTATATGGTGTTTTATTTTGCAGAAACATAGTGTTTTTATCATAATCTAATAATTGTCTAATGTACTCTTATACCATTTGAGAATTATTATCTATATTAATTTACACTTGTCATGAACAGTAGTTTAGTTTTATTTTTCTTAATATTGTTTTTTAAGTTTTCATTATTTTATTGTTTTATTACATTTATTGATTTTAAACTTAGTTTTTTCTCTTATCTATATTAATTTACACTTGTCATGAACAGTAGTTTAGTTTTATTTTCTTAATATTGTTTTTTAAGTTTTCATTATTTTATTGTTTTATTACATTTATTGATTTTAAACTTAGTTTTTTCTGGTATAGCTATTAAAATACGATTAAAATATTTGTTATCAAACAGAAAATCATAAAAATAAATGTGAGCCATGCCTGAGGTTGTTTGGTTTAGTTCGGTACGGTTTGGTGGTAATACAGTGTCAGTTAATCAAAAGCAAAAACAATAAAAATAAATACCAGTACCGATGTAGATATGTCCAATCGGTTTCGATTCGGTTTGGTACTACATTGGTACAATATCCATTTTCGAAAAAATATCGCAATGAACTAAAATAAACACAGAATGAAAACGAACCGAACCGATATCAACTAAACAACATCGCTACTGGTATCGATAGTCATTTTTATTGTTTTCAATTGATGTAATGTTTTCTCGTTCGATTACTATAGCGAGTGTCGGTATCAACCAAATTAGAAATTGATACCGACTGAATTCCCACAACGAAGCGCGAGAATCTCACTATATTATATTATATTATATATATATATATATATATATATATATATATATATATATATATTATAGGAATTGAATGTGATGGTGAATAGTAAAAGAGTAACCAAGAATTTTAAATAATTAATTTCTCATAGAATTTTATTGATTATACAATTTAATTGCATTCGGTTTAGAAATAATTGTTTTAACAATATTTTCTTAATTATACAATTTTATTACATTCAGTGTAGAAATTATCATGTGTTTTATATCGATCGAAAATGATAAAAACAAACATTGTATTAGCACTGATGTTGTTTTAATAGTATCGATCGGTTCAAACTGTCACAATACTAGTACCGATATTTGTTTATCGTGGCAGACGGAATTGTATAATTGATTTTTTTTTAAACCGAAAACCATAAAAATGAATCTAGGTACCGGTACCGATGTTTGATACGATAATGATACGATTTTAGTTTATGGAAAGAGAAAACAATAAAATAAATATCGGCACCGAAACTGTGGTTGTTAGTTCGGTTCACTACGACAACGGCACGGTATCCGATATCAAACAGTAAACCATAACAATGAACACATACCAGTACCAATGTTGTTCGACTCAGTTTGGTATGATATGGTGTCAGGTTATCGAAAGCAAAAACACTAAAAATAGATAAAGTATCGAGACAAATGTTGTTCATGGTTCGGTTTGGTACGATAGCAACAGAGTACTCTTTTTCAATAAAAGATAGACCGCAAACAAAGTAGGACAATATCTTTTGAACCACATCAATATTAGTATCGATAATTGTTTTTATTGTTTTCAATCGATGTAAGGTTTTCTTTTTCGATTCGAATAGCAAGTGACGGTACTGTAACGAATCGAACTGAACTGACTTCCTGCCACAAAGCGTGGGGAAGCACCACTAGTTCTTAATAAGTAGGGTCAATGGTACACAAGAAAATCAGACAATTCCAACAAAATAAAAACCATATACCTCCTATAAATGTAAGACAACATGATAAACCCTTTGTTTCCTACAAAATAAAATACCATGTACCTACCATAATAGAACACCTTTGTAGCAACAGAACCAAAATCACCCAGTTAAACGCATTTTTTTAAAATTTATAGCAACGTAGTACTCATATTAAGGATAAAAAACGTTCGTTATTGTGATGTAATTTATAAAATAAACATGCATATTAATAAGTTACTAGCGTTTAATAAAGATGGGGAAATTACATGTGAGTAAATGAACTTAAGATACGCTGGATTTACCTTTATACCTTTAATCCAAGAAATTAATTATTAAATTTAAAACACATATTACAAAATTGCCACTCTTTTAATCTCATCCATTAATTATTCTAATATAAGATCCAAGACACTTCTTGCAGTTTTAGGAAAAACACATTTTTTCTAGCTTAAACTCACCCTATATATGTTAGGGTTTGACGACAAAGGCTATTTTTTCTAAGAAGCTAAGAAGCCATAAAATCATGACATGTGGGAATCTCAATTTTTATCAACAATGGTATAAAAGTAACTTAAACATGGATTATATTTGGTAACTATCATGCACTTAAATGAAACATTATGTACCTACTATAAATAAACAACATTATACCTGCAAAACATACATACAAAACATACATAATACACTATATACACGCTACAAATAAAACAATAATGTATAAACACTAACGTTTAAAAAACTCTAATTTCTGAAATTAAAACACAATAGTCTTAATAGCCTCCATTTATAGACCAATAATACCATGAAAGAACCAAAAGACCATGGGCTACAAAGACCAAGTTAAATCAGATTTTTTATATTTTTATATAGCAATAACGTGGTTATGTTAAAGATGAAAAAATGCCCTTATTATGGTGTTATTTAAATAAACTACGTATAAAAAATTATGGATGTTTAAAAAGATGGCGGACTTGCATGTGACTTGCTTGTGGGTTTTTAGTATTAAAACATATCGTAACTACATTTGTACACCTATACTATCAAATCAATCACTAAAAATAAAATACATATTACAAAAAAAGTCATTACTATAATCTCATCTATCCAAAATGAGTTAACGTACGATGCGTACAAAATGCAATTCAACATGTGGATAATAGTTAACGTGCGGTTTTTGTATTTTAACATGCAACTTTTTTTTTCTACATGCTATTTTCTTTTTATTCAACATGCTATTTATTTGTTTCAACATGCGGCCTTTGGTTTTTAAAACATGTTGGGTTTCTTTTATTAGGGTTATAACATGCAGACTTCACATCGCATACGCTTGTATGTTAAGGCAAATCGTACAGTACATTTTCACTGTATATATATAGAGAGAGGGGGGTTAAATTAAAAACCCACAGTTAGCGGGAAAACTCGAAAACTCCTTATTTGTGGGGGAATGACACTTTTAATGAAGGAGGGGATAAATTGAACAAAATATATATAACTTTTCAAACATTTTTGTCATCTTCATATGTTATTGTTTAAAAAAATTGCACTATAAGATCACAATTTTTTTATCTTTCGTTCAAGTATATTCGAGCATATTTTTTCGACAAAAAAAAACAAGATTTAATGTGCCGACTTTTTTCAATACTACTATTATAGTATTGCACATATGCAATACTACTTAGCCTTAGGGTTTAGGTTTTTTTTTTGTCTGGTTTAGTTTTTAGGAATAGGTTTTTGGGGATTTTAGGTTTCTAGTTTAGTTTTTAGGTTTGGGGGTGGGGGATTTATGTTTTTGGGGGGTGGGGTGGGGGGTTTAGGTTTTAGGTTTTAGGTTTTTGGGGGTGGGAGTGGAGGGGGTTAAGTTTTTCGGGGTGGGGTGGGGGGTTGGCAGTTTAGGTTTTTTGTAGTGTTGCACATCTGTAATGCTGTTCTTTTTCAATTTTTATATCTTAATAATACTAGATTTACGGCCCGATTTTTTTTAGAAAATGGGTGTGTATTTAAGCTTTTTTAGGAGTTTCGATTTCTTGCAATAAAAGTAGTTTTCTCTTAAACTCCCCATATATATATAAGAGAGTTCAAGAGAAAACTAAATGAGAACACCCATTTTTTGTGAGAACCAAGAGAACAATTCTCAATCACACATTTATATTCACTTATGATGAATTGAAAAGTGTTGAGATTGAACCCTATACAAAGGAACATATGATATAAAGCCAAATACACTATCCGCGGTTTGGTCCAACTATCAGAGGATACAACCACTGATCAACTAAACTCTGTCTTCCTAAGATCTGCTACCTTTACATCATCTTTCATAACAATTTGCCAAATGTCTGCTAGAAGATAAGGAGCAGAGGATTGCTATCAGCGTTTTACTTTTATTAGATTTATAATCAATGTAACAGTGCATTGCACTGACAGTGTTTAGTGATCAGATGTTTGAGTTAGTTATTTAGTTGTTAAATGTCACTATCAACCCTGACGTCATCAAATGATGCTCAGTGGTTAGATAGTTAGTATAAATAGGTGAATCGTTGTAACAATTGAAATTATCAATCAAAAGATCATTCACCAATCATCTTTTCTGAGTTTTCTGTACTATCAACTATTGTAATTGGCTGAGGGGAAGTTTGTGAATCACATGAAAGTTTATCAACTTAAAAACATGATGATGATGATGAAAACAAACGACCTTTGCTTGTAGTAAAAGTTTTTCATCTTATTCTGTTGCATTTACTTTTCAATTCAGTCATATTTCCTTTTTTGAAACAAAAACTACAAGTAAATCAAACTCAGATCCTAACAAAAAGGTTAAATTGATAATTTTGTTTAATCTTGTTCCATTGTCACGCACTCACCCTTTCAATCTCTCCCCCCTCCTTTCTACCACCACCCTTCTGATCTCTCCATCCACCTCTCCACGACCGCGTCAGATTCATCAAAACTATATCTATCACTCGAATCTGAATATAATAATACTGTGTGCATTGATTTATGGTTTCTAAACCCTAAAACAGAGAGGTTGATTGCTTCAGGAAAAAGTTGGGTTGTAGTTTTGTGGTTCTTAGAGATGGAGATACATTAGTTACTTCTAATTGCTTCGTGGGAGGCCATTACCAAAACCCTAACTTTGTGAAATAGGCGTATGTGTGGTATGTACGCTTATTGATTTTTTTTTTTTTTTTTTTTTGCTTTTTATACAATCAGACTGCAACATTATAACTACACAATCATAAAATTACATTCCATCCTTACCAAACATGCTTTACTATTGGTTCTAGGGATTAGTAATTTATCTAGAGAATAAACTAGGAATACTTGCAGCGCCCTATTTCATTGCTAACCCACTTGTTATACAATTATAATAGACTTATAGAATTGCACAATTATAAAAAAAATCAGCTCTCCTTGCTATTTAGTTTGATAAGTTTTACTTGAATACAGAGTTTTACTACGTTCAAAGTTTTTAAAACACAAATCTGTTGAAAACAAGCAGAAATGTATCAAAACACATCAAATTCCAACATTCGATCAATGGTCAACCCACCGATGTTGAAATGAAATGAATATTTCATATGGCAACGTCAGATGGGTCACATCTTAGCTCAGCAAAACACCGGATGTTGGCGACCCGTTGTGTTTGGACCACATATTCCATTGGTTCCAAGCACAAAGGATCCCAACACTCAAGTGCCAAAAAATCCTGAAAACTACTCTGAGCAGGAGTTAGGGAAAGCAACTGATGACTATACTTTGTGTAACACTGCTCTTTATAGTCATGAAGAGGTTTCTGGCAGTGGAAAGGATCAGGGTTATGATCATCATATTGATATAACTTCTGGAAACAATTTTACTTCTGATCCTTACACACCTAATTTTGATTTTGCTGCAAATGGGGAAAGCCAAAACTATGACAATATGTCCTTTGGAATGAATAACTTACAACATTTTGATCCCACTGACCAGGAAGAAATGGATATTATACATCAGCTGGCACTTTTGAGTGTTAGAGCAAGCAAATTTTACAAAAGGACTGGTAGGAGATTTCCAGGATTGCATGGGGGTTGAAAGTTGGGTTAGATAAATCGAAAATTAAATGTTACAAGTGCAACAAGCTAGGTCACTTTGCTAGGGAATGTAGATCTCAAACTGCAGGACCAATTGTAACACATCCTGGCAACAGACCTCAAAGCACTGTCTAATATTTCCAATTTACCCCTGCACCACAAATGCAAAACACTGCTCGCTTTGCACATCCTGCCACTATAGTTCCTATCCATTATGTTCAAGCACCTGCTCCACAGATTCAATTTGTCTAGGCACCACCTCAAGTGTGCAACAAGCTCCACATATCACTCAAACTACTCAAACCACTCAAACTACTCAAACTACTCAAACCACTGCTCCGGTAGAGGTTAACCAACAGAGTTTCTTTTCACGAGGCTTTGTTGACTGGAGTAGTTTTCCTGAGGATTTAACAGATGAAAATTTTGCTCTAATGGCTAAAAATGATTTTGAAAATGAAAGTATTTGTTTAATGTCCTTAGAGACCATAATTGAAGGTGATGAGTCTGAGGAACAAGTGTCAAAATCTGATGAGGTTCAAAATTGTGATGAAGCAGTGGTTACACCAGTGGTTTCTCAAAACACTGTTGATGAAAAAAAGAACTCTCTATCTGACCCATGGGATACAGAGGTGTGTGAAGATGATTATGATTGTGCTCTTATGGCTTCTTCCAAGGTATCACCTCAGATTCTTAAGAATCTCTGCTCAGAAAAATGTGTAATAGCTTTTGCAAACATTAAGCAGGTGAATGAAAACCTTAGGAACAAAATCTTAGAAGATGAACTAAATTTTGAAAAACTTATCAAATAGTTAAAAACAAAATTGATTTCAAAAGATTCTGAGGTAAGTGGCCTAAAGCATGAAGCTAGCATAACCAAGGAACAACTCCAAACTATGGTAGACAAATATCAATTCTATAAAAAGGAGTTAGAAGCTACCCAGATCACATGTGAAAAATGGGTAGAGTCTTCCAAAGGTTTTCAAATTATGCTAGACAAACAGATCAAGAGTAACATAAATTTTGTCATTCGTTTTCAAAATGAAGAACAAGCCACTGAAAATGTTACAAAATTGTTTCTGAAAAGGTTGAAGTAGTTCCAAAGAATTTTGCTGGAAATGAGATAAAAATCACTGATAAAAGTGGTAATAAAATTTATCTGGAAAAATATGAAGAGTCTTCAACTTTTAAGGAAATTGAAAAATAACAATTCAAACCCACATGGTCAGATGAATGTGATATTCTTGAAAATTTCAAGCCAATGGAATCCTCAGCCATTGAAGGTGTCAAGGCACCAAAGGCTAGAATCATTCCCATCAAAGATCTTCCAGCAGAGGTTACAACATCCGCTGGGAAGAAATCAGACAAAAAGTAAAGGGAAAGATCAAACATCTGTTTTGTGAATTTTGCAACAAAAGAAATCATGTCACTGAAAACTGTTTTCTTTTAAAAGCATATGACATAAATAGAACACATGTGATCCCAAATGATTCAAAATGTTTTGTTTGTGGTAAAACCAATCACTTAACTCATGAGTGTGTCTATCTTCAAACCTATGATCAAAAGGTAAAAGAGATCAAGGCAAAAGCTCTTGAGAGAGAAAGTTCAAGCTCTGGTAGAAATAAATCTAAGCAAACCTTAGAACTTGTTGAAACATCTGTCATAAAAGCATTTAACAAAACCTCTGTTCCCAGAGAGGTACAAGTGACAGATGCTCCACTTGCAATCAAGTACCCAAGAGGACATGGACAACCTGTTTATCAAAAGGTTCCTATGAGCTATGAAGGTTACAAAAAACCCTCAAAGCCCAAAGTGAACAAGTATCCTCATGGTTACCAACATCTGAAAGGAAATGGTTCACAATAGTGGATACAAAGCAAAACTCAAAACACTGACCATGTTCCTGGATTTGAGAATGGACAATCTGTAACCCCATCCAAAGCCATTTTGGCTTTGGAATCTCAACTAAACGAATTGTTTACTTATGTGCAAGGAGCTTCTACTTGCCTTGATAGTTTATGGTATGTAGATAGTGGAGGCTCCAGGCACATGACAGGATGTAGAGCCCTTCTCAAGGATTTCTTGGCTCATGGAGGGGGTGATATATCCTTTGGTAACAATTCAAAGGGGAAGGTGTTGGGGTCAGGGTGTGTTCAAGCTGGGAATCTCAAATTTGAAAATGTTAACCTAATTTACAATCTAAAATTCAATCTTCTGAGTGTTTCACAAATGAGTGATAAAGGATATGGATCCTTCTTTACAAAGAAAACATGTCAAATTGTAGGACCAGAGGTTGTTAAAAAGATTGATCAAATCATTGCTAAGAGTAAAGCACAACTTGTTGCTCATAGGAGTGGCAATGTGTATGTGGTTAATATGTTGAAAGATAACCCTATGTCTAATGCATGCCTGTTCTCAGTTGCTTCCAGCAAAGAGACAGAGTTATGGCACGGGAGACTTAGGCACACAAATCTGAAAACCATCACCACTCTTTCTAAATAATGTCTTGTCAGAGGTTTACCCCAAAAGCAATTTACTTGTGAAGAACATTGTGTTTCTTGTTTAAGAGGAAAACAACATAAAAATTCTTATAAGTCAATTGAAGAGTCCAAAACAACCCAGTGTTTGCATGTGTGTCACATGGATTTGTTTAGCCATGTGCAAATCATGAGTCTCAGAAAGAGAAGGTATTGTTTGGTAATTGTTGATAATTTCTCAAGGTTTACATGGACCTTCTTTCTACACTCTAAAGATGAAACTGCTGGTATATTGCAAAATTTTGTTAAACAAGTTGAAAAGCAATATGACCTTCCAGTAAAAATCAGTAGGAGTGACAGTGGGACAGAGTTTAGAAACAAGAAGTTGGATGCTTTCTGTGAGTCAAAAGGGATTGCTAGGCAATTCAGTATCCCAAGAACTCCAAAACAAAATGGGGTGGTTGAAAGGAAAAACAGGACTTTAGTTGAATCTGCAAGAACTATGCTAACAGACTCTGGTTTACCCTTGTCTTTTTGCGCAGAGGCTGTAAACACTACTTGCTATGTTCAGAACAGAGTTTTGATTAACCCCAGGCATCAAAAGACTGCCTATGAATTGCTTTACAAAATCAAACCTCATACTTCAAAGTTTTTGGTTGTCCTTGTTTAATTTTGAACTTAAAAGATTCTATCTCTAAGTTTGCAGCCAAAGTTGACTGTGGTTATTTTCTGGGGTACTCAACCACTGCTAAAGCCTACAGAGTTTTTAACTCTAGGACCTGTGCTGAAGAAACTCTGAATGTGAAGTTCAATGAACTCTCATCTTTGAAAATCCCAGCAAATCCTGCTGGACTGTTTGATTTAGATAAATTTACATTTGAAGATATGTCTGTCAAGACTGACCCTGTAGGTACACCACAATCATCAACACAAGAGCAAGGATATGATTGCATACTTCCAAACTTCAAGATCAGTCTTTCAAGCAGAGGCGCAGATGTTATTAACAACGGTGAAAGCTCTGTTGGTTCAACAGTGGTCAACACTCAACCCTCTGCTTGCTCTCATAATCAAAACATTGTTGATAAAAATCCATCAAATGTGGATAAAAATCAACAAACCTTCACGTTAATACCACCCATACCAGCACCTCCATTCCAATCAGAGGCTGGACCTTCAAATTCACTAGCAGAGGTTAGTTCAGATGATACACATTTGCAAGCTTCACCTCAAAATGCAATTATACCATATCAAGGTGATTTTTTTTCCTCAAAAGCCATCCATTGGATCAAGTTATTGGCAACATAAATGAGGGAGTGCTCACAAGAAGCCAATCCCAAAACATTTGCCTGTTTGCTGGTTTTCTATCACTCACACAACCTGTCAAGTACAAAGAGGCACTAAAAGACAACAATTGGGTAGAAGCTATGCAAGAGGAGCTCCTTCAGTTTAAAAGACAACAAGTTTGGGAACTTGTACCACTGCCTAAGGATGTCAGTCCAATTGGCACAAAACGGGTCTTCAAGAACAAAACAGATGAAAGGGGTATTGTTGTCAAGAACAAAGCAAGGCTCGTGGTTCAAGGCTACAGACAGGAAGAAGGTATTGACTATGATGAAACCTTTGCTCATGTAGCAAGGTTAGAAGCCATCAGACTGTTCTTAGCTTTTGCTGCTAACCACAACATCAAAGTATTTCAAATGGACATCAAAAGTGCATTCCTGTATGGAAAGATCAAGGAAGAAGTGTATGCGTGTCAACCTCCTGGATTTGAAGATGCATTTCATCCCGATGGTCTAAAACAAGCACCAAGACCCTGGTATGAAACTCTATCCACTTTTCTCTTATCCATAGGCTTTTCAAGAGGTAAAATTGATAAAACCTTGTTTTTAAAATAGAAATGAAAAGATTTGATGCTTGTCCAAATTTATGTGGATGACATTATTTTTGGATCCACATGCACTACTATTTGTGAAGAGTTCAGAAAACTCATCACAGCAGAGTTTGAAATGAGTGCAATGGGTGAGTTACAATGTTTTCTTGGTTTACAAGTTAAAAATGCACAATGGCACTTTCATTCATTAAAATAAGTAAGTCAAAGGACTACTTAAAAAGTTTGATATGGATGATTGTAAACCTTACAGCACACCCATGTCAACCTCCAAGCTAGTCACTATTGATGGTAAAGAATGACCTTGTTGATCAAACACTTTATAGAAGCATGATTGGGTCTTTATTATACCTAATTGCATCAAGGCCAGACATCATGTTTGCTATATGTGTTTGTGCCAGATCACAGTCATTACCTAGAAAGTTTGATCTTATTGTGTGAAAAGAATATTCAGATACATAAAAGGTGCTCCCACACTTGGTATCTGGTATCCTGCTAATGGGAACATTGAGCTTTCAGGTTATTCAGATAGTGACTTTGCTAGATGCAAGACAACAAGGAAGTCCACATCAGGAGGTGTCCAATTCTTAGGTGATTGCCTTGTGTCTTGGCGAAGCAAAAAAGCAAGTTGCAGTTTCCACATCCACTACTGAGGTAGAGTATATAGTTGCTGCAAGTTGCACTGCTCAAATCCTGTGGCTTCAAAATCAACTTTTGGATTTTGGTATCTCTACTTTAAAGACTCCAGTCAAAATTGATAGTCAACCAGTAGAAAATATCATCAAAAATCCTGTCTCTCACTCCACAACAAAACACATTGATATTAGACATCACTTTGTGAGAGATTGCTATGAAAAAGGTTTGATTTCTTTACAACATGACTATACTAAGGATCAGCTGGCAGATGTTCTAACAAAAGCTTTGGATACTTCTACCTTTGAAAGCTTGATCTCTAGAATTGGAATGCTAAACATGGATTAAAAACAGTTTTCTGGTATTCCATGGGTAAACAGCATAAAAATGTTTTCAGAAAATCAAAATTTCATCCTTAAAAATAGTTCTAAAATTGAATTTTTCAATAAATCCTCAAAATCTGTTCAAACCACTGATAACATTAAAACACTGGTCGTTTAGAAAAGTCTATCCACTGCTAAAAGTGTATCCTCTGATAGTGTCAAACACTGTTCACATCCACTGCCCATACTCTCAAACAGTGCTTTCCAAACAACTATTTTCCATTTTCAAACAGAGGATACACGTGGACTGAAGTTATTCGACAGTCGTTTGCATCAGATGCCATGTCATCATCACTTTTTCAAATCCCTATAAAAACCTTGTTCTATCCATAACAGAGTTTCCATAATTATCGTGTCGAATTCAAAATTCTCAAAACGATTCTCTCTCAATCATGGCTCCCAAAACCAAATCAAAAGCAAAATCCAAAGCAAAACTACCCCCATTTACCCTCATCATCAAAACCCCTCACAATTACACTACAATCTTTGAAGAAACCGGTTCAAATACAAGATATCATCCGATGATAAAAATCTTGAAAGAATCGAAATTTAAGCACATGTTAACCGTCAAAGCCCCAATTTATCAAGATGCACAAAGACAATTTTGGGCAAACGTTGAGGTTCATTCTCAAAAGGATGTTCCTTATGTCATTTAATCAAGAGTGGGGAAAACACTGATGAAAATTACTCGTCAATCAATCTCACAAGTGTTTGAATTGAATGATATGGCACATCCTGTGTCTTTCCCAATAAATGAGGTGCAAGCATAATTTCTAGAAAGGGGTTACATTGGGCAACTTAAAGGCATGACAATTTTCAAACCCAATTTTCCTACTGAGATAAGATTTTTCTTTCATACTCTCTTAACTTGTCTCTCAGCCAAGACCACAGCTTTTAATGAAATCCCATTGAACATTCAGTATTTGGGATATGCCATTTTAATTGGATCAGATTTTAACTTTTCCCAGATACTGTTCAATGATCTTGTAGCAAATTTCAATAATATTAAAAAGGAAAAATCTTTCTTGATGCACCCAAGATTTTTGAATGTTTATCTTCATAATCAGTTACCTGATAATGATGTTAAACAAGCCGCTGTAACTAACCCAGGCGGCCTAACTCATGAAACTTTTACAAAAATAATCAATCAAGATAAAGTTTCAAAAACACAAGTAGAAGAGGAAGAGCAAGTTTTACCATAACAAAATGTTCAATCTCAACCTCTTGCTACTGAGCCCACTACTCTTGGTGATCAGGGCACTACAACCACTACCATGAAACCCACACCAAAATATCCAAAAAGAAGCCAAAGA
This sequence comes from Scalesia atractyloides, assembly GCA_947069175.1. Lineage (NCBI taxonomy): Eukaryota > Viridiplantae > Streptophyta > Magnoliopsida > Asterales > Asteraceae > Scalesia > Scalesia atractyloides. The sequence continues at coordinate 12,595,740 of CAMTDV010000030.1, read as the reverse complement.
AAATTACCAAAAAGCCCACTAAACCCAAAAAGGGTCCTCTGGAAGATGATATCCCAGAGGTTAACCCAGTGACAACCCAAAAGTCACCACAAAGCACTGCTGCTACTTTTTCACAGCAGATGTTAGAAAGATCTCAACCGGGCTTTGAAACTCCTCATTCTTCCTCACAAAAGGAAAATGTTGTGAACATAGGGACACCTAATTATGAAGCTCTAGATCCACTTGGTTCCATCTTCCACAGCCCCTCTCCAAGGGCAATGTCTCTTTCTGCACCACACCCTTAACCAACAAAATCACTACCACCTGCCATTTTGCCTTTGCTGAATGCAATAGAGTTAGAACAGACATTAACCAGTTCTTCTCACTAACCTACTAATGAGAATATACTTCAACAAGTGACTGGGTCTGATTCTTTACTCATTGCTAGCCCATCAGCAATTGAAGAGGATACATCCCTTAGGTTACGTGTAACCCTTGGTGATAGTTCAACAAGTGCAGCAACTACAATTGCTAAACTACCTAGTTTTCAATTGGACAGTGGTTACATATATAAGACTCTTTTGAAGGCAACCACTGCTGAGACTACCAAGGTAACCTCTGTTCCAGTGTGAAGTCCCCAGTTCCAAGATCAAGGGGCATCTATGTTTGAAACAGGGGTCGAGACCCTTGTTCATGATGATGTAGATACAACTACAACATTTGGTAGGAGTTCAGATGATCCTATTAAATTAGGTGATAATCTAAAATATCAAGATTTGGTGGAGAGAGTATCTAACATTGATTCATCTATGCTTGGAATCAAAGATCTATTGAAGCAGATGATAGCTACTAAGAGCCAACCCTCTGTCATAACCACTAATGATCTCAAACAAGCCTTAGACCTTCTGTTTCAACAACAAAGATATTTTGCTGACCTTCAACAAAAACATCAGATGCAAGAATTGAGAAACATGGTTGATGCCAGATATATGGATACAGTTGCATATATCAAGGCAATCAAGCTCACATCCTTCAAACCACTGGTACCACTCCTCCGACAGTTATCCTGGTTAACACTGTTGATTCCAAAAAGGGGGAGAAACCTTTACAGAAAGAAGTGCTAAAGCTTGAAAAAGATGCACGACCAACGGTGGTTATCCCTAAGCTAGATGGGTCAAAGAAAATTGATGAAACTGAAAACTTCTTGGCCAGGGAAAGGTTGAAGAATAAAATGAGGGTAAGAGATGAGGCAAAGTGTTGGTTGAGAAAAAGACAGCTTTACAAAGAGAAAAAGAAGAGGTTGGTACTTCCACAAAGAAGAGACAAGTTAGAAAAACTAGGCAACCAACAACCACACCTTCTAAAACTCTGTCTGTTACTACTTCAACCATTGAAACCTCTGCTCCCACAAAATCTCTTACACCTTCTTCAAAAGCTAAACCTACTTCCACCACAACAGATGTTATAGCAACTGTTGTGTCAACATCTGTTGACACAGCAGAGGTTGTAGCAAATGTTAACCCATCACACCCTTAATCGTTTTTCCCACATCCACCCAACCAATACCAACACCTACAAGAATTCCTGATCATCCACCATCATCTGCACTCAGGTTTAAGAGGAGAAAAGTTACAAAGGTCATAAATGAAGATGAGATCATTCCTACTCCACTTCCATTGTCAGCACAACATCTAACCTCTACAACATCTGTTCTTCAATCTTCCATTCAAGCAACTGATCAACCATTAAAAATAGTTCCTGCAGCAATAAAGTTCCTCTTGATTTACCAGCTGTAAAGGAAGAAATCAAGTCTTTCTACTCTGAAGAAGATCCTGAGAAAAGACTCATTCTATTTCTGGAAGGCTATCCTAGACCAGCAAACATTAATGAATATTTAAAACTTAAACCTAGACAAGCAGAGGATATAGCTAAGAGAGATACAGCAGGTAAAAGTGATAGAGAAGTGCATAACTATATGCAGTTCCAGCTAAGCAAAGTCAGAGTTTTGAAAGATTTTGTTAAAGACTTGTGCAAAAAGCTATCTGAAATGGAAGATCAAAGTCTAAAACAAGACTACATTTAGCACATCATGACCAACAAGAAGTACAAAGCTACCAGGGAACAGTTCAAGGATTGGACTGTGAGTGATCTAAGAGAAGAAATAGACAGAATGCAAGAAATGTTAAAAGATCCTCACAAAGAGCCAACTCCTCCTAACTGGAAGAAATACAAGAAAGATTTGCCTGACAGAGCTTTGAAACTCAAAAGAATGAAAGAAGAGTTGATACAGAATAATTACGGATCAAGAAATCAGGTTATTAGATGGGGAGAGCTGAGAGTGCTTGGCATTTACAAGAAGTTGGAAGAAATAAGGAAGAAAGATCCAAGCATGCCTCCTAAGCCTAATTATTCATCAGAGGATGTGGTTCATAAAGCTCAACACTTTAAAAAGTCTGTCTCAACATCTGCCCCTTCCACACTTTCCTTAAATCAATTAAAAAGGCAAGATGAGATGGCTGAAGAAAACAAAAGAGTGTATGAACACATCAAAGAAGGAATCCAGTGTATGATTGATTATCATATTGATGATGCCAGTCAAAAGCTTGCAGCAGATCTTTCAAAGATGGCTCATCAGTCAACTCCACCAACCTCAACAATAAAATGTCATCCTAGAAAGCCATCAGACCCAAAAATTCTAAAGTGGAAAGTTGACAAAAACTCCCACGAATTGACTTTGCTCAAGTCTAATGGAGATGCTACCAAGATGGGAATGGAGGATGCATATGAGCTTTGTGCAGAAGACCTCCAAGATCTTATGGATCTGGTACTCGAAAAGGATGATGATGATGAAGTGTCTCTGAACTTTGAATTGCAATATGAAGGACAAATCAGAGAATTTCTATTGAGGAATAAAGACCAAGAATAAATAAGTGTTTTGGCATCATTTGTTCCAGGGGAGATTGTTGAGATTGAACCCTATACAAAGGAACATATGATATAAAGCCAAGTACCCTATCCGTAGTTTGGTCCAACTATCAGAGGATACAACCACTGATCAGCTAAACTCTGTCTTCCTAAGATCTGCTACCTTTACATCATCTTTCATAACAATTTGCCAAAGGTCTGCTAGAAGATAAGGAGCAGAGGATTGCCATCATCGTTTTACTTTTATTAGATTTATAATCAATGTAACAGTGCATTGCACTGACAGTGTTTAGTGATCAGATGTTTGAGTTAGTTATTTAGTTGTTAAATGTCACTATCAACCCTGACGTCATCAAATGATGCTCAGTGGTTAGATAGTTAGTAAAAATAGGTGAATCATTGTAACAATTGAAATTATCAATCAAAAGATCATTCACCAATCATCTTTTCAGAGTTTTCTGTACTATCAAACTATTGTAATTGGCTGAGGGGAAGTTTGTGAATCACATGAAAGTTTATCAACTTAAAAACATGATGATGATGATGAAAACAAACGACCTTTACTTGTAGTAAAAGTTTTTAATCTTATTCCGCTGCATTTACTTTTCAATTCAATCATATTTTCTTTTTTGAAACAAAAACTACAAGTAAATCAAACTCATATCCTAACAAAAAGTTAAATTGGTAATTTTGTTTAATCTTGTTCCATTGTCATGCACTCACCCTTTCAATCTCTCCCTCCTCCTTTCTACCACCACCCTTCTGATCTCTCCATCCACATCTCCAGGACCACGTCAGATTCTTCATAACTATATCTATCACTCGAATCTGAATATAATTCCGTGCATTGATTTATGGTTTCTAAACCCTAAAACGGAGAGGTTGATTACTTCAGGAAAAAGTTGGGTTGTAGTTTTGTGGTTCTTAGAGATGGAGAAACATCAGTTACTTCTAATTGCTTCGTGGGAGGTGATTACCAAAACCCTAACTTTGAGAAATAGGCATATGTGTGGTATGTGCGCTTATTGAATTTTTTATTTTTATTTTTTTTTCTTTTTATACAATCAGACTGCAATAGTATAACTACACAATCATAAAATTACATTCCATCCTTACCAAACATGCTTCAGTATTGGTTCTAGGGATTAGTAATTTATCTAGAGAATAAACTAGGAATACTTGCAGCGCCCTATTTCATTGCTAACCCACTTGTTATACAATTATAATAGACTTACAGAATTGCACAATTATAAGAAAGGGCTAATTCAGTGTTACGGTATTAAGGTTTTTTATAGAACAAACTAAGAAAGTTGCAGTTGTTTGGAGTATTAAATCTTGTAGCTTTTAGTTGCAAAATTGGTATGATTTTAGTGTCTAACTAATACCGTTGCATTTGCTTGTTTTTTTTTAGATCTAGAATATTGTACTTTAGAATTTTTTTCCATTTCATGTGGCCAAGGTTTCAAATCAGTTATATACAATTATATTGATTTGAGTCTATTTATTAGTTTATGGTTGTACTTTGTATTAGTAATCTTTGAGTTGGATTTTAGATGTACTTTTCTTTTGTGTCTAGGCTAGAGGTGCACGTCGAAGCAGATATGGGTTACGGAACTGGTTGATAAATTGAAACCAGTCTGGTCCATAAATCGAGTTGGGGGAAACCGGATAAAAAGCAAACTGAATCATTGTTTTGTAATGGCTTTGAAAATTGCTTGGTTTAATCCGACGTGAAACAGTTAAAACTGAATGGATAGGGTGATCACTAATGGGATTAATATTATGTCTTTTGTTTGATTTTTTTCTTTTACTATTACATTAATACACACAAAAGAACCAAATAATTACAATCTTATTTATTTGTTTTAGCATCAAATACTTAACTTGCGTTTTATGTGAGTTAAATAATACCATTGCATTAGCCCTTATAATGTGTCCACTATTTAGCATCCTTCAGCTCTAGTGTAACTATATTGTGACCTTTTGTGTGTGTTTGCATTTTGCAGATACTGTTTTTATCAAAAGAGTATAAATGCATTGCTTTTTATATTACGACTTAAAGCAGTTCCCAACCTCAAAAGCTGGAAGATATCGTCCATCTTAAAGAGGAACAAAATCTTGTATACATTCTTAACTTACAGCAAGATGGGTCATTTCATATCGGGGAATGGATTTAGTGTTGATTGTCAAAGTATGTAAAAAAAACTTGGAATACGCCACCTGAGAAGGCATGTAACCAAGAATGATGCGGTTGTCATGACCAACCTTATGTTAAGAAGAAACAGGGTTTGTTATTTGTTTATTCATAACCAAGAAAACAAATTGTATTTATTACATATAGGTATGTCATTTGTAGCATAACATGCAAACCTAGCTATCAAAATCTATATTCAATGGATATGAAGTCAATCTATTAGAGTATAAGTTACCTCGTATCAGTATTTACAATGTGTAAGTGTGTATTTTATTTATATGTTAATGTTATGTGTTCTTATGTAATATTTCTTACACATGTGTAAAGTGTTCGTAGTTACATATTTGCAACTAAATTACATATGTGTAAACTATTCTTTGTTACATGTTTATTTTTATTTTACATATTTGCATCTAAATTACATGTGTAAAGTGTTCTGTTAGGATTGAACCCTTTACAAAGAAACAGATGACACAAAGCCAAATACACTATCAGCGTTTTGGTTCCATTATCAGAGTTTACAACCACTATTAGTTAAACTCTGCCTTTCCAAAGATATGTTGTCCATCATCTGTCTTCTATTATCTGCTGCAACAAAATGACAATTTGCCAAAGGTCTGTCAGAAGATAAAGAGTAGAGGATAGTTATCAGAGTTTTACTTTATTATCATAATAATCAATGTAACAGTGCTTTGCACTATCAGTGTCTACTACGATCAGTGGTTAGGTTAGTTATATTATTTGTTAGATGTCACTTTCAACCCTGACGTCATCAAAGATGCTCAGAGGTTAGAAGGTTAGTATAAATAGGTGATCGATGTAACAGTATTTTCTTATCTATCAAAAGATCATTTATCAGTCCATCTTCTCTGCATTTCTGTACTTTCAAACGATTATCATTCGGCTAGGGGGGGGGTTGTAATTCACATGCAAATACTACAATTAGTTCAAAGCATGATAATGAAAACAAACGACCATCAATTGTGATAAAAGTTTTCCATTCATTCTGCTGCATTAAAACTTATTTTACATTCGTATTTCCATTTTTGAATCAAAAATCACACTTGGTATCAGAGCTTGGTCAATCAAAATTTGATTTAATTCAATTTGATTTGAAGTTCAGCTCTCCCTGCTAATTCGTTTGTTAGTTTTGGTTGAGAAACAGAGTTTTATTACGTTTACAGTTTTTAATACACAAATCTGTTGAAAATCAATCAAAAGTGTCTCAAAACACATTAGATTCCAACATTGGATCTATGTTTAAACCACCGATGCTGAAACGAAATGAATATTTCATATGGCAATGTCGGATGGGTCACATTTAGCTCAGCAAAACACCGGTTGTTGGCGATCCGTTGTGTTTGGACCACATATTCCATTGGTTCCTAGCACAGAGGATCCCAATACTCAAGTGCCTAAAAATCCTGAAAACTACTCTGAGCAGGATTTCCAGAAAATAGAGTTGGATGCAAAAGTGTTTAGCATTGTTGCTTCTGCACTACCCAACGAAATCTATGCTGGACTGCTCCACTTTAACAGTGCAAAAGAGTTGTGGGATGCACTAAAAGAGCAATTAGGTGGGACTGAGGAAGTGATAGAAAACAATAGAGAAGTTCTGAATCAACAATATGAAACATTTTGTCACGTAAAAGGAGATTTGTTAACACAACAGTTTGAACGTTTTAGCTGTCTCATCAGCGAATTGAAACTGGTTAACGTGGAATTCCCTAATTCACTGTCAATAGTTGTTTCTTAAGATCGTTACCAGAAAAATGGGAGATGGTAGCTTACGTTACTCGAACCTCTGTTGGGTTTAAAGAAATGACCCTCACACAACTTCATGGCCGACACCTCACATATGAGAGAGAATTGAACCAGAAAAAGAAGTTGTAAGAATCGAAGAAAGTGACAGACGACTATACTTTGGGTAACACTGCTCTTTATAGTCATGAAGAGGGTCCTGGCAGTGGAAAGGATCAGGATTATGATCATTATATTGACATAACTTCTGGAAACAATTTTACCTCTGATCCTTCCACACCCAATTTTGCTTTTACTGCAAATGGGGAAAGTCAAACCTCTGACAATATGTCCTTTGAGATGAATGACGTACAACATTTTGAACCCACTTATCTGGAAGAAAGGTTATTTTACATCAGCTGGCACTTTTGAGTGTTATAGCAAGTAAATTTTACAAAAGGACTGGTAGGAAGTTTCCGGGATTGCATGGGGGGTTAAAAGTGGGGTTGGATAAATCAAAGATTAAATTTTATAAGTGCAATAGGCTAGGACACTTTGCTAGGGAATGCAGATCTCAAACTGCAGGTCCAATTATGACTCACCCAGGCCCAAGACCTCAAAGCACTGCTCATTATTCCCATTATACCCCTGCACCTCAAATGCAAAACACTGTACACTTTGCACATCCTGCCACTACAGTTCCTGTCCATTATGTCCAAACACCTGCTCCACAGATTCAATATGTCCAAGCACCACCTCAAGTGCATGTGCAACAAGTTCCACATGTCACTCAAACTACTCAAACCACTACTCCGGCAGAGGTTAACCAACAGAACTTCTTTACACAAGGATTTATTGACTGGAGTAGTTTGCCTGAGGATTTAACAGATGAAAACTTTGCTCTAATGGATAAGAGACTATAGTTGAAGGTGATGAATCTGAGGAACAAGTGTCAAAATCTGATGAGGTTCAAAGTTGTGATGAACCAGTGGTTACACAAAACATTGTTGATGAAGAAAAGACCTCCCTATCTGATCCATGGGATACAATGGTGTGTGAAGAAGACTGTGATTGTGCTCTTATGGCTGCTTCCAAGGTATCACCTCAGATCCTTAAGGATCTCTGTTCAGAAAAATGTATAATAGCTTTTGCTAACATTAAACAGGTAAATGAAAACCTTAGAAACAAAATATTAGAAGATTAACTCAATTTTGAAAAACTTATCAAAGAGTTAAAAACAAAATTGACCACAAAAGATTCTGAGATAAGTAGCATAAAGCATGAAGCTAGCATAACCAATGACCAAATCCAAACTATGGTAGACAAATACCAAGTTTTCAAAAACGAGTTGGAAACTACCTAGATCACATGTGAAAAATGGGTAGAGTCTTCCAAAAGTTTTGAAATTATGCTAGACAAACAGATCAAGAGTAACATAAAATTTGGCACTTGTTTTGAAAATGAAGAAAAAGCCACTGAAAATGTTACAGAAATTGATTATGTAAAGGTTAAAGTGGTTCCTAAAAATTTGGCTAGAAATGAGATAAAAATCACTTCTGGAAAAACATGAGGGGTCCTCAACTTCTAAGGAAATTAAGAAATACCAATTCAAACCCACATGGTCCGATGAATGTGATATTCTGGAAAATTTCAAGCCTATGGACTTCTCAACCATTGAAGGTGTCAAGGCACCAAAGGCTAGAATCATTCCCATTAAAGATCTTCCAGCAGAGGTTACAACATTTGCTGAGAAAAATCAGATAAAAAGAAAAGGGAAAAGATCAAACATCTGTTCTGTGAATTTTGCAACAAAAGAAACCATGTAACTGAAAATTGTTTTCTCTTAAAAGCATATGACATAAATAGAACACATGTGACCCCAAATGATTCAAAATGCTTTGTCTGTGGTAAAACAAATCATCTAACTCATGGGTGTGCTTATCTTCAAACCTATGATCAAAAGGTAAAAGAGATCAAAGCAAAAGCTCTTGAGAGAGAAAGTTCAAGCTCTACTAGAAATAAATCTAAGCAGACCATAGAACTTGTTGAAACATCTATCATAAAATCATTGAACAAAACCTCTGTTCCCAGAGAGGTACAAGTGACAGATGCTCCACCTGCCAACTGATACCCAAGAGGACATGGACAACCAGCTATGAAAGTTACAAAAAACCTTCAAATCCTAAAGTGAATAAATATCCTCATGGTTACCAACATCTGACAGGAAATGGTTCGCAACAGTGGATACAAAGCAAAACTCAAACCACTGACCATGTTCCTAGATTTGAGAGTGGACACTCTGTGACCCCATCCAAAGCCATTCTAGCTTTCCAATCTCATCTAAACTAATTGTTTACTTATGTGCAGGGAGCTTCTACTTGCCTTGATAGTTTATGGTATGTAGATAGTGGAGGCTCCAGGCATATGACAGGATGTAGATCCCTTCTCAAAGATTTCTTGGCTTGTGGAGGGATGATATATCCTTTGGTAACAATTCAAAGGGGAAGGAGCTGGGGTCAGGGTGTGTTCAGGCTGGGAATCTCAAATTTGAAAATGTTAACTTAATTGACAATGTAAAATTTAATCTTCTGAGTGTCTCACAAATGAGTGATAAAGGTATGGATCCTTCTTTACTAAGAAAACATGTCAAATTGTAGGACCAGAGGTTGTTAAAAAGATTGATCAAATTATTGCTGAGAGCAAAGCACAACTTGTTGCTCATAGGAGTGGCAATGTGTATGTGGTTGATATGTTGAAAGATAACCATATGTCTAATGCATGCCTGTTCTCAGTTGCCTCCAGCAAAGAGACAGAGTTATGGCTCAGGAGACTTAGACACACAAATCTGAAAACAATCACCACACTCTCTAAACAATGTCTTGTCAGAGGTTTACCACAAAAGCAATTTACTTGTGAAGAACATTGTGTTTCCTTTTTAAAAAGGTAAAAAAACATAAAAGTTCTTACAAGTCAATTGAAGAGTCCAAAACAACCCGGTGTTTGCAATTGCTGCACATGGATTTGTTTAGTCCTGTCAAAATCATGAGCTTAATGAAGAAAAGATTCTGTTTAGTCATTGTTGATGACTTTTCAAGGTTTACATGGACATTCTTCTTACACTCCAAAGATGAAACTACTGGTATATTGCAAAATTTTGTTAAACAAGTTGAAAAGCAATATGACCTTCTTGTAAAAATCTTTAGGGGTGATAATGGGACAGAGTTGAGAAATAAGGAGTTGGATGCCTTCTGTGAGTCAAAAGGGATTGCTAGGCAATTTAGTGTCCCAAGAACTCCAGAACAAAATGGGGTGGTTGAAAGGAAAAATAGGACTTTAGTTGAATATGCAAGAACTATGCTAGCAGACCCTGGTTTACCCTTGTCTTTTTTCGCAGAGGCTGTAATCACTGCTTGCTATGTTCAGAATAGAGTTTTGATTAACCCTAGGCATCAAAAGACTGCCTAAGAATTGCTTTATAAAATCAAACCTCTGATCTCATATTTCAAAGTCTTTGGTTGTCCATGCTTCATTTTGAACTTAAAAGATTTTATCTCTAAGTTTGCAGCCAAAGTTGACTGTAGTTATTTTCTGGGATACTAAACCACTGCCAAAGCCTACAAAGTTTTTAACTCTAGGACCAAGTGTGTTGAAGAGACTCTAAATGTGAAGTTCAATGAACTTTCATCTTTGAAAATCCCAGCAAATCCTGCTGAATTGTTTGATTTAGATAAATTCACATTTGAAGATGTGTCTGTCAAGACTAACAATGCAAGTATGCCACAATCATCAGAACAAGAGCAAGGATATGATTGCATACTTTCAAATTTAAAGATCAGTCTTTCAAGCAGAGGAGCAGATGTTAGTAACAATTTTGAAAGCTCTGCTGGTTCAACAGTGGTAAACACTCAAACCTCTGCCTGCTCACAAAATCAAACCACTATTGATAAAAATCCACCAAATGTGGATAAAAATCAACAAACATTCACACCCATACCTCCACCTCCATTCCAATCTGGAACTTCAAATTCACCAGCAGATGATAGCTCAGATGATACACATCTTCAGTCTTCACCTTAGAATACAATTGTTCCATATCAAGGTGATTTGATTTTCCTCAAAAGCCATCCATTGGATCAAGTTATTAGCAACATAAATGAGGGAGTGCTCACAAGAAGCCAATCCCAAAACATTTGCCTTTTTGCTAGCTTTCTATCACTCACACAACCTGTCAAGTACCAAGAGGCACTAAAAGACAATAGTTGGGTAGAAGCTATGCAAGAGGAGCTCCTTCAGTTTAAAAGACAACAAGTTTGGGAACTTGTACCACTGCCTAAGGATGTCAGTCCAATTGGCACAAAATGGGTCTTCAAGAACAATAGAGGGTATTGTTGTCAAGAACAAAGCAAGGCTCGTGGTTCAAGGCTACAGACAGGAAGAAGGTATTGACTATGATGAAACCTTTGCTCCTGTAGCAAGGTTAGAAGCCATCAGACTGTTCTTAGCTTTTGCTGCTAACCACAACATCAAAGTGTTTCAAATGAACATCAAAAGTGCATTCATGTATGGAAAGATCAAGGAAGAAGTGTATGTGTGTCAACCTCCTGGATTTGAAGATGCATTTCATCCTGATCATGTTTATAGGTTAAACAAAGCACTATATGGTCTTAAACAAGCACCAAGAGCCTGGTATGAAACTCTATCCACTTTTCTCTTATCCATGGGTTTTTCAAGAGGTAAAATTGATAAAACTTTCTTTTTAAAATGGAAAGGAAAAGATTTGATACTTGTCCAAATTTATGTGGATGGCATCATTTTTGGATCCACATGCACTTCATGTGTGAAGAGTTTAGAAAAGTCATGGCAGCAGAGTTTGAAATGGGTGCAATTGGTGAGTTACAATGTTTTCTTGGTTTACAAGTTAAACAAATGCACGATGGCACTTTCATTCATCAAAATAAGTATGTGAAAGAACTGCTTAACAAATTTGATATGAATGATTGTAAACCTTGTAGCACACCCATGGCAACCTCAAAGTTGGTCACTGTTATTGATAAAGGTGACTTGGTTGATCAAACCATTTATAGAAGTATGATTGTGTCTTTGTTGTACCTAACTGCTTCTAGGCTAGACATCATGTTTGCAACATGTGTTTGTGCCAGATCCCAGTCAGCACCTAGAAAGTCTGATATTGTTGCTGTTAAAAGGATATTCAGATACATAAAAGGTGCTCCCACACTTGGTATCTGGTATCCAGCTAATGGAAACATTGAGCTTTCAGGTTACTCAGACAGTGATTTTGCTGGTTGTAAAACCACAAGGAAGTCCACATCAGGAGGAGTCCAGTTCCAAGGAGATTGCCTAGTGTCTTGGCAAAGCAAAAAGCAAGTTGCAGTCTCTACATCCACTGCTGAAGCTGAATACATTGCTGCTGCAAGTTGCACTGCTCAACTCTTGTGGCTTCAAAATCAACTTTTGGATTTTGGTGTAACTGCTTTAAAGACTCAACTCAAGATTGATAGTCAAGCAACTAAAAACATCATTAAAAATCATGTGTCTCATTCTACCACCAAACACATTGACATCAGACATCACTTTGTGAGGGATTGCTATGAAAATGGTTTGATTTCTTTACAACATGTCCATACTAAGGATCAGCTGGCAGATGTTCTAACAAAAGATTTGGATACATCTACCTTTGAAAGCTTGATCTCTAGGATTGGAATGCTAAACATGGATTAAAAACAGTTTTCTGGTGATCCATGTGTAAATAGCATAAAAATGTTTTCAGAAAATCAAAATTTCATCCAAATCCTTAAAGTCTGCTCAAACCACTGATAGCATAAAACACTGTTCGTTTAGAAAAGTCTATCCATTGTTCAAAGTGTATCCTCTGATAATGTCAAAACATTGTTCACAATCCACTGCTCATACTCTCAAATCAGTGTTTTCCAAAACTGTCTTCCATTGTCAAACAGAGGATACACGTGGTCAGACGTTAATTGTCAGTCAATTGCATCAGATGACACGTCATCATCACTTTTTCAAAACCCCTATAAAACCCTGTTCTATCCATAACAGAAGTTCCACTTTATCATGTCGAATTCAAAATTCTCAAAACAATTTTCTCTCAATCATGGCACCCAAAACCAAATCCAAACTAGAACCACCACCATTTACCCTCATAATCAAAACTCCTCATAACTACACAACTATCTTAGAAGAAACCGATTCTAACACAAGATACCATCCAATGATTAACATCTTAAAAGAATCGAAATTCAAGCATATGTTGAACGTCAAAACCCCAATATATCAAGAAGCACAACGGCAGTTTTGGGCAAACGCAGAGGTTCATTCTCAAAAAGATGTTCCTTATGCCATCATACCAGAGTGGGCAAAAAACTGATGCAAATTAGCCCTCAATCGATCTCACAAGTGTTTGAACTGAATGATATGGCACATCCTGTGTCGTTTCCTATCAACGAGATGCATGCCGAATTTCGGGAAAGAGGTTATATTGGCAACTTAAAGGTATGACAATCTTCAAACCCAATTTTCCTGCTGAGATGAGATTTTTCTTCCACGCTCTTTTAACTTGTCTCTCAGCAAAGACCACAGCTTTTAACGAAATTCCATTGAACATCCAGTATCTGGGATATGCTATTTTAACTGGCTCAGATTTTAACTTTTCCCAGATATTGTTCAATGACCTCGTGGCAGATTTTAATAATATTGTAAAAAGAAAAGCTTTTCTGATGCATCCACGATTCTTGAGTGTTTATCTTCACAGTCAGTTACCTGATAATGATGTTAAACAAGGCGCTGTTACAAAACTAGGCGGCCTAACTCATGAAACTTTTACAAGAATTACAAATCAGGATAAAGTTTCCAAAACACAAGTAGATGAGGAAGAGAAAGCTTTACAAGAACAAAATGTTCAATCTAAACCTCCTGCTACTGAGCCCACTGCTCCTGGTGATCAGGGCACTAAAACCATTGCCCTGAAACCCACACCATCTATCTCTAAAAAGAAACCAAAGAAAATTACCAAAAAGCCCACTAAACCCAAAAAGGGCCCTCTGGAAGATGAGATCCCAGAGGTTAACCGTGTGATAACACAAAAATCACAAGAAAACACTGCTTGCTACTTCTTCACAGCAGATGTTAGAATCTCAACCCGGCTTTGAAACTCCTCCTTCTTCCTCACAAAAGGAAAAGATTGTAAACACAGGGACACCAAATTATGAAGCTCTAGGATCACTTGGTTCTATCTTCCACAGCCCCTCTCCCAGGGCAATGTCTCTTTCTGCACCACACCCTTCACCAATCAAAACATTACCACCTACCATATTGCCTTTGCTGGGTACAATTGAATTAGAACAGACATTAACCAATTCTTCAGAAACCTATTACTGAGAATATACTTCAGAATGTGACTTTGTCTGATTCTTTATTCTTTGCTAGCCCATCAGCAACTGAAGAGGATACATCCCTTGGGTTACATGTAACCTTTGGTGATAGTTCATCAAGAGCAGCCACTACAATTGCTAAACTCCCAGTTTACAGTTGGACGTGATTACATCCCTAAGACTCTGATGAAGGCAACCACTGTTGAGGCTACTAAGGTAACCTCTGTTCATGTGGGAAGTCCCCACTAACAAGACAAATGGGAATCTATATTTGAAGCAAGGGTTGAAACCTCTGTTAATGATGACATAGAAATAACTACCACATATGGTAGGAGTTCAGATGATCCTATTAAGTTAGGTGATGAGCTAAAATACAAATATTTGACGGAAAGAGTTACCAACATTGAATCTTCTGTGAATGAAATCAAAAATTTGCTGAAGCAGATGTTAGCTACAAAGAGCCAACCCTCTGTCATATCCACTGCTGGGCTGCAACAAGTCTTAAACCCTTTGTTTCAACAACAGCAACACTATGCTGATCTTCAACATAAACATCACATGCAAGAAATCAGAAACATGGTTGATGCACGATACACGGATACATCTGTAGACATCAAGGCAACTAAGGCTCATCTTCTCCACTCCACTGGCACTGCTCCTCCCACTGTTACTTTAGTTGACAACGATGATGCCAAAAAAGGGAGAATTTTTACAAGAAAGAAGAAGGGTTGGTACTTAAGACAGACAAAATTTCAAGGCCAACAGTGGTTATCCCAAAGCCTGATGGTTCAAAGAAGGTAGATGAAATAGAAAACATCTTGGCAAGGGAAAAGGGGAGAAACAAGGAAATGGTAAGGGATGAGAGCAGAGCTTTGGTTGAGCAAAAGATAGCTATACAAAAAGAAAAAGAAGAAATTGGTACTTCAACAAAGAATATGCATGTGAGAAAAACAAGGCAACCAGCATCCATACCTTCTAAGTCTAAGCCAGTTGCTAATCCAACCACAACCTCTGCTCCCACAAAATCCATTACACCTCCTTCTACAAAATCTAAACCTATTATCACACCAACAGATGTTATGACATCTGTTGTGACAACATCTGTTGTCACAGCAGAGGTTATAACAAATGTTAACCCATCCACTACCATGATCATTTTTCCAACCTCCACCCAATCTCTACCAACACCCACAAGAATTCATCAACCACAATCACCCAACATCAGCTTCAAAAGAAAGAGAATCACAAATGTAGTACTTGATGAAAAGATCATCCCTTCTCCATTACCTTTGTCATCACAACCACTGACCACCACAACAGCGGTTAAACCTCCTTCTTCTCAGATTACCATATTGCCTCTCGCCAAGAGATTCCCACTAGACTTACATGTTGTTAGAGAAGAGATCAAATCCTTCTTTTCAGAAGAAGATCCAGACAAAAGGGAATTTCTATCTCTAGAAGGATATCCCAAGCCAAGAAATTTGGATGAGTATTTGAAAGTTAAGGCCAAACAAGCAGAGGATATCACAAAAAGGGATACCCAGGGAAAATCTGATAGAGAAATACAAAACTACTTGCAGTACCAGCTGAGCAAAGTCAGAAGTCTAGAAGATTTTGAAGAGACTTAAGCAAGCAGCTGTCAGAGAGAGAGGATAAAAGCCTTAAAAATGATTATATTGATCATATCATGAATAATAAGCAATACAAGGCTCAAGGTCCTAGTTTAAAGACTGGACTGTGAGTGAGCTGGAAGAAGAGGTGCAAAGAATACAAGATATGTTGAAAGATCCCCTCAAAAAGCCCACTCCTCCAGATTGGAACAATACAAGAAAAATGTGCCTGAAAGGACTTTGAAGTTAAGAAGAATGAAGGAAGAGTTGATTGCCGCTAACTATGGGTCAAAGAACCAAATCATGAGGTGGCCAGAGGTTAAGGTGATTGACACATATAGAAGGCTTGAACAAAGAAGAAAAACTGATCCAACACGGCCAAAGAAGCCTGTATATGCAACAGAGGATACAGCTCATCAGACCCAACCTTCTACAAAACCATTGAAACATCTGCTCAATCCATCCTGGCATTAAAACAAAGAAAAAGGCAGAGAGAGATGTCCAAAGAAGATGTAAGAAGGTATGAGCATGACCTCATCAAACAAGGAATCATGGACAAGATCCATTTCCACTCTGATGATGCAAGCAATGTGTTAAGAGAAATATTATCCAAGATTGCTCATCAACTAGAACCACCACCCTCAACAATAAGCCATCCTAGAAAACCATCTGACCCAAAAATTCTAAAATGGAAAGTTGAGAAAAACTCCCATGAATTGACATTGCTCTAGTCAGATGGTAAAGCTGCCAAGATAAGCATGGAGGATGCGCATGGGTTAAATGCAGAAGACCTTCAAGATCTTTTGAATCTAGAGCTTGAAAAGGATGAGGAGGATGTGGAGTCTCTCAACTTTGAACTACAGTTCAAAGAGCAAATTAGAGAACTCCTGTTGAGGAATAAAAACAAAAAATAAATGTGTTTTGGCATCATCTGTTCCAGGGGGAGATTGTTGGGATTGAACCCTTTACAAAGGAACAGATGATATAGAGCCAAATACACTATCAGCGTTTTGGTTCCATTATCAGAGTTTACAACCACTATTAGTTAAACTCTTCCTTTCCAAAGATTTGTTGTCTATCATCTGTCTTCTATTATCTGCTGCCACAAAACGATAATTTTTCAAAGGTGTGTCAGAAGATAAAGAGCAGAGGATAGTTATCAGAGTTTTACTTTATTAGTATAATAATCAATGTAACAGTGCTTTGCACTATCAATGTTTACGATCAGTGGTTAGGTTAGTTATTTTATTTGTTAGATGTCACTTTCAACCCTGACGTCATCAAAGATGCTCAGAGGTTAGAAGGTTAGTATAAATAGGTGATCGATGTAACAGTATTTTCTTATCTATTAAAAGATCATTTATCAATCTATCTTCTCTGCATTTCTGTACTTTCAAACGATTATCATTGGGCTAAGGGGAGTTTGTAATTCACATGCAAATACTACAATTAGTTCAAAGGATGATGATGAAAACAAACGACCATCAATTGTGATAAAAGTTTTCCATTCATTCCGCTGCATTAAAACTTATTTTACATTCATATTTCCATTCTTGAAACAAAAATCAAAATTGGTTCAAACTTAGATCCTAACATGTTCATTGCAGAAATGTATGTTTGTTTTTACATATATTTGAAGGTGAACTACACATGTGTAAATTGTTCCCTGTCACATATTAGTATCTATTTTACATATGTATAGTTGAATTACACATGTGTAATCTGTTCACGACCACATACTTGTGTCTGTTATAGATTGGACGTACTTCCTGGAAAATGTGTTCGACCACTAGATTAGACAAAACAAAACCGACATCATTACAACTTCCTTAGAGCATCTCTAGTACATCCACACATCCAAACACGCCACGTCAAGTATTACATATGAGTAAGTGTGTGTTTTACATAAGTGTAAATGTCATGTATCATTATGTAATGTCTTACACATTTATAAATTGTTCATTGTTACATATAATCTCTTTTTAATTTTGTAAAAGTGGATGGTACTCTGATAAATTTTGTTTATAACAAATAATATTTACAACTTATGCGCATTGGGCTTCCCGGGATATACCCCAAGGAGGACACCAACAAAAACCATTAGTTATGGTCTAACAATTAGAACCTAACAAGGCCCCGACCATGAGCTAAACTAGAAATTAAAAAAAAACTTATTCTAGACTTAAAGCCACACCCGGACCGAGTCCAACATAAAAATAAATCTATACAATCAAGTTTCAAACAACTTTAACCATCCAAAAAACCAAGCACAATCAAACACGACTAAACACTAAAACAACATCTAAAGCATGCATTCGAGAGTCCATCTCGAGCTTCCTAAAAACCGTGAACTCAATGAGGTAACGACATCATCCTCATTCCTCAACCAGCCCAACCTCCAAATAGCCAAACACCAAAGAATATCACCACCAAATGGCCAATTTGATTTCCACATCCTTAAACCATATTTAAGTCAATTTTTACATTCCATTATAAACAAATAAACATTATGACTTACACATGTGTAAGTTTCTTTTTTACACACGGGTAAAATCTCAACTAACGTGTGTAAATTTGTTTTACAAAGTGTCTGTTTTACCCATGTGTAGGTGTTTCTACTTTACACATGTGTAAGTGTTTCTGATTTACACATGTGTAAATTCTTAGTTAAATATGTGTAAATTTGTTATACAAGGTGCCTGTTTTACACATGTGTATGTGTTAGTGTTTCTGATTTACACATGTGTAAATTCTCAATTACACATGTGTAAATTTCTGTTTTACACGTGTAAGTTTTTCTGTTTTACACATGTGTAAGTGTTTCTATTTTACACATGTGTAAATTATCAGTTAAATATGTGTAAACTGATTTACACATGTATAAAGCAAACAACAAATCTCATTCCTTCAAATGTCTCATTTCAATATCACTCTAATACCAACCTCAATAAAACAGTTGTCTTATTTCAATACCACTCTAATACCAACCTCAATAAAACAATTACTGCTTATACTCATAATTTATGAAGAACTTCTAGTGACAAGTCATTCTTAGAAGGGTGAGAGAGAATGGTTTTGTACAAAATTAAGAGCAAATGGCATGACAGAAACATAAATAAGTAAATGGCGACAAAATTGTACCTCTATAGGCTTTCACAAAACTTCTACTCCAACATAAATACATAGCATAGACTACTAACACATGGGTTTGTCCATATGGTGGAATCCCACATGTTAAGACAACCATTCTACTGTCTACTGTATGGTGAATGAATCAATATCTAGTGTTCGCATTACTTCCCTTGAAAACCTGCAACTATTTTGTTAGATGTCATAATAGTTTCTAGGTGTAACACTCGACCAACTAAGAGCGAATCCAAAAATAATATCCTGAAAAAATTACAATCGAAAAAGAAACGATCACAAATAAATTCTAGGTCTCTGAACGATTTATCGTTGCATAATCTAACCTAATTTACTACAAACCGGCCGATTAACTAAATTATAGCTAAAAATTGAACTACAAAATTATGGCAAAAACTAAATTGGAAAGCTCAAATCACCCAAAAAAACTAAAAAATTGAAGTGCTCTCCTATTAAATTGGTTCAAATCGAGACTGATCAGAGGTTTTACGTCCTAATTTCTGAAATTGGGGGATTTTCACTTTGAGATCGATTGAGGGGAGGGATTTTTTAGACTGGTCGTGAATCGTGAGGATCTCTAGCATCGGCCTTAGGATTTGTGAAGAGCGATTGAATCGTTAGTGGTTTCACTGATGATTGATTTTGGAAGAAGATGATCTATGAACGTGATTTCAATTGTGAATGGTTTTTTAAATGTCTTTTTACATTGTTGCCTTTTTGGTTTTGTTTATGGGGTCTCCTTTTCATTTAAAACCCATTTAATCCTAACTCTTAATTGAGTATAATCAATGGATGGAAATTGTTCCTATTATCAAGATCAAGGGAAAACCCTTAGAGTTGTGAAAACTTAGAGAACTCGGCCTTCCCGTGCGAGTTTTGCCCCGATTTTTTCACACCCGTAGATTAAAATGTTATAAAAGACTGTCGTAAAAAAACAAAAACAAAAAAAGTTTCGAAGTGGTGTTTTTGGCCCCTTACAGTAGTTGCAAAAAGGTAACGACATAAGCATGACATCACTTTTTACAGCATTTACGGCTTTCGTTTTTTTTTTTTTTGGAAAAGTTGATTTTTTAAGGATTTCTGGTAAAAAAATTTGAAAAAAACTTTCGTAAGGCCGAGTTCTCTAAGTTCTCAAACTCGTATGAGTTTACATTTTACCCTAGCCCTATATATATTATATATATAATCATGCATGTTAATAGCAATTTCAATAGCACATCATAACGATTTAGACTAGGGCTGTAAATGAACCGAACATTCAGCAAACAGTTCGTGAACCATTCTGCGGGAAGTTCGTTTATGTTCGTTCGATTAGCTTAACGAACAAACACGAAAAAAAATTTTCGATCAGTTAGCTTAGCAAACAAACACGAACACCTGTCTTTTTCGTTCGACTGCGTTCATGAATGTTTGGTAAGATGTTCGGTTATGTTTGTTTATGTTCTTTTGTTTATATTAATAAAACCATAAATGATAAACCTTTTATCTAAACTTATTGAAAACTTGAAACCCTGTTTTTTTCTAATTTAGCTAAAACTTGGACTTTTTAAGACATTTTTGGGATAACTATATCTAGGTAAGTTAGACTTGATTCATCGCTTGGAGATGAAGTAGGCTTCTTGTGTTTTAATTTATCATTTGATGGTTGTATTTAACTACTTATATCTAATGTTTAAAGATAACAATGTTTTTATTTTTTTTTTATTTTCTAGTTAAACGTTCGTTTGCGTTCGTTTTATTTGCTTGCGTTCGTCTGTGTACGAGACTAGTATTCATGAACTGTTCGTGAACAATTGAATTTCCTTAACGAACGAACAAAACATAAACTTACGTTCGGTATGTGTTCGTGAAGAGTTCGCGAACATGTTAATGTCCTTAACGAACGAGAACGAAAACGAACATGACCTCGTTCATGTTCGTTCGGTTCGTTTACAGCCCTAATTTAGACTCCCAACAATGAGGTAGTGGAAATCCGAATCCGGACATATAAATTGTTCAAGAGTCGTACCTTAATCATGTTGATTTAAACTTGTGCAACTCTAACATTTCACTTGACAAAAATGACAACCTCGTACATCTGTATGGACAAATAGAAAAGAAAATGAATCGGTTGATCAAAACTGTTTGGGGCATTTTGGTGGTTGGAAGGTTACGTAACAATGGTGTCTACATTGTCGGTGTGAAATCTTTTCACACGAGGACCGCCATAATCTAGGGTTCTTGGTTTAGAAAATCATAACAGAGGAGAAAAAAATGTCTGTTAATCTAAGATCTCGTCGTATTTATAATGTTGAAAATGATTGATTTTTGAATCGAACTAATGAAAACCATCAATCGAGCAAGTTTGCGTTAAGGGTTATGTAAAGAAAACAAGAAACCGATAAAGAAATCGAAAACTTCAAAGCTTGACATCATTAATTTAATTTTTTTCTTTAATTCAGGTTAAAATAACTTCAAGTATTCAAATTTCATAATACTATTTTTCTTACCTTTGTAGCAACAAAATCTTATTAGGTGTATTTGAATGGTAGAGATATTTAATAAAGGAGACTAGCAAGATACTAGCAAGGCTAGAACAAGAAAATTACATGAATAAAAGATGTTTCTCAACCACTCGACCCAATTTACTTTACACTTATTCTTCCTACTCTAATACCAAAGAAAGGAGAAATACGTGATATCATCAAACAACACCACAAACTTAGAGCGTCTCTTTCAGAATATTGTATCATTTTGAAGCTTCCAAATTGTCCCCCAAGCAACATATATAACCGTAACCACAACTTCTTCTTTGGCACACCTAATGCGAATTTTCAACACACTCCAAGGGATCAGAAGGGAAGCGCAAGACCGGCAAATTCACTTCTAACCACCTTTCCACCAAATCCCAAAGTTTCTTAACTGAAACGCACACACTAAAGACATGTAAATGAATTACGACCCAACATTACACAAGGGAATAATAGTAGACGGAATATCAATCCTCTTAGCAGCCAGAATCATCTAAGTTGGCAGACGTTTTTCCCACGACCCTCCACCCACAAATATTTATTTCCCAAGGCAAACAATGGAACCTTTTAGTTTTCCTCGAAGAACTTGGAATCATAACTTCATCAGCACACGCCTTAACTGTAACACCCCAACCGATGGCGGAAACATCGGGATGAGACGAAAACGAGATTGCTCATTGCTCACAACATTATTAAGTGACAATAATTAATTAAACCATATTTCATTTCATAAGAATTGTCAAATACATCAATGTAACAAAACAAAGAACAATACAACATTTGCAAAGTCATAACAAAATTGATACATCGACATTAAACCTAACGTCTAATTTGTGTGTATCTAGTCCTTGCTATATTGTTTTCATAGCATCATCTCCTTCAACCTGTAACATGTTTTAAAATAATGTCAATGCGAAAGCAAAGGCGAGTACACAAGTTTAGGCATAGCATACGTATACGAATAAGTTTAAACAATCCTCATGGCAACCAAATCTATACAAGAGCAATATCAAGGCATGCAATACTAATAATCAAACCCTTAACGCAATCACGATGTTTTAACATGACCTCACGAATAACACGATGGAGGTGGATGCGTGAATTCCTATAGCGCTAAGCATCTAAAACGAAGGCTAAAAAATAGTTAATGACTAAAGCATAGCAATACGAATATCCAAGACAAGCATCAAGTATAAGATTCAAGCTTTCATGTATATGGGACGTTTGTGTGTTTCATAAAGTTTAAGTGTTCGTGATTTTGTATATGGAAACATGTTACACCCAAAAAGTGTTATAAACAAAGTGGGTCGAGTGTACTCACGGTTTTGCTAAGTCTTTTCTACACTTGACAATCCGTGAAGACGTTGGTTCGAGGATGACGCCGAATTATCCTACAAGAGGAAACGAGGCGTGTGAGTATAGTTCAACGGGAGATTGGGAGTATTCGAGCATGATAAAAAAATATGTTTGATAAAGTATTATGATACGAAAGTATTCACTAAGATGTAACACTCGTTCTTGACACTATAGTAACTCTTACGAGTTTGGGTGTGATTTCATAGGTTCGGGGCCTATTAGAATCGTGACAAGGAATTACATACTTTTGTGTTAAACTTAATAACTTGATAGGTGATTATAAGTTCATTATCAAGGTTTCGGTTTTAGAATTATAATATAGTTATATATATATATATCATTATAATCATGTAGGAGGTGGGAGGTTAAACCATCCACTTTGAACCTCGGATTATGTTCACCACTACACAAGTTAACATTGGTAACAAGGAGGGTACAAGAACTATATACTATACAAGAATGTAAAGACAAGAATGATAAGGTGTCATCTAGATACCAAGTAGCCAAGTATTCAACAACCCGACGAGCACACGAGGACAATCGTCAACGGCTTTGTGGGGTTGTGACACTTTAAGTCTAGCAAACTATCTTGGGATCTTGATGAAAAATCATCAAGTGATGTGTGGTCTCAAGTTAGGATAGCCTAAGCTTCCTTGGTGGACACACATGAACAAGTTTAAGAACTTGCATCACTTGTGAGCTCAATGCTCTTCAAAAACAGAAAGTTTAGGGTGTTAAAACAGCCCTTAGTTCATGTTAACAAGCTTGGTTAGGCTTTACTAATCATAAGCTTGATTGTAAGCACAAGAACACAAGTTTGTTGAAGTTAAAACACAAGTTTGATAAAAGTTTAGACAAAACAGAAAGTTTGTGGACATTTTTGGGCATTTCCAGGTCTGGATTCCCCATGGAGAAACCTAGGAATTCAACCCAAAGTTTATCCAAGCAAGTAGGAAAAAGAATGGAGTGATTTCATTAAGAAATGAGTGAGTTACACTCACTTTAGTAAGAGGTATACAATCTGCTCGAAAATCTGATGTTGCAAGGATCTTGAGGTGATTTGAGAGTGATTTGAGAGAGATTAAAGTGTAAAAATGCTTGGATTAGAGGTGGGTTTTATAGGGGAAGGATTAGGGTTAGTTAGGTGGGGTTTAAGTGGGTAATTAATGGTAAAAAGTTCAAAAAAATTAACCAAAAACCCGCCCAATTGTTTGCTGTCCGCGCTTGTTGCCTTTCAGCTCGACCGGGAACAAAGCATTTAAGGCTTTTGTTCCCGGGTTACTTCAGATTGATGGCGAGTGGCGGAGTGGTTAAGGCGCTGCATGTTGAACCGGAGGTCCCGGGTTCGAGTCCCGCGGATCCGGTTTTGTTCGATTATTATTATTTTCCTTTTTATTTTTAATCAAAACTCAATAATTCAGTTTCACAATTGGCAGGAAAGGCCCCTGAAGTTCAAGAATCCAATAATTACACTTTAAACCTTGGACTTTATTAAAGAAGATATATATTAACATTTAAATTCAAAATGTTATATATGTATATATATATATATATATAAATTAGCATTTTAATTTTTTTGTAAAAAGAAATTAATTAATTTTATTAACAAATTTAATTAATTAATTTAATTAATTAATTAACTTAATAAATGAATAGGTAATTATATTTTCGTAACGAATTTAGTTTAACGATTACAAGTTTCACGTTTGAGTCTCGTTTACGCAATACAAACCAAGTTTGCGAGTTATCACACGTTTACGATTGAGAGTACCACGAATATGTTTACACGTTTAAAGTATGAACAAGTATAAGTGTAACAGGACTATGATTAACATAATATGGATAAAATACGAGTTTCTCATTACAATCCAAGTCTCGGTTTACAACATTTACAACGAAAGACGAATACAAGATACAACGCTTACTAAAAATAGAAGTACGATACAAGGTTTCCAAATACAGAAAGTATAGAAACGCGGAGCGTTGCAGTCTCCCCTCCTTTAGGAAATTTCGTCCCGAAATTTAGGAAGATGTAACGAAGAGATATGGATACTTAGTCTTCATATCACTTTCAAGTTCCCAAGTGAATTCGGCGCCACGTTTACTTTCCCATCGAACCTTGACAATAGGAATACGACTGCGCCTCAGTTGCTTGGTTCCTCGGTCCATGATTTCGACCGGTTTCTCCACAAAGTGCAAAGTATCGTTGATCTGAAGATCTTCGAGTGGAACTTGAAGTCCTTCTTCGGCTAGACACTTCTTCAAATTCGAAACATGAAACACAGGATGGACATTGCTGAGCGTTTGAGGTAGATCCAGTTGATACGCTACCTTGCCTATCCTTTCGAGAATCTTGAAAGGACCCACATAGCGAGGAGCGAGTTTGCCTTTCTTACCAAAACGAACAACACCTTTCCAAGGTGCAACCTTGAGAAGTACGTGGTCACCTATGTTGAATTCCAAAGGTTTGCGTCTTCTATCAGCATAGCTCTTTTGTCGGCTTCGAGCTTTGAGCAAGTTGTCACGAATCTGTAGGATCTTGTCCGTCGTCTCTTGTATAAGTTCGGGACCGGTGAGTTGTACGTCTCCGATCTCGTGCCAACAAATAGGCGAACGGCATTTGCGACCATACAGTGCTTCAAATGGAACCATTTGAATACTTGCGTGATAGCTGTTGTTGTATGAGAATTCTACCAAGGGTAAGTGCGAATCCCAGTTGCCGCCAAAATCGATTACGCATGATCGAAGCATATCCTCTAGAGTTTGAATAGTACGCTCGGTCTGACCGTCAGATTGAGGATGAAAAGCGGTGCTAAGATTCAAATGAGTGCCAAGGGCGGATTGGAAAGTTTGCCAAAGGCGAGAAGTGAAACGAGCATCACGATCAGAAATAATATCAAGAGGAGTACCGTGACGACTAATTATTTCACTCGTGTAGATACGAGCCAATTTCTCGACCTTGTAATCTTCACGAATGGCGAGGAAGTGTGCGGATTTGGTCAAACGATCGATGATAACCCAAATACTGTCGTGACCAGACGAGGTACGAGGCAATTTCGTGATGAAATCCATGGCTATGCTCTCCCATTTCCAGACTGGAATTTCTGGTTGTTCGAGCAAACCGGAGGGACGTTGATGTTCTGCCTTGACTTTGGAACACGTCAGGCATTTGGAGACGTAGAGAGCGATATCACGTTTCATTCCAGACCACCAATAGGATGCGCGCAAGTCATGATACATCTTATCAGCTCCAGGATGAACGGAGTATCGGGATTTGTGGGCTTCGTCCATCAAAGTAGTCCGAAGATTGAGACGATCGGGAATCCAAATGCGACTATGGTAGTAAAGAATACCATCAGGCTTAGCTTCGAGTGGGTTTTCGATTCCACAATTCAACTCGTTATCGAGGTTACCCTCGTTAATGACGGCAAATTGTGCTTGTCGAATCAACTCATTGAGTTTTCCCACGATTTGGTAGCAACGAGCACTCTTGACATGAGTCTTACGACTAAGTGCATCGGCCACGACATTCGCCTTACCAGGGTGGTAGCGGATATCGCAGTCGTAGTCGTTTAACAATTCTACCCAACGACGTTGACGCATGTTGAGTTCCTTTTGATCAAAGATGTGTTGGAGGCTCTTATGGTCAGTAAAGACCGTACACTTTGTACCATAAAGGTAGTGTCGCCAAATCTTTAATGCAAAAACAACTGCACCAAGTTCAAGGTCGTGAGTAGTATAGTTTTTCTCATGAATTTTGGGTTGTCTCGACGCGTAAGCGATTACTTTGTCCCGTTGCATGAGAACGCAACCAAGACCCTGGTTAGAGGCATCGCAATACACGACGAAATCGTCGTTCCCATCGGGGAGAGTGAGAATAGGAGCATTACAAAGCATGTCCTTGAGCGTTTGGAAAGATTCTTCTTGTTCGGGACCCCAAACAAAAGGTTTATCTTTTTGAGTCAACGAAGTCAAAGGAACGGCAATCTTCGAGAAGTTCGAGATGAAACGGCGATAATACCCAGCTAGGCCAAGAAACGAACGAATTTCAGAGGGCGACTTAGGTGCAATACAATTCATCACAGCTTCTATCTTTGCAGGGTCAACATGAATACCAAGTTCATTGACGGTGTGACCTAAGAATTGAACCTCTTTTAGCCAAAATTCACACTTGGAGAATTTGGCATAAAGACGTTCGGTTTGTAAAAGCTGAAGAATAAGACGCAAATGTCGTCCATGTTCTTCTTTCGTCTTAGAGTAGATTAGGATATCGTCGATGAATACAATGACGAAATGATCGAGAAAAGGCTTACACACACGGTTCATAAGATCCATAAACACTGCAGGAGCGTTGGTCAAACCAAAAGGCATGACCACGAACTCGTAGTGTCCATAACGTGTGCGAAATGCGGTTTTGGGTACATCTTCCTCGAAAACCCGAAGTTGATGATAGCCAGAACGGAGATCAACCTTTGAAAAGCACTTCGCGCCTTGCAATTAATCGAAGAGATCGTCAATACGAGGAAGTGGGTATCGGTTTTTGACTGTAAGTTTATTGAGCTCACGATAATCAACGCACATCCGAAAAGACCCATCTTTCTTCTTGACGAACAACACGGGAGCGCCCCAAGGGGTAGTACTAGGGCGTATAAAGCCTTTATCAAGAAGCTCTTGAAGTTGGCTTGATAGCTCTTGCATCTCCGAGGGTGCTAAACGATAGGGAGCCTTCGCAACAGGAGTTGCGCCAGGAATGAGGTCAATACGAAAATCGATAGCTCGAGGAGGCGGAGGACCAGGGAGATCCTCGGGGAAAACAGACGGGAACTCACAAACGACAGGAACATCACTTATGCTAGGACCTTTGTCTTTCTTTTCCACAACGTGGGCGAGAAAGGCAAAGTACTCCTTACGCAAGTACTTGTTCGCTTTGATGCACGACATAAGCTTGAGACCCTTAGAAGGTTTCTCACCATAGACGTGTAAAGAGTCACCTTGAGGTAGGGGAAGACGAATGAATTTCTCAGAACAAACGACTTCAGCATGAACTCGCTTAAGCCAGTCCATGCCTACTATGACGTCAAAGCTACCCATTTGCATAGGTATGAGGTCGATGGAAAACTTATGATCGTTTAAGATTAGGGAGCAACCAGAAAGAACAGAGTTAACGGAGATGGTCTTACCATTAGCGACTTCGACAACAAAAGGATTAGGCATTTTAGTTCGTTCGTACTTAAGCAAGGGTTCAAATTCAACGGATACAAAACTTCTATCCGCGCCAGTATCAAACAGACAAGTAGCATAGATATGGTTCACAAGGAACGTACCAGTGATGACGTCATTCGAACTTTGGGCTTGAGCTGAGGTGAGAACGAAAGCTCGTCCTTTCGCAGGTTCGGTTTGTTGTTGCTGTTGTTTGTTGGTGCGTTTCGGGCAAACGTTGGCGAAATGGTTAGGATCGCCACAATTGTAGCAGGTTCGACCAGGTGTAGCTTGGGTTTGGCGGTTTGGGTTAGGATTGGGTAAAAGGGCTTGGGTTTGCTGGTTCTGGGGTAGGTGACAGTAGTTGGAGAGGTGTCCCAACCTATTACAGTTGGCACATTTTCGGCATGAGGTGCCAACAGGGTGATGGTAGTTGCAAGTGGTACACTTGGGGTGAGAGCCAATGTAACCTTGTCCAGGTTGGTGGGTGTTTTGGGTAGGCGGAGTGACGACAGCATTGTTTTGAGAAGAAGCCTTCCGCTTCTTGTTCTTGTTGTGGGGCTTCCTGGCTGGAGGGGTAGGTGATTCGGTGGTGTTGGCTATGGCTTGGTGCGCATGCTTCGTAGGGACCTTGTCGTAGGCCCCCTGAAGGATGCAGTTATGGTTGAGTTGGAGAGTTATGGCATAGGCTTCCTCGAGGGTTTTCGGGTTGGCTGCGGCTACATGGTTCATGATCACCGGTGAGAGGCAACGGATGAGCTTGGCGATTGACTTGGGAACAGTATCGACTTGCCCAGGGCAAACGATACTTAACTGTTTAAAGCGCGCAATCAATCCTTCAGCGTCGCTCCCCTGTTGTGTGAGATTCCAGAACTCGTTTTCAAGTTTCTGGGTCTCATGGGGAGGACAGAATTGCTCCTTTATGAGCTCCTTAAGCTCTTCCCAAGTCATCGCATAGGCTGCTTCGTTTCCACGCGTGTTTCGTTCGGTGGTCCACCACTCGAGGGCTCTCTTGCGGAAGACCCCGTGGCATTAAGGGTTCGGAGTTCCTCAGGGCAGCCGCCCTGAAGGAAGATAAGCTCCATTGAATCAAACCAATTGATCATGGCGGTAACACCGTCCATGCCAGTGAATTCCACTGGTTTACAAGCCATGAAATGCTTGAATTGGTAAGATGGTTTGGGGGTATCAGGTTTGGAATCAGCGGATGATTTAGGTGTGGCTTCGGCGTGTATGGTGTGGATTTGGCTAACAATGTCGGGTATGATCTTAGCCAATTGCCCGGCCATTTGCTCCGAAACGAGTCCAATCAGTTCTTGCTTCGATATTGAGTCCTCGTTGTTGGATTCCTTCTGGGAATCCGTCTTCTTGGACTTCTTGAGGCGGTTTAACGTGTTACGGAAAGGAGGCATCTAGAGGTTGTAAACAAGACAAAAGCATGAGACTTGATTGTAATAAAGAAAATAGGTTTTGCATGCATGAGTATTAATAAAATTCGCATAAGTTTCACATAAGAAGCATGTGTTCATCAAATATGGTTCACATGGTTTGCATGAGTTCAACAAGTATAACATGTATACTCACGTATGAATACAAATAAAGAGTATAAATTTAGTTTGTTCACGAGGATTAGTATTGTTTTTGAATGCGATAAACGTGCGAGTGTGTAACGGTTTGAAATGAATGAGGTAACAAGTATCAAAACACATAAAATTTGAGTCACATAAAAAGAATAGGCTCGTAAAACATGGGAATGATTCGGGTAGAGAATCGTCGACAATTCCAAAGTGAATCGAAGATCTTTTCGAATTAGAGAAACGTGCTTTGGCCTATAGGTAAAATGCTCTCATCGAGAAGCGACTAACGACATTTTACCCTTCCAGTTACTACACGTCTCTAACCGATCGGAAAATCGAGACTTTGGCGAGAGCGAAAATCAAGGAATGGTACTTAATCGACAAGGTGCGGGTTTCACCCCTAACTTGACGATTTCGTACCCTAAGTGTGGTTGGTACTTACCAAAGGAAGAGCAAATTCCGATTCGTTGGTAAGGGTCCACTAGAGTTTTGAGTTGGAAATTTTCCATCAAGGTTTGGATTTCACTCCTAACTCGATGGCATAATTACGTGCAAAAAGAATAAGTATAGAGGATTGAGAGTCGTTCACCAAATTGCGGTTTTCAAACCTATTTTAGTGAAGTCGTTTCGTTTATATTACGAGTGTCTTCAAGCGTCCAAACGTGTATTGTGTAAAAGTGTCTTAGGAAGACACCATGTATATGTATTAAGACCAAAAGGAAAGAGAGAAGCAAAGTAGGAAGCATAAAGTTAAGCATAATCAAGAATGGTCACAACGGGTACTTAGAACTATAGACTAGGTCGAACATGGCAATTCTACCTAATTCCCTATAGTTATGGCTCTGATACCAATCTGTAACACCCCAACCGATGGCGGAAACATCGGGATGAGACGAAAACGAGATTGCTCATTGCTCACAACATTATTAAGTGACAATAATTAATTAAACCATATTTCATTTCATAAGAATTGTCAAATACATCAATGTAACAAACCAAAGAACAATACAACATTTGCAAAGTCATAACAAAATTGATACATCGACATTAAACCTAACGTCTAATTTGTGTGTATCTAGTCCTTGCTATATTGTTTTCATAGCATCATCTCCTTCAACCTGTAACATGTTTTAAAATAATGTCAATGCGAAAGCAAAGGCGAGTACACAAGTTTAGGCATAGCATACGTATACGAATAAGTTTAAACAATCCTCATGGCAACCAAATCTATACAAGAGCAATATCAAGGCATGCAATACTAATAATCAAACCCTTAACGCAATCACGATGTTTTAACATGACCTCACGAATAACACGATGGAGGTGGATGCGTGAATTCCTATAGCGCTAAGCATCTAAAACGAAGGCTAAAAAATAGTTAATGACTAAAGCATAGCAATACGAATATCCAAGACAAGCATCAAGTATAAGATTCAAGCTTTCATGTATATGGGACGTTTGTGTGTTTCATAAAGTTTAAGTGTTCGTGATTTTGTATATGGAAACATGTTACACCCAAAAAGTGTTATAAACAAAGTGGGTCGAGTGTACTCACGGTTTTGCTAAGTCTTTTCTACACTTGACAATCCGTGAAGACGTTGGTTCGAGGATGACGCCGAATTATCCTACAAGAGGAAACGAGGCGTGTGAGTATAGTTCAACGGGAGATTGGGAGTATTCGAGCATGATAAAAAAATATGTTTGATAAAGTATTATGATACGAAAGTATTCACTAAGATGTAACACTCGTTCTTGACACTATAGTAACTCTTACGAGTTTGGGTGTGATTTCATAGGTTCGGGGCCTATTAGAATCGTGACAAGGAATTACATACTTTTGTGTTAAACTTAATAACTTGATAGGTGATTATAAGTTCATTATCAAGGTTTCGGTTTTAGAATTATAATATAGTTATATATATATATCATTATAATCATGTAGGAGGTGGGAGGTTAAACCATCCACTTTGAACCTCGGATTATGTTCACCACTACACAAGTTAACATTGGTAACAAGGAGGGTACAAGAACTATATACTATACAAGAATGTAAAGACAAGAATGATAAGGTGTCATCTAGATACCAAGTAGCCAAGTATTCAACAACCCGACGAGCACACGAGGACAATCGTCAACGGCTTTGTGGGGTTGTGACACTTTAAGTCTAGCAAACTATCTTGGGATCTTGATGAAAAATCATCAAGTGATGTGTGGTCTCAAGTTAGGATAGCCTAAGCTTCCTTGGTGGACACACATGAACAAGTTTAAGAACTTGCATCACTTGTGAGCTCAATGCTCTTCAAAAACAGAAAGTTTAGGGTGTTAAAACAGCCCTTAGTTCATGTTAACAAGCTTGGTTAGGCTTTACTAATCATAAGCTTGATTGTAAGCACAAGAACACAAGTTTGTTGAAGTTAAAACACAAGTTTGATAAAAGTTTAGACAAAACAGAAAGTTTGTGGACATTTTGGGGCATTTCCAGGTCTGGATTCTCCATGGAGAAACCTAGGAATTCAACCCAAAGTTTATCCAAGCAAGTAGGAAAAAGAATGGAGTGATTCATTAAGAAATGAGTGAGTTACACTCACTTTAGTAAGAGGTATACAATCTGCTCGAAAATCTGATGTTGCAAGGATCTTGAGGTGATTTGAGAGTGATTTGAGAGTGATTTGAGAGAGATTTGAGAGAGATTAAAGTGTAAAAATGCTTGGATTAGAGGTGGGTTTTATAGGGGAAGGATTAGGGTTAGTTAGGTGGGGTTGAAGTGGGTAATTAATGGTAAAAAGTTCAAAAAAATTAACCAAAAACCCGCCCAATTGTTTGCTGTCCGCGCTTGTTGCCTTTCAGCTCGACCGGGAACAAAGCATATAAGGCTTTTGTTCCCGGGTTACTTCAGATTGATGGCGAGTGGCGGAGTGGTTAAGGCGCTGCATGTTGAACCGGAGGTTCCGGGTTCAAGTCCCGCGGATCCGGTTTTGTTTGATTATTATTATTTTCCTTTTTTTTTAATCAAAACTCAATAATTCAGTTTCACAATTGGCAGGAAAGGCCCCTGAAGTTCAAGAATCCAATAATTACACTTTAAACCTTGGACTTTATTAAAGAAGATATATATTAACATTTAAATTCAAAATGTTATATATATATATATATATATATATATATATATATATATATACATTAGCATTTTAATTTTTTTGTAAAAAGAAATTAATTAATTTTATTAACAAATTTAATTAATTAATTTAATTAATTAATTAATTAATTTAATTAATTAACTTAATAAATGAATAAGTAATTATATTTTCGTAACGAATTTAGTTTAACGATTACAAGTTTCACGTTTGAGTCTCGTTTACGCAATACAAACCAAGTTTGCGAGTTATCACACGTTTACGATTGAGAGTACCACGAATATGTTTACAAGTTTAAAGTATGAACAAGTATAAGTGTAACAGGACTATGATTAACATAATATGGATAAAATACGAGTTTCTCATTACAATCCAAGTTCTCGGTTTACAACATTTACAACGAAAGACGAATACAAGATACAACGCTTACTAAAAATAGAAGTACGATACAAGGTTTCCAAATACAGAAAGTATAGAAACGCGGAGCGTTACATTAACCCCCCCCCCCTACCGAGAATTCAGGCATCCGCTGCGGAGACCAAACACTCCGATAATTACGATTCTAAAGAGAAACACTACTAATCAGGTTTTGTATCTCAATGACCTGAGCCATTACGGCACCCCCTGGAAGACCCCTACACCACTCCCACGACCCTCCCCTCACCCTTTGTGCCACCAAATAGTTTTTAAACATTTCTAACACATACAACCTCGAAAACTTTTCAGCTAAACAAAAATCATGGCACCGAGTATGTTTCCAAAACAAAGTCTCATTTCCAATACCAATCTTTTTATGAATCGAATTAAGAGTAACTATACCTAATTCATTTAGCTTTGTAAAAACTTTTATCATTCTCTACCAAAGACTATTGGCCTTAATAGGAGAAGATAAATCTTCTTCTGCACCGTAGAGGAAGAAATAATTTTTACCCAAATCACATTCGCTTTGTTCATAAGCCTCCATCTCCGTTTTTTGCAAAAGAGCATTATTGAACCTTTTAATGACCCAATGACTAGTCCTCCTAGCCAAAACCAACTTCCAAGAGGCCCAACACAATTTTTTTCCCACCGAGGTACCACCCTAAAAAATCCTGGACCAAATCTCTTCTAACCTCTTCAGGACACCCACCGGAGTTAGAAATGATAAATAGTAATCCCTAAGGAACCAAGAAACATTTTATCAACAAAAATCTAGCTACTATATAAAGGAGAGAACCTTTCCAGGAAGTCAATCTAGCTTCAAAATTACCAATAATATTATTCCATCCTCTCGAACTTCCCATATTTAGACCGATTGGCAGACCCAAGTAAATGAACGGTAAAGTTACTAGAATTACACCCTACCACCGAAGCACAAGCAACGATATCATCATAGTCTGCACCTACCCTATATGAATTCGAATTGTGCAAGTATATTTTTCAAAACCAAAGGCAATAAAAAACAATTTAAGAGTATGTACACTTATGCATATTCTCCTATATATTAATAATACAACTCTGTGAATAGTGGTATTCACATTTTTTTCCTTTTTCTTTTTTTCTTTTATAACTTTTTAACTTAAGTGGTTTTTTTTCTTTTCGTTTTATTATTTTAATATTACAACAATAACATTATCTACGGATGAGCAAATGGTACTGGGTACCGGTACTGATACCGAATTTACCAAATCGGGTATATTTTTCGTACCGGTAGTTACCGTTTTTTATCCTCAAATACCGGTACTGTACCGGCTATATCCGGTACCGGTTTCCATTTTCCCCGTTTTTTGTTACCGGCACCGGTATTTATGGATAAAACAACGGTAAATACCGGTACCGATACCACTTTTCCCCGTTTTAAGTATCGGTACCGGTTTGATACCGAACGGATACCATGCTCATCCCTATCGTAACGTGCAGAGCATTTTCGGTGTTGGTACCTAATTTCGATGATTTCCGGGATCGGTACTTTTGGTGCCATTACCGGTACCGAGCTCATCCATATTTTAACGTGTTAGTACCATAATAAGAAAACTGAAAACAACCAAATTTCCAATGTGTAGGACGTGTGTGCCCTACTATTATATATTAGATTATTTAAAATTGTTTTTTAGGACAGAGTGACTGTCGTTACTACGTCATTTTTATCTATGTTTTGATATTTGGTATCTCCTTGCCGTTGTCGGCACACATTTTGCAGACACAGGATCCCCGCCGCAACGCGCGAGCGAAATCAACTAATTATATTAGAATCCAATACATTTTATTTAAATTGATATCCATAAATAAGAAGAATTTGAATATTTACTAAACTATGTTTCGTTTTGATGCATGTCAATTTAAATTCTAAGCTAAAACGTTTAACATTAATATCACGTGTTACTTTTGTTTAAATTCTCCAATATGACTTTTATTATTAATAAAAATTGTTTTATAATATTTTAGGGTTTTAAAAAATTGAAGTGCTACAAAGACCGTGGTAAAGCTTGACCTCGTAGCTCGGATGGCTTTAACCGATCCGAACCACATGTTCCTTCGTTGATCCCCACTAACATCACCATTGACAATGACAAAAACCCCTATAAAAAGGTAAAATAACATAATACTAATCAAGGAAATAGTAAAGTTTGTATAGAAATATGAAAAGGGGGTTGTTTCAGGGTGTGACGGGGTGTGGCCTAGTCGGAGTTGCAGGTTCACGTGGGGAGCCAATTTGATGTGTTGATAGGTGATGGTGGTCACTGGAGCCAGTGGTGATGATCACTCGAAACGATGGTGGTAGTCATTAGAGACGGTGTTGGTCACCGGTGATCTAATTTCTAGGGAATGGAGGGAGTAATAATTGTTATGTTTTAATTTTTTATTTTTATTGTAGTAATTTACACAAGAAGTCTTATCAAAAAGGGAGGATGATAATATCAATTATGTTAGGATTGGTGTAGGTTAGTTCCGGCAAAATGTAATATCTTAATGTGGAAGGCGGAGAGGGGTAAGATATCCACTGCTCTAGCGCTAAGAAACCGTAACATCTATATCGAAGACGTTTCATGTCATATGTGTGAGAATGGGGAAGAAAGCGTTGATCACTTATTCGTGAGTTGTACTACTACAGATCGTGTATGGCAGGCAGTTTTGAGATGGTGCAAGGTCTCTCTGTTTAGCGCTAGTTTGGTAAGAGAGTTACTCGATATTCATAATTTATGGGGCTTTCCGGATCTGCGAAAGATATTTTCATTGGGATCGTGAGGGTGGGGTGCTGGAGCTTATGGAATGCGCAGAATAAACAACGTTTTGAAGACAAGCAAGTTCGGATCGAAGATATTGTTAGCGAAATAAAAGCGTTAGGGTTTTTATGGATTAGTAGTAGATGTAAATCAAGATCCTTTTATAGACCGATTGGTGTAATTATGTGAATATGTAGTTCTTATGTGGTTTAATTTTCGTGTGTTAGTTGGTTCGTTAATGAAGTTTAATTTTCAAATAAAAGAGTTTATCACAAAAATAATCCCTCCAGTTGTAAAAAAGACATTTTGCTCATTTTAGCAAAATTTAAAGTTTCAAACCCTAACCTATTACTACTCAAACATATTCATATTTCCCCTTGTTAAACAGCTTTATTAAATATTTACCTAACCAAAAAATTGAATTACATATTTACCCTTTTTGTTAAGAAATTACCAACCTACCCTTTTGTAATTCCCATCATCAATTGCTCCTTTCCTTCTTCCCTGGAAGTGTCTCTTTCCTCTTCTCTGCGGCGACGACTACAAACCCTACACAAGCATTTGCAGTTCTAATTAAAACAATCTTCGCAGTTTTGGTTCAAACGATGGCGATCTTCTCTCGCAGTTCTCTGCTTCGCAAATCCTACACGAAACTGATTCATTTCTGTCGATTCCCTCTCCTCAATTTCGTTCCCCGCTTCTAGTTGGGTGCTTCGTAGTTGTGTTCGATTTTGATGGTGATGCACGAAATTGGTTCTGGGTATTCTTTGTGTAAAACATTAATGGATGATATCATCGGTTTTAAATTTAAATCCCATTCGTTTTAATATTCACTTTGGTGTTCTTAATATAGTTGAAGAATTTCAAGTACTATTTTAATATATACTCCTTTGTTTGAAGAATTTCAAGTACAATTTTAATATTTGTCTGTTTAATTAAGTTTTGAATATGTGTGACCTTGATCTGCTTACTCATGGGTATTATAATAATAAGGTATTCTTGGCTTTGATGATTTGGTCTGCAACAACCACCCATGTTCTTTTATTCATTTAGTTCGGTGAATTGGATACGAGGCATTTTTTGCAGCAATTGATTATGAGATATTACAATATAGTTTTGGAAGAGTAGCTATAACTGGATTTGAGGAAATATGTATCTTATCTTTTAGACAGGGGATATATGTAAATAGTGGTTTAATAGGTTTACTGAGGGTAAAATAGTAATTCAATAGGAGTATTTTTAGTAAAATGGATAAATATGTAATATACTAGGCTATCACCCGGGAATATCTCGGGCTAGGAAAATTTATTTTTTAATAATCAAAAGTACATAAACAATATTTTGAACCTCTTAAGTTTCTTGTTTCCTTTCCCACTACAATTTTTTTGTTCGGTTTCATTATTCAAAGTTTTCATGTAAAGCTAATTACTTTTTAATTGATAATGAGATCTTAATATAAGAATGTCTCCTAAACCCATACAAAATGTTTTATTGTTTGTTTTTTAAATCATATCCAAATATGTTCTTACTTGAATTTACAACGAATTACATTCATAAACATATTATAATCAACGTGTTTTTTTATGAAATCATATGTATTTGGTGAAACCTAAGAGAATGTTTGTAATGTAACTATGAAGAAGAAATTGTGATATTTTATAGAACCACTGATGTCACATGGCTGTTATGAGCTTTAGCCCAATCATGTATGTTCATGATCTAAAGGAATAGGAAAGTTAAAAAAAAAACTCATCAGAGGCATTTGAAGTACATGAGACAGTTGACTTTTTCCATGTGTTCAACCATTCCATTTATATTATATAATTATATTATATGGACAACTTATTTTTTGAAAAGAAACGGGAATTTTCATTAATCAATCAAAACATACCAATTAGCAAGTTACTAAAATGGAAAACATATAGAGCATGATTTAACTTTTACATGTCACTTAAATAGTCAAATTAAAAAGTCTTCAGTTGCTCAATGGCATACTACCAAGCTTTGATCTTTTCGATACCCATTCAAACGTCTTTTCCTTTATCTCTTCGACCATTTTGTACATGCTAAAATCCATGCCTCTAAATATTTTTTTCATTTCGGGCGGTCCCTATCTTAAACGTACATGTTCCTCACCGTTAATACAAACAACGTCCATTGCTTTTCCTGTAGCAATGTTGATATGGTAGAGCAAGTGTCATCGCATAATTTTCATTTATGACATAAATCTATCACCCGAGATAGCTTTTCGGCCTCGATAAAGTTAGTTATATTAATAATTACTTATGATTAGTGAATACTTAAATCATACAAAAAGTACAACATATTAAAGACCTTCACTATAGTTATAAAGTTTTCATAAACTTAATTAAAGGTTGTGAAGTTGTAAGCAGACTTGTAACTTATTGATTGCTTATAATTGAAGTTAAAATAAATATATATTGGTTTTATAAACGAACACAAAAATGAATATGTATTTAAACTAATAACCATACTTAATACAAACTACACAAAATATATTTTATTAGTTATTTAATCAGTATGCTAATATAAAATACGATACTTCTAACAAAGACATTTAAAGCATCTTAAACCAATGAGGGCTTTCATTTATAACCAACAACATAGAATTGGGCAGAAATACATCAAAAGACTATTATACACCAAGTACCACAACACTTCAAAAGAATACAGAGCTACCTACAC
The DNA here is from genome assembly GCA_947069175.1 of Scalesia atractyloides. Classification (NCBI taxonomy): domain Eukaryota; kingdom Viridiplantae; phylum Streptophyta; class Magnoliopsida; order Asterales; family Asteraceae; genus Scalesia; species Scalesia atractyloides. The sequence goes on along the minus strand of CAMTDV010000030.1, from coordinate 12,557,054 downwards.
ACCCAAATTAAAAGTTGCCCACTAACTACAACCCTTGCACCTTATTTGGACATCCATAAAAAGACATTTCTTTGACATGACACTTAGACTGGAGACCTGGATTGCCTTTCGATAAAACATACGATCATTCCTTGCACACCATAATCTCCACACCATGGATAAGTCAATAACTGCGAGCACTTTCTACCCCTCATTCAAAGGCCCAAACAGGGGTCACATATCGCTTATTTAATAGAGCATAGAAATAGGTTAGCTAGAACCTTAGCCCATAAACAAACCTAGTACAAACGACTCTAGAACTACAACACACAAGTAAATGGTTGTGCAATTACATGACGGACAGTTCGCATCTGCAACCTGTATTCCCCTCAAAATCAGTGTTGCTTTTGTCGGAGTGTTCCTGTCAATGTCTCCCGTCGATTGCCCTCCATACGAAGTAGTCCATAAAAATATTTTGCTTTGCTGGACAGTTAACCAATCTAAATGAGCTAGGCCCGAACCCGACACCCATGACCTTTATTTCCCTCCTTTTGAGGCTGTAAAATCCTTTTACATTCTCCCAAAACCATTACTCATTTCCGCCATTTATGTTTCATCAATTTAAATGATCCTTCAGCGCAGAAAATTCACCCCATTTAGGATGTGATACGATTTAGATGATCCGCAGTGTAATCTAGCTTCTTTTGGAGCTACCAAGATTCTTTGAGCCCTGATGAATCACAATTATTATATTTAGAATTTGAACACAAGCAGACATCAATTAGCAAGATTTTAAGACACAGCAGTAGTTTAAAAAATGATACGATACCAGAAGAACAGTGACAATGACCAACTCAAATGATTTTGTTTCATCCCATCCCAAGCTATAGACAAATTGCTTGTTTCCTGAGATAATTTTCCCCCCTTTCTGAAAGGTATGATGGATTTAGAAAAAAGTTAATGTGTAGTTTATAGTGAAGGCACATAGCAGAGTGCTCAAACACATAACCATTGAATTGTGCAACTTTAACCACCTAAAAATAGGCTTCTTTAAAGCACAAATTGACCTGGTTTTAGTCCTTTAACCATTTATGGGATTAATCTTTATCAACCATTGAAAATAGAATACGTTCCTTGGTGATGAAGTCTTGATATGGGATATGTTTCTCATTTGAATAAAAATAGGTACCGGCCTACACGAAGAAACAATTAGTGTAAGATTAATATTATTGAGTTATTACTAAAATGGTTGCTTTAAATCATAAAATGTACAAAACTGAAGTGACTAAAGCCAGCTCTTTATGGCGTCAATTATCCTGAAGTGACTAAAGCCAGCTCTTTATGGCCTCAATTATCTTTTTACTAAAGGTGAGCTTAATCGCTTATCTTCGACATCCGCCCAAATGAAATCCTTTTAATGCTTTTCAAAATCAACAGACTATTGTGCACCTTCTTTACCGTCACTCGTTCCCAATCCCTACGACATAATAAAAGTTTTAGAATCGAAAATGACAAACTATTTGTATATTCTGTCATAATTTGCATAAACGAACCTTATAGTGCTTTATTTTGTGTTCTCTTTCCTTATGCACAACATTTTCCTTCCATGCGTCGCATTCAGGACCCGAAGTATCATTTCCATGTCAGCACCGGGTCGAAGTGCTTTAGCGACGGACTTGGAAAGGCTTCTAAAAAATTTGTGCATGACCTGAAGTTTAACTGCCATGTTAGCATATTTAGTTGATCATTTAGCCAAGGTGGGCCTGAGTATGTATACCATAACATCATAAATTCCTTCAGGAGCAACCTTGAATGCATATTCGCTTTGTCCATCCTGGATACAATAGTCATTAGACTTTATTTGAGATTAAGTAGAAAAAAATGAAAATAGCAAACTGAAAGAGAAATTAATAATTACCTAGAATCAATATCGGGTTGTTTTTACAAAGAAATGGTTCTCTACCATATTTTGTCAAAAGTGCGCTTACACGCAAGGCAGGCAAACTTAGACGAGGCGGTAATTAATTATACTACATTTTACCATATCGTGACTCGAAGCCGAACACCAGTCCCCTCAGCTGAATCAAATACTTCCACATAAACTTTAAAACTAAAACATTATATAGATAATCGTAAAAAAAATAAAAAAGCACACTCAAAACCCAATATAAAATCAAAGAAAACCAACATTAATTAGACCCTCGAGTTGGAAATCTCTGTTGGTAAAGAAGGTAAATAATATTACTTGAAACCTCTTTAGTGCAATAGTAAGCACATTTGGAGCTACCAACAAAGTCAACTTCTTGTTGGCTTTCTCAGAGGATGTGCACCTGAAGAGGTATTATATAATAACAAAATTCAATACAAAATAGCATTCATGAAGTAGAATGAATAAGATATTAGAAATTATAAACTACCTGCTGCATTTGTACTTATTTCACCTTCTAAGGAGGCAATAATTATGCTACAAGGAAAAGAGCATTAAACTGGATCATATGTCTCTTTAATTTTGCAAATCAAATCTGGAATGTTTGACCAAGTGCAGTCAAAAAAGAGATTGAAACAGTTGTAAAAGTACAAGGATGCTGGACTCAGGATACATGATACAAACCGGAGGGTAACTATGTACCAAGTTGGTTCCAAACTTGTAGGAGAAATCAAGAACCGCAACATCCCTACTTGGGTGAAGATTTACCACTTCAAGCGGGCATTGAACCTAAAAGAAAAAATATAACTTTATCCTAAGAACCTCAATTTATTATCTGATAAGTAGATTAAAATGGTGTGTGACCTGCGACCTGTGACCGTGGAGGAATAATTTCGGGTACTGATGAAAGCACCAACTTCATATGCGATGGAGGCAGAATCACTGCTTGAACCGCATCAAGTGAAGAAGTAGTTTTGTTCCCCAAGAAGAGAACGACTCGGCCTTGATGACCTCGCCATACTGCTTTAATACCTATCTGTGATAATAACAATATTATTAAATGAGAAGAATATTTGTGTGATGTATATTACTTGAGTATTTAATTAGAGGGTTGCAGGGTGAGTACTTGAACATAAGGATCCTCGTATAGAACTCCACTATCATTGACACATAAGGCATGGAATCTTTCTGCGATATCTAATATTGGCTGCAACGTTGTCAATGCAAAGTTAGAACTAAAATAACTCAAACAAAAAAGATAGCATAAATAATTAGGCTTGTAACAGAACTGAATGAACACGAACACTTAAATGAACGAATTTTTTTGATTGTGTTTGTTCGTTAAGAAAGTAAATGCGTTCGTGTTCATTTATGTTTATTCGCTAATATTATAAACGAACAGTTCACAAATATAAATGAGCACAAATGGACATAAACGAATACGTACGAGCATAAATGAACAAACATAAACCCTATGCAGTTATAGCGGTCCAAAATCATATAGCGGTCAAGGTCCGCTATGGGATATATAGGTTATAGCAGTGGTATAGCGGCTGTATACGGGTTTCAGAATAGCGGTCAAATAGCGGCATTTAGCACTGCCAATAGCGGAACCGCTATAAGGGACCGCTATGAGATCGTATGTCCGCTAAGCGTTATAGCCGTGCTATAGCAGCGTTATAGCACGCTATTGATTGCATAGTATAAACCTAACACGACTTAAAAGTAACATGAATATCTAGATTAAAGTCAAATAGAATCATAGTTACATCAAACATTTCAAAATGAAACAAAAAATACATCTATACGAAGGTTTTTAGGATACGAAAAATTAAATTGATATCAAATACATACTGGTAATACACAATTTTGAATGAATATTTAAACGAACCTAAACAAATGAACAAATAAAAACGAACAAACATAAATGAACAAACACAAACGAACGTTCACGAACGTAAATGAACGAACATATATGAACTTCCCACCGAATGGGTCACGAACTGTTCACTAAACGTTTGGTTCATTTACAGACCTATAAATACAGGCAAAAAAGATTAAAATAAACAGTACCTTGATAGCATTTTCCTGCTCTCCAACAGGTGCAAGAGCTAACACAACATCTTCACTTATGGTTTCGGTCCCAGAAACACCTGGTAGGCCTTCAATAGCCAGTGGTCTTAGAAGATCTCCGAGAATATCAGTATTTTGCAGCTCAACTTCACCAGTAATCCCATTCGTATGAGTCACTTCTTGGTCCACGTGATTATTTTCATGTAACATACTCAAGTTGCAGATAAACATGATATCAGGATGTGAAGTGCTAAACGTATATTACTCTTACCATGTTGTTGATGCACCATCAGTGCATTAGAGGCTTTCTGTTGGGCCCGCGACCTGATAGCACTTAACTTTGCCGTGTCAGCTTTAGTGTCTTCGGCTTTTTTAATCAATGATGACTTCCAAAAAGTATCAATGTCAATAACCATCATGAGTGTGTGTGTGTGTTAATGTGAACACTGATATTATATATAAATATAAATATAAATAAATACCTCTCGCTCAGGGAACTTGGCCATTTCTGCTAATATATCCATCAGGACTACACCTTTCTTACTCAATGTAAAATACTCGACAGCTCGTTGTTGTATCTCAGCATCAATGCTCATTTCATATCTGAAAACATGAATAAGTACAGATTTTTTAGTTAACTTTATATTAAACAATAAGCACACCTCCAACCAATAATAAACGTATAGAAACATTGCATGAACAACAATACGGTTGAAAGAAAACACTTGTTCTTTACCAATCTTCACATTCATCAAGATTTACCAAAAATACAATATATGAAAAATCATCATACCTGAATGAAATGAGATCCAGAAACAGGTTTCCCAAGATTAGATTAACCAAAGCAACAGCATATCTGAAGATGAAATGCTCTTTGTTAGGATTTTTAACTTGAAACGGGTTATTGAATCTGCGAATTTGGTGATGGAAGGGAAAAATTAGTGTTTGGAAGATGAACAAACTTTGAATCACAAGAACCATCGATTTGTCATATTTGATTACCATTTAAGATAGAATGAAGCCGATGGTGGAGAATGTAGATGAGATCTATGTGAAACAATACAAAGACTAAAACACTGTGAATCGTAACTATAACCATACTGATAACAATCAGACAGGGAGTAGATTATAGTTCGAAAAAACTTACCAAAATCACAAACCCTAGCTTCTCAAACCCCCAAACTTCCTCAAATCTCCACTGTTTCATGTTGTAAAACCAGAAAAGAATCAGAATCAAACGCTCAATCTCGTAAACACGTCATCGAACATATTACACGATCAGATTTTTCGAATTAAGAGGTTGATGATGGAAGTCTGATGAAGAATCAGGGACGAATGGCGTTGAAAACTGGTTAGGGTTGAGAGATTACGGAAGAAAGAATGATAAGTTTCACAAATTAGGGTTTCTAAGTGGCTAATATACACGGGTCAAAAATCAGGGTTTGTTAAATAATGCGGGATCCATATAAAAATAACAATTTATCCATTATTTTCCCGCCAAAAACTCAAAACAGTTGCATAAAAAAAATTGTCTCAAACCTTATTTGTTTATATAATATATAGTATATATTTGTTTATATAATATATAGATATAGATGTGATTTAGGAGGGGGGAAATATGTAATTAATTTTATAGATTGGGTAAATATGTAATAACGTATCTTAGGAAGAAAAAATATGTAAAAAACCCTTACTTTTAAGAGTCCATATGAGGTATCCGTGTGATTAACTCTTTGATTTTCCATATTCAGTTTCTTTGTAATTCATACAAATTCAGTTTCTCTGTGATTCATACAAATAAATATGATATCTCATCAACCTTTTTTTATTGCTTACCGATTATGCAAAGCAATAGTATTTCAAAACATATCCTAATATAGAATCATGATATGACTCATCGTAAATTAAACCATACTTTGTGGTGTGAGATTTAAACCTAAACGTTAATATTCCCAATATTGGTTTTATTCTTCTATTTATGGGACGTCGATTCTTTTTTCGTGCCACGTCTATTATTCTTTTTATATCCTTATATTATGTACTAATTCAATATTTGTTCTTCATGTTTTGATGTTTTTCGATAAAGAACCTTAGTCGTCATTCTGAAGAAAGTCCAACTCGACATCAAAATTTTCAAAAACAATTTTATGATTCTAGAATAATATGACAAAACGAATAAGTTAAAAAGTCGATGTGTGTTTTTGAGGGTTGGGTTATAATAAAAAGGTTTAAAAATATGAAAGGTAAGAAGTAGGGCTGTACATTTTTATCCAAAACTCAAAACCCGACCCGAATTCAAAGCCACCCGCCCGAATTAGCGAATATCCGAATAACCCGAACCCGACCAACCCGAACTTTAAATGGTTTGGTTATCGGGTCACTTTTTCCCCACCAAAAACCCGAACAACCCGACCCGAAAAACCCGAAACACGAAACCCGAATAAAAACCCGAACATTTATTGTTTTTTTCTTATAGAAGTGTTTTGATTTGAGGTCTTTAATATATGTAACATTAAGTTTTTGGACTTTCAAATATTATAATAGCATATTTTCAAATAATGTATGAACTTTGATGATATTTTTAAAGTACCAATATGAATATTGATGATATTTTGTAAAAAAAAACATTTATTTTTCATTTTACATCTAAACCCGAAAACCGAATAACCCGACCCGAACTAATCCGAACCCGAATAACTCAAACCCGACTAACCCGAACTTTAAATGGGTCGGTTATCGGGTCAATTTTTCCTAGACAAAAACCCGAACAACCCGACCCGAAAAACCCGAAACCCGAAGAAAAAAACCCGATGAACACCCCTAGTAAGAAGTCAACATAGTGTGACAAATGTGTAAAAAAATCAAATGGGAAGGGTAATTTGTCCAAGAGAACAAAAAGAATATGCACATACAAGCCGCATGTCATTTCCTCCTCATTTTTTAAACACCCGTTACTCTTTTATACATCATTTGTATTTTAAATATACCATAAATCAAGCGTCATTTTATCTTTAATATAAGTACTCTAATGTTATAGTTTTCAAAAGAAAATTTGAAAACCAAGTTGCGTATTATACGATGGACATAAAGGAAAACACAATAAGTATTAAAATATAAACACAATTGAAAGTAAACCAAAAACACAATCGATTACAACAGATAAAAGACACAATTGACATAATGTAAAACACAATGAGTACCCAACTAAAAAAACAATAGAAAGTAGACTAAAAACACAATTGATAATAGTAGATAAAAGACACAAGAGATAACAGATAAAAGACACAATGGACATCAAACTAAAACACAATGTACAACAACAAAAAAACACAATAAATAACAAGCTATAACACAATGAACATCAAACTAAAAACACAACGAACAACCTAATAAAACACAATGACAAAAGAAAAAACAAAAACATAATGGAGAACATATTAAAACAAAATAATCATAACCAATAACGCAATTTATTGAAAACTAAAATATAACACCATCTTTATTGTGTCATAAATTGTGTTATAAGTCTTGATAAAAACGTAGTGGCCTGAAATCAAATTAACATTGTGTTATAAGTTTTAATAATAACACAATGTATAGTGCCCTAGTAAAAACATAATGACCAAAACCCAGTTAAAAGACATAACTATCTGAACCTTTAACACAATGTAAAGAAAACCCAGTAAAAATGAATTTTTTTTATTTTTTTTATATAGCAGTATTATACTCATATTAAATATAAAAAACGCCTTTTATTATGGTGAATTATATAAAAAAAAACAAATATTGTATGAAAAAATTATAGACGTTTTAAATTGATGGAGGAATTGACATTTGCCTTGCATATGGAGAGAGAAAGTAAATAAATATGGGATTCATTTATACCCTTCCATTATCTTCTTTTCTTTAAAACTAATCTCAACCCTTTAAATCTTCAAATCTTAGTTATTAATAAAATAAGCACTCTTTGTATCTACTATGTTGTAAAACATCCTTATCGGGTCAGGTGTCACAATTGGTATCAGAGTCAAAGGTTTTAGCGAATTAGGTATTGGGTATGGATATCTAGGCTTCAACCTTTGAGATTAGGTCTGCTTACAACAAGTTACATACTTTGAAAATATGGCGGTTTTCTTCCGGATACGAATTGATGTCAGTTGTCATTATCTTCCATTCCTCTATTTGTGTCGCTTCTTGTTTTAACCTAAGTTGTTCGTCGACTTCATGTTTCTTCACTCTTACCTTTCTGGCTTCGACCCCGGTGAATGTTTTGAATTGGGCCATTAAATGTTGGAGAGACTCTTTATACGAAATTGGGAGAGTTTGGATGAGTTAATATAAGAAAATGGGTATGAAATAATGTATCTGTAGTGATAAAATTTAACAATTTTTTTAGAAGTAGCCGTTGTAATGGCTCTTTCGAACAAAAGGGGCCCACAATCGTTGGTGAGGCGACACGACAAGCCGGGGGCGGTGTAGCCGGTCCGAGACAAGCCACGCCTACCCGGGGACGGCTCCCACACTCACCAGCATAATCCCTGCCCCAAACACCATAACGCATAGCTTTAGAAGAAATTGAAAACCTCTACCTGATGCAACTAACTTTCTAGTACCATGCTTCAGTTCTCAGTTTCCCACATTGTTTTCACTAATCCTAGAAGGAACGGTTTCTCCTTTCTCTATGATGGGTATCTTGAATGTAAGTTTTGTTTCTTTGAGGATTGTAATTATGATACTTCACAACTATCATCAGTTAAATTCTCAATGTTATATCTTCTTTTCTTACATCATAAGGTCTTTTAACTTTATTGGTTTTATACATGCTAATCAAATTATTGACCCATTTCTCAAAGTTCTATATTTTGTCAATTCTTATATGTAGATTAAAAGGATTACTAATGATGTCTGGATGGCTTTTCTCAATATTTGTTTCACTTTCCACGTTATTAAAGATCTTGTTGTCTTTGTCAGAGAAAATAAGATTGATCTTTTATTTTTGCGATGATGAATAGGATTATGGTTGGCCTACCATATGTGGGAAATAGGGAAATGAGATTGAAGACTCTTTTGGATATTGATATGATGGATTGAATTCAAGAGACCTTGCCATTATGATAAAAGGACTGTTAGGTGTTAAATAATAGAGGGACTTGAAGTGTAATTGTAGAGTAGTTTAGGGGGTTATTGTGAACATGTCTAGTTGTACTTAAGTAACCATTAGATGAATGAGAAGAGTATCGATGATTTGAGATAACCTTCTTATTTCTCTTTATCGATCTTGTGCCTTGATTACCATTTGCGTTCCTAACAATGGTATCAGAGCTATCATTCTCTTGACTGTGGGTTAGGGCGACAAGAATTCCAATAAATTGACAGTGAGTAATCTGGATTGGAATTGATCAAAAGCAACTATTCAAGAACGGCTTTCTACAACCACACGGAACAACCGAATTAGAGCAACAAAAAGAATTCCAATCATTCAGTGGGTAGCCATCGACAACAAAGTGAACAAGAATGGCAATTAGGTCATCGATCAGATTTGATGATTCAGAGCACAACAACAAGTCAACCATGAAATTAGCAATGGAAAAGATTATGACACTGAGCCAAGAAGGTACGGTTAAGAACTATTGTGAGGAATTTGAATCTTGTACAATTGGGTTCAAAATTATGTAGAGAATAATGAATGTTATGCTATATATCTCTTTATGGATGGTCTTGAACAAGAAATTAGAGATGTTTTTATAACATGGCATCAATATAGTTTTCACACATTGAAAGACTACATTTCTTTAGCCTTGAAGTTAGATGCACATAAGTTAAAGGATTCGTTTTCTCCTTATGGTCCAAATTCTTCACTATATGAGCCCGACAAGGTGTTTGATATAATGTCTGGGAATGATAATGGTGAAATAAGTGAAGATATGGGTGAGGATTTAAGGAAAGATTCAATGGAAATTGGCCAACATGAAATGGGTTTTTCATGTCAAGATTCATGTGTTAGTAAGCATGCCCTTAAGTTGTTGGATGAAATGCCAAATAGATTTAAAAATGAGATTCAAGAGACTATGGGTGAATTTAATAATAGGTATGATCTTGCTCATATTGATTTTTGTAAGAATGAAACTGAACATGGTTCTTTTAATCAAGATTTGAGTATTCAAGTGTTTGATGAGACGTCTAAGGAAGGTTAGTAATAAGAAAAAAGTAACTTTGGGCGATGAGATTCAAGAACTTATTGATCAACAATCATTTGATGATAGGGGTTTCAGAAAAAATGGAAAAGATAAGAAAGATAATCAAGTTCATGTCATTTTTTGTAAGGATACACATGAAAAGGGTATTTTAATTCAGGTTATAAGGGATGAATTTGTGTCTATGGGTCTTTTAGATGATACAGACATGAGTTTCAAAATTGAAGTGGTTTCCCAAGAGAGAATACAAATGAAACTCGTTTTCTTATTTGTATTTGATGTAACACACATGGATGAAGAAATATGAATACAGTTGAGTCTCAGGTTTTGGACAGATACTAGTTGGGTGTGTAAAGATGGTGAGACCACTGAGTTCATAGTTAGTAATGTGTTGATATTGACGAGAGCTAGTGCCTCTGCATCGTTTTGGCCTTTTCAGTTCCACAAGATTGATCTGAAGCCTGCTATTACCGACAACCAACTGCAGAATCAAGCGATTCAAGTTAACAAGATTGATTTGAAGCCTGTGTCAGAAAGACAAAGTCGATCTTGGGAAAGACTGGAAGCAAGGGGGGAAGCCATGATGAACAATTACAAAATACAACAGGAGCAAATGTGGGATGGTCGAGTTCTTTAAGTCTGGTGGGTAAACCTATTTTTCTACACAAATCTAATCCTACTAGTGATGATGAGGACAATGATACAACAGTCAAAGGAATTTCACAAGAATCCTTGTTCCAAATTGTACCCCTAGAAGCATTTGGAATTCATGGAGTGAATATAAACAATGGAATTTTGAAGGGAACTTGTCAAGGATGGAAAGTGATATACAATTGTTTGAAATGCACATCATCTGGTATCCATGCTGAAAGCTCATATGAGTTTTCAAGAAATGAAATGAAATGCATGTTACAGAAGGAATAGCATTGAAGATTATTAAGGACTCGATTTTCAAGTATAAAAAGGAAATGCAAAAAAAATTGTTAGTTAAATGGGAGAAATGGAAACATAAGTTTTTTACACTAAAAGGATCAACCAGTAGGAATTTAAAAAGAGATCTGAGGTATCTGTGGCATTGACTAATAGTTACATGGTGACATATCTCAACATCAAAGGGATAAAACATTCAATGGATTTAGACAAGGAAAATGTATTGTGTCTGTTGCTACTGATGTTGCTTTTGGTGTCTTGATGTATCCAATTCGATATCGATTTTTCAGCTCACTATTGAAGCACTTGGAGTTAAAAAGTTCAAGCTACAACAAGTATCACATATTAAAGATTCTTTTAATTGTGTAATAAAGGCTGCAACAGCCTTTGAATTTGCTAAAAAGCTTCATGCATTTCTATTAAACAATGCCAAATCAACAACAGCAACATGCTCCATATTTGTTGCTTATTTTCATGCAAATGAAGAATTTTCCAAGTTTGGTTTTGATATTTTTGATTAGCAATTTCTTTTTCTTTTTGATTTTTGGGGACAAAAATCCTTTATGTGGGGAGTGTTGTTAGGTGTTAAATATAGAGGGACTTGAAGTGTAATTGTAGAGTAGTTTAGGGGATTATTGTGAACATGTCTAGTTGTAACTAGTAGATGAATGAGAAGAGTATTAATGATTTGAGATAAACTTCTTCTTCTTTGTGTTCTTCTTTCTCTTTATCGATCTTGTGCCTTGATGACCATTAATAAGTGTTCATCTGCACACTTTACTTAATTTTAACCAAAGGCTTTCCCGAAAATACCAAATTTGTGTACCACTGCTGCTTATCGGCCTGTTGATGGATCTAATTTAATCAATGTTTATTCAGTTTAGCTTTGATATTGCTATTGTTGGCCGATATTTCAGGATTTTTGGTTGTTGATATGTAACATATCCGCTCAGACTTTTGTGTGGCATTTTGGATGATCCGGTATTATTTTTACAATATGTAGGAGTTGTAGGTAGCCTATTTGTTAAGAACCAATGGTTGGATTGGTATGGGGCAATAATATGTGATTCACTATTAGGTATACGGGGTGTAAGCGGGGAAGGGGGCGATGAGTGGGTTTGTCGCACATGCACACTGTTATCAACCCTGCCTTGAGCTCGGTAATTGAATGAAATCGGTGAGTAGTTACCGTGTGTTTGAGTGGATTCTTAACCGGCTATATAGTCATTGGGTTTAAAAAAAATTATAATTTTCTTTATATTTAACCATATCATTTTTCACCATTCATAAAGCATTTCTCTCACAATCCAAAACTAATCTCAACCAAAGTATATCTTTTCTCATACCCCTATTTTTTAAAATAGCGGATGACATACCGTTGTTTATTCCATTTGATATCATGGTTTACGTTTTTTTTTCCTAGTTTTAAAATGTCCTTTTTTATTTTGATGTAATTTCATTTATATTTATTTTAATCTAATGTGATTTCTTTTTCTTTAATACCCGAAGCAGTCTCTCTATCCTATGGGGTAGAGGTAAGGCTGTCTACATCTTACCCTCCTCAGACTCTACCTTAGCTTTGCTATTCATGGAATTTACTGAGTATGATGATGATGTAATTTTATTTTGTTCAAAATATGATTTAATTGTAAATGCATCAAAAGAAATGGACTCCCTATGAGGGGCACACACCATATGTTTGAGTGCAAAACGAAGAGTTGAAAGAGAAGTTGATATGACATGAAGTGATTGGCTAAGGTGGGGAGTTTACCACTCCCCACAAGGGAGCGCTCCTTACACCATTTGGTTTTTTAAGTCATCTTTTTACCGGTACCATACTGTACCGATCAATTTTGGTACCGGTACCGATACCCACTTTTCCCGTTTTTCGAAACTAGCATCGTACTGATTATTTTCAGTACCGTGCCCATTTTTCTCATTTTCAGTACCGTGCTCATCCCTTTATACATCATCTTTTTTTCTAGAGAATCTAAATAGTGAACCGGATCAAGAGTAGGAATAGGCTGCATTTGTATGAATTATGTGATGAGGATTTTCTCCTGCTATTTGGTTACAGAACTACACACGCACTTTTGATGACTGTGTAGTTCTATCCGTAGATTCATAATAGTTTGCGAATGGAGCTCTTTCTTAGGCTATGGGGTATGGGGCGGGGTTGGGGCGTGGGTTGGGGGAAACGCCCAAGGCACCACCCCGGGTGGGCTTGGGTTTCAGCGTGGCCCGTTAGGCGGGGCTTTCAGACCGGGCGTTGGGCGGGGCTACCAAGATGACATGGCGAGGCTGATTGGCGGTTTGGCTAGGTGGCTGACACCTATTTGAATTTTAAAAATAAACCGTTTGGCTTGGCCAAATGGCTAACCCAACCGGTTAACACGTGGCCTAGCCACGCCCCACCATACCCACCGCATGGATGCATGACCGGCGGTGCCCCTCCAACTCCACGTGTGGAACCATGCCCAAACCCCGTCCCACCATACCCCATATCCTTACCAAATGTTTGAAATAAATAGGTAGTTTCCTGTCATAGTGGAACAACATATGTTCTTGTTGGGGCTTGCATTTCTGGGCAGGAATTACAAAACAAATGTTGAAATATAAAATTAGGACATATTTGTTAATTTTTTAAACATACTGAGTTTTCTATCTTTTATAATAAAAAAGTTACAATAACACTTATTTAAACACTATCTTTGTGTTTTTTCTTACGCAACCTTTGCCTTTTCTTACTTGTTTTTTTGAATTTTGGCCACCATCTTTAACATTACTGTAATATTCGTAAAAACTTAAAAGAATATAATTTGGATTGGATAAAATTTAGAGCCTACGTGTACACGTGGTTTAACAAATAAAATATTATGAATTAGTTTGGTTTTAATTAAAATAATTTTAATATAAATAAAATAAATTTAAAAACCCATATGATAATTAAAAAAAATACAATGAATAATTTATATTTCACTAAAAAGTTCCGTGTACACCACATTAACGAATAAGGAATTTGGAAGGTGATAAGTTTAGAACGAGGAAAGTTAACTGAAGTCAAAATAAAATAAAAAGTATAATAATAAAAATCAATAAGGAAAACATGTAACTGTATACGTATTCATTACACTTAGAGATATATCATTTTATCCAATTCAAATTATATTCTTTTAAGTTTTTACGAATATTACAGTAATGTTAAAGATGGTGGCCAAAATTTAAAAAAACAAGTAAGAAAAGGCAAAGGTTGCGTAAGAAAAAAAACACAAAGATAGTGTTTAAATAAGTGTTATTGTAACTTTTTTTTATTACAAACTAGTATTAAGCCCCTGCAGCGGTTGTCGTAAAAATATGTCAAGTAGTACCAATGTTATACCACTATCACCGATCACCAACACTGGAAAAGCTCGTAAAAACGTAAAAAATAACGCCGAGCGAAAAACAGATGTAAAATCTTTGATACACGCACGCTCTTGCAGAGAAATTAAACCGAAACGTAAAACATAGAAAAAATAACTAAGTTAATTCAGGACCCACGCGTTGCGACAAACTTGTCAAACGGAGAAAAATAGATGTGTTGTGACGGGCCAGTTAAACGAGAAAAATATATGAAAAATGTTGAACCCCACACACACGTTGCGGTGCGTTAACTCACAAAATTTAGAATGAATTGAAAAACTTGGGAAAGATGAAAAGTATGGTGGATCAAAATTGAAAATAAAAAAAAGTTGAAGTTAAATTGCAAAAGATGAAAAGTTTTGGTTAATTGTAGTTATTTATTAATGTTAAATAAAGATTGGTGATATATATATATTAGTTATTAATATTAAAAGAAATATATAAACAAATAAAATAAAATTTATGAAGTTGAAAGAGAGAATGTCATGTGGCATTATTTTGTCACACCCCAACCGATGGCGGAATCATCGGGGCGCGGCACTAAGCGAACCAGATTGTATCACGAGAAATTCCATAACATTATTTTGACGACTATATTTAAACGTCAAAATCCCATACTTTCAACATACAATCCTCAAATTACATCGCAGAATATCAAGATTCTCATAACACAATTTCCAGTTTAATAATCTCTAGATTTATTACAAAGCGTTTCTAAAGCAAAAACCTAAACTAAGCATCCAAAGCATAATCCATAACCTGCCACATATGTTAAAATAAAATGTCAATACAATTAAGTAAAGGTGAGCATACATGTTTGCATACATAATAGATATAAAAACGTTTAGCATACACCGCATGACATACGTAAGAGTTGTGAACTATGTAACTACTAGATTCAAGTAAACCAACAAACCGCAATTGATCGAGGCATGCGAACAAGTGTCCACATCCTAAAAGAGAAAATAAATGCGAAATAAAAATGCAAGCCTTAACAACCCTGGGCCTCCGGGTGGCGGGTCAACCTCTAGTATACTATCATGTTAAGGGTGGCGTACAAGCAATCAAGCAATACATACAATTCAGCAGATTTCACGTATAGTCCTGTAACAGCGGGTTGCGAATAAGCGTTTGAGAGTTGTGTGATGTGTTTTGATATACAAACATATGTGACACCCAAAAGTGCATTTAAGCGTAAAAGGGTTCAAGTATACTCACTGTGGGTGCGTTTTAGGAGTGACGAGGGATCTGAGATGAGTTGGGAAGAGCGCCGGATCAGCCTGTAAGCGAATAGAAGTGCATCAGTCTTCCGAATTACTGAAACGGTTAACGGTTGAGAAAACAGTAGACAAGTTCGGGCGAACTTGTATAACTGTCTTACTGAGTGAACAAGTTCAGGCGAACTTGTCTGGTTTCCTAGGAAACAGGCAAGTTCGAGCGAACTTGTCCCTTTTGTTGAGGTAAGGTACAAGTTCGGGCGAACTTGTGGTGTTGTTGAAGGATGGTGCAAGTTCGGCGAACTTATCTAATTCTCTTGAGAATTGGACATAGTTAGGGCGAACTTGTGCCATTTTTGTAGTTTTGTCAAGTTCGGGCGAACTTGATCACCACTTTGGTGACAAGTTCGAGCGAACTTGATAATCCGAGCGAACTTGATCGTTTTGGCATCCAAATCGTGCGTTTTCGCGTTGTTTGCTTACGAAATCGAGTGTTCATCCCACCAAACTTAAGACACTGAGTAAAAATTAGGCTGTAGAGGTCTTTTAGAGCGAGTTTAGCCATTTTACAGAAACTCGGACTAATCCGGGCGAACTTGAAGGTTCATACGGGTTAGTCCACTTGTGTAAAGTGACGCTTTTGTCCTTGTGCTTCCGGATCTGAGATCTTGCTTGACAATGCCTCGTTCCACTCAAAAGTGAACGAAACATACGTCATTAGTCCGAATATTGTGTAAAAATCGATGTTTTAAAAGGTTTTACTCAGATTTAAGCATAGATCTGAGTGAAAACAGAAGTTTTATAGAAAAAGATGAAGATTTTCGTAAACAGAAGAGATTTGAAGAAAACGAAGGCAAAGCCTTGTGCAAAATCGTTGTATAACGTTGTTGAACATTGTCGTAGTTGAAAACAGTTTGAATCTTACTTAGAAAACACAGGGTTTCGGGTTTGGGGAGCTCCGGGCGAACTTGCAGCAAGTTTAAATGAGAGAATGGAGCTGAGTATTTATAGGTGAGGTGAGAATGAGTGAGCAGACACCAAGTTCGGCCGAACTTCTACCAAGTTCGGGCGAACTTGTTACAAGTTCGAGCGAACTTGTATGTTTCTGGGTTATTTGAGAGGACTTGTTGGAAAATAAGGTTCTTGGTACACCAGACAAGTTCGGGCGAACTTGTGCTATACAAGTTCGGCCGAACTTGACCTAATGGCCAAGTTTTGTTCGATTATTTCGCGTTACGATTTGTTTGGCGATTCGGTTTGTATCAGATAGTTATATTAAGCGTTATAATTGATGTAATAGTGCGATTTAGCGATTCGAATAAGCGAGAGTGATGCGATAGTGAGCGTAATCATAAACATAAACACACATAACACAAAAATAACATAAACCACATAATTAACTGCGATTGCGATGCGATGGCACAAGTGTTTATTAAACAATAACCCACTCGGCTCGTATAGTAGCATAACTACTTGTGATTGCGATTAGATTAGCGATGCGTTTGATAAGCGATTTAATAAGCGATTAGATGCGATATAACAATAAATATTCATACTTAATTAACATAACTTCTTATAATTCGAATCTCGGAATACAAATGGAAGTACAACAGAGATAAATCGAAAATGAAATAACAACGAAATTTAGTGTTGTTACATATTTGGAGTCTTTTATTATAAATTACACTAGGTTAGAACCCCGTGTATTACACGGGTTGAACAAATACAATTTTACATACAAAGTAATAAAAACTTATATTTTAAAAAAAATCGTGTTTTGCACTGCATAGATCGAATAAACCCGTGTATATGGTGAATAAATGTAATAGTCGGTAACAAATATAATCGTTAAGATATTTATTTTTAAATAAACTTTGATGTACTATTTACCTGTTAAAATATGAGAGGATTAAAACGTATTGAAACCCTATTTTAATCACAAAATTAATAATACAATCTTACTTAAAATATGATAGGATTAATACGTATTGGAATCCTATTTTAGTTACATACATAATATAAAAATTTTATGTTAGAGACAAAAAATGTCTAACAAACAAATTGTAATACAAACATAATTGTATATTAGATAATGATAAGTACACATTATCCACTATAAATAAGTAACTACTTTAAGCTTAGGGTAGTTGTACCCTTCGTTTTGGGTGGTTTTCAATTTTTTTTATAATTTTACTTTTTAACCCAAGTCTTTCTATTTGTTGCAAATTTAACTTACAAAATTGATTTTGTTCACCTTAAAGCCAAAACTTTTCTTCTTTTACAATCTAACCTCATAACTTTTTTACTTTTCATCTTTTGCAAATTTCGATCTACGTTTCGTACTAAATTTCACGAGTTACCACGGAGCAACGCGCTTGTGTGGTTCAACGTTTTTGCGTTTCGTTAATAATTTTGCGAGTTAACGTTGCACAACATCC
This sequence comes from Scalesia atractyloides, assembly GCA_947069175.1. Lineage (NCBI taxonomy): Eukaryota > Viridiplantae > Streptophyta > Magnoliopsida > Asterales > Asteraceae > Scalesia > Scalesia atractyloides. The sequence goes on along the minus strand of CAMTDV010000030.1, from coordinate 12,538,894 downwards.
ATGTGTAGTTCAAGGTTTTTATGTCTGTTGTTTTTCATCTTACAGGTTCGTCACAACGCGTGGGTCATTGATCAACTTAGTTATTTTTTTGAGTTAATTACTGTTTTCGTCCATGTGATTTGTAAAAAATCCCTATTTCAGTCAATTAGTTTAAAAATTGCGATTTCAGTCCCTATGGTTTCATTTTCGTGCAAGTTGAACCAGTATCGTCTCATTTGATTTTGCTATGCTCTTTCCAGAGATAATGGTTTCGATCCTCGGTCATTGTATATGTTTTGTGCGATTGATATGGTTCGGCAACTAAAAACCTACATGTCTGCAATAAAATTTAGAAACAAACTTAATGCATGGGATATATTGAATACCCGATTCGTTCATATTCTATCCTTAATGTTGGAGCGCTCTAAGGGCATATTTGGCGAAGCTTTTTGAAACAACTTATTGACTTATTAGCTTTTTCCGAAAAGTAATAAGCTCCAAAAAGTGTTTGGCAATGAGGGTGTATGTGAGGGAAAAAGTGACTTTTCCAAAAAGTCACTCCGTTCCGACTTTTCCTAAAAGTCATAAGCTCCTCTAAAAAGCTAAGCCAAACATGCCCTAAAATCAACGCATATTCTAGTTGGAAAACTTTCTTTAATGATGTTATGCTACCTGTGTTGGTGTTTGATTAAAATATTTGGACCACATGTTCTTTTCAAGTTTTGGTCCTCTGTTTAGCTAGTGGAATAACCATATATACACACAATAGATCAAAACATGTTTGCTTCACATGATTATACACAGTAACATCAACTTATGATTTCAGCATGACCTTGTGAATCTATAATAATAAAGCTTTTGATAAATGAAAAGGAATAATTAACTAGTCTAGAGAACTAAATGCATTATATAGTTAACAAGAATGTTCTTTTGATCAACGAAATATTTAAGTTAAATTTTATACAAATCATGTAAATATTAAATTTACTTGTCAATTATTTTCACAATTAGAAAGCAACAATCCACACACAAATTTTGAGGTGCGCTTTGTTAATGGTTTTCTATTTAATAATTAAATTACAATATATTACAGGCGTCTTTCGTGTGTAATCAAAACGATATTATATGTATATTAATTGCTATAAACGGAATTATTACTAAGAGAGAACCTGGAGTTACTGTATGATTATGTACTAAACACATTACAGTAAGAGTTTGACGTTTAAATAACGAGTCCTAAAAGTCTCCGTTGCCGGAAATCTATTGGTCCACGAGTCATGCTATGTGAGTTAAGTTTCCCTATATCTTATGCGACCATATTTAAAACATACAGGTTCCCGAACTTGCTAAGGAAGACTTTATTTGTTATGCTTGTCTTTTGCTCAGTTAAGGTATGGATTCTTTTTCCTTTTCATTATAGTATAAATTTTTATCCGTTACTTTGTAGTACAGATATTGTTACAGTTGGTCAGTGTTTGTTGTGTATTTTGATACATTTTCGGTCTTTTGGAAATTGTCTGTTAGCTCTCTTTATGTTGGTATTGTCTGTTTTGATTATTAGTATGTTATAGCATGCTATACCTCAGACTTGTACTCATGGTCGTATGCTCCTGTTGTTAACTTATTTTAGTTGTCTGTAATATATTTACCAGACCTAAGCTTTTGTACTCTGTTACCCGAGCGTTTATGACTTGTCGTTTGGGCGTCAACGACATGAACACTTTCCTTGATAGTGCGTAATCAAAATCACGGCGTCTCTGACTTGTGCTTGTGTAGCACCTTGGCCCCTTAGAGGCATATGGATTGATCCTAGTTCTTTTCTGACTTCTGGGGGATGGAATAATGGGTGCATGCTACACTCACCATCTCGTTGGTGCATAGAGAGCTACCTGTGTACCCCTCTGTTTCTGGCTTTGGGTGCTCCTGTGTTACACGACTTATTTTGTTAATATATCTGTCGTGTAAGTTAGTATATGTTTCAATATGTGAATATGTTCTGTTTCTGATTACGTTATGATAAGTTATGTGTGCATCTGATTATGGTTCCGATCGTGTATCGGATTATGTTTCTGATACGTTCAGTTTCTGATTATGTCTCTATTTCTTATTATGGATTTGGGTCTAATTATGTTCAATATCTGATTATGTTCTGCATTTGTTGTACCTGTTATGACTCAGCATTTGTATCGGGTATTGTCTTGGTATCCGTCTTAGTGTCAGTTTCAGGTTCGGTGTAGATTTGAATGTCATGTTATACGTTTAGTTTGTCTCCGTCATAATCCGTTTTCAGTATTCGTTTCGGTGGTTGTCACGATACTTGTTTTTAGAAATGTTTTTGCTTTCATAACGAGTTACCAAATTTTCATAAAGATTTAATTATTTTATTTTTAAACCCAAAGATTTAATTATTTCATTTTAAACCCAGGTAGTTTAAATTACTTTGTTGTAAAATATATATTCTCATAGTTATAAAAATAGTTGTTTTGACTAGATAATAACTTATGAAGTTCGATTAATTAACATATATTGATTTAAATCCAAACATTTATTTAAAGATTATTATTTCGGCAGTTCTCTTCTTCTAAAGATTATAAACGGTATTTTAAATATTTTGACTCACGTATTTGTATTTGTTTCAGCATCGGCTTCCCATGTCGGTTTACGAGATTGTCATAAGTACTTCCTTTTGAAATACAGGTTATTTGAATTATTCTATTTCTTAAATATAATTTTTGAAAGTTAGAAATTAGTTATTTTTGTCTAATAATGGTTTGGTATTAAATATGATAAATTATTATATCTTAATAAAATTCAAACGTTCAATATAAGAAAATAATTTTGCCAAGTATGTCATATTAAAAAGGGTTATTGGATTTTATCACTCTCAACTATTGGGTATTGATCGCTGCCACTCTCAACTATCACTTTGACTCCCGCCACTTCCAACGTAACACTTTGAGTGTTCTGTCACTCCGCAGGTGAACATTTCGTAGTGTTTGACTTGTGTTATTGGTGATATTAGGCTAACACTTTGTGAATTACTAATGACTGCAGGTGAATCTGCTCGTAAAAGACAAAAGGGGAGCCTAAAACCATTCAACCGGAGTAACACAACACACAAAGTGTTAAGTTGGGAGTGGTGTAAGTCAAAGGGATAGTTCGGAGTGGCAGCGACCAATACCCAATAGTTGGGAGTGATAAAATCCAATAACCCTATTAAAAATATGAGTATCATTAAACAATGTTTTACTGTTTATACAAGATAAAATGCTTTAGTCATCATGGTAAACGAGTTTCTACATCGGTTTTGTGTTGGGTTCGGTGTCCGTTATGTATATGTCTGACTTTTGTTTCCGTATCAGTTTCCGTACAGTTTTATCAGTCCTGTGTTTGCATCTGTTTTCAGTACTCGTGTCAGCAACTGTTTAAGTTCAGTCTCAGTTCAGTTATGTTGTGTTTTGCTTCCGGTGATATGACTTTACGTGTACTGTTGATTTCTCCGCTACTGAGCAATTTTTGGCTCAGCCGTAGTGTTCTTTTTTATGTTTGTCTTATTTGTTTTACAGGCAACCTGCGATAATTTGGGATTTCAGTGAGAGCGTTAGGAAGTTGCTGAGCAAGATTCTTTATTTTGGTAATATAATAAATTGTAATTAGGATCTTTTACTTTATGTTATGGATTGGTTTTTAGTTTTGATATATGTATGAGTGACACGTCAGCCCTATTCGGGTCGGGGTGTTACAATTACCCTACAAATGCCATTATCGTATAAATCATTAGACGACTAATTAGCACTTTTGACACAAAAGTTAAAATGATAATCCACAAACCTAAAATGAAAGTAAACCAAATGCTCCTCAACCATGAAAATATCTATTCTGAATAACTTATGCACCATTAGTTGCTTACTTTAGTTACTTATGATGTGAATGTTATATATGATGTTTGACAGTTAAAATTCGAGGCAACAATGGTGGAGAAGAATCATATGCTACACTCCTCTTTAAACAAGCTGAAGAATGCTTGATAGTATATGTACTGATTAACATTAAAAAAGTATGAATAGCACCATCTTCAATTTACCATGTTTTTTTGTTCTTTTTTTCTGCAGAAGACCAAACGAAACTGATCCCTGCACTATTAAGGATGCAGTCAAATGCTTTGAGATCAGATATTTAAGCGACCAAGCAAATGAAACCGATTCCCGCTCGGTTAAGGATGCATTCAAATGCTTTCAGATCAGGTGAACTTTTGTAGTTGGGCACTTTTTTTGCTTGAGGTTGGCGTACAACGATGACACATAGATTGTGACAATCACCGGTGTGTTTATATATGTTTTTTTTAATTCTATATGAAACAGTCATATACAGTCTAATTCATTATTATATTACTGTTTGTTATGCCATCCAAATATTTAGGTTTAATTTTAGAGGTTTATTGTATAATCTAGCTTGAACTTTGACACTGGTTTTGTAAATCTTGGTTTAGCTTTTAACCAAAAGGTTGGTTTTCTATAAGATTGTAGTATCTAATACCTTTTTTCTTTAACAAATAAATAACGTCAATGACACCGTCGCAACGCGCAGGACGTTACTAGTTATAACCAATACATAACTTTTTAATAATATATTAAAATTAAAATTGAAAAAAAATATTTAACACTTAAAACATTCTTAAAAATACGTTAATTAATTAATGTATGTATGTATTGCAAGCTTCAAAGAAACTCCCTAAGGCCCGGCTCATCAATTTGATTGATTATGGGCCAAAGCAAACGTTCCATCCAACTTTAGCCTTAAAAAAATATTAAAAAAAAAACCCCACTTTAAGTTAAACAATTAGTGTATGTATCGCAAGCTTCAAAGAAACTCCGTAAGGCCCGGCCCAACAATTTGATTGATTATGGGGTGAAGCAAAATTTTAATCCAATTTAAACCTATTACTTTTATTAAAGGTTTAGAACTTTAAATCCATTACGGAAATATTACACACTTTTTTCGAGATTCCAAAGAATAGGCCTGTGATACATTTATACAATCAGATCATAGATGAATCGAAAATAATAAAAAATAAATTAGGGTTTAGCAAACAAGCAAAGAAAGAACTGAATCAGGAAAAACTACAAATGATTCGAAGAAAACGGTAGTTTGTAATAATATACAAAATGATATATCTCAGAGAGAAAAACTAAAAGAAAGATTACTAACACAATGAACACGGGTTATGAAAGGGAAAACAAAAATATTAGAGTTAATTGAAACACATAATCAAGTGATGAATCATAACGTGTTAGTGTAAATATTAGTGGAATAAGAGTAATATTCATGTATTTCAGAGTAAAACAACTTCACGAAAAGAAAGCGATGAATAAGAAACGAGTACACCGACGTAAAAGAATGAAAAAATAGTAACATATAAGAAGATGAAAAAATTAAAAAGAAAATTGTTTAAAAGTGATTTTCTCATAATTTTTTAGTATTTTTTAAGTTTTCTAATGATCATTTTCCGTGTGCGTATATAGTTAGAAGGTATCAATGAGGTTTACCTATAAATTTTTTGTATTTAAATATTAGAGGGATTGGGGGTGATAATAAGGCGTCTTGGGTTCGTGATATTAAAAATAATCAAGGAGCAAATTTTATGGTTTTGCAAGAAACTAAACATGAAAATGTTATTGATGCGGACCTTATTAAGTTTTGGGGTAGTAAAAATTTGAGTTAACTGTCATTTTCGTCCCTGTGGTTTGTTTATTTTTGCCATTTCAGTCCAATTTAAAAAAAAATGCGCAATTTTCCTCCTCGACGTTCTGGAAACGTGTCATTTCAGTCCAAAAAGTTAACCTCAGTTAAAAAACTTAGTTTAATGAAGGGCAAAAACACTTGCAGCTGGCAGGGTTCGAACTCGTGACCAGTTGCTTAGAAACAAACACATTACCCAGCAAGCCAAAACCAATTTTGTTAACAACATCCATTTATATTTCTTTTTGACCTGTCTCCAAACACCACCTCCATCACCACCACCACCATCCCAAATCCACCGCCTGCCACCACATACGGGTTCTCTCTCCTCTCTCTTTCTCTTCACTCTCCCTCCCTAGAAAACGTCCGACATCATTGTTTAACCTCCAAATCAACCACCACCGTAACTCCGTAAGCCATTATCGCCGCCCCTGTGTAAAGCAGCAATCGGCCACCACCGCTCGCCACCGTGAACCAGAAAGGGCCCGTTGCAACCCATTTTTTTGTACACGCCAACCCTGCCATTGGTTTCGACCACCAATGTCTGCCACAGGTGTAAACCCACCTGAAACCAACCGCCGCCGCCGTCGCTTGAACCGCCGTGAGCTTTGGGGGTGTCCGCAACTTGGGTTTAAATGTGTGATTCTAAATGTCGTTATGTGTGTATTCCAAATCAACTTCGTTAATCATCTCAAATCGTTGTGTTTCAAGGATCTAATGAATATTACAGAGTTACTGAGTTCTATGTGGTGGCAGGTGCGTGGATTTGGGATGGTGGAGGTGGTGGTTAGAGACATGTCAGAAGAAATATAAATGCATGTTGTTAACAAAATTGGCTTTGGCTTGCTGGGTAATGTGTTTGTTTCTAAGCAGCTGGTCACTGGTTCGAACCTTGCCAGCTGCAGATTCTTTTGCCCTTCATTAAACTGAGTTTTTTAACTGGGGGTTAACTTTTTGGACTGAAATGGCACGTTTCCAGAACGTCGGGGAGGAAAATGGCGCATTTTTTAAAATTGGACTGAAATGGCAAAAGTGAACAAACTACAGTGACGAAAATGGCAGTTAATTCTAAAAATTTGAGATGGATTTTTAATCATAAAGGGTAATATTAAAGGTAGTGGAGAGCCGATAACGTTTTGAATGTTTACGCCCCCCAAGGTGTTGTAGCAAAAAATAATTTGTGGAGGGATATTTTTAGTGAACTCTCGAGCAGTATTGGCATGTGGATTCTCATAGGAGATTTTAATGCGGTTCGATTTCCCGAAGAGCGTAAAAATTCCGCATTTAGATCATCATGTGCTCCTAATTTTAACTCTTTTATATATATATATAATCTGGGTTTGTTGGAGTATAATATGACAGGTAGACAGTTCACATGCATCCGAGATAACGGTAGAAAACTCAGTAAAATAGACAGAATGTTGGTTTGCCCTCTGTTTTTTAACAAGTGGCCAGATGCTTGCCTCAGGGCTCTTCCTAGTTTTTTTTATCAGATCATTGCCCCTTGCTGCTGACGACTGCCAATTCTAATTTTGGTCCTAGACCGTTTAGAGTTTATAACTCGTGGTTAGAGAAACACGGTTATACAGAGACAATGGAGTCAGCTGTGGAGAGTTCTTGTGGAACTGGGCCAGCAGATTCTTTTTTACAAAGAAATTCGCTCACATTAGGAAGTATATTAAGATATGGAGGGATGAGATGGTGGTCAAAGAAAAGGAAATGGAAAAGCTGGCTAGATAAGACATTGAGCACCTGGAAGAAGAGATGGAGTTACGGGACCTTCTGGAAGAAGAAGAGTGGGTGCTAATGGAAAGTAAGAAAGTGCTCAAGGATTTGGAATTTAAAAAGAATGCGGCTCTGAAACAAAGGTCTAGGATTAGGTGGGCGCTGGATGGTGACGATAATTCTAAGTTTTTCCATGGGATTATAAACTCCATGAAGGCGAAGAATTCGATTCATGGGTTAAATATTTGCGGAGAATGGGTGACGAAACCAAATCAAATCAAGAAAGAAATTATGGTTTTTTTAGGAATCGTTCCATTGAGAATATCCTAAACAGGCCGGAGCTGGAGTGCACAAATCTTATGACTATTTCGGACAATCAAAAGGCGTTGCTAGTAGATAGGTTTTCTAATAGGGAATTTAAGGAGGCGGTGTTCGAGTGTGGCAATGATACGGCTCCGGGGCCCGATGGTTTTAATATGAAATTCATTAAGCACTTCTGGCATCTTTTTGAAAATGACTTCTACGAGGTAATGGTCAATTTCCATAAGGATGGGACCATTAGTTGTGGAAGCAGTTCATCATTCATCACTTTGATCCCTAAAGTTAAAGACCTGAATGAGCTATATAAGTACCGCCCTATTAACCTTGTAGGAATTATTAGTAAGGTGATCTCCAAGATCCTTGCTAAGCGTCTTAAGAAGGTTTTAGAGGGATTATTTCGGATTCTCAATCGGCTTTTCTAAAGAAAAATTCACCCTGGATGGTCCTTTAGTAGTGAACGAGGTGATATCTTGGATTAAGAAAACTATAAAACAAGCTTTTATTTTAAAGATTGATTTTGAGAAAGCTTATGATAATGTAAACTGGAAATTCGTAACAAATATTATGAGTCAAATAGGGTTCCCGAGCATGTGGTGTAAGTGGATTTTCGGGGTGCTATCCTCGGCAAGGTCTTCGATTTTGGTGAATGGTGCGCCTACCTTTGAGTTCCAATGTGGTAAAGGTATGAGACAAGGTGATCCGCCTTCTCCCTTTCTTTTTCTAATTGTTATGGAAGTGTTGTCTTGTATGTTTGGTCAAGCTATTGCGGGGGGGCTATATAGGGTGTTCAAATTCCGAATGGGGGTCCAATGATTTCGCATCTTTTATACGCGGATGATGCCATTATTCTTGGAGAGTGGCCAGATACTAACATTTTAAATGTGGTTAGAATTCTTCGGGTGTTTTATAGATAAACCTAACTAAGTCAAATATTTATGGAATTGGAGTGGATATGGCTGAAGTTAAGTACAAGGCTACTTTGGTGGGATGTAGAGCGGATAGTACTCCTTTTAAGTACCTTGGCTTGATGGTGGGGGCGAATATGAATAAGATAAATAACTGGAAGCCGGTGTACGATATATTTGAAGCTAGGATCTCAAGATGGAAAGCGAACTTCTTGTCTATCAGAGGTCGTATCACATTGGTAAAATCCGTCCTTGAGAGTTTGCCGAATTACTATTTTTCTCTCTACAACACCCCAATGAAAGTTATTAGAGATCTGGAAGTGATGATAAAAAGGTTTCTTTGGGGGGGGGGGAGCGGGTGATAGCAAGAAGATGCATTGGGTTGCGTGGGATCATGTGACTACCTCTAAAGAAGAAGGGGGATTAGTTTGAGTAAATTGAGACATATCAATATTGCTCTCTTGTCCAAATGGGGATGGAGATTCAAGACGGAGAGCAGTCAACTCTGGAGGAAGGTGATAGATGCGCTTCATGAGACTAGAAGTAACTGGGATTTTCTTCCGGTCAAGAGAAGTTTGAATGGAGTGTGGAGCAGTATTGCTAAAACGGTTGCTAGAACTATGGTTGTTGGTATCCCTTTACATAATTTTTTTAAAAGTATGGTTGGTAATGACCGGGATACTTCTTTTTGGCTAGACCCTTAGCTTTGTAATGAACCTTTGAAAGATATATACCCTAATATTTTCAAATTAGAGACTAATAAAAAATGCAGTGTGAATAGCAGGATTGACAGGAAGGAAGATAGAACATTCAAGACGACCTAGAACTAGAGAAGCGGTCCTGGATCCTTCTTGGAGATCTCGGAATTTAACTGGATCAGTAGGTACTTGGCTTCGGTCAAGCTTGAAGATTGAAGAGACAAATGGACATGGAATGAGACAAAAGAATATTCGGTGGGGGCTGTTAGAAGAGTGCTAAAAGGAGGCACGAATTCCAGTGGCAACTTCATTATGAAATGGTGTAAATGGATTCCTATTAAATGCAACGTTCACGCTTGGAGAGCTGAAATGGAAAAAATCCCACAGGAATGGCACTTAGAGGCAGGAATATCGAGATTGAAGACGCGTCTTGTCCGCTATGTGGTTCGAGTGATGAAGCAAGCAACCACCTTTTTGCTTCTTGTATGGTGGCATGTAGGATATGGCAACATATATCTAGATGGTGCAAGGTTGCGACTTTTAGTGTTCACTCGGTCAGGGAGCTTTTGGAACTTCACGATAATATCGGCTTGAGAGGTTTACCGAAAGAGATTTTTCATGGAATTGTTTTGGTTAGTTGTTGGTGTATATGGCGCGCCAGGAATGAAGTGAAAGTTTCTAATAGTCAAGCTCGGGTGGAAGATATTATTAGTGATATTAGATCGGTTGTTTTTTTTGGATAAAAGTAGATTGAAAGCTAGGTCTGTGTCTTGGACTGAGTGGTGTAACTTTGTATATATGTATTTCGCTTCGGTCGGCCGCCCCATTTTGTGGGTTGGTGTGTCTTTTTTAGTGAAGTTTACTTTTCAAAAAAAAAAGTTAGGGTAAAATAAAAACTCCTACAAGTTGTAAGAAGTTAGAGAACTCGGCCTTACAGAAGGTTTTTTTAAAAACAATTACAAAAATATCATAAAATGAAATCAATTTTTCAAAAAAAAAATTAGTTTTTTTATTGATTTACACCACCCACACGTAAAAATCCTTACAATAGGTGTAAATGCTGATGCCAACAACTTTTTACAACACCGTAAAATTGTCGAAAACACCGCTTCGAATTTTTTTTTATTTTTTATAGTTGTGTTTGTAACATTTTAATCTACTATGTGCAAAAAATGATGGTATAACTCGTACCGGAAGTCAGAGTTCTCTAATTCTCACAACTTAAAGGAGTTTTCTCTTGATCTTGGCCCTATATATAATTGAATTTGAATAATTCCGACTATCACCTGTTAATTGGTAACAATCCTAACTTTTAATCTAGTTTCCCCAATGAGCTTTCTTAAACTAAGGCTAACCTCATTAATTATTAGCCAAAAGGCAGCCAACAGTGCCCCCTCTCTCCATTTCCTATGCGCCAGTTGGGGCGCTAGTGAAGGTTCTCCAACACAATGACGAGCCATAATAAGTTATTTATGGGGCTAGATGAATATCTAAATCAATAATAGGGTCATCATTGAACTTTTAGGGGGCTTTATCGCATTTCTTGGTTGTTAAAGGAAGGCACTATTAGTTGATGTGGCGTAATGTGGCTTAGGTGGTGCTAAGGTGGCGCAATGAAGCCCCTAGGGGATTTCCATACCCCCATCCTTATCTGACAAATACGTCATAGTTTTGATGACATGGACTGCTTATGTGGCAAAAAGTCAAACTTTTGATTACGCAAAATGCTTTATGTGGCAAAGTTTGATGACATGGAGTGGTTACGTGGCAGTTCACGTTGGCAGAAAATATGTTAAAAGTGGGTTATCATAAAACATTTCTTTAGTTTTAACTTATACCAATAGGTAATGGTTGTAATTAATTTAAGTCCAATATCTCTCTTTATATATATATATATAAAGAGAGAGAGAGAGAGTTAGGTTTATTTCTGAACAACATCTTAAGAGTGAACTGTGTAAACTAATATTGACCATTGATTTTGTTTTTAGTTGTTAAGGGTAGGATTGTAATTATACAATAATTTGGTTTTAAATCTTTATTTTAATCATTGAAATATTGTAATGCAATTCCTATTTTTGAGTGATTATCCATAATATCTTTTAAATATAACAAAGATCATTATCTTCAACATAAAAACAAGATCCCGTCAGTTTTTTTTCCTACGATTAAGCACTTCATAATATTCTGCCACTGTTTTTTCAATTACGCATTGTTCATCCTGACTATCTATCATGGCCGACCCAGAAAATCAAATTTCCGACGAACACGTTGATGAAGACCACAGTCTGATTAATGCTAATGTTTTTGTTACAACAATGGATCACCCAGGTTTGTGTCGTATGATCTTTAAGATCAATGAATATATGTATATAGCATGGTTCGTCTGATACATTTGTTTTCATGTGAATGTTTATCCAATAGTAATTGGTTGAGATTAATGATGTTGGTGTCGCTGGATGTATGTTGTTAGCGTTATGTCATCATATTTACAGATAATAAACATTTGTATTTAACATAGAATGATGCAGTTCATGTTAATACACAGACGTATATTTGATAGCAATAGCAAGGAATTTCGTGTTTTTAGATAACCCCCCTGTTATACACATACGTACTGTTCATGTTTTTAAGTTCGATTGAGCAGAGATATGGTTTTTTGGTAATGGATGTTTATACATACACATGTGTATAATATAGGTTGCTTCCATATGTGCCCTAACTCTTTAATTGCGTACATCTAATCCGGAGTTCCCATACCTATATTTAAAACAAATCTGTTAATTGGCTTTATATAAAAATCATCTGCTTGTGTGTATATTTACAATATTTTGTTTAATTGTCTTTTTAATATAAATGGTTCACGGGTGATGCTACCTTGATAGGTGGGCATTCCGGTGTGGTTGGATTCTGTTCAACAGCCCAAGGACTTGGAGCGCATCTTTTGTTGTTTCCACTACTTGAAGTGATTGTTACGACCACGAAGAAACGACAAATCGTGCAGAGTCATGAAATTCCTAATGTGACTCGGTATTGGACACCGACTGTGTCTCCCGGATTCAAATCATATCTGAAAGCTAGATTTAGTTCTATAGAGGAGGCCATTACAATGTATGAGGAGTACTCACAACTAGCAGGATTTGGTACCCGTTTGGGGACTTCACAGAAAGAAAAAATAGGCGACACAATAATTACAAATTGGCGATACGTTTCGTGCTCTAAAGCGAACAAACCTAAACGTAAATATAGCATGGTTGATGTCGATAATTCTATTTCACCATCATGCTGATCCAATGTTAAAGTTACAGATTGTAAGGCCTATGTTAAGTTCGTTCGTCTAAAAAATTCATCAGAGTATGAACTATGTGACTTTATTGAACAACACAACCATGGCTTTACCTCACCCGAGAATCTTGATTTATCACTAAAGCAAAGAAAACTAGACTTTTCTACTCAAGAGTTTAGAGCAAAAGGTCGGAATGCTAATCTTGGGCCTACCAAATCCCACAAGGTCCACGTGGTTTTAAAAGGTGTTCACCATAACGTCCACGGCACGATTGTGGACTACAAATATTGTGGGCGTGATATCCGAGATTTGATAGGTGATACGCACAAATGATACTTGACAAATTCAAAGCATACCGTGAAAACAAAGAAAATTACACATTTAAGACCCATATTGTTGATGCGGAAGTTCTGTTAATATTTTGGTGCGATGGCGTTTCTAAATGAAAATACGAATCATTTGGTGATGTTTTGGCGTTCAATGCAGCGTATCACACCAATATGTATGACATAAATTCACTTTATAATTTCTTTTTTATTTTTAGTTAGCAGGTAACAAAACCTTTTCTTTTGAATATGTACGATATGATTTTTCTCCCTTTTACTGAAGTTGGCCATCACAAAAAGGGCATGAATTTCGGAGCTGGGTTGTTGCATAACGAGACCATTGAATCATACACATGGCTTCTTCAAAATTTTCTTGAGGCACATAACGGAAAACAACCCCTTTTGGTATTAACAGATCAAGATTGTGCCATGAAACAAGTAGTAGGCAATGTATTTGATAAGTCCATTCATAGACTATGTATGTGGCACATTATCTAAAAGCTACTGGCTAAAGTATGGCTTACAAATGTCCTTTCTTATAATATCGTTACGTTGTAGAATGTATAAAATCAGATTATAGCATTTAATAAAAAAGATACACATGTTTACATTTACCGACATTCTAGTGTACACAAGTGTATAACGTGATAGTCTATTAAAAATATTTTCTTTTTTTGTATATGTAGATCAAGGGTAACGATAAGAGGAGCGCATAAATCAAGCAAAAATTTCACAAGCTTGTTTGGAACATTGAGCTGAAACCAGAAACGTTTGAGAAGAGGTGGCACTTACTGATTGATGAATACGGTTTAGAAGGCCATTCGTGGTTGACCAAAATGTATTCAATTTGTGAACAGTGGATTCTAGGATATTTCGTGAAACACCCATGTGTACCTTAATGAAGACCACATCTAGGTGTGAAAGCGTTAACCATATGTTCAAAGAAAACTCCAGCCCACATAATACGTTGTTCCAGTTTACGTTATGCTACGATACATCCGTTGATGGGTTACAAAACAACCAACGTAAACTCTGTTATAAAACAGACACCACTAATCCAGAATTCAAAACATATTGGCCAACTGGACGTCATGCAAAGGTTATTTACACAAGGAAATTTTCTTCAACGTTCGAAAGGAAATTATCAAGGGTAAGGAGAATAGCTATATTGCGGAATGATCAATATCGAATGAAGTAAACTATTTCATGATTGCTCACCAAGATCAGATGTCAGGAGTTATAAATGAGTTCAAGTTTAGTAACTACATGAATAAGTTTTTCTGTTTTTCTATTTTTTATTTCTTATTTAAAGAAAAAATTAAACTACATCGCTTATGTATACATGTGTATATTTCGCATATTCTAGTTACTGATCCATTTTTAACTATTTATTACAGGTCATGTTTAACAAACAAGATCTATCTATTTCTTGCAAATGTATAGGTTTCACCCGAGACGGATATCTATGCCGTCATGTGTTTTGCGTATTTGGCCATCATAACATACGGAAGATTCCAACAAAATATATTCACCCAAGATGGAGGAGCGATGCTATTCCTAGTAGCGTGCATCGCATCGGAAACCTTGTCTATTGATCAAAGTAGGAGCGGAACATTACGATGTAGAATATCAGATAATATGGGCATGTGTAGAGACAGAGTGATGGGCAACATTGATAAATTAGAGGAACTCGATGCTCAAGTACATGCATTTAAGATAAGATCTTTACCGAAATTCCATAAGATCCGGAAGTTAATAAGAAGGGTGTAGTCTACCAGGAAATTCTTGCGCACGCTGAACCAGAAGAGGTCTCATGTACGACACCGAAGAAAATACGTAACAAAGGTTGTGGCAAGCGTAAAAGACCAATTGGCCCAAAGGAAAAAGCAATAAAGAAAACCAAAAAACATAGAAGAAAATGTAATTTTTGTGGCAAAAGGGTAAGGAAGCATGAGAAAAGGAATTGTCCACTTAAAAAAGGCGAGCCAATCACTGACGATTCGTTGACAGAAGAAGAGGATGATGATGAAGATGATGACGAGCTTGACGAGTACGACGAAGGAACTGAAACCGGTACTGATGGGCAATTAGAAGAAAGTGAAAACAACGATAGCGAGATATAGAATTCTTTTTAAAAAAACCACTTACTTTTTCTACGTCGTAATTTTTTTCCCTTATTCAGAACGAATGTTGATGCATGTTTTTACCATTGTTTTTAAAGTATATCATATATTACTAATAGTAGTGTATTCTATAATATACACATTTGTTTAAAGTATAATATAACATAAGGAACAAACATTAATACAAAAGTGTTTCAATTTCAAAACATAGGTCTATCAGATTCAATTAACTATATTATATTTAATACAAAACATAAAAACCATATTTATATCTATATATACATATATATAAGACATACACAAGTGTATATCAGTTTCAAAAATAACTACTTTGCGTTGCTCACAAGACGGTCATGTACAACGCGTCATTCTAAAACATCATACACAAGTTCCATAATGTGCGTCAAACCAATCATACACAAGTTCCATAATGTGCGTCAAACCAAAGAAACAAACAAGCATACCATACGGAAACTAAGTTCTGTTTCCAAATTCAAAACAAAACAAAATACCAACATCCAGGAACGTCTAACATCATACCATCAAATGTATATTATTGTCAAAAATTGAAACGTACTAACTAAAAGTTTTTTCCCCTTTTCATATTCAACTGCTTCAGCCATTATTCGATCATGATGCTTGTTAAGTTTAACATACTATCTTCACCGCGTATTTCTCAAACTTACGCATGCCTTCTTTTCGGTATGTGTAAGGGGAAAGCCACTATCCCATTTCTCAACTATTATGCCGAACCAAGTTTCCATGTGACGCATAACGAACATCCCACATTCAACCTTGTTGCCGACCGTCTTCCAATCAAATTCCAACCTATGTGGCATTGCAATTTCAAATTGCGGTTACTTTGGATGATGGACCAGTTTCAAATACTTTGTGAAAATGTCTTTCTGAGATCAAAGATCAATATATAGCCAGTTAAAGAAAGTGCACTAAAAATAAATAAAGTATATGTATTTAATTGTTAGTTACCACTTTGTATGACGTCGTCTTCTTGAAGAAATCGTCATCATTGACTAGCATGATGGGACTTTCCGTTACATCCATATTGTCGATGACCGTTATCGCTATGTTTTCCATATCAAAGCAAACCCAATAAAAATGGTCATATTCAAGAATCGGGAAACATATTACATATTAATCCGACAAACTCATTAGTGACGTTTTTTCCCGACCACCAGATACAAATCATTTCTGAATTTTTCAATACTTTTAGCATCGTCGTATTGTGGATTACATAACAGATCTTCAGCCTGCGCATTCCAAAAGAATGTGTATTTGTAATACAATCCCCGCATACTTTAACTGTATTTTTCAATATAAAATTTACAATAAAAACTTACAAAACAATCAATATGGCATAACAATCACGGCTTTGTTCCCTTAATTCTACCAGCATCCCCAAAATTACGTGTTCCATTTGTTCTCTCATTTTCGTCAAAGCATTGAAGCAAAGCAATTGACGACTCCAGCATTTATCCACTCACTGGATTGCAAATCCTTCATTTGAAATGATATAGCCCAATAACAGTGTTGGTTTCGAACACATGTTGCCTGAACATAGAATCTTAGCTTTTATAATCGTACAATTTTTAGAATTGTTACACTGTATGGTGTTTACGTTAGCCTGCGTACGGTATACAATACACATGTGTACAACTTAAACATACACATGTGTACAACGGAAACGTACACATGTGTATATGAAAAATACATTGTGAAATCTAAAAACTACACTATACAGTGTTATGTTATCATGTGTACAAGGTGAAAATCTGAAAAGTACACATGTGCGCTAACTAACAAACCCGTGTACAGTTTACTATACATATCAAGACAATATGTATTATAATCCACAAACAAAGGTTTCTTACACATTTGTAGATGCAACATCGTTTAGTTCTTTTTCACCCTGCTTCTTTAAAAGAATTGCCTTACTCTCCTTTGTAAGCTCTTGTTTTCCGGTTTTTTTCTTCGGTTTCGCAAGCTTGTATAATACCAACAGTTTGCACTTCTTATCAATAACCTAAACCAATAACACGGTATTACAAAAATAACGTACTTCTTATCATTTGCGCAATTGGACAAGTATTTCCATATAACGTTCTCTTTCTTACTCATCCAACTATCGATGTTTACAGCTCTGATAAAAAACGGTTATTGTCCATAATTTGACATCTTTTTTTTCTGTTTTCTTTTCCTTTCTACATCGGCAACTTCTGACCTTTGGTTGAGGTTCATTTTTTTCGACACAGACTCTAGTTGACTCAGGTAATCTTGTGTGACACCGAGGCTAAATGATGGCATATTATCACTTTTTCTACATATCGTATGCACCAGATCTTACGTCCTGAATTCTGAGGATGTCATAGAATTTTGTGTAAAAGTCGATGCAATATGTGGCGTTTAAAACATATCTCCATCATTATTCATATCGCCATCAGTCTTTGCCGTACCCTTCTTCACATTCGCACCTACAAAATAGTATTGTGTAATTAAATAAAATGTGCACTCAAGATAAATGTGTTAAAAAAACAAACAAACTCATGGTTAACCAATAAAACTAAACTATAATATAAATTACCACTATTTTTATCATCCCGACTTTGTAAACCGTCAGACTCGTACTTCTCAGTAATAGCCGATTTGTTGAAGATTATTTTGTATCGTTCTAGTATATGCATTACAGATTCGCTATTCGGTTAATGAGTTGTAAGTTGGTTTATCGCACTCTCCAACCTACATTTTACACTTTCAGTATCAGCGCACATCGCAAAAAACCCTAGAAACATAACCCTTCACATTAAAACAAAATAAAAAAAAATCAGAAAATGAGTAGACTTATTTACTTAAAAAATTATATATATATATAGGGCATGAATTTCGGAGCTGGGTTGTTGCATAACGAGACCATTGAATCATACACATGGCTTCTTCAAAATTTTCTTGAGGCACATAACGGAAAACAACCCCTTTTGGTATTAACAGATCAAGATTGTGCCATGAAACAAGTAGTAGGCAATGTATTTGATAAGTCCATTCATAGACTATGTATGTGGCACATTATCTAAAAGCTACTGGCTAAAGTATGGCTTACAAATGTCCTTTCTTATAATATCGTTACGTTGTAGAATGTATAAAATCAGATTATAGCATTTAATAAAAAAGATACACATGTTTACATTTACCGACATTCTAGTGTACACAAGTGTATAACGTGATAGTCTATTAAAAATATTTTCTTTTTTTGTATATGTAGATCAAGGGTAACGATAAGAGGAGCGCATAAATCAAGCAAAAATTTCACAAGCTTGTTTGGAACATTGAGCTGAAACCAGAAACGTTTGAGAAGAGGTGGCACTTACTGATTGATGAATACGGTTTAGAAGGCCATTCGTGGTTGACCAAAATGTATTCAATTTGTGAACAGTGGATTCTAGGATATTTCGTGAAACACCCATGTGTACCTTAATGAAGACCACATCTAGGTGTGAAAGCGTTAACCATATGTTCAAAGAAAACTCCAGCCCACATAATACGTTGTTCCAGTTTACGTTATGCTACGATACATCCGTTGATGGGTTACAAAACAACCAACGTAAACTCTGTTATAAAACAGACACCACTAATCCAGAATTCAAAACATATTGGCCAACTGGACGTCATGCAAAGGTTATTTACACAAGGAAATTTTCTTCAACGTTCGAAAGGAAATTATCAAGGGTAAGGAGAATAGCTATATTGCGGAATGATCAATATCGAATGAAGTAAACTATTTCATGATTGCTCACCAAGATCAGATGTCAGGAGTTATAAATGAGTTCAAGTTTAGTAACTACATGAATAAGTTTTTCTGTTTTTCTATTTTTTATTTCTTATTTAAAGAAAAAATTAAACTACATCGCTTATGTATACATGTGTATATTTCGCATATTCTAGTTACTGATCCATTTTTAACTATTTATTACAGGTCATGTTTAACAAACAAGATCTATCTATTTCTTGCAAATGTATAGGTTTCACCCGAGACGGATATCTATGCCGTCATGTGTTTTGCGTATTTGGCCATCATAACATACGGAAGATTCCAACAAAATATATTCACCCAAGATGGAGGAGCGATGCTATTCCTAGTAGCGTGCATCGCATCGGAAACCTTGTCTATTGATCAAAGTAGGAGCGGAACATTACGATGTAGAATATCAGATAATATGGGCATGTGTAGAGACAGAGTGATGGGCAACATTGATAAATTAGAGGAACTCGATGCTCAAGTACATGCATTTAAGATAAGATCTTTACCGAAATTCCATAAGATCCGGAAGTTAATAAGAAGGGTGTAGTCTACCAGGAAATTCTTGCGCACGCTGAACCAGAAGAGGTCTCATGTACGACACCGAAGAAAATACGTAACAAAGGTTGTGGCAAGCGTAAAAGACCAATTGGCCCAAAGGAAAAAGCAATAAAGAAAACCAAAAAACATAGAAGAAAATGTAATTTTTGTGGCAAAAGGGTAAGGAAGCATGAGAAAAGGAATTGTCCACTTAAAAAAGGCGAGCCAATCACTGACGATTCGTTGACAGAAGAAGAGGATGATGATGAAGATGATGACGAGCTTGACGAGTACGACGAAGGAACTGAAACCGGTACTGATGGGCAATTAGAAGAAAGTGAAAACAACGATAGCGAGATATAGAATTCTTTTTAAAAAAACCACTTACTTTTTCTACGTCGTAATTTTTTTCCCTTATTCAGAACGAATGTTGATGCATGTTTTTACCATTGTTTTTAAAGTATATCATATATTACTAATAGTAGTGTATTCTATAATATACACATTTGTTTAAAGTATAATATAACATAAGGAACAAACATTAATACAAAAGTGTTTCAATTTCAAAACATAGGTCTATCAGATTCAATTAACTATATTATATTTAATACAAAACATAAAAACCATATTTATATCTATATATACATATATATAAGACATACACAAGTGTATATCAGTTTCAAAAATAACTACTTTGCGTTGCTCACAAGACGGTCATGTACAACGCGTCATTCTAAAACATCATACACAAGTTCCATAATGTGCGTCAAACCAATCATACACAAGTTCCATAATGTGCGTCAAACCAAAGAAACAAACAAGCATACCATACGGAAACTAAGTTCTGTTTCCAAATTCAAAACAAAACAAAATACCAACATCCAGGAACGTCTAACATCATACCATCAAATGTATATTATTGTCAAAAATTGAAACGTACTAACTAAAAGTTTTTTCCCCTTTTCATATTCAACTGCTTCAGCCATTATTCGATCATGATGCTTGTTAAGTTTAACATACTATCTTCACCGCGTATTTCTCAAACTTACGCATGCCTTCTTTTCGGTATGTGTAAGGGGAAAGCCACTATCCCATTTCTCAACTATTATGCCGAACCAAGTTTCCATGTGACGCATAACGAACATCCCACATTCAACCTTGTTGCCGACCGTCTTCCAATCAAATTCCAACCTATGTGGCATTGCAATTTCAAATTGCGGTTACTTTGGATGATGGACCAGTTTCAAATACTTTGTGAAAATGTCTTTCTGAGATCAAAGATCAATATATAGCCAGTTAAAGAAAGTGCACTAAAAATAAATAAAGTATATGTATTTAATTGTTAGTTACCACTTTGTATGACGTCGTCTTCTTGAAGAAATCGTCATCATTGACTAGCATGATGGGACTTTCCGTTACATCCATATTGTCGATGACCGTTATCGCTATGTTTTCCATATCAAAGCAAACCCAATAAAAATGGTCATATTCAAGAATCGGGAAACATATTACATATTAATCCGACAAACTCATTAGTGACGTTTTTTCCCGACCACCAGATACAAATCATTTCTGAATTTTTCAATACTTTTAGCATCGTCGTATTGTGGATTACATAACAGATCTTCAGCCTGCGCATTCCAAAAGAATGTGTATTTGTAATACAATCCCCGCATACTTTAACTGTATTTTTCAATATAAAATTTACAATAAAACTTACAAAACAATCAATATGGCATAACAATCACGGCTTTGTTCCCTTAATTCTACCAGCATCCCCAAAATTACGTGTTCCATTTGTTCTCTCATTTTCGTCAAAGCATTGAAGCAAAGCAATTGACGACTCCAGCATTTATCCACTCACTGGATTGCAAATCCTTCATTTGAAATGATATAGCCCAATAACAGTGTTGGTTTCGAACACATGTTGCCTGAACATAGAATCTTAGCTTTTATAATCGTACAATTTTTAGAATTGTTACACTGTATGGTGTTTACGTTAGCCTGCGTACGGTATACAATACACATGTGTACAACTTAAACATACACATGTGTACAACGGAAACGTACACATGTGTATATGAAAAATACATTGTGAAATCTAAAAACTACACTATACAGTGTTATGTTATCATGTGTACAAGGTGAAAATCTGAAAAGTACAAATGTGCGCTAACTAACAAACCCGTGTACAGTTTACTATACATATCAAGACAATATGTATTATAATCCACAAACAAAGGTTTCTTACACATTTGTAGATGCAACATCGTTTAGTTCTTTTTCACCCTGCTTCTTTAAAAGAATTGCCTTACTCTCCTTTGTAAGCTCTTGTTTTCCGGTTTTTTTCTTCGGTTTCGCAAGCTTGTATAATACCAACAGTTTGCACTTCTTATCAATAACCTAAACCAATAACACGGTATTACAAAAATAACGTACTTCTTATCATTTGCGCAATTGGACAAGTATTTCCATATAACGTTCTCTTTCTTACTCATCCAACTATCGATGTTTACAGCTCTGATAAAAAACGGTTATTGTCCATAATTTGACATCTTTTTTTTCTGTTTTCTTTTCCTTTCTACATCGGCAACTTCTGACCTTTGGTTGAGGTTCATTTTTTTCGACACAGACTCTAGTTGACTCAGGTAATCTTGTGTGACACCGAGGCTAAATGATGGCATATTATCACTTTTTCTACATATCGTATGCACCAGATCTTACGTCCTGAATTCTGAGGATGTCATAGAATTTTGTGTAAAAGTCGATGCAATATGTGGCGTTTAAAACATATCTCCATCATTATTCATATCGCCATCAGTCTTTGCCGTACCCTTCTTCACATTCGCACCTACAAAATAGTATTGTGTAATTAAATAAAATGTGCACTCAAGATAAATGTGTTAAAAAAACAAACAAACTCATGGTTAACCAATAAAACTAAACTATAATATAAATTACCACTATTTTTATCATCCCGACTTTGTAAACCGTCAGACTCGTACTTCTCAGTAATAGCCGATTTGTTGAAGATTATTTTGTATCGTTCTAGTATATGCATTACAGATTCGCTATTCGGTTAATGAGTTGTAAGTTGGTTTATCGCACTCTCCAACCTACATTTTACACTTTCAGTATCAGCGCACATCGCAAAAAACCCTAGAAACATAACCCTTCACATTAAAACAAAATAAAAAAAAATCAGAAAATGAGTAGACTTATTTACTTAAAAAATTATATATATATATAGGGGATGAGTAAAATGAGAACCACATTGAGTTGTAAGAACCGTATGAACCAATATAAGACATTGATCAAAAGTGTTTTAATGGATGAGATTAAAAGACAATAAAGTAGTTGTAATCATTGTGTTTTAATTAATGAGTTTTGTTTTTAGTGGGATAAGGGTAAATTGGTATTTTTACTAAGCTCTTTAATGGTTGGTAATTAAAGTTGTAATCATTGTACTTTATTTAATATTTGTGATTTAATTAATGTTATTTTTGAATCGTACAGTAAGAAAATTATTTTACGTAGGGGTTCAAACTTTTTTTGTGCGCCGGTTTTAAACATTTTTACGCGCGGGTTCAAAACTTTTTACGCCCGGTTTTAAATTTTTTTTACGCGTCGGTTTTAATTTTTTAACGCGCGGTTTTAGAATTTTTTACGCGCCGTTTTAGAACTTTTTTTATGCGCCGGTTAGAACTTTTTTACGCGCGGTTTTAAACTTTTTTAACGTGCTCGTTATAATTCTCTTTGCGCGTCAGTTTTAAACTTTTTTACGCGTGGTTTCAAACTTTTTTTACGCGTGGGTTCAAACTTTTTTTACGCGCTGGTTTTAAACTTTTTTACGCGCCGATTTTAAACTTTTTTTTACCCGCGGTTTTAAATATTTTTACGCATGGTTTTAAACTTTAAAACAATATTTTTGTTACAAAAAACATTTTTTTACGGGTTTAAACTTTTTTACAAAAAACAAACAATATTTTGCGCCAAACAAAAATATTTTATTTTTACAAAAAAAAACTTTTTTACAAATTTTTTTTTACGCCAAACATCTTTTTACGCCCCCGACACCCCAATTTCTGGTTTACAAAATTTGAGGATCTTACCAAACGAACTCACCCAAAAATCTCGACTCAATAGATGTCTCGTGTTGAATTTTAAATAGAAGAGAGAGAAAAGATGTCACATGGGAAGTAAAGACTAAAATACCCTTTTGATTTAATTTGGTTATGGGTGATGTGTAAATATGTTATTGGATGATAGGAGTTCTCATGGTTCTCGCAACTGGGATTGGTTCTCTCTTGAATCGAATCATATATATATATATATATATATCATTCATATCTCTAACAAAGACCCATTAAAACAAACGGGACCAGATTCATTATTGTTGGTGCATATGTCTGTTGTCTACGTCATTATATTGGAACGAGTCTGGAATGATCAAGAGCTTCTGAATACGATCAAGACGAAGAAGATATCCAAGGGGGAGTATGTTAGAACAGTATGTCTATGTCTTAGTCTTGTATCGAGTCTGTTTAGAATAGGTGAGATCGCGTTAGAAAACGACGTATTTATGTGGTTAGGAGACAAATTTCGCCCGGATTAGAGTTGTGAGAATAAGTTCGGCCAACATGTTCAGACAAGTTTGCCCGAACTTGTTCACCTCCTAGCGAACTTGGCTGCCTATAAATAGGTACATTAAAGAACTTTGGCAAACTTACAGCGAAGCTCTTTCAGATCCGGAACTTGAACGTTTACGAATATTGATCAATAAAATGACATTTAATGAGTAATTCTTGTTATACGATTAACACGTCACTTAGTTTTCTGCCTAATTGGACGTTAGATACAAATTCTAGGTTCATATGCTATCGAGGACAGTCCTATCAATAATCTTCCTTTGATAAATCAACAACCTCTTCTTCGCTTTCGATATCATAATCTTCATCATCATACAGTTGTCTTATCTCACCCAACCCAAACCCACCATTTTTTTAATTCTTGATCTTTCCTCAAGGTCATCATATCATGGGTCCAAAAACTTATAAGAGATTCTGCGCGTGTATCGTCAAATCCTGGATATGTTGTGGAGTCTAGGTACAACAACTACATATACGGCACAAAAATAGTTGTTTAAAATAATACAAAGGTGTATATGATACGGATTACAAATAATTTTTGAGAAGGTACACAAGTGTACATTACATGATTTACACCCGTGTATTATTTTTTACAAATAAACATTTGTCAAAAGTATAAGAATTAACTTGTGTCACCTTAAATATACACTAGTGTATAAGATAGATTTCATTTCAACATTTTATTATGTACAAGTTTAAATACTTCATTGTATATACGTGTATCTTATAACTAATCTAAAATTCAACTACATAATGTATAAGACAGAAAATGAAACATACCACCAAATATGTAAGCGGGCCCTTAAAGTATTCATTGGGATCACATCTTACCCAGTCAGTTTTGCATGACTTTACAGCATCTAAAATAAGTTGACACCAATCATGATCTTTAATCTCTTTTTCCGGGCAAAACCAATCTAGCATTGTGTACATCACACTTTAGTTCTTCGTACACGCAATCATGGTAGATATAAAAAGCATCACAAAGTCTAGCTTGAACATAGACTTGTCTTCATAAGGATCCAGCCTAATCTTATCCACTGTGTTCTTAAAGCTAATTGGAACCTTATCAAACCTAGCAACCCATTATCTTTCAATGGATGGCATCGTTGCTACCCATTACCACCCTTATCCCACCAAGAGGTACACCTAACACTTTCTTAATAGATTATTTACCTATGTTTATGTACCTATCTCCTAGTCTTATTCTCATGTTTTCGATGTCTAACATATCAATCACAAAGTGACCTAGGTTTGGCATGATATTACTAACCTTCAACCTCAATATTTTTCCAAACCCCATATCCTTCACCATGTTTCGTTGCCATGATTTCATTTTACTGACAACAATTCATCATCAACCTTGGCATGTTTTTGGTTTCGCCTTTCCCTTTTTAGGCGAGTTTTTGTTCTTTCTCTTTTTGTAATTGAATACTACATCGATGTCATTCTCCTTACAATCTTCATTAAAATTTACATGCAAACAATACACTCAACCGTATCACACAAATACACAGGGGAACTATTATAAAAAAAATTCCTCCTTTGTCATCATTTTCTAGACTACTCCTGGGCCGAACCGTATCCAGAGTCAGGCTCTTTTCCATTTTTTACCCGAAACTACAATCAAAATAAACAACGTATTACAAATATGTATTTATACACATGTGTACAATTACATTCAAATCCATACCTAATCTTTCATTTTCTTTAGCATCACCGTTTGGTTCACTGTTACTACTTTTACGGTGTGTAATTTGACTATCTTTAATGTCAACTACACCCAAATAAATCGTTAATCATATATAGATGTACGTTTTCATAATTATTAAAACTACTAGTAGCAATGCCAATATTATAATTTTACCTTCAGAATAATCCGAGAAAGGAACACGAACAAGTTTTACTTTTTCCTTTCTTTCTGTTCCAAATCCCTAATTTGCTGGCTCTCATTTTGTCCGCCACGAGTTCTTCCCCCGTTATCAAATATGAACAAATTAAAGGATTATTGTGTGTTAAGTTCCACAGTTATTATAATTTGCAAATTAAAGATTTAGAGTGTGTTAGGTACCTTTTTTATTAACATTTATCTTATCACATCTTTCTTCCAACTTGCTTTTCCTTTTTTGTTCGATATTAACCTCAACTGTCTTGTCACGAACAATACCTACCTAAAAGATATGGATTTTTGTTATCTATGTATCACTTTTTAAATATCAAGCAACCAGACGAAAAACTACAAAATTTTACCCTTATTTTTCTGTTCCACTTGATCAGTATTCGGTATATTGTCAATATAACACACAGTTTCAACGTTTCCATTCCATCTCCTAACGTAACTTTATGTTCCTTTTTTTATTTGGATATTATATCAACTACCTCATGTTAATTATGTATTATATCAACTACCTCATGTTAATTATGTTAAAAAGACGTACATAAAAGCTACATAACATTATATCAATAATATATGTTAAAACATGTTCATATTGTATCAAATTTAATATAAACACACATTCACCTAATTTGTCTGTTCCTTCGTCGGAAAATTCAATAGGGTCCTCTTGGGTATTGTTAAACCTACGAGCCAATTTTAAGATCTACCCTCTCGCTTTACCTCCCTACACAAGTAGAATAATGGGTTCCTGTTATTATATTACCAACTTTGTTTCCTACATTAAAAAGGTATTATATACACATATTTTTAAAACTTATTTTTTCTCATTGTAACCTTTTCGTACCTACAAATGTAAACAAATTGGAATCATTAATTCTGACCTATTCGAATTCGATTTTATATAATTGAATTATTTGACTACACAACTGTATTTCATTAATTCATTGGTTAATTTACACAAATGCACTACAATTTTTTCAGTAAGCAAATTATACACGAATAATAAAATAACAATACACCAGTGTACATACAATAATATAGTTGACAATCTGAAAAATACACAAGTGTATAGCATACTTACGGCATATTTTTTTCCTTTTTTTTCCATTCAAATCCCTAAATAAAACATAGGTGTACACCAATGTATACTATAACTACCACATTTCATCCAATCATGTTTAAAAATGACATACACATTTGTATAAACCATCACAATACATAAAAAAAACCAGTAATTAGTTGGGATTGAATAGGTACACTCAAAATCAAGCATACACGATTCAATAATACTCACTAACGACATGATGTAGGTTCAAGAACTAAACTATTACACCAAAAAATACAAAAAATCGAAAAAAAATTGGACCATAATTCAACTTCAAGCCCTAACTTCAACTGCTTTCATTGATGAGAGAAAAATCGCAAAAATCACAATCAGTCACAAATGATGCAAGATTTATAGTTCACGAGCATTATTGTGTACCTTGTTTGCTTTAAACAGTAGGAAATCGCCGTCGATTGTTGATCTTCGTCGGAGCTCCTCAAGTTCCTCTGAGAGGTTTTTGATCGAGGTTATGAGAGAGAGAAACAATTTTATTCTAAAACAAATAAATGTGTGTATATAACAACTGACTATGAGAGAAATTAGTGATTTGAAAGTTCTTATAAGAAAAGAAAACTATTGGTTTCCAGGCTTTATAATATTTGGGGCGGGTAAGTACAAAAATATCCTTTCACTTTAATTTAATTTGGAAAACAATAATTCATAATTACCATCATGTCATTGTAATAAATCTCTAGATAATACAAACCAATGTCCCAGATCAGTTTACGCAGTCCACCTTGAACATAGTGTTCACTCTAGAACCCCACCCTATATATATATATATACACACACAGGGGGATCATGAGAAAACTCCTTTACGTGAGAAAACTTTATCTAACTATTAAAAATCCCTAAATATTAAATCCCTAATCTCTAAACACTATGAAGGTCTGTGATCAGGCGGTTATAGACAGAAGTTAATGGATAAACGTAAACTGATTTGGTAGAATGTTATTATGAATGGAGTAGAAACAGAATGCAGCGGAAGTCTTCATTCATACCGAAAGAGTATACATCTTTATAAGTCCAGCTGCCGGAGTTCCTGGAGAGAATCCGGCAGCACCTCCCCGTAGGGATGCCAAAAACTTAAAATGACAAATGAACACACACATATATATAGGGAGCCAAGTTCACTCGGATGTGCTATAGTCAAGTTCGAGCGAACTTGACCAATACAGGTCAAGTTCGGGGAACTTGATCCCTTTTACACTGAAATCTCCGTATTTCGTTCGTGTGTTCGATTCTAACCTATACAATATTCAACACACACTCTATCTAGCCTATTCGACAAGTGACGAAAACAAAGTGCATCAACAGATTCCCCCTTGTTCGTTACTGTCGAATCTTGGTCTTCAAACGTGAGCCGTGTTTGAATATCTGTAACTTCAATCAAGGTGTTTGCCGATGTCGTCGAAACGCGTCAACAAATTCCCCCTTAATTGGTGATCCGGGTTTGCATATCAACATCTAGTTCCCCCTGAAATCTCCAGTTCAGATATTTGTTGCACAGTTTCCAACCTCCTCTGATTTGCTTGACCGACAGATTATCTTGAATAGACACCAATTTGAAGCTCATCAACGTAGCTTCTCCATTTCAACTTTAACCACATCCGCGTTCAGTTTAGTGCATATCTCCCATGCTCGATCTTCCGATCTTCAAAACTCAACCGGCAATTGATAGAAACTTCAAAATACCACACCGGTAAACTTCAAATCAATGTTTACCCGCAATAATATGAAATCCCAATTTCCGTAATCACTCTTGATCAGCAAATCGATAATCTTTTTCAGTCAGCAAATCTTCTTCGGAACCAAATCATCTGGTAACACTTCGACTCTGAGAAACATTCGTCCGCGATCAAAATCACATTCTTCTTCTTCAATCACAATGTCAGATATATAGCTATCTCCGGTAGACCAGCGCAACTTAATCACCAAACATCATCATCCAATGGCGGTTAGTCCAAAGAGAAGAATGATTCATCCGCCTGAAGACTAAAAATAATGGCCACCAAAGGCTATCATCAGTTAGCGTATCTGGGATAACTTCAGATCTCCTTGGTAATTTTGAAACCATTCGTCTTCGGAGCTAGTCATTAATCCTAAGATCATCACTGAACGTTTTGAACGTCCTCAGTTCCTTCACCCGGTACTAACGACTGCTAATCCAGCTAACTGTTCCTTAACCGGAGATCAGGACTCTAACCCTTAAGCATCAATCTGTATCATGATCTGATAAATCTGAACTTCCTGTGATCACAGAATTCCAAATGGATAATCTCTTTCGTCAGCAACTGGTACACTTCTTTGTCTGGAAGATCCGATCCCATAAATCATCTTCCTTAATCATGGTACCGCGTACAACCCGGGGCAACTGAAACTACAAAACATCCTTATCTCCTGGCGGTTAGTCCAGTCAATAATTCATGTGTAAACAAGACTTAAAGATAAGCAGTCGTGTGTACTTCCAAACCATACGCGCGACGTAGGTGTCAATCCACAACCATGACCGTAGAATCTGATAAACAACTCCTCCAAGACTCAGTTATGTAACCACCTGCTTTCAAACTAGACATCAACTTGATCAATTTACAAATGAATCTCAGATCTCTGTATTTCCCGGTTAATCTGTAGTCGGAAACCACCCGAATACTGTTGCACTGTCACGAATTTCAAAAATGCCAGAATCTTCAAATATTGAAAATTTTTATTCCCCCTTATTTTTGCAAATTCTGACCATACCAATTTTTTCACTGAAATTCCCCCTCAAATCCGGTATTTTCAGTATTTAACAAATGCGGAATTTACTTTAAGGCCCATCGGTAGTCTTCAACTCTAATGATCACTAAATTGCTTTGGTATCAATGACTACCCTCTCATCTTCAGCCATCTCTAACGTCATCATCTCAGACTCTCTTTAAGGCCTCCGATGGTGCCCCCGAATAGTCAGTATCGGACGTTAAAATTTCGAAAAAATTTCTATCACCAAATTTTTTCTGGACACCCGTCTCATCAAACCGAGCAATAAATTTTTTTTAGGCATTGGACAAGTTCGGGCGAACTGGTCCATGGGGTCACCAAGAGCCAAGTTTGGGCGAACTTGGTTGGCCAACACCAAGTTCATGCGAACTTGGTTAACTTCAACACATTTGATACAAGTTCGGGCGAACTTGATCAATGTGCTACAAGTTCGGGCGAACTTGATCTCTAGATCACAAGTTCGGGCGAACTTGGTCTTCCAAATCAGCCTATTTTTCATATTTTTTCGATCTAAAATCCTTATTTCTTCGAACTTCGAGATGATTCCACCATAGATCTGGTCGAAAAATGTTTTCTAACAATCCTATGCGTTCAATTTTATTTGATGATTTACGTCTAAAACCCCTCCTAATGTCCATAAATGTCGAAATTCATGAGCGTAGGTGATAACCGTAGCTCTGATACCAATTGAAGGTCCGTGATCAGGCGGTTATAGACGGAAGTTAATGGATAAATGTAAACCGATTCGGTAGAATGTTATTAACAATGGAGTAGAAACAGAATGCAACGGAAGTCTTCATTCATACCGAAAGAGTATACATCTTTATAAGTCTAGCTGCCGGAGTTCTTGGAGAGAATTCGGCAGCACCTCCCCGTAGGGATGCCAAAAACTTAAAATGACAAATGAACACACACATTATATAGGGAGCCAAGTTCGCCCGGATGTGCTATAGTCAAGTTCGGGTGAACTTGTCCTTCATAGGACAAGTTCGGGAGAACTTGACTAAAGGCACATCAAATTCGAGCGAACTTGACCAATATAGGTCAAGTTCGGGCGAACTTGATCCCTTTTACACTGAAATCTCCATATTTCGTTCGTGTGTTCGATTCTAACCTATACAGTATTCAACACACGCTCTATCTAGCCTATTCGACAAGTGACGAACACAAAGTGCATCAACAGATTCCCCCTTGTTCGTTACTGTCGAATCTTGGTCTTCAAACGTGAGCCGTGTTTGAATATTCTGCAACTTCAATCAAGGTGTTTGCCGATGTCGTCAAAACACGTCAACAAATTCATCCTTAATTGATGATCCGGGTTTGCATATCAACATCTAGTTCCCCCTGAAATCTCTAGTTCAGATATTTGTTGCACAGTTTCCAACCTCCTCTGATTTGCTTGACCGACAGATTATCTTGAATAGACACCAATTTGAAGCTCATCAATGTAACTTCTCCATTTCAACTTTAACCACATCCGCGTTCAGTTTAGTGCATATCTCCCATGCTCGATCTTCCGATCTTCAAAACTCAACCGACAATTGATAGAAACTTCAAAATACCACACCAGTAAACTTCATATCAATGTTTACCCGCAATAATATGAAATCCCAATTTCCGTAATCACTCATGATCAGCAAATCGGTAATCTTTTTCTATCAGCAAATCTTCATCGGAACCAAATTATCTGGTAACACTTCGACTCTGTGAAACATTCGTCCGCGATCAAAATCACATTCTTCTTCTACAGTCACAGTGTCAGATATATAGCTATCTCCGATAGACCAACGCCACTTAATCACCAAACATCATCATCCAATGGCGGTTAGTCCAAAGAGAAGAATGATTCATCTGCTTGAAGACTGAAAATAATGGCCACCAAAGGCTATCATCAGTTAGCGTATCTGGGATAACTTCAGATCTCCTTGGTAATTTTGAAACCATTCGTCTTCGGAGCTAGTCATTAACCCTAAGATCATCACTGAACGTTTTGAACGTCCTCAGTTCCTTCATCGGTACTAACGACTGCTAATCCAGCTAACTGTTCCTTAACCAGAGATCAGGACTCTAACCAATAAGCATCAATCTGTATCATGATCTGATAAATCTGAACTTCCTGTGATCATAGAATCCCAAATGGATACTCCCTTTCGTCAGCAACTGGTACACTTCTTTGTCTGGAAGATCCGATCCCATAAATCATCTTCCTTAATCATGGTACCGCGTACAACCCGGGGCAACTGAAACTACAAAACATCCTCCTGGCGGTTAGTCCAGTCAATAATTCATGTGCAAAGAAGAGTTAAAGATAGGCAGTCGTATGTGCTTCAAAACCAGCGCGAATCAGGTGTCAATCCACAACCATGACCGCAGAATCTGATAAACAACTCCTCCAAGACTCAGTTATGTAACCACCTGCTTTCAAACTAGACATCAGCTTGATCAATTTACAAATGAATCTCAAATCTCTGTATCTCCCGGTTAATCTGTAGTCGGAAACCACCCGAATACTGTGGCAGTGTCACGAATTTCAAAATGCCGGAATCTTCAAATATTGAAAATTTTTATTCGCCATCATTTTTGCAAATTCTGACCACACCAATTTTTCACTGAAATTCCCCCTCAAATCCTGAATTTTCAGTATTTAACAAATGCGGAATTTACTTTAAGGCCCATCGGTAGTCTTCAACTCTAATGATCACTAAATTGCTTTGGTATCCATGACTACCCTGTCATCTTCAGCCATCTCTAAGCTTATCATCTCAGCCTCTCTTTAAGGCCTCCGACGGTGCCCCCGAATAGTCAGTATCGGACGTTAAAATTTCGAAAAAATTTCTATCACCAAATTTTTTCTGGACACCCGTCTCATCAAACCGAGCAATAAATTTTTTTTAGGCATTGGACAAGTTCGGGCGAACTTGTCCATGGTGTCACCAAGAGCCAAGTTTGGGCGAACTTGGTTGGCCAACACCAAGTTCAGGCGAACTTGGTTACAACTTCAACACATTTGATACAAGTTCGGGCGAACTTGATCAATGTGCTACAAGTTCGGGCGAACTTGATCTCTAGATCACAAGTTCGGGCGAACTTGGTCCTCCAAATCAGCCTATTTTTCATATTTTTCGATCCAAAATCCTTATTTCTTCGAATTTCGAGATTATTCCACCATAGATATGGTAGAAAATGGTTTTCTAACAATCCTATGCGTTCAATTTTATTTGATGATTTACGTCTAAAACCCCTCCTAATGTCCATAAATGTCCAAATTCATGAGCGTATGTGATAACCGTTGCTCTGAAACCAATTGAAGGTCCGTGATCAGGCGGTTATAGGCGGAAGTTAATGTATAAATGTAAACCGATTCGGTAGAATGTTATTAAGAATGGAGTAGAAACAGAATGCAGCGGAAGTCTTCATTCATACCGAAAGAGTGTACATCTTTATAAGTCCAGCTGCCGGAGTTCCTGGAGAGAATTCGGCAGCACCTCCTCGTAGGGATGCCAAAAACTTAAAATGACAAATTAACACACACATATATATAGGGAGCCAAGTTCGCCCGGATGTGCTATAGTCAAGTTCGGGAGAACTTGACTAAAGGCACATCAAGTTCGAGCGAACTTGACCAATACAGGTCAAGTTCGGCGAACTTGATCCCTTTTACACTGAAATCTCTGTATTTCGTTCGTGTGTTCGATTCTAACCTATACAGTATTCAACATACGCTCTATCTAGCCTATTCGACAAGTGACGAACACAAAGTGCATCAACAGATTCCCCCTTGTTCGTTACTGTCAAATCTTGGTCTTTAAACGTGAGCCGTGTTTGAATATTCTGCAACTTCAATCAAGGTGTTTGCCGATGTCGTCGAAACACGTCAACAAATTCCCCCTTAATTGATGATCCGGGTTTGCATATCAACATCTAGTTCCCCTTGAAATCTCCAGTTCAGATATTTGTTGCACAGTTTCCAACCTCCTCTGATTTGCTTAACCGACAGATTATCTTGAATAGACACCAATTTGAAGCTCATCAATGTAGCTTCTCCATTTCAACTTTAACCATATCCGCGTTCAGTTTAGTGCATATCTCCCATGCTCGATCTTCCGATCTTCCAAACTCAACCGACAATTGATAGAAACTTCAAAATACCACACCAGTAAACTTCAAATCAATGTTTACCCGCAATAATATGAAATCCCAATTTTCGTAATCACTCCTGATCAACAAATCGATAATCTTTTTCAATCAGCAAATCTTCATCGGAACCAAATTATCTGGTAACACTTCGACTCTGAGAAACATTCGTCCGCGATCAAAATCACATTCTTCTTCTTCAGTCACAATGTCAGATATATAGCTATCTCCGGTAGACCAGCGCCACTTAATCTCCAAACATCATCATCCAATGGCGGTTAGTCCAAAGAGAAGAATGATTCATCTGCTTGAGGACTAAAAATAATGGCCACCAAAGGCTATCATCAGTTAGCGTATCTGGGATAACTTCAGATCTCCTTGGTAATTTTGAAACCATTCGTCTTCGGAGCTAGTCATTAATCCTAAGATCATCATTGAACGTTTTGAACGTCCTCAGTTCCTTCATCGGTACTAACGACTGCTAATCCAGCTAACTGTTCCTTAACCGGAGATCAGGACTCTAACCCTTAAGCATCAATCTGTATCATGATCTGATAAATCTGAACTTCCTGTGATCACAGAATCCCAAATGGATAATCTCTTTCATCAGCAACTGGTACACTTCTTTGTCTGGAAGATCCGATCCCATTAATCATCTTCCCTAATCATGGTACCGCGTACAACCCGGGGCAACTGAAACTACAAAACATCCTTATCTCCTGACGGTTAGTCCAGTCAATAATTCATGTGCAAAGAAGAGTTAAAGATAGGCAGTCGTATGTGCTTCAAAACCAGCGCGAATCAGGTGTCAATCCACAACCATGACCGCAGAATCTGATAAACAACTCCTCCAAGACTTAGTTATGTAACCACCTGCTTTCAAACTAGACATCAACTTGATCAATTTACAAATGAATCTCAAATCTCTGTATCTCCCGGTTAATATGTAGTCGGAAACCACCCGAATACTGTTGCAGTGTCACGAATTTCAAAATCCCGGAATCTTCAAATATTGAAAATTTTTATTCCCCCTCATTTTTGCAAATTCTGACCATACCAATTTTTTCACTGAAATTCCCCCTCAAATCCTGAATTTTCAGTATTTAACAAATGCGGAATTTACTTTAAGGCCCATCGGTAGTCTTCAACTCTAATGATCACTAAATTGCTTTGGTATCAATGACTACCCTCTCATCTTCAGCCATCTCTAACCTCATCATCTCAGCCTCTCTTTAAGGCCTCCGAAGGTGCCCCCGAATAGTCAGTATCGGACGTTAAAATTTTGAAAAAATTTATATCACCAATTTTTTCTGGAAACCCGTCTCATCAAACCGAGCAATAAATTCTTTTTAGGCATTGGACAAGTTCGGGCGAACTTTTCCATGGTGTCACCAAGAGCCAAGTTCAGGCGAACTTGGTTGGCCAACACCAAGTTCAGGCGAACTTGGTTACAACTTCAACACATTTGATACAAGTTCGGGCGAACTTGATCAATGTGCTACAAGTTCGGGCGAACTTGATCTCTAGATCACAAGTTCGGGCGAACATGGTCCTCCAAATCAACCTATTTTTCATATTTTTCGATCCAAAATCCTTATTTCTTCGAATTTCGAGATGATTCCACCATAGATCTGGTCGAAAATGGTTTTCTAACAATCCTATGCGTTCAATTTTATTTGATGATTTACGTCTAAAACCCCTCCTAATGTCCATAAATGTCCAAATTCATGAGCGTAGGTGATAACCGTTGCTCTGATACCAATTGAAGGTCCGTGATCAGGCGGTTATAGACGGAAGTTAATGGATAAATGTAAACCGATTCGGTAGAATGTTATTAAGAATGGAGTAGAAACAGAATGCAGCGGAAGTCTTCATTCATACCGAAAGAGTATACATCTTTATAAGTCCAGCTGCCGGAGTTCCTGGAGAGAATTCGACAGCACCTCCCCGTAGGGATGCCAAAAACTTAAAATGACAAATGAACACACACATATATATAGGGAGCCAAGTTCGCCCGGATGTGCTATAGTCAAGTTCGGGCGAACTTGTCCTTCACAGGACAAGTTCGGGAGAACTTGACTAAAGGCACATCAAGTTCGAGCGAACTTGACCAATACAGGTTAAGTTCGGGTGAACTTGATCCCTTTTACACTGAAATCTCCGTATTTCGTTCGTGTGTTCGATTCTAACCTATACAATATTCAACACACGCTCTATCTAGCCTATTCGACAAGTGACGAACACAAAGTGCATCAACAGATTCCCCCTTGTTCGTTACTATCGAATCTTGGTCTTCAAACGTAAGCCGTGTTTGAATATTCTGCAACTTCAATCAAGGTGTTTGCCGATGTCGTCGAAACACGTCAACAAATTCACCCTTAATTGATGATCCGGGTTTGCATATCAATATCTAGTTCCCCCTGAAATCTCTAGTTCAGATATTTGTTGCACAGTTTCCAACCTCCTCTGATTTGCTTGACTGACAGATTATCTTGAATAGACACCAATTTGAAGCTCATCAATGTAGCTTCTCCATTTCAACTTTAACCACATCCGCGTTCAGTTTAGTGCATATCTCCCATGCTCGATCTTCCGATCTTCAAAACTCAACCGGCAATTGATAGAAACTTCAAAATACCACACCAGTAAACTTCAAATCAATGTTTACCCGCAATAATATGAAATCCCAATTTCCGTAATCACTCCTGATCATCAATGTTAATGAATGTTTTGTAACAAAAAAAAAAGAAAGCGCGAATGGTTTTTTTATATATTTTTTAAATTTCAGTATTTACAAAGAAATGCTAAAAAACTGATTTTTTGTAATTTTTTATAAAAAAATCCACTCGGCGCTTTTTTTTGTTACAAAACGTTTATTAACATGTAAGTTACATTCCCTATTTTTTTAGAAAAAAATAAAAATGTTACATATGGTTTTCTTGAGTTTTCTCAACTCAAGTGGGTTTTTGTTTTATCCTTCCCCTATTATATATATTAAAAAAATTGAGCCAACGGGAAAGCATATCTTTGCTCGTGCTTGGCTCGATAACAATGAACCGAGTAAATTGACTTGTTTTCAAACAAGTCAAAATTGAACGAGCATATTTTTTTATCGAGTGACGAGCAATTTTGGCATCCCTAGCTGGAGTGATCATAACAGGTAACTTGTTTTAACAATAATAGGCCTGAAAAATATCAATATACTAGCTTGCTAGAGTTTAAAGAGAGAATGTGAGAGGAGCTATAAAAATTATAAAATATTGAAGAGAAAGAAAGCTATAGATTAGTAATATTGTTTTTTTACGTATTTACCTATTTATTAAAAAACCAAATGAAATAATTTGTGGTAGGCACATGCGTAGGTTTGTTAGGACCCGAGATACTCTTAGTATGCTTTGATGACCAAGTATGAATGAATTTTATATAAACAATAGAAATTGCGGAACTAAATGAGCGTACAAGAGTGGAAAGTCATAACAAACTATTTTCCATTGATAATAAAAAATATTACAAATACAGAAATAGATCTATAACACGTGAGATCTATTTAAACAAGTATCAGCTGACGTCACCTTGATAGTGACATCTAACATTCCTAATAAAAAGATTCCATAGATGTTAACAAACATATGCAGGAATCTATCATATGGTCTGTTACGTACAAACTCGATTCTAGGTTAAATACTGTTACATTGAATAACCCTCTTTTCTTCAAACCTCGGTTGCTTTGTTTCAAATATTTGTTTGGCCGAAACAGATTTTAGGTCTTCATGATCAGTGTTTTGCTTCAACATGGCTTTGACCATTGATTAGTGGTTTGGTCTTCTTCTTCTTCTTCAACAGTGGTTTGAAGGCTCTGAATAAATCATTGAATGCCTTCAACAAATGTTCAGATTAGTGTTCAAGATTCATTGTCTTTGGATGGAATAAGTTTAATCTAGTGTTTATTTCTTGATTTGATTGACATGTTTTGGCTTTCAGATATCATCTGTACTTTTGTAGTTCTAACAATCCCCCTTGAATAGATGATGCCAAAACTTAGCCCAAAGGTACTATTCGTAGAGATCTTTTGCACTTCCCCACTGGACCTGAGCAGAGCCAACTCATGGGTTGACTTGCCAGACTTCCATTTCATAATTTTATGACCAGGAGGGTTTGCTGAGACCAGAGTTATTGCAGATGAGTTTGGTGAGACATGTCTTCCCAAAAGTGAATTTTGAGTTGGATGTACACCATCCGGTGAATTGAGCTCTTGTTTCTTTGTAACGCTTGTTCTTCATGAAGTATTCTATGTAATCTTCCCTTAACGACCTTCTGAGGTCAGGTTGTCTACAGGGCCTTGTGATGCCTTTTTGATGACCTCTTTAGCAAATTTCTAACCTATTCCCTTTAGTGAACTCTTTAGAGAGGATTTGTTGAGCCTCTTTGTCTTCTTTCCCTTTGCTTCTTGTAACACCCCGACCGCGTAAAACAAAAACTGCGGCGAAAACATCGGGGAGTCACGTTAACAGATTGTTTCAACAACACGTGGTAATTAAAGATACGTTTTATTGAATATTAACATGATTACATTATCTTTGGAAATTTAAAACAAACTAAAAAAACATATTAATTGTCTTGCTTATTTTAAGGCACTACAGTCCACGTCCGATCCTATGTGAGCATGCATCAACATCAAACCTGATTTCCTGAAACATATGTGA
This sequence comes from Scalesia atractyloides, assembly GCA_947069175.1. NCBI lineage: Eukaryota > Viridiplantae > Streptophyta > Magnoliopsida > Asterales > Asteraceae > Scalesia > Scalesia atractyloides. The sequence continues at coordinate 12,500,199 of CAMTDV010000030.1, read as the reverse complement.
AAAACGAGTCAGCAAAAATATGCCGGCGAGTACATAGGTTTTATGAGTGTGTCAAATTCATGGCCTTGTATTTGTATTGCAATACCTCGTCAGACTACTAGAGTTGTTAATTGAAAACCTTGTTATCAAAAAGTATTTGGTAATGCAATGATAACTAACCGACTAAAACAAGTTAGTTATAGTTTATAAAAGACTTGTAGCCATGAATCTTGACCGAAACATTTATTTTGTAAAATCGTGTAGTAAATCGTCTTGAAAGAAACCTTGTATGGTTTATATCATTAATTGAAAATCGTTGCGTGTCATTGTTTGAAAACCTTTGTTCCAAGTGATTTGAATAACGCCACGTATGTAACATGATAAAAACACTTATATATAGGAAGTACCAGCGGCGTATCCACCATGCTTTTATCACATTACACACGTCCCGTTATCTAAATCACTTACCAAAAACCAATCGTTCATTGTTCGTGTCATAAACCAATTGTTCATTGTTCTTGTTTTAATTGTGAAAAGTTTTGGTCGTTTTGGGTGAATACATTCAAACCTGTGTTGACTCGTCTATACCACCAAAGGGTATTAATTGCAATAACAACCCACCAAAGGGTTTGTTAAAGTAAACAGTTTCGGTCGTTCCCCAAACTACCCACCAAATTCCAGTGAATAGCCTAGTAACAGGATTGCCAGTCCTATGGTACCATAACCTACTACTGGCCGGCTTGGCCAAAGCTAATGAATGTCATTCATGTCATGTATACAACGCACCAACAAGTTCGTTCACATTATTGAAATCATCGTGTTAAATATAAACCATAGCATTTGTAATTTGAGAGCTTGAAAACAACTTGCACATATGAGTCACCCCAAAATAGTTTCAAAACATAAAATAGGGGAACTATGTACTCACTTGGGATTTCTAAGTAACCTTGAATCAAAGATCAAACAAGCTCAAAAGTCTAAGAAATCAAGCGTGTCCTAAATTTGGATAATTGTGTAAATATCGGGACTTTAATCGGCGGATCGGATAGAATGAGGTCTTGTAAACCAAATGAGTGTTGGAACTCATATGGAATGGTTTAAAAAAGTTAACATTCTTATTTGGAAAGGTTCCTAAGTGCTTTTGACCCATAATGGCTCGTTAAGGTAGTTTACGCTACTTTAACGGGTCATTTGCGTAAACACGTGATCGGATGGTTAGATATGTTTTATGATAAGTCCTATATGCCAAAACATGTTTGATTTTGTTATAACATCAAATGTTGGTTACATATGCTTAAAGTTGATTAATGCGCAAAAAGGGCGTTTCGGTCATTTATAAAGGCAACACTAACCAAACGACATGACCATAAGGTATAATCTCAGAGGGTTATTCCCTATATAACTATGGTCACAAATATGTGTTTGGTCAGATCCTAAGAGCGACCAAACGGGTCGGATTCGAAAGTTAAAGCGGTAGTCAAGGCTCTCGACTTACGACCCTAAACAAGCACTAAACTAAAAGTGACGAGTTAGACATGTTTTGACATGACTAACTAAGTTATAAAAATGTTTTGTTATCAAAACAAAGTGTTTTGATACCCGAAAATAGTTTTATCGTATAATGCGCACTTTGCACATTATTGACCGAAACTTTGACTCGTCACTACAACTAGTAAACGTGGTAATTAGTAGGCATGATCGCTATGGATCATAACCATCGTGATTACGATCACGTTGCAAAGTCCAATTGGACTTGGACTTGACCAATTAATGGTCAAAGCTGGAAGTCAAACACTGTTTGACTTTTAGCTTGAAATAATGTCACACCCCGACTCGCAGCGGAAGACAAATGTAGGGTGCGGCAGACACGTGGTAATTCTCCATAGTTTAAAAACATGATATCATAAATAGAGAGAACCTTGGTTACAACATATTATCAGTATCATATTACACACCATAAGTTTCAGTACAGTACTACGAGCTATCACAGCTCTTATTCTGCTACCGTTTACTACTACATCCCTCCACACACACGTTTCTTATTCTTGCTTCGCTTTTCCTGAAATGCGTGTTAGTTTTAAAAGGTCAGCTAAACGCTGCGTGAGTCCCACAAGTTTAGTTGTTGTGGAAAAATAGGTTTTAACAAGTTTAATTGCTCTAGTTACAGTCACAGTCACTGCCACGGTCATAGTCACAGTCACAGTCACAGTCACGGTCATGGTCATAGTCACTCCTTGCCAGACGGGCACATCATCGCACCGGGTCGTGTCACCGTAGACACTTCCCACCGGGCCGTGTCAAGACAGGCACGCCAGCCCGGCAACTAAGTCATGTTTTCCTGCAGTTATGCCTAGTTAACATAACCGAATTTAGGACGCGTGCAGTTGCATAGTCACCGACACACAGTGTCACCTAGACACTGCCTGGAGCAACTGGGTTAGTCAAACCAATAGTACTATCCACTGTCCAAGGCTTACTCCAATCACTTGTAGGGGGGAAGTAGGTCGTGTGTTAGACAATTCACATTATCACAAGTTGGTGCAATTAACACAGTTTTGTAACATGCAAGTCATTACAGAAAGTAGTGAAATAGTTTACAAGTGGGAGAGTAAAACTCACTCCCAAATTGGTGTATTCAACACAGTTTGTAACATGCATTCCACCCCAAGTAAAACAATAAAACAGTTAAAAGCGGGGTAGTGAAACTCACAGTGCTAATAGGGGTCTCACACACGAGTGGTCGAATAGCTGGATCAACTTTAATGATACACATACAAGCATGGACTCAAATCAGTATCTAAGCTGGTAAGAGTTATAACTTGGATCTGGTCGGATTGAGTCTATAAGACACTAGTATGGTGATGGACGTCAGGGTAGTATTAGTTTTCAGTTTGGCTTCCAGGCACCGATTCGTGTGCCAGCCAAAGTCAGTAGTTTTACGTGTTCATTTAATGGTACGGGAATACCAGTAGTGCCAACACGTGGTTATTCAAAAATGATTAACTTTCCATTAAGGGAGTTTGAGTGTTCGGGGTTCTAAGTTGCCAATTTTGAGTTTTCATTTTCACCGTCGGGAATTCTCCTGAATTGTCTTAGAGCACACCCATAGTGCCCAAATTGCCCGGGAATCTCCCGGAATACTCCCAGTGTTACAACTATAGTACTTTTCGGTTGGGTCAGTTCCCAGTCCGGCAGGTTCGTTATACGGTAAACTGCCGAAAATGATTTAAATAACTTATTTTTAATCCAAATAAATTCCCATTTAATCTACAATTGGACTAAAAATTTATAAAAATTTATATAACTCAGTTAAAATCAGTAGATCATGAGATAAATTCCTGGGAATTTATTTTGGTAATTTTCTTATTTAAATAAATTATTTATAAACCCATTTTTAACCACATAATTAACATAAAATACTTTCAAAAGTTCAAAAATTCCGAAAAAATTCCTGAACCTTCTATACATGTCCAGGAACATCTCCAAAAATTTTGAGAATTTTCTGATTTCATTTTGTGCGTTTCCGGCTACCGAAATCTCCCAAAAACATGGATTTTTAACCCAAACCAAACTCAACCAATGGACTCCGAATTTTCCGAGATCACTCCCCATATGTTCCTTAGTGTCTCTGTAAAATTTGGTGATTCATTAAATCCGTTTGATATTTTTCCCGGAATTCTTTCGGTAAAACAGTTAAACATTCACCAAAAATCGTAGAAAATACCAAAAATTCTAAATTTTACGTGGACCTTCCTGACAATACCTTACATCACCATACCAAATTTCAGCTCAATCCAAGTTACACGGACCAAGTTATAGGTAAAACAATTTTCTGCCTAGCCTAGATTCAGTTTTCGGGTGATATACCTAGCGATTCTTCCGTTTCCAAGCGTTTATCTTGATCCCAGAAGTGTGTAAAGGCTATATTCAGTACCTACACACCAAGTACAATCCAAATATGCTAGAACTTAGATCAATCAAGCTTTAATTCATTGTTTTTTGGTTAATCGAATAGTTAAACGATTTTTGTCGAATAAGAGTTGATTAGTGTATCAAACCCCATTGATTAGCAACCATGGCTGCCATATAACACCATGGGTATACGTGGTGTTCATGTCCAGCCCTAAAACTTGTTTAAAACCCCAAAATTCATGGATTAAATAGCGTTTTTTCGGCTAGAAATCACGTTTAATCAAAGAAACGGACTTAGAATTATGAGTACCAAGGCTAATACCTTTGAATTCAAGCTTGTTTATGGAAGAACTCAGCTGAGAATGAAAGTTTAGAGCAGATTTTTGAGAGTTTTTGAGAAATTTTATGAATAAAATTAAAAGAAAATGGAAAAAAAAATTTATAACCATGTGGGGGGGTGGTGGCGGCATAGAGGTGGGCCCCTAGGGCCACCTCGTGCTTCGTTTTACATGCTGAAGATGATGTTTATCCTACAGATAAGCATGGGTTCGTTTTGGGTCCGGCGCGAGTTCTCGATTTGCGTGACGGACTTCGTTTTGCGCGTACTTAGTGTCAAAAGACTCGATTTTAAAAGTTATGCATAACCGTCTAAAAACCTGAACCCAGTTATGTTTTAATCATAAAAGTCTCGTTTGACATTCGTTTAAGTGTTTTTAAGATTGATTGATCGTTCATTGCACATTCGGTTGCCTTATGTTATGCCCGGAACGAATGCGTTTCCCAAACCGGGAGCTGCTTCGTTTTGCGTGCCAGGGCTTTGATTATTTTTAAACCTTATGTCACAGTCTATGGCACAAATCTAAGTTATTCCTGGAACTTGGAATCTTAAATAAGGCTACCGATAAACTAATATTCAACGTCAAAGGTCTAATGCGCTGTTAAACGTCAAGTCTCCGTTTAACACGTTGTTCAAGGCTAAGGGCACCAACCTCGCATCGTTGGTCCTTAGTAGTGTCATGTCAACCATGACGTGCTCTCGGATTCCTCCGAGATACAACATATATCGTTTGGCACAACACACAAGTCATGAAATTCCACAAGGTTCACGCACAATTATAGTTTTAGTTATGCTTTAAGTTTAGGACCAATTATGGTGTACCTGTTTTCGTCATGGGTATCACAAATAACTAAATAAATGAAACAAGACAAGGAATGAGCACTTACTTGTGTTGAAGAACAATTTAAAGAGCTCCAAGAAGAAAAATGCTCAGATGTGAGGTCTCCACAAAGGTGGTAACACTCCAAGCTTAGAGCAAGAGAGAAAGAAAAGAATTGAGCAAGTTGAAATGAGGATGATCAAGAGTATTTATAGTTGAGTTGGAGCTACAAGGTCATTACAAGTGTCCATGAGTCATCAAGGGGTTTGATTAGTGTCATAACACTTGCCAAATGCAGAAGAAAGGGTGGCAATTTTGTATGCTTGATCATCAAGAGAGTTAACCAGCTGCTGCCAACAAAACAACTGATTTGGGGGTCTCATGCGGACCACATGGGTTTGTGGATGCGGTCCGCATTCACTCTAGCTGACAGCAACTTTCAAAAATTGGCAGAACAGGCCCCTGCACTCGTTTCGTCGCGTTTTGGCACTTCTAACACCCGGTAACCTGATTTTTAAGCTCTATAAGGACTTTAAAGCATAGGGAACTTGAAAAATGCTCGGAAATGTTTCGGATGTCGGTTCGTTCGGTCATACGGTTGCGGTTTCGGTTAATTACGACGAAAATCGTAACGAACGCGTAAATGACCGTAAATGCGCAACGAATGATATTTTTGTATTCCAATCACTAAAATACAAGAATTTAATGATTAAAATTTTTTTTGGATGCGCGTACATGTCCCGGATTAAGAAATAGGCGTAACGGCATAGTTTCACAGAATTAGCAAAATAGCCCCTGAAGTTGCATAAGCAGATTTTTGCCATACCGAAGCCCTCGAAACTTATTTCTAAGCTATGTGAGGGGTATTTAGGGTATGTTTAGTTTATGAACTTGTTCCGGAGTGTGCATCGCTATAAGAATCGGCAGACTTTCGTAGTTTGTCGTAAATAGTTCGTATGATCGAATAGGCTTGTTTTTGACATATCAAACCCTTCAAAACTTATCCTAAGTTATGCAAAGGATATTTAGGGTGTGTTAAGCTTTGTCATTGTTATGGAGTGTAAGTTACATTAAATTGATTACGTTTGCTTAACAATTTGCGATTTCGCTTCCGGAAGTTGTTTGAAAGTTTGTTATCATGCAAAAATCGAATATGTGCAATTGTCATGATAAATAAACAAAACTCATAAATAAAAAAAAAATTTCATTGATTGATAAACTTGTTCATAATTGTTACAGATTCGAATCACCACAAATGTCACAGTTTCCCCTACTTAAGGAAATTTCGTCCCGAAATTTAATTAGAGGAAAGTCGTGGAAATAGATGTGGGTATTTCGCTTTCATTTGATCCTCTCGTTACCAAGTAAATTCTGGGCCACGTTTGGATTCCCAGCAAACTTTGACTATCGGTATTCGTCTTGGTTTAAGTTTCTTGACTTCACGATCCAGGACCTCCACGGGTTTCTCGACAAAGTGCATAGTATCATCAATATGTATTTCGTCGAGGGGGATGTGAAGATTTGCAACGGCTAAACACTTCTTTAGATTGGACACGTGGAATGTTGGGTGAACGTTCCCAAGTTTAGGAGGTAGCTCAAGTCGGTAGGCCACCTTTCGGATTCTTTCAACGATCTTGAATGGTCCAACGTATCGTGGTGCAAGTTTTCCTTTCTTTCCAAATCTGACCACTCTTTCTAAGGGGATACCTTGAGTAGGACCTGATCACCAACTTAAAATTCCAAGGGCTTGCGTCGCTTGTCCGCATAACTCTTTTGACGGATTCTAGCTGTCTGAATTTGTCTGTTGTGTCATGAATAAGTTCAGGTCTAGTAAACTGAGACTCTCCAATTTCATTCCAACAGACAGGTGAACGACATTTTCGACCGTATAAAGCTTCGAAAGGAGCCATGTCGATGTTGGCGTGATAACTATTGTTGTAAGAGAATTCGATCAACGGTAGATGCGATCCCAATTTCCACCAAAGTCGATCACACAAGCTCTAAGCATATCCTCCAGTGTTTGAATTGTTCTTTCAGTTTGTCCATCCGTTTGAGGATGATAAGCAGTGCTCAGATTGAGTTTGGTTCCCATAGCAGTTTGCATGGTCTTCCAAAAGTGCGATGACAACCGAGCATCTCTGTCAAATATGATGTCCAGAGGAACACCATGACGAGATACAATCTCATCAACATAGATTTTGGCGAGCTTATCAGCAGAGTAATCCTCATGAATTGCCAAAAAGTGTGCTGACTTTGTTAGACGATCGATAACTACCCAAATAGCATCACGACCTCTAGATGTGCGCGGTAGTTTAGTAATGAGATCCATCGTAATGTTCTCCCACTTCCATACCGGTATTTCTGGTTGTTCAAGCAAACCAGATGGGCGTTGATGTTCAGCCTTAACTTTAAGACAAGTTAAGCATTTTGACACATACAAGGCAATATCCGATTTCTTACCCGGCCACCAATATTGGGTACGAAGATCCTTGTACATTTTGTTTGCACCAGGATGGATTGAATAACGAGATTTATGAGCTTCGTCCATCAATAAGGTGCGAAGATTGTCTTGACTTGGAACCCACAAATGGTTCAAATAATAGAGTAACCCATTGTCTTTCGTTTCGAGTTGAAGCTCAAGTTGATGTGGTAATTCACTACCCATCATGCCTTATGTAGCACAAGTATGCTGAGCTTGAAGGATACATGTTTGGATATCAGATTGAATTCGAACACAATGAAGTTTGACACGTTCCTTACGACTAAATGCATCGGCCACGACATTCGCTTTACCAGGATGGTAGCGAATTTCGCAGTCGTAGTCGTTTAATAGCTCGACCCAGTGTCGTCGTCTCATGTTCAGATCCTTTTGATTGAATATGTGTTGGAGGCATTTGTGGTCAGTGAAAACCACACACTTCATACCATAAAGATAGTGCCTCCAAATCTTGAGTGCGAAAACAACCGCACCTAACTCAAGATCATGAGTCGTGTAGTTCTTCTCGTGGACCTTCAATTGCCTTGACGCATATGCTATGACTTTATCGCGTTGCATGAGAACACAACCAAGACATAGATTTGACGCGTCACTATAGACAACAAAATCATCGTTACCATCAGGTAAAGATAGGATAGGAGCATTGCAGAGCTTTTGTTTCAGTGTTTGGAAGGCTTCCCCTTGTTTGGGTCCCCACTCAAAAGGCTTGTTCTTCTGAGTTAAAGCAGTGATGGGAACCGCAATCTTTGAGAAGTTCGCGATGAAATGCCGATAATACCCAGCAAGACCGAGAAATGAGCGAACTTCTGTAGGAGTAGTGGGCGTTCTCCAATCCTTAATTGCAGTGGTTTTGGAAGGATCCACGTGTATACCTTGCTCGTTGACTATGTGACCCAAAAATTGAACTTCCTTCAACCAAAAGTCGCATTTGGAGAATTTAGCATATAATTGTTCCTTCTTCAGTAGTTCCATTGTTAATCGAAGATGTTGTTGATGCTCGGCTCGAGACTTGGAATAAATGAGAATGTCATCGATGAAAACAATGATGAATTTGTCCAAATAAGGTTTACAAACCCGATTCATCAAGCCCATAAATACGGAAGGTGCATTTGTCAAGCCGAAAGGCATAAAAGTGAATTCATAGTGGTCGTATCTTGTGTGGAAAGCAGTCTTGGGAATATCTTCCTCGTGTACACGAAGCTGATGATACCCAGAATGCAGATCGATCTTGGAGAAACATGTAGCACCTTGTAGTTGATAAAAAAGGTCATCAGTTCGAGGTAGCGAATATCGATTTTTGATTGTAAGTTTGTTGAGCTCATGATAATCGATACACATATGGAAAGATCCATCCTTCCTTTTCACAAATAAGATAGGAGCGCCCCACGGTGAATAGCTCGGATGAATGAATCCTTTGTCAGATAACTCTTGAAGTTGTTTCGATAATTCTTGCATCTCAGACGGTGCAAGACGACAAGGTGATTTGGCTATTGTGTTGGCATCAGGTACAAGGTCAATGAGGAACTCGACTTGACGTGCTGGAGGTAAACCAGGTAATTCTTCGGGAAACACCTCAGGATAATCCCAAACAACAGGAATATCTTGAATACTTTTACCCTTGCCTTTCTTCTCCACGATATGCGCTAAGAAAGCTACATAGTTCTTTCGTGGATATTTCTAGGCTTGGGTACAAGTCATGAGTTTTAGATTACTAGCAGGTTTTTCTCCACGAACTTCCAAGACTTCACCAGAAGAAAGGGGTATTCGAACTATCTTGTCAAAACAAATAACTTCGGCATGGTGCTTGGTTAACCAATCCATTCCAATAATAATGTCGAAACTCCCAAGTTGCATTGGTGTGAGGTTGATAGCAAAAAGGTGATTATTGAGGTTCAATTGACAATTACGCAGGACAGAATCAAGTACAAGAGGTTCACCACTAGCTATTTCGACTGTCAAGGGTTGTCCTAGTTTAATTCTCGGCATTGAAAGTAAAGGTTCAAAGGCAAGTGACACAAAACTTCTATCAGCACCCGAATCGAAAAGAACAAAAGCAGGATGATTGTTGACAAATAACGTACCGTTAACAACTTCATTATCAGCACGAGCCTCGTTGGCGTTAATGTTGAATGCTCGTCCACAAGCTTGATTGGCATATTCTAGCCTCGGACAGTTGTTTCTGTAGTGACCCATTTCACCACAAATGCAACATGAACCAGGTGGGAATAGAGATCGAGCAGGGTTGGCTTGGGGTTGAATAGGATTCTATGCAGCTTGGTTCGGAATAGATCGACAAATGTTGGCCAAGTGACCAAATCTTCCACAAGTAGTACATTGACGGCATGGTTGATGAACTTGATGGTGACCGTTGCACCGATTGCATAACGGTGCAGTACCTGCATATGGTTTCCTCATAGGAGGTTGAGCTGGTTGGTTTTGGGAGCTTGATTGGGTTGAGCAACTGGAGCAGGTTGTGTAGTAACAACAAAGTTTTGGGAAGCCTTACGCTTCCTCGATCGCTTGGAAGGCTCGGCTTTGTTTCCTTTTTGTTTCTCTTGAGCAGTTTTGTCAGATTGTTTCTTGTCGCCATTGCGATGAAGCTTACCTTTCCTGACCTGGGAGTCAGTTAGAGTCGCAGCTAGCTCAATGGCTTGTCGGACGGATGTAGGGTTGCTACCAGTAACAATGTCTTGCACAGGATCAGGTAAACCATTGATATACTTCTCAATCGCCTTATCCAAAGGCGTTACTGTTGATCCCAGATAACAATGCTTTGACTTAAAATGGCAAGTTGATTTCAACTTTATATGAAAATAATGTGCGGAATTAGAAATCAACTTGTAAGAAACAGAGATACAAAATTTTCAAGTTTATATCACTTTTGAAAGATTACAAAAGATGATTGAAAAGTTATTTTCTAATACAAAACAATGCTTAAGAATTCTATGGGAGTGAAGGGCAATGGAGTATGTAAGTTGTAATACTTGCAATGCTCTGCTCCATTGATCTTTGGTTTGGTGATCTCTATTTATAGAGAACAATTGGCATGAATACACAATTATTTATTCATGCAAGTGTTTATCGTGGTAGATCGTTTCATATGTCATGCTTACTACTTCACTTGTATCATACTGAATTACCTTATCTTCAACTGCAAGTGGACATTATGACTGGTCACCAGATTTCTGATGACTTCTGATCAGAATCTGATGAGGTTTCATCAAATTTGATCAGATCTTTTCTGATCCTTTCTTCGAACACTTAGACAAAGATATTCTCATCAGATCTCATTCAAATGCTTCTTCTTATTGCCTATGATCATGTTTCTTCTGTTGTCTTGATCCTTTGACTTCTTCTTCATCAGATATGATCAGATTGATCAGACTCTCTTTCTTCATTTTTCTTCAATACTTTATACTTACACGTAAAGTTTCCCAACAATTTCCCCCTAAGTATTATAAGTAAAATGAAGAACATACAACCAAGAACTTGCAAGATAAAACAAAAACAACCACTTAAACAATTTTCAAACAAACAAAAAAAATTGTTCGAGCATAGTAATCATTGTCTTGATAGATTCAATAATAAAAATCTTTCATGCTGGCTTCCACTTTTGAGGGATTCATTGCGTGCATTCCTCATACATGGTTTTTACGTACTCCCTATCTTGAATCCAGTCATCAATGACGTCTTCAATCCGTTTCACCAAGTGCTCTTTCTTCTTATCCTTCTTCTGTTCCTTCTTTTTCCTCATGATCTTTTTAATGTAAGTTAAAGTTCTGTTTGAAAACTTATATATTTCATTAAATCTGAACACTTTTCTCCCTTCTCCGTCTTTATAGATCACTGCTAGCTCAGGTGTTTCAACAATGCTACCTGTTCTGGCATCTTTCTTTGCTTCAGGGATTTCAGTGTTTGGTGCTGTGATCAGAGGTTTGCCATTGACCAAATGTTTGTAGCGAAGGAATAGGTCAAAATCTACTTGGCATATGTTGGTTACTATCTCCCTTCCACGTTATGAGAAGCTATGAAGTGCTTTTCTGTTTTCTCTTTTTCTCAGTGATTCTTGTGCATACATTCTTCTTAGCTTAACTATATCCAGTGGATGCAGACGTTCCGTAATTTGACTGTCAAGGACCTGTTGTTCTTCACCATCTTCTCTCCTGATGTGATAAATGTTTTGATGCCAGCTTTGACTGATATGTCTGTAATGTGTACGCTCTTGATGGGATTTCTGTATTTCCCCCCTGAGACATCCTTCTTGTCTATTGCCTCCCATTGTGAGGGCGTTTCTGGTGATTGGGTCCATCTTGCTAGGAAGAGGTTCATCGTCTTTTCTGTAATATTCCTTTAAAACAACCTCTGGAAAGAGTACTTCATGGTCATATACGGTTTGTATGATTCTTGTAATGTTTGGATCTTCTATTGGAATCACAACAGGATTCTTTGAGGAAGTATGACCACTTTCTTCCCATTTCCTTTTCTCTCCATATACACACTGTTTACGGAATTCAGGTTGTCTTGAAAGAGTGGGTTCAACAATTTCTTTTCCTTTCTTTTTGTCTCTGGATGAGGACTGAGTTACGCGTTGACGTCTTGTTCTTAATGATGGTTCTGTTTGAGTTTGAGATTGTTGTAGTGGTGGTTGAATTGGTTTTGATTGAATTGGTGCTGATTGAGGTGATGATTGAGTTTGTGTTGAAGGGTGTAAGATTAAGGCTTTTTCTCTAGAGATAGAGGTAGGATGAGGTGGAAAAGGGAAATGACTCATTGTTCTTTGTGGTGATTCAGTTAAATCTTTTGGTTTGACTAGTATAGGAGCTGGTAATCTGAAAAGAGGTTTTGTTGATGCAGTTGCAGTTTGTTTGAGTACATCCTTCTGGGTTGTGCCAGACATTTCTCTTCTTTCAGGAATATGTTTCAACAAACCTGGCAAGCTCGCCTTAGTTGCTTGTGCAATATTAACATAGAGTCTCTTTAATAGATCTTTTACATCTTCAGTCAGTTTTGTGTTAGTGGCACTTTCTTCTCTAATGCTTGCCATCTGCCCCTGTGGTTCTGTTTTGCTTTTGCTCCAGTTCTGCATTTGTTCTTTTAATAAATGCACCATCAGATCATTGTTCTTCTCAACGTCCTTCAGCTTTTCCTCCATTTTTGTGAAGTTTTCTGCAATACTTGACAGATTTCGTGCTGCAGTTCTTGATTCAGCATTTCCTGTTGTCTTCACAAGTTCTTTCATCTCTTCTTTCATAGCTTTGAATTCCTCAGCTAGTTTCTGAAATTCATGAGAGATCTTCTTCACATCTTGAGAGGTGACTGGAGATTCTTGCAGTTTGTTCAATTTGTCTGTGTTTGCTTCTGATTGCTTTCTGATGGATTAAACAGATTCTAACAGATTTCCGATGTCAGATTTCTGTTGCTTCATTTCATTCAACAGATATCCAGTTTTTCTTCAAGAGGAGATTTTCTCTCCTGATTCATTACATCCTCTATCACCTTTTTCAATGTTGATTCAAGATTGGTTGTAAATGGGTCATTTGGAACAACAGATGTTCCTTCTAACATACCAGCAGAAAACACATTTCTTGCTGTTTCAGGAAATCCCATGTCTTGATCATAAGACCAATTCATAGGATTCCTACCAGAACCATGCACCACAGGCATTACCTAGATTTCCTCAAATCTTTGAACAATCCTTTTGGAATGTTCTCCTTAAGTTATAGGATAAGACAAAGTATCCAACAGTTGTCTCTGATCAAGTGAATGTTCTCCACTTGTTGCAGTTTCAACCTCCTCCTCATCAGATTCGGAGTTGATGCTCAGAGCCATACCCAATTGGGCTTGAACATTAGGTACTCTTGTTCTTATTTCAAAATCAGCCTCAACAGATTCCGATGAGGTTTCATCAGAAGTTGGTTTTGTAAAATTAAGTTCAGGGTTTGATTCAAGGTGTACACCTGTTTCAAGAGTATCATGTTGTTGACCTTCTCTGGCTAGCATTGAATATGAATCAGTTGCTTCATCTTTAGTGGATGAGACTTCATCAGATTCTTCATTTGTTCCGTACTCCTCAGCAATATTTTTGTCACCAGCAGCTGATGTAGACACCATTCTTGATACACAATCATCTGGTCATGTTGGCTTGATCAATTCTTCATTCCTTTTGATAAAGGGTGAGTCTGCAGGAATCACCTTCATCATACTTTGAGGCAGAAGAGGAATATCACTGGGAAGGGCCCAAGCACTTGCTGCAGTAGTCCATGGAGTCATCACCACTGGTTTCCACACTGTATCATGAGTAGGGACTTCCATGTTTCTTTTAGCAAAGACTTATGTTACGATGATTGACCAAATCTTGCATGTGGAAGATGTATTGTTGTTCTTCCTTTATGGGTGAATATGTTGGTTTTCAGTAGTGAAAATATCTCTTTGGCATAATCTACATCTTCACCCTTTATCAGCCCATACATGATGTTCATTATTGGAATAGTTGTTTGATCAGCACCTCATATCTTCCCTGTGAGACAGTTGTTGATTATGTCCATAACGACCTCCCAAAGTCCTGGTAGTTCCTTTCTTTTGAACTGGCTAATTAGAGAGATTGGAGCCTTGTACCCAAGATTTTTGAATACCGCCAAGAGTTCTTCTTTGACTGGAGGGATGTGATATTCTTGTTTTTCAGGGATCTCCAGCCATCTTCTGATGTTTTCTTCATTGACAGTGATTCTGATGTTGCCTCATACATGTGCAGTTATTTCTGTTCCTGACTTCTCTGTTGTATGCACTGTTTGCTGCAGGATTTGTTGAGGAACTTCATAGCCTCTTGTTAAAGCATATTTTATAGGACAATTGATCAGAAATTCTACAAGAATTCTGACCCTTTCATCATGCTGACCATTATCAATATTGAGAGCTAGGTTGTTCCTTTTCTCTGTGTCTAGCCATTCTGATTTCTTGACAAGAGGAACTTCATGTTCTACAGCTGGAATGTTGAGGTTCATGGAGTTGGAAGAGGACATGATGTTGTAATTTGAGGTTTTGGATTGCAGAAACAAAGTTATGAGTTTAGGGTTTGGAATTTTGAAAGCTTGAAACTTTTGGAGGTGAATGTGAGAGATTGTGTATCGGGTTGGTTTATATAAGTTTTGTTGTCCCACGTGACTGGTGATTAACTGTGTTAATAACCCATTGAATTATATGTTTAATGCTAACCTTTGGGTTATCTAAAGAAAACTGTTTCAAAAAGAAAAAACTTTAATTTTATCTTTTCTTCTATTGGTGCCTGCAAACCGCCATTCTTCACTTTTGCACAAGTGGGTCCAAGTTTTGAAGAGTGGTCCATTTGCACAAGTGGTCCACTTATTTTCTTTCTTCCTGCTAACCGCCAATCTTCACTTTTTCTTGACTATTTCTTCCCCCTTTTCTGTAAGTCAAAAACTCAAAACTCTGGATCTTCAGTTTTCTGTTGATTTTTTCTTCAACAGATTGTTAAGTGGACTTCTATTGATTTTCTGTTGACTTTCTGTTCAAGTAGATGGACAACAGGGATTTTTTTTAGAGAGAGAGAGGGAGGGAGAGAAAGAAAAAGTGAGTAGAAATTCTTCCGAGATACTTACATTGATTTGGAGTGTCTTCAAGTCAGATTGTCTGATAAAGTTGATCAGACTTTCTGATAAAAATGATAATACTATCTGATAAAAAATGATCAATGATTAAGAGTGTTTTTTTCTTATTAAAATGATCTGATTTTCTGATTGTCAATGATTAAGAATTTTTGATGAAAGTGATCAGATTTTCTGATAAAAATGATCAGATTTCTGATAAATATGATCAGATTTTCTGATAAAAATGATCAGAAAAAATGACCAGATTTTCTGATAATAATGATCCGATTTTCTGATGATAATAGCAAAAAAATGTTGCGTTTAAATTGAGAACTTGTTAATCCGCAAATTTTCATCTCCTATCGTCCGTTCAAAAGGATGCATTAGATGTGGTCAGACTTTCATTAGAAAAAGTTGATCTTTTAGAAGAATCAAAAACAGATGTTGTATTTGAAACAAGAAAAAGTTGTTGCATTTGAAACAAGAAAAATATGTTGCATTTGAAACAAGAAAAAGATGTTGCTTTTGAAACAAGAAAAAAATGTTGCATTTGAGAAAGAAAAAAATTGTTTTAATCAACATATCTTCATCTCCTTCATTTAACCTTCTTGTTTTGAAATGTTTTCATTCTCTTGACAAAAAATTCTTCAAGGTTTCCTTTTATCTTTTAAAATATCAACAGTTCCTGAAAATTGTGATCTCATGTGAGAATTTTTATGATATTATCAGAAATTCTTTGAAATGTTGAGGTTAACAGAAGTTCCCCATGGATTCCCGATCTCATCAGAAATTCACCCAAATTCCCCCGGATTCCTGATCTCATCAGAAATTCCAACTGGATTCCTGATCTCATCAGAAATTCCCCCTGGAAACTCATCAGAAATTCCCCCTCAACCAAAACAAAATAGATATAAACATAAATATATATATATATATATACACATATGTAATTAAGTACAAGAAATATAAACTCCTAAAAAGAAAAACAAAGAAAAGTTAAACTATCTCTTCATCGCTTGGACCGTCATCTCCAAAATCTCCATCTCCATACATAATCTGCACCATTTCCCAGAGAGGTGTTTCATGCCCTGTGTTGTCGTCTGTTGGTATGAGGGCAGCAATGTGTTGTTCCTCCTGAACAAGAATTCTTGCTCTGATATATGATGCAGGAATTCCTCCAAAGTCCAGTTGAGAGGTTATTACTTTCGTCAAGAACCTTGGGTAGATAAGGAAAGGACGACCTCCCAGTAAGTTGGCCCTAAAGTCATTCATCAGATAAGAAGAATAGTTGTAGGGGAGATGATTTACTAAGGTATGGGGAGGATCCATTATCCTTAGAGTAATCTTATACCAACTTGAGGCTTTCCTCGTAAAGCAAATGTCAAATTGGGTTACCAGAAATTGCCAAGGTTCAATGAACCCGCTTTTGAAGATAGGAACTCTTCCTTGAGGATCATGGTATCCCATCATAGCCAAGGTTTGCCTGCCTGTCTGCCATGGAGAAGGTGGTTGGAGGACAGTCATCTCTTAGTAAGAGAGCTTCCCTGATAGTGTGCTCATTTAAGGAAATGAGCCTGTTGCCCATCACCCTCCCTGTAATGGTGGTCAGCCTTCCATCATCTACAACCAGCCGTGTAAACTTCCAAAACTCTTGAAGAATTTTCGGAAACACTTGAACGTGCATGGAAAGAGCAAAAGCTATTGGACTGCTTAGTAGCATGTTCAGAATGGTGGAGCAGTTTACATATCTTGGATCATCTACGTTCATCCTTACTCTTGCATTGTGCCTTTGGAAGTAAGGCAGAGGGAATCGATTGCTATCAATTTTTCCATGGTAGGTGTGTGTGCTAAGTGAAGAAGATGAGTATTTCAAAAAATTTTCAGGTGAAAGTGTATGAATAAGTGTGTGTCTATTTAAAGACAATAAGTACATACCTTAAATCTTTTCACCGGTTAAGATCTTGATTGTACCGATTTTACTCCCCTTCGACATATGGTGTAGATTCGTTTAGAACTAAAAGTTTCCATATTCTCCCTCCTCATTTATGAATAGGCGGGACCCTGGTCTTTAATTTTCTGTTGAGAGGACAGGTGTAGCCTTCTTTCCTTTAACCGTGCTGAGTAAGCGTGTGAAGTTGATAGTGATGGGGGTAAAAAAATAAAATAAATAAGAAAAATGAAAACTTGGGGATTTATCTTTGTGACGTATACTTGCTCATGCATTAGATATTCCCAAGATAGTGAAAAATGAAGTTTGAAAAGAAACTATAAAAAAATTTGTACAAGTTATGTGTGCATTCATGGTACAAAGGAGACATGTGTGGGTGACACTTTTTCTGTTGAGAACAACGAAAAATTTCCTTGCTTCTAATGAATTGATCAGATTTCTGATGGGATTATCAGATTCAGTTTTGACAGAATTCTGATCAGAATTTCCATCATATTTCTGATCAATTTGTTAGAGCCCGTTTAACTTATCAAACTATAGTTTCATCAGAAAATTCTATAGATTGAATAGTTTCATCGTATCTCTTGTTTATTATTTCCAGTTTGCTGATTAAATAATTATGTCTTTTCTCATCCAAAGGTTTTGTAAAAATATCAGCAAACTGATTTTCTGTTGGAACAAAATACATTTCTATATTTCCTTTTTCCACATGATCTTTTATGAGATAATACCTAACATCTATATGTTTCGTTCGTGAGTGGTGAACGGGAGTTGAAGTTATTGCTATTGCACTCTTAGAGTCACACATGATTGGTATTTTTGTCAGATTCACTCCATAATCTTTGAGTTGTGTTTGCATCCACAAAACTTGTGAACAACAGCTTGCTGCTGCTACATATTCTGCTTCAGCTGTAGAGGTGGAAACACAGTTTTGTTTCTTACTTGCCCAACATACAAGCTTTTCTCCAAGCATCTGACAAGCACCTGATGTGCTCTTTCTGTCCAGTTTACAACCTGCGTGATCTGCATCTGAATATGCAATTAGGTCTAAACTAGTTCCCTTAGGGTACCATAAGCCATGGTCAGATGTGCCTTTTAGATACTTAAAAACCCTTTTTACTTTTAAATGAGATTCTTTGGGATTGCATTGATATCTAGCTAGAAAGCATGTTAAAAACATTATATCAGGTCTGCTAGCTGTTAGATATAAGAGTGATCCAATCATTCCTCTGTAGGTTTTAAGATCTACATTTGCACCATCAGGATCAGAATCTAACTTGTTTCCTGTGGCCATAGGAGTTTTTGATGATGAACAATTTTCTAATGAATATTTCTTTAAAATGGTTTCAACATATTTTGATTGATTCAAAAATATTCCATCAGATTCTTGTTTTACTTGGAGACCTAAAAAGAAGCTTAATTCTCCCATCATACTCATCTCAAAATTGCTTGTCATCAATTTTTCAAACTTTTTACAATGATTTAAGTTGGTTGATCCAAATATTTTGTCATCAACATATATTTGTACCAACAAAGTGTGCCCTTTGTGTGTTTTGAGAAACAGAGTTGTGTCTATAGTACCTTTGGTAAAACCTGATTTGATCAAAAAGTTTGAAAGCGTTTCATACCATGCTCTTGGAGCTTGTTTCAACCCATATAAGGCTTTATTCAGATTAAAAACATGTTTTGGAAATTTTGGATCAACAAAGCCTTCTGGTTGCTGCACATATACTTCTTGACCTATCTTACCATTCAGAAAAGCAGACTTTACATCCATCTGATAAACTTTGAAGCCTTTTAAAGCTGCATAAGCAAGGAAGATTCTAACTGCCTCCAGTCTTGCTACTGGTGCAAAAGTTTCATCATAGTCAATTCCTTCTTGTTGACTATACCCTTTTGCTAGCAACATTTCTTTGTTTCTGGTTATTATACCTTGTTCATCAGATTTATTTCTAAATACCCATTTTGACCCTATGACAGATTTTCCATTTGGTCTAGGTACTAGGTTCCACACTTGACTTCTTTTAAACTGATCAAGTTCTTCTTGCATAGCTTGAACCCAGTCTGGATCCTTGAGTGCTTCATTTGTTGTTTTTAGTTCAGTTAAACTTAAGACACCAGCATGAAGACATTCATGAACAGTTGCTGATTTTGTATTAACACTATCTTGAGGGTTTCCTATGATATTTTCTGTTGAGTGACCCTTTATCCATCTTCCACTTGTAGCAGTATTTGTTGAGTTAGGTGACGGATTTTGTGAAGAACATTCTGCTTCCTCACGATTGATGATCTATTCTGAGCCTGAGTCTTCAGACATTTGTTTTTCTTGGTTTTCTGATGTAGTATCTGATGCCTGATTTGTTATTCCTTGTATTTCATCTGATGGCTCTAAATTTTCTGTAGAGTTAGAGTGTGACTGGTTTTCTGGTAAATTTTCATAATTTCCCTCCCAGTCATACCCAAGCAGTTCATTTGTCAGTTCTGTCAATAGGTGTTCATTATTAGTTGAATTTTCTTTTTGTGAGAAACTTATGATGTCATCAGAAATTTCTGGTTCTGATGAATCATCAAAAGAGACATACAGACTTGCTCTGATTGTTCTGCTATTTAAAACAAATACTCTGTAAGCTTTTGAAGAGAAAAAGTATCCAAGAAAAATTCCTTTTTCAACTTTTCTGTCAAATTTCTCTAAACTATCAAAATCATTAAAAATGAAATATCTACATCCAAAGGTATGTAAAAATATAACACTTGGTACCCTTTTGTATATGATGTGAAAAGGTGTTTTCTGATGTCTTTTGTTGATGATAGTTCTGTTTTGTGTGAAACATGCATTTGCCACTACTTCAGCCCAAAAATAGGTTGCCAATTTGGCATATGCCAGCATTGTTCTTGCTGCTGCTACCAAAGTTCTGTTTCTCCTTTCAACAACCCCATTTTGTTGTGGGGTTCTGGGAGCAGAAAAATCATGAGATATTCCTTTTTCTGTTAGGAAGTTCTCAAGTTTTGCATTTTTGAATTCTGTCCCATTGTCAGATATGATTTTTCTTACAGTTAATTTTAACAGATTTTCAATTTTCTTAACAAAATTTATGATCAGATCTGGTGTTCACTCTTTTGCCTCAAAAAATCCACCCATGTGTACTTTGAATAGTCAACAACAATTAATAAAATGTATTTCTTTCCAGAAAAACTTTCAGTGCTTATTGGTCCACAGAGGTCCATGTGTAAAAGTTCAAGATTTTTAGAGATAGAAGATTCTATCATAGTTTTGTGTGAGCCTCCTTTTGACTTTCCTAGCTCACATGCATCACAAAGTTTGTCTTTTCTTGAAGTAATAGAAGGTAATCCTTCTACCAGACACTTGCTTGCTAATTTTTTTAAAGTTTTAAAATTTATATGAGCCGGTCTTTTATGCCATAACCATCTGTTTTCTTTATTTTCTTTTGTAAATAAACAAAATTGAGGTTCTTCAATTTTGTTGTTGAAGTCAAAGAAATAGATTGATCTTCTTATCCTTTTCCTCTAATATAAATTTTATCATCTTCAAGACCTATTAATAAGCAAGTATCAGGTAGAAAAGTTACCTTAAATCCTTTGTCACAAAACTTACCACAACTTAGAAGGTTGTATTTTAAACCTTCTACATGTGCCACTTTCTCAATTGTTATTGTACCATACGTTATGCTTCCATAACCTTTTACCCTACCCTTGACTCCATTACCAAAATTTACAAATTTACCTAGCTTTTCTACATAGTTGCTAAGTAAGCTCCTATCCCCAGTCATGTGCTTGGAGCTTCCTGAATCGTAGTACCAAATCTGTTGCACATGATGGTCCTGTAATGAAGAGGTTAGTGATTTTTTGGTACCCAGACTTTCTTGGGTACTTTGTCAGATGAGTACATAGCATATAATAGTTTTCCTTCATTATCTGTTGATCTTGATCTGTCAGAGTCTGTTGATTCTGACTGATCAGCTTTCTTTACCAAATCTGTTGCCATCTGATCAGATCTGATAAGATTTCTGTCCAATGCTGAACCACCGACATATTATTGGTTTTTGTTCAGATGCTGTTGAAATACTTTCAGAATATCAACACACATACATCCCACCTTGTTAGAGATGTCTGATGGAATGATTTTTGATGAAAGCCCATTTTTATGAGTTTTTTGAAAAATGTTTTGACCCTTTTCTTTTAAGACCCTTTTAGTTTTTTCTTTTGTATGATCTTGTTTTGTCATTATTTTTTCTTTAGAGCAGACCTTCTTTGATTCTGGACTTGACTCAGAACAACATGACATGAAGTCAAATTCTTCTGATAAATTTGATTCATTGTCAAAGTCTGATTGTGGTTTATCTGAAGTTTTTACAAACACTGTAGGATTATCTTTTGTTGTTCCAGTATAACCCAATCCTTCTCCCTGATTTTTTGAAGTTATTTCAATGTAGTCAATGAAATCCTTTGCTTGTTGAAAACCTTTTACATTTACCTTATTTTTTATGAATTTCTGCATACAAAAATTTCCTCTCTTTTTCATAAAAATTGATTTTTGTGTCTTTGATGAAACTTTCTTCATGTAAAAAAATTTCATTCTCTTGACAATGTTTCAACATGTCTTTAAGTTCATCAGATTTCTTTGTTTCTGTCAAGTATTTCTCCTGTAATTTTTGAAAATCTTCAAGTAATTTATTTATTTGATTTTAAAGTTCTTGATCATTTTAACTTATATTTCTGATGCCTCATTGTCAAGTTTTTGCCATAAGACAGAAAATGGCCATTTCCTCCTGATCATCATCTGATGAGTCATCAGTCATCTAGGTATCCGTTCCTGCAATCAGGCTGACTTGTTGTTGTTGTTGTTTCTTGGCTTCTTTTAGCTTCTTTTCGTAGTAAGCTGGATCTTTTAACTTTTTGTTCTTGCATTCTGATGCATAGTGACCCTTTTGTTTGCATCTATAGCATACCACTTTTGACTTGCTTTCTGCTCTTCTTTCCTTGGATCTAGCTTCCATATTTCCTTTATCACTTCTCTGAATTTTGGAACTTCCTCCCTTCAATCTTTGCTCAAAGGTTTTGTTGAGCAAAGCTATTGCCTCAGCAAATGCAGAAAAATCTGATGGATTTTCAGAATTTTCTGATGCTAGAACTTGGTTTTGTGGGTTAGAGGGTTGTAGATCAGGTGTGATTGATCTTTGAGAATTTGATATTGAGGCTATAGGTCCACCATATTGTTTTGAGTTTTCAATGATTTTCTGCTCTCTTGGGAGTAAAATACTATATAGATCATGTAGATTCAGATTACCTAGCTCTAGTGTAGAGGCTATGGTCATTGCAAGATTTTGCCATTCCCTGGGCAAAGCATCAAGAAATTTTACATTTCTTTCATCATTGGTTTTTTCAACTCCATGCTTTTTTAGTTCATTTAAAATATTTGTCAATCTATTGTAAGCATTAGTGAGTGTTTCATTTGGTGAACATTTAAACCTTTCATAAGCAGAGACATGATTTGTTCTCATGTTTCTTTCATTTTGTCTCCTCCTTCACAAATATTTTCAAGTTTATCCGATATTTCTTTTGCAGATGAGCATGCATCAACAAGAAAATATGTCACTTGGAAGTGTCATAATCAGAAGTGATTTGGCCCTTTTATCTGTTTCTACAAGTTTCCTGTCTTTTGGGCTCCAATTTTCTCTTGTTTGGGAGCCCAAGAAGCAGAGATTTCTGGTGAGTCATCAGATGCTAGAACACCAGGTATTTCAACACGTGGTATATGTGGGCCACACACAATGGATTGAAACAGAGCTCGATCATGTCCATTAAGGAAATTGATCATCCTGATTTTCCATTAGGGGTACTCCTCCCTAACTAACGTCAGAGAACCCATGTTGAAAGCATTGTTCCAAGACTGAAAGTTTGCCATTTTTAGTCAAAGTTTTTGAACTTTTAAAAAACAGAGTACTAACAAAATTACTCGAGCAATTGATCGGTTTGAAAATGTTTTATTCAATTTGCTCTGATACCAATTGTTGACCCCAGATAACAATGCTTTGACTTAAAATGGCAAGTTGATTTCAACTTTATATGAAAATAATATGCGGATTTAGAAATCAACTTATAAGAAACAGAGATACATAATTTTCAAGTTTATATCACTTTTGAAAGATTACAAAAGATGATTGAAAAGTTATTTTCTAATACAAAACAATGCTTAAGAATTCTGTGGGGGTGGAGGGCAATGGAGTATGTAAGTTGTAATACTTGCAATGCTCTGCTCCATCGATCTTTGGTTTGGTGATCTCTATTTATAGAGAACAATTGGCATGAATACACAATTGTTTATTCATGCAAGTGTTTATCATGGCAGATCGTTTCATATGTCATGCTTACTACTTCCACTTGTATCATAAATATCCTTCAACTGAATTACCTTATCTTCAACTGCAAGTGGACATTATGATTGGTCACCAGATTTCTGATAACTTCTGATTAGAATCTGATGAGGTTTCATCAGATTGGATCAGATCTTTTCTTATCCTATCTTCGAACACTTAGACAAAGATATTCTCATCAGATCTGATTCAAATGCTTCTTCTTATTGCCTATGATCATGTTTCTTCTGTTGTCTTGATCCTTTGACTTCTTCTTCATCAGATCTGATCAGATTGATCAGACTCCCTTTCTTCATTTTTCTTCAATACTTTTATACTTACACGTAAAGTTTCCTAACAGTTACCATCGAAGGATAAAGTAGACTCAACTCCTCATATCGGTTAGTATAAGCACGACTCTCACCACTGTCTTGCTTAAGATCGTGGAATTCATTTTCCAGTGCCCGTTGTTCATGATGCAGGCATAATTCCTTCATCATTAGAGCCCTAAGATCTTCCCAAGTTTGAGCTAAGGCTACTTCGGCACCTCTATCTCTCATAATACCATTCCAACATGTAAGAGCTCTCTTCTTGAATACACTCGACGTGAATTCAACCTTTCGCTCATTTGGACATTGAACAAATTGAAACGTGCTTTCGAGACTCTCAAACCATTGTAGAAGCCCAGTGGCTCCCTCAGACCCAGAAAACGTGAGTGGTTTAGCCGAACAAAATTGTTTGTAGTTACACGGAGCTGGTGCATTGTTATTGTTATTGTTGTTATTCGCTTGATTAAGTTGGGTCATGAGATTTGGGAGTACAGTAGCAATCTGTTGAGCAATAATGGCTGCAATTTCGGCATTTTGAGTTGCATCACGTTGAAGAGGCATTCTAAAAGAAAACATGAAGGAAGATATGTGAGATTGACATTGAAATAAATCAAGAGGTATTGAAAATATCCACAAAATAAGGATGGTGGCCATTCATTCATTTCTCAAAACAAACAAACGACACACGATGACTAATCAAAGTAAAAGGGTCTTTATAATGTATCGGGAAGACATGCTTTAGCCTATAAGTGGACACTCACCCCAAGAGTTCCCAGGTAAGAGTGACTAGTCCGATTAAGTGGATTTGTACGAACACTCTAGCCTTAGACAGAAAACTCAGTGTACAGGTGTCACACCCCAACCGATGGCGGAAACATCGGGATAGTGGCACTAAGCGAACCAGATTGTCTCATAAGAAATTACATTACACTTTTTAAGCGACAAAATTTAAACGTTAACATCCCATAATACTAACATATAATCCTTAAACAAGTTACAGAATTTAAGCATTCTCATAATACAAATCAAGTTCGGTATGCCCTAGATTTCTATTACAATGCGTTTCTAGAATACCAAATCCTAATCCGTTTGCAAAGTAGACAAATCCTCAACCTGCCACATATGTTAAAATAAAAATCAATACAATTAAGTAAAGGTGAGCATACAGGTTGTGCGTACATAATAGATATAAAAGCGTGTAGCATTCACCGCATGACATACGTCAGAGATGTGAACTATGTATCTACTAGATTCAAGTAAACCAACAAACCGTGATTGATCGAGGCATGCGAACAAGTGTCCACATCCTAAAGAGAAAATAAATGAGAAATAAAAATGCGAGCCTTAACAACCCCGGGCCTCCGGGTGGCAGTCAACCTCTAGTATAGTATCATGTTAAGGGTGGCGTACAAGCAATCAAGTAACACATACAATTCAGTAGATTTCACGTATAGTCATGTATAAACGGGATGACGAATAAGCGTTTGATTTGTGTGATGTGATTTTGATATAGGAACATATGTGACACCCAAAAGTGTGTTTAAGCATAAAAAGGGGTTCAAGTATACTCACTGTGGGTGCTTTTAAAGAGAGGTTCGGGATCTGAGATGAGTTGAGGAGGGCGCCGGATCAGCCTGTAAGCGAATAGAAGTGCATCAGTCTTCCGAAATGCTGAAACGGTTAACGGGTGAAAGAACAGTAGACAAGTTCGGGCGAACTTGTACTCTGAGGTACAAGTTCGGGCTAACTTGTATGTCTTGACTTACTGAAGGTACAAGTTCGGGCGAACTTGTCTGATTTCCTGAGAAATAAGACAAGTTCGGGCGAACTTGCCCTGTTGTTGAGGGAGGATACAAGTTCGGGCGAACTTGTCTGATTTCCTTGAAAATCAGTACAAGTTCGGGGGAACTTGTGTAATTTGGTTAAGATTTGATCAAGTTCGGGCGAACTTGGTCACCAATCTGGTGACAAGTTTGAGCGAACTTGATGCTTTCCGAGCGAACTTGACTGTTTTGGCATCCAAATCGTGCGTTTTCGCATCGTTTTCTGAGGAAATCGAGTGTCCATCCCTCCAACAGTAAAACTTAGGCTGGAGAGGTATTTTGGAGCGAGTTTAGCCATTTTACAGAAACTCGGGCTAATCCGGGCGAACTTGGTGGTTCGTACGGGTTAGTCCAGTTTGTGTAAAGTGACGGTTTCGTTCTTGTGCTTCCGGATCTGAGATCTTGCTTGACAACGCCTCGTTCCACTTCAAAGTGAACGAAACATACGTCATTTAGTCCGAATATTGTGTAAAAATCGATGATTTAAAGGTTTTACTTAGATCTAAGCATAGATCTAAGTGAAAAAGAGAAGTTTTGTATAAAAAGATGAAGATTTTCGTAAACAGAAGAGATTTGATGAAAACGAAGGCAAAGCCTTATGCAAAATCGTTGTAAAGCGTTGTAGAACGTTGTTGTAGCTTGAAAATGGGTTGAATCTTACTTAGAAAACAAAGGGTTTCGGTTCTGGGGAGCTACGGGCGAACTTGCAGCAAGTGCATATGAAGAATGGTGCTGAGTATTTATAGGTGGAGGTGAGAAAGTGGACTGAAACATCAAGTTCGGGCGAACTTGCTACAAGTTCGGGCGAACTTGCTTGTTTGTCTGAGTTTTAAGACAAGTCCGAGCGGACTTGTTGTGTCTTGGAGATTCTGGTAGCCTAGACAAGTTTGGGCGAACTTGTGATGCACAAGTTCGGCCGAACTTGACCTATTGGCCAAGTTTTGTTTGATTATTTCGCGCTAAGAGTTCGTTCGGAGATTCGGTTCGTATTAGATAGTTATATTAAGCGTTATAATTGATTTAATAGTGCGATTTAGCGATTTGTGCATGTGAGAGCGTTGCGATAGCGATTATAACCATAACATAAACAAATATAACATAATTAACTGCGCTTTGTGATGCGATGAGATAAGCGATGCGATGGCACAAGTGGTTATTGTACAACAACACACTCGGCTATTTAAGTAACATAGTTACTTGTGAGTGCGTTTGAATTAGCGATGCGTTTAATAAGCGATTTGATGCGATAATTATCGTAAATAAGCATAATTAATTAACATAACCTTCTCATAATCGAATCTCGGAGTACAACGATGAAAATAGACGGAATAAACTGAAATACAATAACAACGAAAATTTCGAGTTGTTACAGTCTCCCCTAATTTAGGAAATTTCGTCCCGAAATTGAAGTAGTGACGGTAACAAAGAGATGCGGATATTTAGCTTTCATATCACTTTCCAATTCCCAAGTGAACTCGGCACCGCGTTTTCCTTCCCATCGGACTTTCACAATAGGAATGCGAGAGCGTCGTAGTTTCTTGGTCTCTCGGTCCATGATTTCGACTGGCTTTTCCACGAAATGGAGTGTCTCGTTTATTTGCAAGTCTTCGAGAGGGACATGGAGATTCTCTTCGGCTAGGCATTTATTGAGGTTTGACACGTGGAAAGTTGGATGAACATTGTTGAGTTCCCCCGGTAATTCGAGTTAATAGGCCACTTTGCCAATTCTTTCCAGAATCTTAAAGGGACCTACGTATCGAGGCGCTAGCTTTCCTTTCTTTCCGAAGCAGATCACTCCCTTCCAAGGTGCAACCTTTAGGAGAACGTGACCTCCCACTTCGAACTGTAGGGGCTTGCGGCGTTTATCGGCATAACTCTTTTGGCGACTCCGAGCTTTCAAGAGATTATCTCAGATTTGGAGGATCTTGTCTGTCGTTTCTTGAATTAACTCAGGATCGGTGATTTGTGCTTCTCCGATCTCGTGCCGTGCAATAGGTGATCGACATTTTCTTCCATACAGTGCCTCAAAAAGAGCCATTTGAATGCTGGTATGATAACTATTATTGTATGAGAATTCTAGTAAAGGTAAATACGTATCCCAATTACCACCAAAATCTATAATGCACGCATGAAGCATGTCTTCGAGGGTGCGGATCGTGCGCTCAGTCTGACGTTGGTTTGAGGGTGAAAAGCGGTACTGAGATTGAGCGTAGTACCGAGAGCGGATTGAAAAGTCTCCCAGAGACATGAGGTAAAGCGACCGTTGCGGTCAGAGATGATGTAACGAGGCGTCCCGTGTCAACATATGACTTCGTCGGTATAGATTCGTGCTAATCGTTCTACCTTAAAGTCTTCTCGTATGGCAATAAAGCGCGCGGATTTAGTAAGACGATCAACGATAACCCAAATGCTATCGTGACCCGAGGAGGTGCGAAGGAGTTTCCTAACGAAGTCCATAGCTATGCTCTCCCATTTCCACATCGGGACTTCGGGTTGTTCGAGCAAGCCAGAGGGCCTTTAATGTTCGGCTTTAACTTTGGAACAAGTTAAGCATTTTGAGATGTATACGCCGATATCCTTTTTCATGCCCGGCCACCAGTACTTAGGACGAAGATCCTGGTACATTTTGCCGGCTCCGGGATGAATGGCGTATCGAGATTTATGAGCTTCGGTCATTAGCAATTCACGAAGATTATCACGGCTAGGAATCCAAATACGATCTAGATAATAATAAATATCATTAGGCTTAACTACGAGCTGGGTTTCGGCACCAAATTTCATTTCTTCTTGCAGGGTATTCTCATTAAAACAGGCAAACTGGGCGGAGCGAATCAAAATTTCAAGATTATTCAAAGCTTGAGAGTCACGAATACTATACACATAGCTTCGTCAACTGACAGCATCGGCTACGATGTTTGCTTTGCCAGGATGGTAACGTATCACAATCGTAATCGTTAAGAAGTTCAACCCATCTGCATTGGCGTATGTTCAGTTCCTTTTGATTAAAGATGTGATGTAAGCTCTTATGGTCGGTGAAGACCGTACACTTGGTACCGTAAAGGTAGTGTCGCCATATCTTCAATGCAAAAACAACTGCACCGAGTTCGAGATCGTGGGTTGTGTAGTTCTTCTCGTGGATCTTGAGTTGTCGAGATGCATACGCGATAACTTTGTCTCGTTTCATTAGAACACAATTAAGACCTAAGTTAGAGGCATTGCAATAAACAACAAAATCATCGTTTCCGTCGGGTAGAGCGAGTACATGAGCGTTGTATAGCATACGTTTAAGAGTTTGGAAGGCTTCCTCTTGTTTGAAATCTCAAACGAAAGGTTTGTCCTTATGAGTTAAAGCGGTAAGCAGAACAACGATTTTCGAAAAGTCGACGATGAACCGACAGTAGTAACCTGCCAATCCAAGAAAAGAACGGATTTCAGATGCATTCTTCGGCGTAATCCAACTCTTTACAGCTTCAATCTTTGTAGGGTCGATGTGAATTCCTTGACTACTAACAGTATGGCCGAGAAATTGGACTTCTTCGAGCCAGAATTCACATTTAGAGAATTTAGCATAAAGGCGATTACCTTGGAGAAGTTCGAGAACTAAACGAAGATGTCGCGCATGTTCGGCTCTCGACTTCAAGTAAATAAGGATGTCATCAATGAACACAATGACGAAATGATCTAGGAAAGCTTTACACACACGGTTCATCACACCATGAAGACCGCGGGTGATTTGTAAGACCGAAGGGCATGACCACGAATTCAAAATGGCTATAACTGGTATGAAAGGTGGTTTTCGGAATGTCTTCTTCCAACACGCGTAATTGATGATAACCGGAACGTAGATCGATCTTGGAAAAACAAGTAGCACCTTGAAGCTGATCAAATAAATCGTCGATTCGGGGAAGAGGATAGCGGTTCTTTACCGTAAGCTTATTAATTTCACGATAATCGATGCACATTCAGAACGTCCCATCTTTCTTTTTCACAAAAAGAACGGGTGCACCCCATGGCGAAGTGCTCGAGCGTTTGAAGCCTTTATCAAGAAGCTCTTGAAGTTGGCTAGATAGCTCGCGCATTTTTGATGGTGCAAGGCGATAAGGAGCTTTAGCAACGGGAGTAGCACCGGGAATTAAATCAATACGGAATTCAACATCACGAGTAGGGGGTAAGCCGGGTAAATCGTCGGGGAAAACTTTAGGAAATTCACAAACAACGGGACGTCTTTAAAGGTTTTCTTTTCTTTCTCCGGGTTCACGATGTGGGCTAGGAAAGCAACGCATTGCTTTCGTAAGCACTTGCTCGCTTGGGTACATGATATATGCATCAACTTCTTTGAGGGAGTTTCACCGTAGACATGTAACTGATCACCGTTAGGGAGAGGAAAATAAATCATTTTATCAAAGCAAACAACTTCAGCATGATTATCACGAAGAAAATCCATGCCTACTATGATATTGAAGCTACCTAATTGCATAGGTATGAGATTGATCGAGAAGATGTGGTTGTTGAGATCGAGAGTAGTACCACGTAGGACGGAGTTAACAGTAACGGTTCTTCTGGTGGCGACTTCCACATCGAAAGTCTTTGGGAGTTTAGCGCGTTTACATAATAAAACCTTTTCGAATTCTAAAGATACAAAACAATTATCGGCACCAGTATCAAATAAACATGAAGCATAAATACCATTAACAAGGAAAGTACCATTGACAACATTCTTGCCGTTCTGAGCCTGGCGATGATTGAGATTAAAGGCCCTTCCACGCGCAGCCTGTGGTTGCTGCTGTGGCTGTGGTGGTGGCTGCTGTTGCTGCGGCTCTTGTTTGATGGCACGGTTTGGGCAGGCGTTGCTGAAGTGATTTGAGTCACCACATGTGTAACAAGCGCGGGCCTGAATTGTTGGTGCTGGCGGTGCTTGGTTGTCGCAGCATTGAGAGGAGCTGGCGGAGCTGCGAGAGTGGGAGGAGCTTGCTGACGAGGACCAGTAACGCAATGCGCCGTGAAATGACCATAAATGTTAAAGTTAGCGCAAAAGCGGCAGTTTCCACCAACTGGGTGATGATATGTGCACTTAGAGAACAGTGGGTGAGGTCCTGTGTATGCACGCTTAGCAGCTGGTGCTTTTGGAGTAGCAGCTTGGCGATGCTGCGAGCTTGGAGCGGGGATCATCACGCAGTTCTTTTTGTTTCCCTTGCGCTTGCGATTCTGATTACTTGTCTTGGGGGGCTTGTGGTGGAGTAGTATTGATGCTTGGCTCGTCAGTAGCTTGGCTGAGATTAATGGTCGAGTTTTTGAAATAACCAGCTTGGACTCGTTTGTCGTTGATCTCTACGGCGATTTGGTAAGTCTCCTCGATGGTAGTGGGTCGAGCTGCTTGAACAAAGTCGCTATGCAATCTGGTAAAGCGTGGAGATACTTCTTAATTGCCTTTTCGGTAGTATCCACCTGACCTGGGCAGATAAGGCTGAGCTGCTTGAAGCGAGTGGTGAGACCAGCATTGTCACCACCATTCTGCTTGATACCCCAAAACTCATTTTCCAACTTCTGGATTTCGTGAGGTGGGCAGAACTTCGTCGTTACCGCGCCTGTTGCGCTCGGCGGTCCACCAGTCAAGTGCCCTTGACTGAAAGACTCCAGTGGCGTTAACAGCGCGGAGATTTTCAGGGCATCAGCTTTGTCTGAAGGTGACTTCAATCGAATCGAACCAATGAAACAACTTGGTTGGTTAGTCTTCGCCGGTGAATGTTGCAGGACCGCAGGATTTTAAACTACTTGAAGCTGAAGCGGGATTTGGACCATCATTCTTGGAGTCTACTGAAGAGTTGCTGCTGATTGCATGTATCTCGCTGACGATTTGTGGGATCACCTTAGCCATTTCCTTTCCTACAAGAGAGGCAATGCGTTTGTCAGCGTTATTGCGCTGAGCGGTGCGGCGACTGTGAGATCCCATTAATGCCATCTACATGAAGGATTTGATTGGATGATATTCGATTATAGTAGGTTTATGTTTAAAATTTTACTTATTATTATTATTCAAGTAACGCACAAGGTCACATAAACACGTTGGCAAGTAAACACGTAGGCAGGTAAACACGCAGGCACACAAGCACATAGCACATAAGCATGTAAGCACGTAGTCATATAATTCATGTAAACACATACTTTGCACGTATTCACCTTCTTATAAGTAAAGCGTAGCGCGTACGAGATGAGATATATATAAGCGTAATAAGCGAGTAAAGCTGCGTATGAGGCACGAATGCCCTCATGAGCGTAGCTGAGTTGCGTGATTAGTTTGTTTGGTGATTAATTAGCGTTTTAGATTACGAGAGTTGTGCGAGTAGTGCAAATATCGATATAGCGTAAAAGCGATAAATCGAGAAATCGAGAATATGAGAAATCAATAAACGTAAAATTCATAAATTTAAACCCATAAATAATAATAACACTCGATGATGCGTAAAATCGACGATTATAGGCTTAAATCAATTTTGAATCGTCCTGGGTTTTCAGACAGCGACTACCCAAAGTGATTCAACCATCCTTTGAAATTGGACCCACGTTTTGGCCTAATAGATAGATGCTCTCACCGCAAGCGGATAACGACATTATCCATCCAGTTACTACGTGTTCAAAATCATCGGAATAATCGAGACTTTGGTGAGATTGAAAATCGAATAGTGGAACTAGTTATTAAGATGCGGGTTTCACCCCTAACTTAACAACTTCATTCCTAGTTGTGGTTATGCTCACCGATCACATCGGGAGTTCCACTAGATAGAAAGGGAGATGTTCGTCGAGGCTTGGATATCACTCCTAACTCAACGAAGGTATCTCGTGTGATAGAGAATGCGCGGAGTGAATGATCTTATCGAGAGTTCTTGGTTTTCACACCTAATCTCAACTTGATCACTCGTTTGTGTGATACGAGCGTTTTTCAGCGTGTATTGTGGTTGCTTTAGGAAATGCAATGTTTAAAAGTTCGAATTTAAGGATTTTGGTCAAGTTCGGGCGAACTTGGTATCAGCCTTATGTCAATTTCGAGCGGACTTGATCAATCCAAGTTTGAACCTTGTTGATGTTTGAGAGGACTGACAAGTTCGGGCGGACTTGGTCAAGTTCGAGCGAACTTGCCCCCAAGTTCGGGCGAACTTGTCTGTTCGTGTTAGTTTCAAGCATTCAATTAATACGTAACGGTCTGATTTGGTATCCTAACTATAGACTAAGTCAAACATGGCAGTTCTACCTAATTTTCCCTATAGTTATGGCTCTGATACCAATCTGTCACACCCCAACCGAATAAGCGTTTGATTTGTGTGATGTGATTTTGATATAGGAACATATGTGACACCCAAAAGTGTTTTTAAGCGTAAAAAGGGGTTCAAGTATACTCACTGTGGGTGCGTTTAAAGAGAGGTTCAGGATCTGAGATGAGTTGAGGAGGGTGTCGAATCAGCTTGTAAGCGAACTGAAGTGCATCAGTCTTCCGAAATGCTGACATGGTTAACGAGTGAAAGAACAGTAGACAAGTTCGGGCGAACTTGTGTAATTTGGTGAAGATTTGATCAAGTTCAGGCGAACTTGGTCACCAATCTGGTGACAAGTTCGAGCGAACTTGATGCTTTCCGAGCGAACTTGACTGTTTTGGCATCCATCCCCCCAACCTTAAGCCACTGAGCAAAACTTAGGCTGGAGAGATCTTTTGGAGCGAGTTTAACCATTTTACAGAAATTCAGGCTAATCCGGGCGAACTTGGTGGTTCGTATGGGTTAGTCCAGCTTGTGTAAAGTGACAGTTTCGTCCTTGTGCTTCCGGATCTGAGACTTTCTTGACAACGCCTCATTCCACTTCAAAGTGAACGAAACATACTTCATTTAGTCCGAATATTGTGTAAAAATTGATGATTTAAAGGTTTTACTTAGATTTAAGCATAGATCTAAGTGAAAAAGAGAAGTTTTGTATAAAAATATGAAGATTTTCATAAACAGAAGAGATTTGATGAAAACAAATGCAAAGCCTTGTGCAAAATCGTTGTAAAGCATTATAGAACGTTGTTGTATCTTGAAAACGGGTTGAATCTTACTTAGAAAACAAAGGGTTTCGGTTTTGGGGAGCTCTGGGCGAACTTGCAGCAAGTGCAAATAAAGAATGGAGCTGACTATTTATAGGTGGAGTGAGAAAGTGAGCTGAAATATCAAGTTCGGGCGAACTTGTATCAAGTTCAGGTGAACTTGCTACAAGTTCGAGCGAACTTGCTTGTTTGACTGAGTTTTAAGACAAGTCCGGGCGGACTTGTTGTGTCTTGGAGATTCTGGTAGCCTAGACAAGTTTGGGCGAACTTGTGATGCACAAGTTCGGCCAAACTTGACCTATTGGCCAAGTGTTGTTTGATTATTCGATAGTTATATTAAGCGTTATAATTGATTTAATAGTGCGATTTAGCGATTTGTGCGTGTGAGAGCATTGCGATAGCGATTATAACCATAACATAAACAAATATAACACACATAAAATACAATTCCACATAATTAACTGCGATTTGCGATGCGATGAGATAAGCGATGCGATGGCACAAGTGGTTATTGTACAAAAGACACTCGGCTATTTAAGTAACATAGTTACTTGTGATTGCATTTGAATTAGCGATGCGTTTAATAAGCGATTTGATGCGATAATTATCGTAAATAAGCAAAATTAATTAACATAACCTTCTCATAATCGAATCTCGGAGTACAACGATGAAAATAGACGGAATAAACTGAAATACAATAACAACGAAAATTTCGAGTTTTTACAACAAGCACCCACCCTTCCAGATTGCACGTGTTCACATTAATAAAACCAAAACTTTGATGAGACTTGAAAACTTTCAAGGATTAAAGCCGAAATTGATTCATCTAAGAATGGATGTTTTTCTTGTATTGTATTTTTTTGGTAATCACCTAAGAATAGGGATGGTATTGTGTTTTAAATCTAAACGCAAGCAAACTCGCGTTAGGGTCCTAGGAAGGTTGTAGTCTAGGTCAAAGCGTTACTAATAACCTAATTCCCTATAACCAATGCTCTGATACCAATCTTTAATACTCGAACCGCGTAAATACAACAAACCGCGGCGGAAACGTCGAGGAGTCACGTTAACAGATTGTTTCAACAACAGGTGGGAATTAAAGATACGTTTTATTGAATATTAACATGATTACATTGTATTTGGAAATTTAAAACAAACTAAACAAACATATTAATTGTCTTGCTTATTTTAAGGCACTACAGTCCGCGTCCGATCCTATGTGAGCATGCATCAACATCAAACCTGATTTCCTGAAACATATGTGAAAAACGAGTCAGCAAAAATATGCCGGCGAGTACATAGGTTTTGTGAGTGTGTCAAATTCATGGCCTTGTATTTGTATTGCAATACCTCGTCAGACTACTAGAGTTGTTAATTGAAAACCTTGTTATCAAAATGCATTTGGTATTGCAATGATAACTAACCGACTAAAACAAGTTAGTTATAGCTTATAAAAGACTTATAGCCATGAATCTTGACCAAAACATTTATTTTGTAAAATCGCATAGTAAATCGTCTTGAAAAAAACCTTGTATGGTTTATATCATTAATTGAAAATCGATGCGTGTCATTGTTTGAAAATCTTTGTTCCAAGTGATTTGAACGACGCCACGTATGTAACATGATAAAAACACTTATATATAGAGAGTACCAGCGGCGTATCCACCATGCTTTTATCACATTACACACGTCCCCTTATCTAAATAACTTACCAAAAACCAATCGTTCATTGTTCGTGTCATAAACCCATCGTCCATTGTTCGTGTCATAAACAAATCGTCCATTGTTCGTGTCATGAACCAATTGTTCATCGTCCTTATTTTAATTGTGAAAACTTTTGGTCGTTTTGGGTGAATACATTCAAACCTGTGTTGACTCGTCTATACCACCAAAGGGTATTAATTGCAATAACAAACCACCAAAGGGTTTGTTAAAGTAAACAGTTTCGGTCGTTCCCCAAACTACCCACCAAATTCCAGTGAATAGCCTAGTAACGGGATTGTCCGTCCTATGGTACCATAACCTACTACTGGTCGGCTTGGCCAAAGCTAAGGAATATCATTCGTGTCATGTATACAACGCACCAACAAGTTCGTTCACATTATTGAAATCGTAGTGCTAAATATAAACCATAACATTTGTAATTTGAAAGCTTGAAAACAACTTGCACATATGAATCACCCCAAAATATTTGCAAAACATAAAAGAGGGTAACTCTATACTCACTTGGGATTGCTAAGTAACCTTGAATCAAAGATCAAACAAGCTCAAAAGAACGAGAAATCAAGCGTGTCCTAAATTCGGATAATTGTGTAAATATCGGGACTTTAATCAGCGGATCGAATAGAATGAGGTCTTGTAAACCAAATGAGTGTTGGAACTCATATGAAATGGTTTAACAAAGCTAACAGTCTGATTTGGAAAGGTTCCTAAGTGCTTTTGACCCATAATGGCTCGTTAAGGTAGTTTATGCTACTTTAATGGGTCATTTGCGTAAACACGTGATCGGATGGTTAGATATGTGTTATGATAATTCCTATATGCTAAAACATGTTTAATTATGTTTTAACATCAGTGTATAAGTCAAAATGTTGGTTACATATGCTTAAAGTTGATTAGTGCGCAAAAAGGGCGTTTCGATCAATTATAAAGGCATATCTAGCGACATAGCATAACACTAACCAAACGACATGACCATAAGGTATAACCTCTGAGGGTTATTCCCTATATAAATATGGTCACAAATATGTGTTTGGTCAGATCCTAAGATCGACCAAACGGGTAAGATTCGAAAGTCAAAGCGGTGGTCAAGGCCGCTCGACTTACGACCCTAAACAAGCACTAAACTAAAAGTGACGAGTTAGACATATTTTGACATGACTAACTAAGTTATAAAAATGTTTTGATATCAAAACAAAGTGTTTTAATACCCGAAAATAGTTCTTTCATATAATGCGCACTTTGCGCATTATTGACCGAAACTTTGACTTGTCACTACAACTAGTAAACGTGGTAATCAGTAGGCATGATCGCTATGGATCATAACCATCATGATTACGATCACGTTGCAAAGTCCAATTGGACTTTGACTTGACCAATTAATGGTTAAATCTAAAAGTCAAACACTGTATAACTAAATAAATGAAACAAGACAAGGAATGAGCACTTACTTGTGTTAAAGAACACCTTAAAGAGCTCCAAGAAGAAAAATGCTCAGATGGGAGTCTCCACAAAGGTGGTAACACTCCAAACTTAGAGCAAGAGAGAAAGAAAAGAATCGAGCAAGTTGAAATGAGGATGATCAAGAATATTTATAGTTGAGGTGAAGCTACAAGGTTATTACAAGTGTTCATGAGTCATCAAGGGGTTTGATTAGTGACATAACACTTGCCAAATGTAGAAGAAAAGGGTGGCAATTTCGTATGCTTGATCATCAAGAGAGTTAACCAGCTATTGCCAACAAAACAACTAATCTGGGGGTCTCACGCGGACCGCATGGGATTGTGGATGCGGTCCGCATCCACCCTAGCTGACAGCAACTTTCAAAAATTGGCATAACAGGCCCCTGCACTCGTTACGTCGCGTTTTGGCACTTCTAACACCCGTTAACCATATTTTTAAGCTATATAAGGATGTTAAAGCATATGGAACTTGAAAAATGCTCGGAAATGTTTTGGATGTCGGTTCGTTTGGTCGTACGGTTGCGAGGTCAACGGTTAATTACGATGAAAATCGTAACGAACGCGCAAATGACCGTAAAGGCGCAATGAATGATATTTTTGTATTCCAATCACTAAAATACAAGATTTTAATGATTAAAAAAAATTTTGGATGCGCGTACATGTCCCGGTTAAGAAACGCGTAACAGCATAGTTTCGCAGAATTTGCAAAATAGCCCATGAAGTTGCATAAGCAGATTTTTGCCATACCGAAGCCCTCGAAACTTATTTCTAAGCTATGTTAGGGGTATTTAGGGTATGTTTAGCTTATGATCTTGTTCCAGAGTGTGTATCGCTACGAGAATCGACAGACTTTCATAGTTTGTCGTAAATAGTCCCGATGATCGAATAGGCTTGTTTTTGACATACCAAACCCTTCAAAACTTATTCCTAAGTTATGAAAAGGATATTTAGGGTGTGTTAAGCTTGTGTCATTGTTCTGGGGTGTACCTTATGTTAAATTGATTACCTTTGCGTAACACTTTGCGATTTCACTTCAAGAAGTTGTTTGAAAGTTTGTTATCGTGCAAAAATTGAATATGTGCAATTGTCATGATAAATATATAAAACTCATAAATAAAGCACAAATTTCATTGATTGATAAACTTGTTCATAATTGTTACAGATTCGAATCACCACAAATGTCACACTTCTTTCTTTTGCAATCAGTTTGCCTGTTTAAGCTTTAGCTCCAAATATTCTTTGACATTTGTAGGCTTTGGAAGATCATGCAGAGATGGACAGAAGAGCTGGCTTGGGTTATTTGTGGAATAGAAAGACTATACCTATTGTAACACAATTTCTAGTTCAAGTGGATGTGAAAAGGTGCATGTTATGGCTGTGGTGGTTATGGTGGAAGTTGTGAGATGGGTGATGCTTGGGGAGTTTCTTCATCATCTTCTTGGATGACGAATCTTGTTCTTCTTCTCCTGGTATATGGTGTGGGTGTTTTTGTTGGTGGAGAGAGGTTGTGGGTGGGTAGCATTCTCTTGAGTATCCTCGTAGGGGTACTTTGGTAACTCTACAGGGTCCGTTGTGGTTTTGTGGTAGGTGTTGTTGTAGTAGACATAACATCTGTTTCACTTTTGTGGTAGCAACAGATGTTTGGATAGTGAGACCATTGGTTTGGGTAGTGGCAGTGGTTTGGTTGGATAGAACAGTGGTTCCTGTACAGAGTTTTGAGTAGGCTTGGCCTGTCTTGCAGGTTGCCTTCTTTTAGGAGTAGCATTTGTTGAGGTTGTTGAAGGGCCCAAATTTTGTTCAATCCATTTTCTTTCGAGAATTTCTTGAACTGCTATAGCAGTTTTGGCTTCCATTGTGTCTTTCCTCCTTTCTTTTTTCATTTCATCTTGTTTGGACTTTTTGGTTGCAGAGGTGCCAGGTCTCTTTTGAGCCTTTTTTATTTGAGGGGAAACTTTCTCATTCTGTCATTCTCCACTTTTTGGCATCATCTTCTGTGTATTTAGGGAAAGTTGGAGCAGTGCTAGTGGCTTGGAGAAGATGGTCTTTTATAGCCCTAATCACTGCTTGGGTATGATTGTACCTAGCATCCACCATGTTTCTTATCAGCTCCATGTGCATGTTCTGGGTGGCATATGTAGGTTGCTTTTGAAGTTAAAGGTACATTTGTGCATGCACCCACATTGTTTTGCTATTTCTGCATTGGTTGGTGGAGTTCTTGAGTTTCGCAGCAAGGTCTTCATCATTTCTTTGATTTAATCAACATAAGACTCTATCTTGGATACTTTCTCCATCAACTTTTTTGTATCTTAACACATCACCTAAGTTAATTGGATCATATGAGTTCCCACCTGATGTGGTTAGACTTGGTTTTGAACCAAGTGCCCCATGTTCTTGGTTCTAGGGACCTCCAACTGTTGTAGAGTGTACTATTCTAAACTCAACAGTTGTTGACTTCAAGGAGGTCTTAGTTATGTAACCAATATCCAATTGTGAGACTATTGTCTCTACAGGTGTACTGGCTGCCTC
This sequence comes from Scalesia atractyloides, assembly GCA_947069175.1. Classification (NCBI taxonomy): domain Eukaryota; kingdom Viridiplantae; phylum Streptophyta; class Magnoliopsida; order Asterales; family Asteraceae; genus Scalesia; species Scalesia atractyloides. Next base: position 12,460,803 of record CAMTDV010000030.1, on the reverse strand, counting down.
TTTGAAAAACCTTCAAGTGCCACTTGTGACACAAGAGGTGTACCCTTCTCTGCTTATGGGCTACCAATGACTTGACTTGGCCTAATCACTTGCTATAACATGCTCCTAGTGATAGGTGGTTGGGAGGAACTGGGTATATCCAAGTTACTTTGGTTAATAGCATCAAGCAATAGTTTTATGGTGGACAATATGGAAGAATTTGTATTTTTGGGTGGTGGAGTGGCAAGAGAAATAGCCCTAGGAGAAGGGATTTAGAATAGATGTTCAAGTGAATCACCTATCTCTTGATTTGGTTCCCCTGTGCTTACAACACTATCCTTTGGTGAGGATATGTGAGGAGTTTGGATGGGTTGTAACCTTTGTTGGTTGGTTTTGTAAAACATTTTCTTGAACATTTTCTTAACCTTTATTGGTCATCATTCTTGTAAATGTTTCATTTGAAAGGCTATTCATATGCAGGGCTCGACCTTGTTCAAAAATATATCTTACTTTAACACCTTTTGAAGAGGTGGTTTTTGCAGATAAGCACATTAAGAGTGTATGGAAAAAGAATTTTATATCTGGTGGGACGTGTGGTTTAAAAAGTGTAACTCCCATTAGTTGAGCATCATACCCCCTTTCTATGAACTCATGTTGAAGATCATTTTTGGAGAAGGTTTCCATACCTGCCAAGTTGTTTAGGTTGAAGGTGGTGGATAGTGATTCTGGTGTGATCTGAATGTTAACACCATCAACCTTTGAGATGATTGTGAAGGGCTTCTCATTTCTTAGCAGAAAATCTGCATTTGCCCAGAACTTTTTCAACGTTTCTTCATACATAGGTGCATCCACAGTTAAAATATAACGCGATGAAATTTGGTGTTCTTGTCATGTTTGACAAGATACGGAAGGTAATTGTGAGATGATTTTAGTACGAGCTCCATTGGTGATTGTGATTTATGAGTTTTTTTTCTCTTTGTGAAATGCTTTCATTTTGAGATTTTTACAATGGTAAATGGAACTTCTTTTGGCGAGGGTTTTTATAGGGTTTATAGAACAATGACGATGACGTGACCAACAGTTACTTTTTGAGTGACATGGCACATCTGTTTCTATGGAATAAACCTCTGTTATCAAAGGTCTGTTTACCAAAGGTAGGCCCCACTAAGAAAACCCTTTTATGAAGAAATGAAACATCTGTTTTAAGTTTTGAAACCTTTGTTTTATTTAAAAAAGGTTGTAAAAATTGACTTTGGTCAAACAACGGATTTGTGACCTTTTAGTCAAAATAGTGGTTATAGTTTGTAAATAATGGTTGACTTTAATCAGACAGAGTTTTAAACCACAATAGTGGATGTTTTATTTTTGAAATAGAGTTTTAGTTTTAATGTCTTTGAATTAACAACTTAATGTTGATAGTTGAAAATTTTTGGTAAATTTTGAAAGAAAAACACGTTAATATTTTTATTTTGAGAATTTTTTAACAGGAATTTTATTTTTGGTTTTTGTTTGTTGACTTGTGCTAGGGGCATCCACTGTTTGCAGTTTTTACTTGCAAGTAGATGCACCCTGCAGAAACAATATTGATTCAGTTTGGAAGTTTGGAAGTGAATCCAAAGCCTTTTTGGCTTTGGTTTTGGTCTTTTCTTCCATTGAATCATCTTTTTGGCAATGGTCTTTTGTATGAAGTAGATTTTGAACTATCTCCATCAGTTGTTGATGGCTTTCTACAAGTGCTTTAACACTTGGATCAATATTAGCTTGACCATTTCTAATGAGTTGATAGTACCCATGAGGATGTTTGTTTATCCTTGGCTTTTGAGGCATCTTCACCTTTCCTGCATATATGCATGGAACTATGTTGCATGGTGGTTGGCCTTAGCCTCTTGGGTACTTGTTTGATGGTGGGGCATCAGTGACTTGAACCTCCCTACAAACAGGGTTTTAGTTCAAAGCCCTTGTGATAGGTGTTTGAACAGACTCAAATTTCTTAGAAACTAGTTGTGATTCCATTTTGATAGGACTAGTTTCCTTTTTGACAGATGTTTTACCTTTGACCTACTTTTGTTAATGTCATAAGGTCTTAAGTAAAAACATTGTATGTCAGGTGGTTATCTTTCCCACAAATTGAACATTCAAGCTTTTATCCACAAATATTGTTTCCTCTATTGATATCATATGATTTTAATCTATAACAGTTTTTAGTCATATGATTTGTCATGTCATAAAACTCACAAAGATCACAAAACAAATTTGCAGCCTTATCTTTCTTATCACTTATTTCACCATCTTTGTTAACAAAGGTTTGACCATCTGTTTGAGAGTGAGTGATAAAAATGATTTTTATCTTTTGTGCTTTGGCACCAATAGGTGATGTGAAATCCATGGGTTTGAAATTTTCAAGTACATCACATTCATCGGACCATGTTGGTTTAAATTCATATCTTTCTATTTCAGCCTGTGATGAACTTTGTGGTTTTTCAAGAGTGATATTTTTACCACTTGGTTCTGTGATCTTGATTTCTTCCTCATTTTCATTGGTTAGTTTCACTTCAACCATTTGAGAGTCAATGTGAGTATTGTTTTTGGAAGATTAGTCATCATCATTCTTTCAAAATCCAATTGCAAACTTCACATTGCTCTTGATTTGTTTATTGAGAAGCATCTCAAAACCAGCACATGATTCTACATAGTTTTCAAAAGTGATTTGGGTAGATTCATGTTTGAGACATCTAATTTCTTGGTCCTTTTTAATTAGTTTAATTTTGAAATCTTTTGTTAATTTCTCAATTAGTTTTTCAGGAACTAGAACCTTTTCCCTTAGGTTTTCATTTACCTCTTTGTTGTTAGCAAATGCAATTATCTGAACATAATTCTTTGAGAATTTGAGGTGATAACTTCGCAGCAGGAGTTTGCACACAATTATTGATGCAATCAGTGGAACTTTTGGGATGGTCTTCTTCCATTCTTTCTGCATGGCCTTCTCCACAAGTAGTTGTTTGCTCTAGGCTTCCTCCATTTCCGCCAACATAGTTTTACCCAATAGTATTTTCCTTCTCTTGATTTCCTTCTTCTGAAGAAGCTACTCCAGTCAACTATTGGGTAAAAATTCTTTCTACATTCAAGTCCTTTGGTAAGCTACTCCAGTCAACAAAGCCTTTTGTGAAAAAGATTTGTTGTTTGGCCTCTGTAGGTGTAGGGGCAGGAGTAACTAGAGGTGCTTGAACTTGTGTAACAGGCACTTAAACATATTGGACATGAGGAATAGTTGTTGTTTGAACATATTACACAGGCACAAGGTTCATGCTTTGTGCAAAGGGGCAGTGTTTTGTACATGTGGTCCACGGGAATTTTGGGTATTTTGATAAAACGTTGTTGGTTATTTGATTGAGGTCTTTGGTTTGGATATCTTATCCTTTGTGCAAAGTTATTTATTTGACTCCTACATTCTTTGGCCAAATGACCTATCTCTTACATATAGAGCACTTTATCTTTGATTTATCCAACCCTACCCTTGACCTGTTATTTAACCCTGGGTATTTCCTACCAATCCTTTTATAGAATTTGTTTGCTCTAAGACTAAGTAGTGCCACTTGGCGTAAATATCTATTTGCTTAAGGTAAGTAGGATTAATATGCTTTAGATCATCAAGAACAAAAGACAGATTATCAGAACTATGATTGTCATCATTTGTTGTAAAAGCACAATTTGAGGAATATTGATAAGAATTAATCCTAGTTGATATATCAATATAGTGATTATTACTCTGATCATTTGATATTCCCGATGATGATTTGACACAGAAGTGTTGTGTTGCTGAAAACATAGTAATCCAACACTTTTCCAATGTCCCGAAGCTTCTTTTTTTCTAGACAAGCTCTCTTTCAAATGTCAAGAGTTTTCGATGAAGCTAAGTCAAGGTTATATTCTTAAAATATGGGGTTGCTCTCATCACAATTGCTATTGTATCCTATTTTCAGGAAGTGATCTCAAAAGTCTATTACTTAAAGTTGATTTTGAAAACTCTTTGTTTACCAATTTAAGTTCACTTATTAGACCGGAAAATCTTTCAAAACGTTGAGTAAGGGTTTATCCCTTAACATGTGTGAAGGTATCATATTGTTGGTTAAGAATTTCTCGAGTGTTCTCGATCACATCCTCTGTTCCCCAAATTGTTCCTTTAATGCATCCCACAACTCTTTAGCATTATTACAATGTAACAAGCCGGCGTAGATTTCGTTTAGCATAGACATGGCCACAATACTTGCTCTGAGTAATTTTCCGGTTCCTTTGGCTCCTGAACATTCGGATTTTCGAAACTAGGTACCGTTGGAACGTGTGGTCCAAATATAACGGATTTCCAACATCCTGTGTTCTTTGAGCTAGCACATGTTCCATCCGACGTTGCCAGATATTGTATTCCGATCTGACAAGCAACAGAAGCTTGTTGCTGAAACCGGCGTTATGGGTATCATGATTGTTTTATGCCATTTTTTAAACTTTGACTTCAGATACAACAAACACACTGGATACCTTTGTGAGCTGATATTTGTATATTAAATTGATTGTGAAATCAAGTTTAATGTGACCAAGCTCTGATTTCAATTGTTAGGATCTGAGATGCTCTTAGTATGCTTTGATGAACAAGTATGAATGAATTTTATATAAACAATGGAAATTGCGAAATTAAATGAACATACAAGAGTGGAAAGTTTATATCAACTGTTTTCCACTGATAATCAAAAGATTACAAATACAAAAATATTATACTAACTCCCCATCAGCCTGATCACTCAACATTGATGTTCGTACAAAACGAGTGTAAGTGATGTGATATAATAGATCTCTAACAGGTGAGATCTATTTATAAAACTACTAAATCTTTGTCGTCAATCAGCTGACGTCACCTTAATAGTGACATCTAACATTCCTAACAGAAAAGATTCCACATATGTTAGCAAACAATTGCGGGAATCTAACATCTGGTCTATTATAGAAAAAATCTGTTCAAGGCTAAATACTGTTACATTGAATAATCCTATGTTCTTCGAACATCTGTTGCTTTGTTTCAAAACATCTATTTAGCCAAACAGATGTTTGGTCTTCATATTCAGTGCTTTGCTTCAATGGGGTTTTGGCCATTGTTAGTGGTTTCTTCTTCTTAACAATGGCTCCAAGAATCTGAACAGATCTTTGAATGTATTCAACAGATGTTCTGATTAGTGTTCAAGATTCAGTATATTTGGGGGGAATAAGTTCAATCAATTGTTTATTTCTTGATCTGATTGGCATGTTTTGGCATTTAGAAATCATATGTTCTTTTGTAGGTCTAACATGGTTATTGTCCTTTGTCCACATTTATGGAGAGTACACGTGTAAAGGAAATGTTGATATCCTTTTTCTTTTACCGTCTCACGAATAAAATAAATGAGAGGGAGAGATTTGTATCACGACACGGTAGAGAGAGAGAAAGACGGAGAGAAAGGGAGAGAGAATCACACTTCTAAAGAGAGAGACATAAAGATAATGAGAATTGAGATAAATAGATGGAGGTTGTGACCTCTGATGGTAGTGATAGTTGCTTATGGTCGTTGTGGTCCTCGGTGTTAGTCGCGACAGCTAGGGTTTTCAAGGATGATGTCGGCTATGGCTATTCAGTCGGGTTCAGAAGATCAATAACATCGTGGGGTGCTCAAATGAAAGAGATGAAGGTTAGAAGGTGAACAAACAGTGGTGGTTAGAGCTATAGGCGCAATTATGATATTCTAGGGATTTTACCCTAACTGGCAGTGGTGGTTGATGATAACAGATTTAATGGTGGTGGTGGTATCGTCTATAACTATTGTGACCGACGATGGAATGGTACATATTAGGATGTTTGGTGGTGAAATAGAGACAAGCATGAGACGATGACGGTACGGGGAAGTCTGATGCTTCATAATAGTGACCTGATGGAGATTTAGTATAATGACACTTAAGACCCTAACATCTCGAGCTAGAATCCTGGTAACATAGCAATGTTCTGCCGACGGAGGTAAGGACCAATCAGTCTCTTCTTCTATTTCCTGGTTGCGTACTTATTTACGAAAGTTGATGCACATTTGTTATGTTATATGTTTCTTGAAGACCTTGCCGATGGCGGCAACAAATTTAGATCTCAAATGAATACGAAATACTTTTGATTATGAGTAGTGACATCTCTAAATGACACAGTTTGGTTAGTTAACAATATTTTCTTTCATGTTTATATCTTAGTATAAAAATGAGTGAAACGGAAACATATAATAAAGGTGTTGGCTCTAGTGGTTAAAGCCCGCACCTCCACACCACCGAGGCGTGTACTCAAGTCCCGCCTCCTCCCTCTTTCGAGCCGGTTCATAAGAATTTTTATCATATTTCTTTTCCTTATTTTTGTTTTTGCTTTTTTGTTGTAATTATGAAAATATATTTTAAAATGTTAACTTTAATATTTTAATAAGTCATAGTATCTTTGAAAAGTTAAACAAGGTAAAATTTAATTTAGGTTTTTTTATATTGTCTAACATGTTTATTTTAATCTACGTTTCAACATAAATTGTATTCAAAACTGAACTTGAATTATAATTACCACTGTATTGCGCGCCATCTATGCATAAATCCAAAATGATCCAGTGCAATGTAAACTAATTTTGAAATTATAGAAATTAAGCTCGAACAACACATCGAACAGCACATCTAATTATCGTGCTAAGATTTAAATGCATTGGCCTATTATTTATATAATTATATCACAAATTTTTTTTATATTAGTTTATCATTTTTCGTCATTTATCTAAAAGATGACATTTGAATAAGCGTATCTTAAAAAAATAATTGCTTATATTTGTAAAAATTTGTTAAATATATGTAACCCAAGTACCAAATAGCTTATATTTGTAAAAATTTGTTAAATATATGTAACCCAAGTGTTAAATATATGTAACCCAAGTACCAAATAGCTTATATTTGTAAAAATTTGTTAAATATATGTAACCCAAATACCTTTGTACAAATTTGTTAAATATATGTAACCCAATAAAAATTTGTTAAATATATGTAACCCAAGTACCAAACTAGTGCTTCTCGCATCACGCACATAAAAGGTTAGTGTGTTTCAACTTCAAAAGCAAAGACAAGAATGAAAATGAGAGATTGATGAATAAAGCAATGTCCTTAAAAATGATGGTGTTGCGATAATGCCATCCAATATCCTAGTTTTTTTGTACGTAAAATCAATATATGTGGATCTAATAAGTAAAAATCTATCATGAATCTTTCATTGTTATACATCTCTTTGTTGGTTTACGTGGAGAAGATTTAAAAAAACTCCTCTAACTTTATATGCATAACCACTTAAGTTATACAACTATTTATATAAAATACAATACAATATATATAATAGTGCATACTCCACTAACTAGGACTCCAAGAATCTTGCAAAACCATACATGGTGCACCATATAAGAACAAATCGTAACCATGTGCTAAAGGTAAAAGAGATAACATGGTGGTCATAACCCTACCCCCACCTACCCACCCACCTCACCCCATTTCTTCTTTTCTCACTTCTTTATTTTGGTTGGAAAAAGATAAAGAAATTGTGACCACTTTTAACTTATTGTGACCACAGCGAGGTCGCAATCATAATAGGTTTGTTGGACTAATCGCATGAACTGAAAAGAACAATCATTAATAATGGACTAAAATAAGTTCAGTTTCAGATTCATATTAAAATGTTTTTTAAATACTAATTTCAGTTTCAGCTTATAACTTATAAAATATTTTGCCTTACCAAAAAAAACTTATAAAATATTTTATTATAATGTGACTTATCTAGTCACTATAAATGCTTACCTTGTATACTATTTGTAAAAAAGGAAAATCTAATATTATGTATTGTCTTTCATAAAATATAACATTTGTAATAACTTTTTCTTAATTTAAAATTTAAAAACAAAAGGGTATAATAAAAGTTTGTTGAATTACTAAAATTTAAAATTATTTAAATTATATAATCGATAAAAGTGTAGTTGAAAATTTTATATTTCAAGTGGAGTTTAAGATATAGATTCGAATAACAAGAATTTCAACACTGATTTTTTAACCATACAATATCACAGACAAGTATGTCTGACACATGTGATCCTGGTGGATAATGTGTGCATATGGTATCCCATATGAGACTTGGTTTAATAATTGATTATGATAACAGGATTAGTGATGAGCTCGGTACCAATCGATACTGAAACGGTAGCGGTATCGAAAATCCCAAAAAGTGTCGATACCGAATATACCCTGGGTACCGGTTCGGTATCGGTATTTAAGGGTAAAAATCGACAAATACATGTACTGAACTGGTACCGGAGCGAAAATGTCAAAAGTCAGAACCAAATCGATATCGAAAATATACACGGTTCAATAAATTCGATACCAATACTAGTTCAATACCGATACCCAGTATCATTTATTACTAAATAGGATTCCCAATACCCCTCTTGTGACCACCCCTACCCATTGTCAACGATCTAAATTTAAATTTGTATCAAGCATGGTGCCTAGTGTTTAGCATATTCATTGTATTTTACCAAATACAAATATCCCTCTTATTAACTTTCACTAAAAGTTTTAAAAAATATTGATTGTTATTAGAGTAAATTACAAAAGTCGTTCTTTATGTTTACACTAGATTGCAAAGTGTGTCCTTTGTCTTTAATATATACAAGAAACATACTCGATATTTGCAAATCACTGCACATTATGTCATTTAACCCTAACTCAGTTAGTTTTTATAGTTAAATCAGGGTAGATTGGTAATTTTACTCATTTGTTTAAAAACTATTTAATAAATAAAACAAAAATAGAATTATGAAATATTTAAACTATATATATAATGATAAATCAGTCTCTCTCTAAAGTCTTTCTCTCTCTCTTAACTCTCTTTCTCTCTGTTTCTTTGTTCAAACCACCACCAATACCATAAACCACCACCACCATGACTACCACCCACCGGCCACCACCGCCTACCCCCACCGGCCATCACGGCCTTCCCCCAAAATCACCAGCACCTTCCCCCTACCACCACCACTACCATCCACCTGCCGCCACCACCTACCCACCACCACCACGGCCTGTGGGTTAGTTTCGCCACTATCACATACCTCTTCCCAAGGTTAGGGTTTTCCCATCATCCTGCCTCTTAATCTCAGTCTTCCGGTCATCATCCTTCCCCACAACATGTGCCCCTGCATTTTTTAAATCTGCACACACCACTCTCGATTAGGCTTTTCCCACTTTTTTATCGATTCTTGGTCTCGATTAGTGTATCATTTGTGTATGATGTGTCACACCCCGACCCGCAGCGGAAATTGTGATCGGGGCATGATTGGGTTTTCATCAAAGCTCATGACATTTACTATAAAGTTTCATATTTATTATTTCTTTTTAAAGAAGAATCATTACAATCAATAATACAAGTACAACATGTTCTATACATCTTTCAAGACTTCATTATTTTTCTTCTAAGGCAATTTCCTATGTGTCCCTTGCTTCAACCTGTCCACCTGTATCATGTGTAAAAATAGGGTTTTTGGGTCAACAAAAAGTTGGCGGGTGAATCCTATGAAAACATTTAAATGTGTTTGTTGTATCAATTATAAAATAAAATGCATAACCACATATGAGTAAACATAGATGTAAATTTAATCACAAAACACATAATATTAATTATTGCACACACATGGACCAAATGATTGATTTTGAGGCACGCGATGTTCAACTCGTCTCCCACGAGGAACTGATGAGCCTAATGAATGATTTGCACGTAACTTGACAATATGTAAACATACATCACAACAAACAATATTTACATTATAAGTTTAGATCATATAATGGTAATGGCACGAGTTTGAATAAGCGAATTAATTTAAGCGACACATGATACACCAAAAAATATGAATAAAAAGGGGAATTTGTAAGAATTCACTCATATTTGGTGCGTTCTTTTGATGATGTTGGATGCGCACGAGTTTTGGGATTTGATCGACGAGGAAAACTAACCTAAAATAATAACAAAATGTTTTGGTAAATAAATGGATTTTATTTGAGACTAATACTTTTAATTAACCAACTTAATAGGATTTTTAGATTTATTTTTGTGAGTTTAAGGCCATTTCCTAACTTTAAAAAATATTATTTTTAAGTATTTTTAATTGATTTTTAAATTAAATAAATAAATAAAAAGAAAATAAAATTTTTGACTTTTTGACCGTTGACCAGACCGTTGACTGTTGACCGGACCGTTGACCGGTCGGACTGCGTTTATTCTGTGCGCTGAGTGAGGTTCGAACTCGTGACCTCCCGTACGCGTGCACGCAGCTCTACCAACTGAGCTACGTGTCTAACCCGAAATATATTGAAATTTAATTATACATATACACACACTAGAGCTAACATATTTTTATTTAATTTAAAAAGGTTTGGAAAATTTCAGGGGCGGTGTAACTAACCGAATTCGAACTCGAGACCTTGGCTTCGTGTTGCACACAGCCCGACCAATTGGGCTGTGTGACTAACCCGAAGGATATAACATTTTTATTAAATTTATATATTTACTAGATTATTTCGTTAACTGGTTTTAAAAAAAGGTTGTGTATAATTGGCGAACCGGAAAGCATGTACAGACTCGAACTCGGTATCTTTATGTTTCAAATGCACACAGTCCACCACTGGACTGTGTGTCTAACCCGATACAAATCCCATTTTTAATTATACTTATAAACTACTCGCTGTTCATCTTCTTCGTTTTTATGAAACCCGGGAATCAACCCGACTGTTTAATCAATCATTCTTATTGATTTGGTTGATTGATCAGTACTGTTAACGAAATAATTTAAACAGAAAGAATTAAAGGTGTTGTACCGAACAGTTGTGATCTCCGATGAAGTTCTGGCGGCTGAGGTTAACTCCGACGAAGTTTATCTTGTGACAGAGGCTCTATCAGAAGTTTGAGGTGAGTGTGGTGCTTTCTGTCTGAGCTCTAGAAGTCTTATTTTAGAGTAAGGCAGAACAGATGAAATGGGTTCGGTTTTCCGGCGACTTGCAGAGAATTCCGGCTAGTTGCAAAAAAATTCCGGCGACTTGCAGCGAGGTTTTTCAGAGTGAGTTTGAGAGTAATGAGCAAGTTGGATTGAGGAATTTAGCCTTGTATTTATATGCTGCTATGATGAGGTTTGATTTCGGTTAAATCGGCGGTTACAACTGGAATTGGGGCTAGACATCGGTTATAACCGATGTCGTCAATGGTTATAGCGTCATAGTCAAAAGGAATAATGGCTGAACTCGCGGATTGCCGGATTTTCCGGTGATTGCGAGTTCTGCCGCGCTGAAGTCCGGATTTTGATTTCGAGTTTCCATTTAAATATCATTTGTTTCAGTATGCTAACCAAGAAGTCAAATGGCGGAGCGGTGAAGTGTTTGATTGTTGGACCGGCTGACCCGGGTTCGAAACCCGGCAGCCTCAATTATTTTTTTTATTCTCTTATTTTTATTATTTATTAATTATGTTTTAAAATTCTAACAATGATTATTAATTATGTATCGTTTAAAATTAAAATAAACAATATATATACGCGACGAAAATTATGACTGACTATTCGGTTAATAAACGAAGCGGGTTTTGGAAACCCGTTTTTTGACGGATGTTACAGTATCCCCTGCTTTTAGAAATTTCGTCCCGAAATTTAAGTAATAGTGGTATGTTTAACTTGTAGGGAGGGTGGTTTTGACAATTTCATAATTAGAAGGGGTGAGAGTTTAAATTTTATTTGAGGCGGTAACGTTCTCAGTAAGGGTTGAATACCCGGCTACAGGAATCGCTTTTTGATGCCTAAAGTATAAGAATACGGAACATGGATAAACAGAGTTGATTGACTAAGTATGATTTTATGCATATGAGTTTTGAGAGATTTGATACGTTTGGAAAGATAAGGTTATATCATATAATAAAACTTCAACCATGACGATACTAAAACCTACATGGAACCTCTCATAACCGCCTGACAATGCTTCTGATCTTTTGACAAGAATACTTATATATAGGAAGTACCAGTGGCGTATCCACCATACCCTTGTCAAATTTTCATTGACTTTGTCAGTAAGTTATGATTAGTTCTATGTGACTCTAAAACATAAACAAACACAACAGCCAAAGCTTGAGTCTCAAATCTGAAAGGATACATGATTGCATGATGACAGTACCTCTATCGTTTGTTATAAGGAAGGGGTTAGTCTATGTAAAAGTGGGACACAACCCAACTTCTTTGAATGATGAGATTGAGATACGTCGAGATGTATGATGATTTGAATGTTAAATCAGCGGGTATAAAACAAAACTGTAATATCAATTCGCATTAAAATTCTTGGATACATAAATTCTCAATTTAAAACTGAGGTACGTAAAGATTGAGATAACATAGAGAAAACATAAAAACTAGACGGTTGGAGTTGAGTCCTGATTTTTGGTGAGGGAAGACTAGTTGGGTAGTTCGCTTGGGCCGTTATTATCTTCAACAGGATTGGCGTTGATGTTGTAAGCTCTTCCTCTTGCTGGCAGTGGAGCTGGGTTTGCTTGATTTACTTGGTTAACTGGGTTTGCTTGAGCTTGGGCGTTTATGATGTTAACCAATCGAGGGCACGTGTTTCTAAAATGGATAGGGTCGCCGCAATTAAAACAAGCTCGAACATATGGGAACATGGGGCATTGGGGTTGTTGATATGTTTAGATCATGTTTTGAGTAGGGGGTGAGGTTTGGTTTTGAGAGGCGCGACAAGCCTTGCTCAAATGACCATAGAGTCCACAATTCGCACATAGTCGACAAGGTAAGGTAGATGGATGGTGATAAAAACAGGTGTTGCATTGAGGGTGAGGTCCAATGTAAGGTTTCTTATTTGGGTAAGTTGAGTTGGGTGCTACTTGAGTGATTGGGATAGCTAGGAGGGGTACAGCTTGTGAAGCTGGTTGATTGTGTTGAGTGACAGCGAAAATTTGCCCATCTCGTTTTCTCTTAGAAGTGGGTTGAGAAGGGGATTCGGTTTGGGTGGAGTTTGAGGTTTCAGTTGTCCTTCTTCTTCTCCTCCTTGAAGTCCTTATTTTATATGCGGTTTTCGGTGAGCTCTGTAGCTAACTCCATTGCTGCTTCCAAAGTTGCAGGTGTGGTACTTATTACAGGGTCTTGAATTTTTGAAGGAAGACCTCGAATGTAGTGCTCGATCAAACGGTAGAGGGGAGTGAACAAGTTGGGGACCATTTGATTTAACTCAAGGAATCTCTTGTTGTATGTGGTGTGGTCGCCTTCCTTTTGTTTCAAAGAATAGAACTCATCCTCTAATTTCTTGATTTCGCTTCTTGGACAGAAACGTCTTGTCATGATCTCTTTCAGCTCTTCCCAAGTCAAAGTCATAACATTCTCAGCACCTCCCTTGGCCTTCTTTGTATTCCACCATGTAAGTGCTACTCCGAACAAACGACCGGTAGCATATCGCACCTTGCGATCATCAGGGCAGTCGCAATTGAGAAAAGTGTTTTCCATTTCCTCAATCCAATGGAGGAGAGCGGTGACACCTTCAGTCCCTTCGTATTTTGGAGGATCGCAAGATTTGAAATGCTTGAAGGTGCATTTAGTGGCTTTTGGGGGAGGATTGACAGTGTTTTGATCTTCTTGGTGGATTGGGTTGACGGGATTAGCGGTAAGGGCCTGTTGTACTTGAATTACGATGTTGGGTATTACGGCAGCCATTTGTTGAGCGATTTGGGTAGCCATGCGCTCGCGGGTTTTTCCTGATCTCATTTTTCTACGAGAGAGGCTAGAAGACATCTACAAGAAACACGTATCAAGAGTATGAGTTTGACGTTCTAGGGATCATGTTTCGTATTTAGGAATGAACATTCATAAAATAAATGAAGAATAATAAATTTACTACATCCATAGGATGTCTTGGGTTTTGCTCGTAATTGGGCCTTGCATGCCGCCATACTTCACCTTCGTAATCATGTGGGCCCCCATGATTACCGGGTCTTTCATATGGTTCGCATGTGTTAGCCTGGTAACGTACACTAAAACCCGGAAAAAATCGAGAAATATGTATGTAACGTATGATATTCGGAATGTATCCAGGTGTGGACACGGTGGCACCTCAAAGTGGGGTTAGTTCGAACGACGTTTGGTGTGGCATGTTTTGGCCTAATAGGTCCTTCGTACTCTCATCGTTAGTCCCCAGGTAGGCAAACTGGTCAGTTATATTGGATTTATACAAATGCCAACCTAGACAGGACGTTCCGACTACCGGTACTTGTACCCTTACAGTTACTACATGCCCGTCGTAGAACTCACTTTGATGAGATTGAAAAAAAACGAAAAAAGTGTGACAAAATCTTGAATAAAGGAATATGAGGATGACTTGAATATGTGAACATTGATATATGCGTGATGAATGTATATGTAAGCATGTTATAAGTATAACTTATGAAATATCACACAGTATGATAGTGGAAGTGTTTGCATGCATGTGCGTATGTAATAAATACGAAACAAATAAACATCATGAGTTTGCATGTAACCACATAAACAATTAAAATCTAATCAACTATAGTATAGGCTCTAAGGGTCTAATAACCTATCCTATATCCCTATAGTCAAAAGCTCTGATACCAATCTGTCACACCCCGACCCGCAGCGGAAATGGTGATCGGGGCATGATTGGGTTTTCATCAAAGCTCATGACATTTACTATAAAGTTTCATATTTATTATTTCTTTTTAAAGAAGAATCATTACAATCAATAATACAAGTACAACATGTTCTATACATCTTTCAAGACTTCATTATTTTTCTTCTAAGCCAATTTCCTATGTGTCCCTTGCTTCAACCTGTCCACCTGTATCATGTGTAAAAATAGGGTTTTTGGGTCAACAAAAAGTTGGCGCGTGAATCCTATGAAAACATTTAAACGTGTTTGTTGTATCGATCATAAAATAAAGTGCATAACCACATATGAGTAAACAGATGTAAATTTAATCACAAAACACATAATATTAATTATTACACACACATACACCAAATGATTGATTTTGAGGCACGCGATGTTCAACTCGTCTCCCACGAGGAACTGATGGGCCTAATGAATGATTTTGAGGCACGCGATGTTCAACTCCCACGAGGAACTGATGGGCCTAATGAATGATTTGCACGTAACTTGACAATATGTAAACATACATCACAACAAACAATATTTACATTATAAGTTTAGATCATATAATGGTAATGGCACGAGTTTGAATAAGCGAATTAATTTAAGCGACACATGATACACCCCAAAACATGAATAAAAAGGGGAATTTGTAAGAATTCACTCACATTGGGTGCGTTCTTTTGATGATGTTGGATGCGCACGAGTTTTGAGATTTGATCGACGAGGAAAACTAACCTAAAATAATAACGAAATGTTTCAGTAAATAAATGGATTTTATTTGAGACTAATACTTTTAATTAACCAACTTAATAGGATTTTTAGATTTATTTTTGTGAGTTTAAGGCCATTTCCTAACTTTAAAAATATTAGTTTTAAGTATTTTTAATTGATTCTTAAATTAAATAAATAAATAAAAAGAAAATAAAAATTTTGACTTTTTGACCGTTGACCAGACCGTTGACCGTTGACCGGTCGGACTGCGTTTTATTCTGTGCGCTGAGTGAGGTTCGAACTCGTGACCTCCCGTACGCGTGCACGCAGCTCTACCAACTGAGTTACGTGTCTAACCCGAAATATATTGAAATTTAATTATACATATGCACACACTAGAGCTAACATATTTTTATTTAATTTAAAAAGGTTTGGAAAATTTCAGGGGCGGTGTAACTAACCGAATTCGAACTCGAGACCTTGGCTTCGGTTGCACACAGCCCGACCAATTGGGCTGTGTGACTAACCCGAAGGATATAAGATTTTTATTAAATTTATATATTTACTAGATTATTTCGTTAACTGGTTTTAAAAAAAGGTTGTGTATAATTGGCGAACCGGAAATCATGTACAGACTCGAACTTGGTATCTTTATGTTTCAAATGCACACAGTCCACCACTGGACTGTGTGTCTAACCCGATACAAATCCCATTTTTAATTATACTAATAAACTACTCGCTGTTCATCTTCTTCGTTTTTATGAAACCCGGGAATCAACCCGACTGTTTAATCAATCATTCTTATTGATTTGGTTGATTGATCAGTACTGTTAACGAAATAATTTAAACAGAAAGAATTAAAGGTGTTGTACCGAACAGTTGTGATCTCCGATGAAGTCCAGCGGCTGTGGTTAACTCCGGCGAAGTTTATCTTGCGACAGAGGCTCTATCAGAAGTTTGAGGTGAGTGTGGTGCTTTCTGTCTGAGCTCTAGAAGTCTTATTTTAGAGTAAGGCAGAAGAGATGAAATGGGTTCGGTTTTCCGGCGACTTGCAGAGAATTCCGGCGAGTTGCAGAAAATTTCCGGCGACTTGCTGCGAGGTTTTTCAGAGTGAGTTTGAGAGTAATGAGCAAGTTGGATTGAGGAATTTAGCCTTGTATTTATATGCTGCTATGGTGAGGTTTGATTTCGGTTAAATCGGCGGTTACACTGGAATTGGGGCTAGACATCGGTTATAACCGATGTCGTCGACGGTTATAGCGTTATAGTCAAAAGGAATAATGGCTGAACTCGCGGATTGCCGGATTTTCCGGTGATTGCGAGTTCTGCCGCGCTGAAGTCCGGATTTTGATTTCGAGTTTCCATTTAAATATCATTTGTTTCAGTATTCTAACCAAGAAGACAAGTGGCAGAGCGGTGAAGTGTTTGATTGTTGGACCGGCTGACCCGGGTTCGAAACCTGGCAGCCTCAATTATTTTTTTATTCTCTTATTTTTATTATTTATTAATTATGTTTTAAAATTCTAACAATGTTTATTAATTATGTATCGTTTAAAATTAAAATAAACAATATATATACGCGACGAAAATTATGACTGACTATTCGGTTAATAAACGAAGCGGTTTTTGGAAACCCGTTTTTTGACGGATGTTACATGATGTCTTTGAAGCTTGAATTTAGGTTTTCTGATCGATTTTTGTAGTATGATGTTGTGATGGATTCACAGACCGTTTTGAATCGGAGATCTATATGTTGTAGATCTTGATTGTTGGTACCCAATATGTACGTTTCAGATCTTGAATCGGAGATCTGTTGTGTTGGTGTGCTGGTGGCATGGTCGCCGATGACAACCTGTCGCCGACTTCCAGGTTATGGTGTGGGCTGTAACGAGGGTGGTGGTGGCATGGTCGCCGGTGAACCTGTTGGTGGCTTCAAGGTTGTGGTGTGGGTGATGTTGATGTGAGGGTGATGGTGATGGTGGCAGGTTATGGTGTTAAAGAGAGATATGGGGAGCGTGTGTGTGTTTTAGAGAGAGAGGACAGTGTGTGTGAGAGAGAGAGTAAATATATATAATTCATTTCTGTTTTTTGTTATTAAAATCATTAAATTGGTTTTCTAAATAAACAAATAAGTAAAAAGACCAATCTGCCCTTCACTTAATAATTAAAATTAACTGGGTTAGGGTTAAAGGACATAATGTGCAGTGATTTACAAACATCGAGTACGTTTCTTGTATATATTAAAGATAAAGGATACACTTTGCAATCTAGTGTAAACATAAAAGACGACTTTTGTAATTTACTCTTGTTATTATTATTAATTTTGTTTTGTTATAATTTGTAAATTGTGGATCTTTAGACACCTTCTCTCATTCAACTAAGATATATCAATAATATAATCTCATATTTTGGGATAAGATTACATTTGATTTTACATAAAATATGGTATCAAAGTTATACTAATAATATATATATATATATATATATATATATATATATATATATATATATATATATATACACCCCTAACAGTTGAAGCGGGAGGTGGCAGTATGCTGAGACTGGATCTGAAGTCTTCAAATATAACTCGAGGTAAGCCTTTGGTGAAGAAGTTAGCAATCTGATATCTAGATGGGACATGAAGAATGCGTACTTGTCCTTTTTGGACCTTCTCACAGACAAAATCAATGTCAAGCTCAATGTGTTTAGTGTGCTGATGCTAAACATGGGTCCGAGCTAGATAAATATCGCTTATGTTATCATAACAAACCAATGTAGCACGCATATGTGGGTAACGAAGTTCTAGTAGTAGGTTGCGTAACCAACAAATTTCAACAGCTACATTAGCAACCCCCCGATATTCAGCTTCAGCATTTGAAAGAGAGATGGTAGTTGGCGTTAGGTGGACCAGGATATCAAAGTATCACCAACATACACACAATAACCACTTGTGGACCGCCGAGTGTCTGGGCAACCAACCCAGACAACATCGGTATATGCAAGAAGGGCAGGACCGGTGGATCGGTGTAGTGTAAAACCGTAGGAAGAAATACCTTTGATATACCAGATGATCTTCTTAGGAGCATGCCGTTGAGTAATTTTCGGGGTGTGTATGTGAATGCAAATTTGCTGAACCACAGAACTAATGTCGGGATGGGTGAAAGTGAGATACTGTAGAGCCCTAGGAAAATTCGATGAAGAGTAGGGTCACCAAAATCATCAGCCGAAGTGGACCTGAGTTTTGCATGTGTATCAACCAGAGTGGTGACCGATTTGCACGATTACATGTGTCCACGATCAATAATGTCAAGAGCATACGCTTGTTGAGATAGGAACATGTTAACTTTATATCTTTTTACCGAGATGCCAAGAAAGAAACTTAGAGGACCTAGGTCCTTCATAGCAAATTCGCTTGCAAGACGTGTTGTTAGTAGATGACGAAGTCTATCAAAAGAGGTATTCAAGAGGATGTCATCCACATAAAGAAGAAGAAAAGCAACAATTTTACCATGGTGAAGTGTATATAGAGAGGCATCACATTTACTATGACGAAAACCCAATGTGAGTACCTAGTTAGTGAACCATTGGTACCAGGCCCGAGGTGCCTGTTTAATACCATATATATTTCTTAAGTATGCACACATGATCAGGAAATCTCTTGTCTCTAAATCCCATAGGTTTATACATGTAGACTGTTTCATTTATATTCTCATGAAGAAAGGCATTTGTGACATCTAGTTGATGAATCGACCATGATGGGAGATGGAAATAGAGAGTATTGTTCGAATCATGGTAGGTTTGACAACTGGACTGAATGTTTCACCACAGTTTATGCCCACTTGCAGTAAACGACCATCACAGACAAACTATGCTTTGTATCGCTCGAGACTTCCAATAGACTTGAATTTATGCTTAAACAACCACATGCTTCGTATAACAATCATATGTGGGTGTCTCGATATCAATTTCTATGTCTCGTTTTTAATAAGAGCGTCATACTCATTGATCATGGCTTTATACCATTCAGGTATGGACAAGGCATATACCGAGTTTTTGGGGGATAGGAGTGATGGGGAAGTGTGAATATTTAGTTGTCGTTTTGATTTTGCGATATGGCCCATGGCATGTGTGCACATGGTTCGGTTAGTGAGAGGGGCAGAGGTGGGATAGGTACCGAAGTAAGGTGAGGTGGAAATGTCGAAGTATTATTTGGGGATAGGGTAAACACGTTGGGTGAAGGGGCTGGTGAGGCGGGTGTGTGAGGTGTAGTAGTATGATGGTAAGGTTAGGCGAAAGGTGGTTGTGATTAGGCCTAGAAGGATATGTGGGATGGAATGTGAGCCAAGAGAAGCCGAAGAGTGACGTGAGGACAAGAGAGTGGGCCGACAAGGCCATTGAGCAGTTAGGCAAGTAGGTGGGAGTTGGCGGGTGGGTTGGTGTCACACCCCGACCCGCGACGGATTGGTACGGGGCGGACTGATTGCCTATAGCTCATGCCATTATTATAAGTTTAATATTTAAAGATTAAATTAAATTCTGAGATAACATATATCAATCAGTAGTTGTACATACAATATTCAAAAATAAACATAACAAAATTTTTCAATTTTCCTAAGGCCCCTTCTACGTGCCCTCTTCACTGGATAATCAACCTTGCTCCTGCACCACATTCAGAAAATATATTTTTGGGTCAACAATTATGTTGGTGAGCAATTCCTTATTTTTTAGAAAATGGTTTATTATTTATTTTTAAAAAACAGGTTATTACATATTTCCCCTTACTAAAACCCTTTATTACATATTTACCCAATCAAAAAAATTAATTACATATTTCCCCTTATTTATATCAAATTACCCTTTTACCCTTTTTAATTTCCATTCCTATAAAAAAACCACCACCAGTTTTATTCTAGAAACAAATCTTAGATTTCTTCCTTCCCTAAGACATCGTTCCCACCTGCAACAGCAACACTACGGTAACGGCGACAACGGCAAGCCCTAACTGGCAACCCTTGTCCCACTTGCGAACCAACATTAGGGATGGTGGAATCAGACGGGGGTAGTTGAGAGCGACAGGGAGAAGATTAAGGCTAGGGTTTCGAGTGTGGCGGTGGCGGATATAGGTAATTTGCGGTGGGTTTCAACGGTGGTAACAAGAGGAAGATAGTGGTAAACGGTGGTGATCGGTGATGGAGGTTTGTATGGTGGGGAGTGGTAGACGGACGACGATGGTTGCGATGTTATGGATAAAAAATTGAAAAAACTTTATTAGGTGCAATCTGTGTATTCATACACATTAAGAATTGGATTTTCTTTTTGAACAACAATATCACATTAAGAATTAGATGAACCACTGATGAAGTACACAGTTGTTCGTTGAAATCATTCTCATTTGGGTTTCACTGATTACTAAGGAATATATATTAATAAATAAAATTGGGTATTATTTATTAATAATATGATTATAAGGGTAAAATAGTAATTTAATAAGAGTAAATTTAGTGAAATGGGTAAATATGTAATATATATTGTTTAGAAATGGGAAATATGTAATTGAATTTAAGGGTTGTGTAAATATGTAATAAACGATTTTAGGAAGGGGATATATGTAAATGCATTCATGCTCACTAGGTTAATATAGAGATTGTCACATGTCACTGATATAACTAACAATATACATATATCAACAAAGACGCATAACAAAATAACAAATCATACCAAGACCAAAATAGCACACAATGACAATAGCGTGCATTAGGCTCAAGCCCCGGAGAGCGAGTATCATACTGTTGGCGATACTAGGCTACATACAACCCATGGCCGTGGGGAACCTAGTCAGCCGTGGATCCACTAGACACAATAATATGCAATAGACTTGACATAGCATATAAGTTAAAAAGATAAGACAAATGAACATCTAGAGATCAATACTTTGATTTTAGTATGTTAAAAATAAAATAAATCATAGATTTAAAAACATGATGCACCCCAAAATCTGTAAAATTAAAAAGGATAATTTGAGAGATATTTACTCACAGGTTGCGAAGAGTTAATCCACAAGATATACCGCACGACAAAAACAAAACAATCGAAAACAAATAATATCAATAATAATCATCACCTAAACGAAATACTAATCGAAAGGACATCCTATTGTTTTTAGAAAATTAGGTTCTCCTATTTGAGCCTTAAAATTATATAAAATAATATTTAAGAAAAATAACCAAAAATAATAATTTAATAATTCTAGGATTTATTAGTTTGGCAAAGTCCTAGAAAATTTAATAGATTTTAATATTTTAAATGGTGTCAGAAATTAATTGGGTTCGAAATTATTTAAAAGTTATACATACCGAATTTAAATGATGATCCCAAAAAATAACAATTTAACGGAATTTGTTTGTTTAACAATTCCACCAATAATGTGTTTATAAATTAACTATTAGAAATTACAGAAAATCTCCATAAATATTTTAAAACCAATATGTAATCTGAAATATTTAATATAAAATAGGTTTAAGATAAACTTAAATTTTAAAAGGATTTTTTAATTAACCCAATTTAAACCTACAAATTCCCAGTAATTATGCAAAATCCTACAAAAATTCCATAGGATTTATACGATCATAAGTATTCAATAAAAATACTTGGTAAATTTATTTAGGACATTTTGTATTTTTAATGGATTTATTAATAGATTTAAACATGATTAATTCACCAAAAACTCATACGATAACCGAAAATCATCAAAATTTCCACAAAGTATACCAACATGATATAGAACAATACTCTACTTTCAATTTTATCAAAACCCAAGTCTATAACTAAAGCCCCAAATTATATGTACGAAGAACCCTAGTTTCAACTAAAATTAAATTAGAATAATTCTACCTTCTATCACTGAAATCAATAGAGTGCTTTTGTAAAGAATGAAAAATAAATAATATTAGGCTTTGGAATCACCTGAAAAGAACGAGAATTGAAGGAGATATCGCATGAACAAGTTTTAAGCCCTGGTAATGATCTTGCTTAAATTAACGGATTATAGCGCTTGTAAACGAAGTTAGGGAATGGTGTGCGGTCTTGTTTGGGATCTAGATTTTGGGTTTTGGTTAAAAAAATTCTCCAGAAATTGTTTGGGTTCATATACCCTTTAATGGTGTTCAAGTGAGGTCTTAATTGGCATTAAATTGCAATAATTCGGAGTGTTATGAACGATTTAAACGATATGTATTCCATTTCATCACGATATTATATTGTTTAGTGCTTAAATGACACATGAGGGTCATCTAACGAGATACACGAGACCGGGTCGGGTCTCAATTATGGCGAAAGGTGCAGCTAGGTCGCGCAGGTTGGAGAAGAAGGCAGCCAGGTCAGCGCTAACTTGCGTATAATATAAAATCGGATTTCGGAGATCCGATTTTGACGGATGTTAGAGTCTCCCCAACTTTTGGGAATTCCGTCCGGAAACTAGGAGGAAACTGTTCATATAGGACGAGGTGTAGGGTCTTCCACAGGCGACAACGATATTGGTTCAATTTAGTAATAGCATTATGAAACTCAAATCTTAAAATCAGGTTGTTCCTTGGGAATATCAAGTAACAAGTGTTGAACACGAGTCTTAACATTGCTGAGAATATACTCGATCTACAATACATCAAAAGGTGCAGATTCTTATTAAGGCGGTAGCATTCCTGATAAGGGTTGCATACTAATTAAAGGAATCGCTTTAAATGCCAAGGTTGCAGAAATGAAATACGTTAACTATTAAGTACAAGGTAGCCGGTTATAGGCTCTATGACCATTACAATCACGAAGCCTAAATTGGCGTATCGAGGATTTATTGCAGCTAATGTAAAAAAAAATCACATACCAAAGAGGATCTGTAACACAAAAGAGTTCGCAACTGAGTCGTAAAGTATACTCGTGATGCCAAAACTGCAATCCGTTCACGGCTTGGGGTCTTGAAGAATTTTTGATAATATGCCACAATTTGAGTTAAATGAGCGAAATCATGGAATTTGAAATCTCCATACACATATCCAAAAACAAACTAACTAAAACTCTCATGATTAGTTTAACCCTACTTTTAAAATTTTCTTAGAGACACTTATATATAGGAAGTACCAGCGGTGCATCCACCATGTCTCTGTCAAACTATTATCCACATCATTATTCGAATAATGATTGACAACACATAACTACTCATGACCAGTCTAATGAGGCTTTTGATACTTCGATAAGAACACTTATATATAGGAAGTACAAGCGGCTTATCCACAATATCCTTATCAAATTTCATCGGCTTCGTTATTCAGATCATGATTGACGACACAAACACAACTTACATAGAACTTCCCTTGACCAAACTAACGAGGCTCTTGATAGTTTGATAAGAACACTTATATATAGGAAGTACCAGCAGCGTATCCACCATGTTCTTATCAAATTTCATCAGCTTTGTTAGTGGTTTTGATTGGTTATATGCGATGACTCAAACTTACCAATTAAATAAACATATCCAAACCACAAACAACTAATGCATGAGTCTCGAACCCAAAAAAGGTGCGACTACTGATGGAAATACCTACATCCATCGTTATGATGGAGGGCCAGTCTACGGAAAAATGAGACGAAACCCACATCACATAAACTATGGGGAAATGTAAGCCATGATGAGTGATGATATGAAACTGAAACAACATGAACTAGAAACAAAACAAATCATACATGTGTTACATGGTGAAAACATAAAACATTCGAGTAAAAGAGACGAAAAGCTTATAAATATTAGGATGGTAACGTTGAGAGCATGAAAACAACACAAGCTATCAAGGGAACTGATTGGAAGTTAATACTTATATCGATTGACGATAGTGCGAACGTCA
Organism: Scalesia atractyloides; assembly: GCA_947069175.1. Lineage (NCBI taxonomy): Eukaryota > Viridiplantae > Streptophyta > Magnoliopsida > Asterales > Asteraceae > Scalesia > Scalesia atractyloides. Next base: position 12,436,459 of record CAMTDV010000030.1, on the reverse strand, counting down.
TGGATATGAAGTGGGAGTAGCAGGTGGAGTTGATAATGAGGGAAAACCAAAAGTGAAGTCGAATGGCAGAAGAAATGAAGCAGCGGTAAGGATCTTAGTTTCCTTTAGTCAGGCAATGTAACACCCCAACCGATGGCGGAAACATCGGGATGAGACGAAAACGAGATTGCTCATTGCTCACAACATTATTAAGTGACAATAATTAATTAAACCATATTTCATTTCGTAAGAATTGTCAAATACATCAATGTAAAAAAACAAAGAACAACCTAACATTTGCAAAGTCATAACAAAATTGATACGTCGATATTAAACCTAACGTCTAATTTGTGTGTATCTAGTCCTTGCTATATTGTTTTCATAGCGTCATCTCCTTCAACCTGTAACATGTTTTAAAATAAAGTCAATGCAAAAGCAAAGGCGAGTACACAAGTTTAAGCATAGCATACGTATACGAATAAAGTTTTAACAATCCTCATGGCAACCAAATCTATACAAGAGCATATCAAGGCATGCAATACTAATAATCAAACCCGTAACGCAATCACGATGTTTTAACATGACCTCACGAATAACACGATGGAGGTGGATGCGTGAATTCCTATAGCGCTAAGCATGTCAAACAAAGGCTAAAAATAGTTAATGACTAAAGCATAGCACAACGTTTATCCCCAGACAAGCAACAAGTATACGATTCAAGTAGTCATGTGTATAGGATTGTTTGTGCGTTTCATAAAGTTTAAGTGTTTGTAATTTTTGTATATGGAAACATGTTACACCCAAAAAGTGATATAAACAAATGTGGGTCGAGTGTACTCACAAAATTGCTAAGTCTTCTTTGGAAATTCCACGACGAGTTGATGAGTGGGAGAAAGGGACACCAATGCCACCTTAAATGACAACGAACATGGATGAATAATCGAATCGGAGTTGAAGATACGTGTACGTTTAGCACGGAATTTATGTAACGACTCTAAAGTTAAATTCGTCAAAAAGTGTTATCAAAATAATACAATAAATATATATTTTTTTGGCGAAATGTATAAAAGATATATAGATATTCGCAGTTGAATAAATATATTCCTTCGTTAGGTTATTATGTTTTGTCGACGAGAATAATAGATGTGTACTTATATATTTTGGCGAAAAAGTATAATCGTGGAGCATATTTAGTCGAAAGGTTTAGCGAATAAATACGCCCTTGTCGAAAAGTTTAACAAGTAAATGTATATAAATATTCGTATATTTTGACGAAAAAGATTACTAGATAAATATATAGTTTGGCTAAAAGAAAATAGATAAATGTATATTTTGACGGAACGGGATAATAGATATATATGCATGTTAACGAAAAGAATAGTAGCTAAATATATATATTGTTCGTCGGAAACACATATTATATATACATTGTCGTTAGAGAAGTATCATTTTCGAAAAGTATATAACATATATTTATTTTGTCGGAAGGAATACTGTTTATATCTTGTCGTTAAATAGATATTTATTTGTCGAAAAGAATAATAATTAAATATGTTGTCGAACGATATAATAATTAAATGGATTTTGTCGAAAAGCAGAAAGGTGTAAATATATATATTCGGAAGTATAATAAATCAATATATATTTTGTCGAAAGATGTAACGAATAAGTATATCTCGTCGATAGATATAATAAATAAATATATATATTAGTCGAAAATCGGGCAGAGTTTCCCCTGTTTTAGAACGATCCCGACAACGCGAGTTGTCGATACATTGTCAAAACACAACGATAAACACTGCAAGAATCGACGATACAATATAAATATTTTTTTTTACATAATCTATTTGTGTTACAAATTATATAACGTTCGGCTACGTGATTAAAACAATAATTAGTTATGAAAACGTCATTACAAAGTTTCGAGTCGATAAATTATACCACAACTTGCATTGACCCGACAGTTGACTGTTTGACCCAAGTTGACCGGCAGTTGACTGAGTTGACCGGGACTTGAACCGTGCTGACCCGAATAGAATTTGAATCGAACAGGAGTATGACCCGAGCCGACTCAACCCGTTCACCACTGTCGTGTTGAACCTGAAACGAACCGAACAAAGACCGACTGAATCGAACAGACCGGAGATGAATTAAATAACCTTAAAACTTTACGTGAGACAACACGAAATCGGAACCCGAAACTCGAACTGACACGAATCAGAACCGATTTTGAATTCGACGTGCACACGTATATCCCAAAACTTGAATTTGCAACTGAACCGGAAGCAACCACTCCCAAAACCGCACCTGAAACCTGAACGTGAACCCGAATCAAGACTCGAACTCTAAACTGATACGAAACGTAACCTGAACTGAGGCGAGGAGAGTGCAGCCAAGGCGCTGTTATGCTATTGTCGCCGCCGCTGATATGCGGCTTCTGCCACCGCCACGCTTGCCCCGGCACCGCCGTAGACTGCGGCGCTGCAGCCGTCGTTGCTCTTCGTCTCTCTAGTCTCTCACTCTCTTCGTCTCTCTCTCATCATATCCTCGTCTCTCTCTCTTCGCCTCTATCTCATCGTCGTGTCATCGAGGTGCTCTACACCGCCACCACCGCTCATGGTGGTGCGGCTGCCGTTTAATCAAGAGGGTGAGAGGCGAGAGGGGGTTGCGGTGTTGTGGTGGTTCTGCAGTGTCTTGCCGGAAAAACTGGAGGAGGGAGAGGGGGATAAGAGCTGGGGGGTTGTTGTCGGAGGTGAGGGTGTTACCGGAGAAGAAGGGCGCCGCCAGAGACGGCGCCGGTCGTCGAAAAACGCTGAGGAGGGGGTGGCGGCTGGTGTTGAGAGTGTGCATTAGGGTTTGGCTAGATGATGAAGATGAGGGTTAGGGGAGGTTTATGTAGGTAGGCTTAAGTGGTAAGGGTTTGATAGGTTGGGTTTAAAAGCCTGTGAGTGGCCCAAACGCGATTCTGAAGCCCATTTCAGCGCCCGAGCGTTATGAAATAGCGTAAAATTTTATTTAAGTTTTAAACACAGGAATTAAATGTAAGACATCGAAAAAGGTCGCGTTTGGTTGTTGTTTCGTTAAAAACACGTAGCAACGCGTAGTTTCCGTTTCAAACCGTTTTTTCGATTCGATTGTAGTTGCGACTCAGGAAAAAGAAAACGAGCGTGAATTTTTATAAAAATAATAAATCTAGGAAATACGAGGCGTTACAGTCTCCCCTCCTTTAGGAAATTTCGTCCCGAAATTTATTCAAGAGGAAGACTCTAGAAGGATTTGGCTATAGAATGATCGTCTAAAATTGAGACTTGGATGTTTGGACACATGAGGGAGAGCATGAAGTTTAGAGCATCGAAGAGTTAGGTTTGCAAGAAGAAGTTGCTTGACTAGAAAGATTAAAGCCATCAAGCGTAAGTAAAGCGCGTAAGTATGCGTATAGGAGTGTGGTTTAAACGAGCTTGAATAACTCAATGATATGCCATCTAAGCAGAAAAGCTCTCGTAAGAAGTGGTATGCAGTTTAATGGTGAGTGTGGTCGAACCGTAGGTTGTTACAAAGTTCTATCGACTTTGAAGAGCGTTAATAAATCTCGGTTTTGTAGAGAGTTGCTTGGTGATGGAAAACGAGAAGGTTGGGTATTTAAAATAAGCTAGTTATCGAGGTAGCGGCCAATCAAGCGTGTTGCCCTCAACGAGAATGGGAGATAACTTTAGAGTAAGAAGGTATTTAGGGTTTGAATGCTTACACGATTGATTATAAACGAGGTTGTATAAAAAGGCAAGGTTAACGGGGTAACGGAGGCATAAGAGCGGACGATTGATTAGATCAACGAATACTCGTGTAAGGATGACATATGTATATGAACAAACGAAAACGTTACGTTAGGGATTAAGACTCGTCGTGGATAATCGGGTAGCGCGCACTTAGCAATGCAGTTGTGAGTTGTTTAAAGCTGGCGTGTTAGGTCATATTATGGTCTGTAAATCACTGAATTTCTCATGGCACGTATTACGAAAGTTTGGCAGCATGGTGAAAACACTTATGTATAGGAAGTACCAGCGGCGTATCCACCATGTTTTGACCACGTTGCGACCGTTTCGTTACTCGATGCAATGTTACGTTCCGTGTGTTACCATACGCGGTAGTACACTCTATGGTTCTCATGCGCTTATCGCTATAATCCCGTGTGCACCCGCGATTATACCGATCATCACATGATCCGCATAGCTTGTACTAGCAGCACATGAATAAAGGTGTACATAAATTCTGAAAATAAGTTTGCGTGTGTGTAAGAATGTAGTGCGTAGGCATGTTTGCGTGCAAATAGCTTGTGGCCCACGTAAGCGAATCCCTCGGGTTCCGCTCGTGCATAGGCGTGAATATGAATACGAGTACAAGTATAGGTATGTGTATGAGTATAAGCATAAGTATGGAAATAAGTATAAGCATGGATATAAGACGTATATGCATGAATGTGATGATAAGTATAAGTGTAACACCCCTGCCCCTCGTTATCACCAATATTGTCCGCTTTGCCCTTGATGGGTGGCCCATCCAGGAACTCACGGCTTTGTTTTTGTTTGCCCTGGTGGAGACTTCCCAGGAGGTCACCCATCCTAGTACTACTCCCACTTGAGCACGCTTAACTGTGGAGTTCTCCTCTCATCCACTAGCATTAAGCCCAAAACGCGTTGGTGATTTTAGAGGTAGGGCATTACTTATGAGCCAGGAATCTCTCCTGTCCACGGACGATGTTGGGAGGTATGCCATTAGGTGTTATAACAAGCATGAAAGATGACACGTATTTTCATGAACATGAATATGTGTATAATTATGAACGTCAACAAGTGTAAAAGACGATGATTGTGCGTAAGATATGAATTGTATGCAACGAATTTATTTACATAAAATAGTCGAGAAATCAGGGTATGTAAAACGAATGATACGATTAAAATGTCATGCAACAGTTGACCAAACCATGTATGAGGATATGCATGTATATTTTTTTTTTTACTTTTTTTTTTTTTTTTGCAAAACTTTGAGGTTATCGTTTCTAAAATAGGTTCAGTTTCACTTAGAATGTAGGATCTAGTTTGTGAATATAAAAGAATATAAGGTACTTATTGATTATGCGTTACGTATTTTGTAATGGATGATAGTGCTACCACTGATTTAGGGGAATTTAAGTAAGTCGAAAGTGGTTGGTCCTTGTAATTTTTTTTTGCCCACGTGTTTTGAAATTGAGGTGACATTTTGAGTGGTGTATGACAAGGTCTTAAATTAGTAGGTTCGCATCGTTTTCAAAGGATGTTACATCAAGATAAGAAATTTGAAATTCAGTGGTTCTTGTGAAACGTTGACCCTTGAGAGGAAATCTGGGATAATGGATTTAATTATCGTTGAAAAGTGTTTAGCAAAATGTTCTCTTAATCGCGATGAGAGATTTAGAGGGTGTTTGGGGTTGAGCTTTGAAAATAGATTATGCGTTCTGAATAATCAAAATCAGATAATTAGTTGTAACAAAACATACTGTAGGAAGATAGTGTTTGGATTTGATTATGTTATTTGATATCACAATAATCAGGTAATCGACTATTTGAGTGTTTGAAAAATATATATACATGTATATATAAAGTTATAAATAGATGAGCTTTGATCTCTAAAATACGTAAAACAAATCAGTTTTTTTTTATTTATCAAACACTAAAATAGATTTTTATTTATTATTTATTTAATATTTGCGCTTTCAAACACAAAAAAATATTAGGTTGCAAAAACAATCCCAAACACACCTTTAGTACAACGATCCCATAATGCCTATAAGATATTGGTTTGATTTTTTTTATTTTTTTTTACAAACGAAATTTTTTAACATAAAGTTATTGCGTGAGCGTGTTTTAGTGATTAAGTTAAACATAAGACTTGTGGGCAAGGTATTCCTTGGACCGATTAAGTTGGTAGGTAGCATTCTGTCGAGCTTTGAAAATCGTAAAACAAAACGTTTCATGTGGTGACCAAGTATATGCGTATGGGATTTATATGAAATAGATTACCGGATGGGAAATACGTTTGATAAAATAGTACGTTTTGAAATTCGTCTAAGTAAGAATTTTGACAACATGATAAAAGATTTAGGTATACAATTTAAACATGTGGTTTGTGTAATAAAGTCTCCAAGAAGGAGGGTTGGTAACGATCACCGAGGTATGGGAATCACCCCTAATCCGTTGGTGAGGTCGTTTTAAGGAAGGAAGGAAACGAAGTTTGATCGTCTAGGTAAGGAATTCACTCCTATCTCGACGACGGTCTCCATTTCGGACTTTTCGAGAAATATAAGTCTAGTTGATGACGTTTTGAAATCATGTATGCAAATAATGTATAAGTGGATGAAAAGGTTTAATATGAATTGCGTAAAAACCTTAAAATAAATTGGAAATTTGAAAGAAATGGTAACAAGTAAATAAAAGTCATGTATAAATTGAAATGGTATAAAAGAGAGTCTCAGAAAACATTAGACTGTTTTGGGTAGAGAAACGTCGACTATTCCAAAGTGAATCGAAGATCCTTTCGAATTAGAGAAACGTGCTTTGGCCTATAGGTAAAACGCTCTCGTCGAGAAGCGATTAACGGCATTTTACCCTTCCTGTTATTACACGTCTCTAATCGATTGGAAAATCGAAACTTCGGCGAGATTGAAAATCGAGGAATGGGACTCAATCGACAAGGTGCGGGTTTCACCCCTAACTCGACGATTTCGTACCCTAAGTGTGGTTGGCACTCTTCGGGTCAAAATTTATTTCGACACTTGAAGAGAGTCCACTAGAGTTTGAATGGGAAGTTTTCCATCAAGGTGTGAATGTCACTCCTAACTTGATGGTGTAACTTCGTGAAAAAAATAAAGAATAAGCGTAATGAGAATCGTTCACCAAATTGTGGATATCACGCCTATTTTGGTGAAGTCGTCTCACTTGTGTAATACGAGTGTTTTCGAGTTTAGTATAATCGAGTAATATGCATTAGGGAAGGCGTATGATTGAAATAATGCAACGAGTATGAACACGTAAAGCATTTCATAAATTTAACATATAAGAGACGTTTTTAAAAATTAGCATGTGAATCACGTATGGTCAAATATGGTACTTAACTATAGACTAGGTCAAAAGCGTAGCAATTTACCTAATTCCCTATAGTTATGGCTCTGATACCAATCTGTAACACCCCAACCGATGGCGGAAACATCGGGATGAGACGAAAACGAGATTGCTCATTGCTCACAACATTATTAAGTGACAATAATTAATTAAACCATATTTCATTTCGTAAGAATTGTCAAATACATCAATGTAACAAAACAAAGAACAACCTAACATTTGCAAAGTCATAACAAAATTGATACGTCGATATTAAACCTAACGTCTAATTTGTGTGTATCTAGTCCTTGCTATATTGTTTTCATAGCGTCATCTCCTTCAACCTGTAACATGTTTTAAAATAAAGTCAATGCAAAAGCAAAGGCGAGTACACAAGTTTAAGCATAGCATACGTATACGAATAAAGTTTTAACAATCCTCATGGCAACCAAATCTATACAAGAGCATATCAAGGCATGCAATACTAATAATCAAACCCGTAACGCAATCACGATGTTTAACATGACCTCACGAATAACACGATGGAGGTGGATACGTGAATTCCTATAGCGCTAAGCATGTCAAACAAAGGCTAAAAATAGTTAATGACTAAAGCATAGCACAACGTTTATCCCCAGACAAGCAACAAGTATACGATTCAAGTAGTCATGTGTATAGGATTGTTTGTGCGTTTCATAAAATTTAAGTGTTTGTGATTTTTGTATATGGAAACATGTTACACCCAAAAAGTGATATAAACAAATGTGGGTCGAGTGTACTCACAAAATTGCTAAGTCTTCTTTGGAAATTCCACGACAAGTTGATGAGTGGGAGAAAGGGACACCAATGCCACCTTAAATGACAACGAACATGGATGAATAATCGAATCGGAGTTGAAGATACGTGTACGTTTAGCATGGAATTTATGTAACGACTCTAAAGTTAAATTCGTCAAAAAGTGTTATCAAAATAATACAATAAATATATATATTTTTGGCGAAATGTATAAAAGATATATAGATATTGCAGTTGGATAAATATATTCCTTCGTTAGGTTATTATGTTTTGTCGACGAGAATAATAGATGTGTACTTATATATTTTGGCGAAAAAGTATAATCGTGGAGCATATTTAGTCGAAAGGTTTAGCGAATAAATACGCCCTTGTCGAAAGGTTTAACAAGTAAATGTATATAAATATTGGTATATTTTGACGAAAAAGATTACTAGATAAATATATAGTTTGGCTAAAAGAAAATAGATAAATGTATATTTTGACGGAACGGGATAATAGATATATATGCATGTTAACGAAAAGAATAGTAGCTAAATATATATATTGTTCGTCGGAAACACATATTATATATATACATTGTCGTTAGAGAAGTATCATTTTCGAAAAGTATATAACATATATTTATTTTGTCGGAAGGAATACTGTTTATATCTTGTCGTTAAATAGATATTTATTTGTCGAAAAGAATAATAATTAAATATGTTGTCGAACGATATAATAATTAAATGGATTTTGTCGAAAAGCAGAAAGGTGTAAATATATATATTGCCGGAAGTATAATAAATCAATATATATTTTGTCGAAAGATGTAACGAATAAGTATATCTCGTCGATAGATATAATAAATAAATATATATATTAGTCGAAAATCGGGCAGAGTTTCCCCTGTTTTAGAACGATCCCGACAACGCGAGTTGTCGATACATTGTCAAAACACAACGATAAACACTGCAAGAATCGACGATACAATATAAATATTTTTTTGTACATAATCTATTTGTGTTACAAATTATATAACGTTCGGCTACGTGATTAAAACAATAATTAGTTATGAAAACGTCATTACAAAGTTTCGAGTCGATAAATTATACCACAACTTGCATTGACCCGACAGTTGACTGTTTGACCCGAGTTGACCGGCAGTTGACTGAGTTGACCGGGACTTGAACCGTGCTGACCCGAACAGAATTTGAATCGAACAGGAGTATGACCCGAGCCGACTCAACCCGTTCACCACTGTCGTGTTGAACCTGAAACGAACCGAACAAAGACCGACTGAATCGAACTGACCGGAGAATGAATTAGATAACCTTAAAACTTTACCTGAGACAACACGAAATCGGAACCCGAAACTCGAACCTACACGAATCAAAACCGAGTTTGAATTCGACGTGCACCCGAGCTATCCCAAACTTGAATTTGCAACTGAACCGTAAGCAACCACTCCCAAAACCGCACCTGAAACCTGAACGTGAACCCGAATCAAGACTCGAACTCTAAACTGAGACGAAACGTAACCTGAACTGAGGCGGGGAGAGTGCGGCCAAGGCGCTGTTATGCTATTGTCGCCGCCGCTGATATGCGGCTTCTGCCACCGCCACGCTTGCCCCGGCACCGCCGTAGACTGCGGCGCTGCAGCCGTCGTTGCTCTTCGTCTATCTAGTCTCTCACTCTCTTCGTCTCTCTCCCATCATATCCTCGTCTCTCTCTCTTCGCTTCTATCTCATCGTCGTGTCGTCGAGGTGCTCTACACCGCCACCACCGCTCATGGTGGTGCGGCTGCCGTTTAATCAAGAGGGTGAGAGGCGAGAGGGGGTTGCGGTGTTGTGGTGGTTCTGCAGTGTCTTGCCGGAAAAACTGGAGGAGGGAGAGGGGGATAAGAGCTGGGGGGTTGTTGTCGGAGGTGAGGGTGTTACCGGAGAAGAAGGGCGCCGCCAGAGACGGCGCCGGTCGTCGAAAAACGCTGAGGAGGGGGTGGCGGCTGGTGTTGAGAGTGTGCATTAGGGTTTGGCTAGATGATGAAGATGAGGGTTAGGGGAGGTTTATGTAGGTAGGCTTAAGTGGTATGGGTTTGATAGGTTGGGTTTAAAAGCCTGTGAGTGGCCCAAACACGATTCTGAAGCCCATTTCAGCGCCCGAACATTATGAAATAGCGTAAAATTTTATTTAAGTTTTAAACATAGGAATTAAATGTAAGACATCGAAAAAGGTCACGTTTGGTTGTTGTTTCGTTAAAAACACGTAGCAACGCGTAGTTTCCGTTTCAAACCTTTTTTCGATCCGATTGTAGTTGCGACTCAGGAAAAAGAAAACGAGCGTGAATTTTTATAAAAATAATAAATCTAGGAAATACAAGGCGTTACAGTCTCTCCTCCTTTAGGAAATTTCGTCCCGAAATTTATTCAAGAGGAAGACTCTAGAAGGATTTGGCTATAGAATGATCGTCTAAAATTGAGACTTGGATGTTTGGACACATGAGGGAGAGCATGAAGTTTAGAGCATCGAAGAGTTAGGTTTGCAAGAAGAAGTTGCTTGACTAGAAAGATTAAAGCCATCAAGCGTAAGTAAAGCACGTAAGTATGCGTATAGGAGTGTGGTTTAAACGAGCTTGAATAACTCAATGATATGCCATCTAAGCAGAAAAGCTCTCGTAAGAAGTGGTATGCAGTTTAATGGTGAGTGTGGTCGAACCGTAGGTTGTTACAAAGTTCTATCGACTTTGAAGAGCGTTAATAAATCTCGGTTTTGTAGAGAGTTGCTTGATGATGGAAAACGAGAAGGTTAGGTATTTAAAATAAGCTAGTTATCGAGGTAGCGGCCAATCAAGCGTGTTGCCCTCAACGAGAATGGGAGATAACTTTAGAGTAAGAAGGCATTTAGGGTTTGAATGCTCACACGATTGATTATAAACGAGGTTGTATAAAAAGACAAGGTTAACGGGGGTAACGGAGGCATAAGAGCGGACGATTGATTCGATCAACGAATACTCGTGTAAGGATGGCATATGTATATGAACAAACGAAAACGTTACGTTAGGGATTAAGACTCGTCATGGATAATCTGGTAGCGCGCACTTAGCAATGCAGTTGTGAGTTGTTTAAAGCTGGCGTGTTAGGTCATATTATGGTCTGTAAATCACCGAATTTCTCATGGCACGTATTACGAAAGTTTGGCAGCATGGTGAAAACACTTATGTATAGGAAGTACCAGCGGCGTATCCACCATGTTTTGACCACGTTGCGACCGTTTCGTTACTCGATGCAATGTTACGTTCCGTGTGTTACCATACGCGGTAGTACACTCTATGGTTCTCATGCGCTTATCGCTATAATCCCGTGTGCACCCGCGATTATACCGATCATCACATGATCCGCATAGCTTGTACTAGCAGCACATGAATAAAGGTGTACATAAATTCTGAAAATAAGTTTGCGTGTGTGTAAGAATGTAGTGCGTAGGCATGTTTGCGTGCAAATAGCTTGTGGCCCACGTAAGCGAATCCCTCGGGTTCCGCTCGCGCATAGGCGTGAATATGAATACGAGTACAAGTATAGGTATGTGTATGAGTATAAGCATAAGTATGGAAATAAGTATAAGCATGGATATAAGACGTATATGCATGAATGTGATGATAAGTATAAGTGTAACACCCCTGCCCCTCGTTATCACCAATATTGTCCGCTTTGCCCTTGATGGGTGGCCCATCCAGGAACTCACGGCTTTGTTTTTGTTTGCCCTGGTGGAGACTTCCCAGGAGGTCACCCATCCTAGTACTACTCCCACTTGAGCACGCTTAACTGTGGAGTTCTCCTCTCATCCACTAGCATTAAGCCCAAAACGCGTTGGTGATTTTAGAGGTAGGGCATTACTTATGAGCCAGGAATCTCTCCTGTCCACGGACGATGTTGGGAGGTATGCCATTAGGTGTTATAACAAGCATGAAAGATGACACGTATTTTCATGAACATGAATATGTGTATAATTATGAACGTCAACAAGTGTAAAAGACGATGATTGTGCGTAAGATATGAATTGTATGCAACGAATTTATTTACATAAAATAGTCGAGAAATCAGGGTATGTAAAACGAATGATACGATTAAAATGTCATGCAACAGTTGACCAAACCATGTATGAGGATATGCATGTATATTTTTTTTTTTACTTTTTTTTTTTTTTTTGCAAAACTTTGAGGTTATCGTTTCTAAAATAGGTTCAGTTTCACTTAGAATGTAGGATTTAGTTTGTGAATATAAAAGAATATAAGGTACTTATTGATTATGCGTTATGTATTTTGTAATGGATGATAGTGCTACCACTGATTTAGGGGAATTTAAGTAAGTCGAAAGTGGTTGGTCCTTGTAATTTTTTTTTGCCCACGTGTTTTGAAATTGAGGTGACATTTTGAGTGGTGTATGACAAGGTCTTAAATTAGTAGGTTCGCATCGTTTTCAAAGGATGTTACATCAAGATAAGAAATTTGAAATTCAGTGGTTCTTGTGAAACGTTGACCCTTGAGAGGAAATCTGGGATAATGGATTTAATTATCGTTGAAAAGTGTTTAGCAAAATGTTCTCTTAATCGCGATGAGAGATTTAGAGGGTGTTTGGGGTTGAGCTTTGAAAATAGATTATGCGTTCTGAATAATCAAAATCAGATGATTAGTTGTAACAAAACATACTGTAGGAAGATAGTGTTTGGATTTGATTATGTTATTTGATATCACAATAATCAGGTAATCGACTATTTGAGTGTTTGAAAAATATATATACATGTATATATAAAGTTATAAATAGATGAGCTTTGATCTCTAAAATACGTAAAACAAATCAGTTTTTTTTTATTTATCAAACACTAAAATAGATTTTTATTTATTATTTATTTAATATTTGCGCTTTCAAACACAAAAAAATATTAGGTTGCAAAAACAATCCCAAACACACCTTTAGTACAACGATCCCATAATGCCTATAAGATATTGGTTTGATTTTTTTTATTTTTTTTTACAAACGAAATTTTTTAACATAAAGTTATTGCGTGAGCGTGTTTTAGTGATTAAGTTAAACATAAGACTTGTGGGCAAGGTATTCCTTGGACCGATTAAGTTGGTAGGTAGCATTCTGTCGAGCTTTGAAAATCGTAAAACAAAACGTTTCATGTGGTGACCAAGTATATGCGTATGGGATTTATATGAAATAGATTACCGGATGGGAAATACGTTTGATAAAATAGTACGTTTTGAAATTCGTCTAAGTAAGAATTTTGACAACATGATAAAAGATTTAGGTATACAATTTAAACATGTGGTTTGTGTAATAAAGTCTCCAAGAAGGAGGGTTGGTAACGATCACTGAGGTATGGGAATCACCCCTAATCCGTTGGTGAGGTCGTTTTAAGGAAGGAAGGAAACGAAGTTTGATCGTCTAGGTAAGGAATTCACTCCTATCTCGACGACGGTCTCCATTTCGGACTTTTCGAGAAATATAAGTCTAGTTGATGACGTTTTGAAATCATGTATGCAAATAATGTATAAGTGGATGAAAAGGTTTAATATGAATTGCGTAAAAACCTTAAAATAAATTGGAAATTTGAAAGAAATGGTAACAAGTAAATAAAAGTCATGTATAAATTGAAATGGTATAAAAGAGAGTCTCAGAAAACATTAGACTGTTTTGGGTAGAGAAACGTCGACTATTCCAAAGTGAATCGAAGATCCTTTCGAATTAGAGAAACGTGCTTTGGCCTATAGGTAAAACGCTCTCGTCGAGAAGCGATTAACGGCATTTTACCCTTCCTATTATTACACGTCTCTAATCGATTGGAAAATCGAAACTTCGGCGAGATTGAAAATCGAGGAATGGGACTCAATCGACAAGGTGCGGGTTTCACCCCTAACTCGACGATTTCGTACCCTAAGTGTGGTTGGCACTCTTCGGGTCAAAATTTATTTCGACACTTGAAGAGAGTCCACTAGAGTTTGAATGGGAAGTTTTCCATCAAGGTGTGAATGTCACTCCTAACTTGATGGTGTAACTTCGTGAAAAAAATAAAGAATAAGCGTAATGAGAATCGTTCACCAAATTGTGGATATCACGCCTATTTTGGTGAAGTCGTCTCACTTGTGTAATACGAGTGTTTTCGAGTTTAGTATAATCGAGTAATATGCATTAGGGAAGGCGTATGATTGAAATAATGCAACGAGTATGAACACGTAAAGCATTTCATAAATTTAACATATAAGAGACGTTTTTAAAAATTAGCATGTGAATCACGTATGGTCAAATATGGTACTTAACTATAGACTAGGTCAAAAGCGTAGCAATTTACCTAATTCCCTATAGTTATGGCTCTGATACCAATCTGTAACACCCCAACCGATGGCGGAAACATCGGGATGAGACGAAAACGAGATTGCTCATTGCTCACAACATTATTAAGTGACAATAATTAATTAAACCATATTTCATTTCGTAAGAATTGTCAAATACATCAATGTAACAAAACAAAGAACAACCTAACATTTGCAAAGTCATAACAAAATTGATACGTCGATATTAAACCTAACGTCTAATTTGTGTGTATCTAGTCCTTGCTATATTGTTTTCATAGCGTCATCTCCTTCAACCTGTAACATGTTTTAAAATAAAGTCAATGCAAAAGCAAAGGCGAGTACACAAGTTTAAGCATAGCATACGTATACGAATAAAGTTTTAACAATCCTCATGGCAACCAAATCTATACAAGAGCATATCAAGGCATGCAATACTAATAATCAAACCCGTAACGCAATCACGATGTTTTAACATGACCTCACGAATAACACGATGGAGGTGGATACGTGAATTCCTATAGCGCTAAGCATGTCAAACAAAGGCTAAAAATAGTTAATGACTAAAGCATAGCACAACGTTTATCCCCAGACAAGCAACAAGTATACGATTCAAGTAGTCATGTGTATAGGATTGTTTGTGCGTTTCATAAAATTTAAGTGTTTGTGATTTTTGTATATGGAAACATGTTACACCCAAAAAGTGATATAAACAAATGTGGGTCGAGTGTACTCACAAAATTGCTAAGTCTTCTTTGGAAATTCCACGACAAGTTGATGAGTGGGAGAAAGGGACACCAATGCCACCTTAAATGACAACGAACATGGATGAATAATCGAATCGGAGTTGAAGATACGTGTACGTTTAGCATGGAATTTATGTAACGACTCTAAAGTTAAATTCGTCAAAAAGTGTTATCAAAATAATACAATAAATATATATATTTTTGGCGAAATGTATAAAAGATATATAGATATTGCAGTTGGATAAATATATTCCTTCGTTAGGTTATTATGTTTTGTCGACGAGAATAATAGATGTGTACTTATATATTTTGGCGAAAAAGTATAATCGTGGAGCATATTTAGTCGAAAGGTTTAGCGAATAAATACGCCCTTGTCGAAAGGTTTAACAAGTAAATGTATATAAATATTGGTATATTTTGACGAAAAAGATTACTAGATAAATATATAGTTTGGCTAAAAGAAAATAGATAAATGTATATTTTGACGGAACGGGATAATAGATATATATGCATGTTAACGAAAAGAATAGTAGCTAAATATATATATATTGTTCGTCGGAAACACATATTATATATATACATTGTCGTTAGAGAAGTATCATTTTCGAAAAGTATATAACATATATTTATTTTGTCGGAAGGAATACTGTTTATATCTTGTCGTTAAATAGATATTTATTTGTCGAAAAGAATAATAATTAAATATGTTGTCGAACGATATAATAATTAAATGGATTTTGTCGAAAAGCAGAAAGGTGTAAATATATATATTGCCGGAAGTATAATAAATCAATATATATTTTGTCGAAAGATGTAACGAATAAGTATATCTCGTCGATAGATATAATAAATAATATATATATTAGTCGAAAATCGGGCAGAGTTTCCCCTGTTTTAGAACGATCCCGACAACGCGAGTTGTCGATACATTGTCAAAACACAACGATAAACACTGCAAGAATCGACGATACAATATAAATATTTTTTTGTACATAATCTATTTGTGTTACAAATTATATAACGTTCGGCTACGTGATTAAAACAATAATTAGTTATGAAAACGTCATTACAAAGTTTCGAGTCGATAAATTATACCACAACTTGCATTGACCCGACAGTTGACTGTTTGACCCGAGTTGACCGGCAGTTGACTGAGTTGACCGGGACTTGAACCGTGCTGACCCGAACAGAATTTGAATCGAACAGGAGTATGACCCGAGCCGACTCAACCCGTCTCTCTCTCTTCGCCTCTATCTCATCGTCGTGTCGTCGAGGTGCTCTACACCGCCACCACACCGCTCATGGTGGTGCGGCTGCCGTTTAATCAAGAGGGTGAGAGGCGAGAGGGGGTTGCGGTGTTGTGGTGAGTCTGCAGTGTCTTGCCGGAAAAACTGGAGGAGGGAGAGGGGGATAAGAGCTGGGGGGTTGTTGTCGGAGGTGAGGGTGTTACCGGAGAAGAAGGGCGCCGCCAGAGACGGCGCCGGTCGTCGAAAAACGCTGAGGAGGGGGTGGTGGCTGGTGTTGAGAGTGTGCATTAGGGTTTGGCTAGATGATGAAGATGAGGGTTAGGGGAGGTTTATGTAGGTAGTCTTAAGTGGTAAGGGTTTGATAGGTTGGGTTTAAAAGCCTGTGAGTGGCCCAAACGCGATTCTGAAGCCCATTTCAGCGCCCGAACTTTATGAAATAGCGTAAAATTTTATTTAAGTTTTAAACACAGGAATTAAATGTAAGACATCGAAAAAGGTCGTGTTTGGTTTTTGTTTCGTTAAAAACACATAGCAACGCGTAGTTTCCGTTTCAAACCGTTTTTCGATCCGATTGTAGTTGCGACTCAGGAAAAAGAAAACGAGCGTGAATTTTTATAAAAATAATAAATCTAGGAAATACGAGGCGTTACAGGCAAGAATTACGATTCGGAAAAACGTAGAGACGTCCTAAAATAAATCGAGGAAACCATATGGACTCACATTTACTATGTTTTGTTAACTATATTCACACTTACCAAGTAAAGAAAAACATTAGTATTTTAAATTGTTCATGTGCAAAGCAATTTGGTTTATTTAGAAAAATATTTTCGTTAAATTTCAAGAAAAACATTTTGTTCTAAAGTAGAAAATTTGCTAATAAATTTATTATATTTTTTATATTCAAATTTTGAGGTCAGGAAATTTTTATCGTTTCCATGTGTCATCAACTTGAATTTTCCGAATACTAGGCACATGTTACGATAGTGATTAAGGTTGTGACGTTCAAGTCGTAATGGATGACTCGTTAGATTAGAATTTAAAACATATTACAAAAAATGACATTATTACATTGGAATTTGAAAATTCGTAATAATCTTTATTTGTTTTACCTAGACTGTACATAGCCGAACTCAAAATGTTTTATTCAAAGTAGACTCATCGCATATAAACATTGTCGTATTGTTGACGGCGTCCCGATTGTCTGGAAACTGGATGGGTGCTTGTTCGCGTGCCTTTTAGTTATCCTGATTCTCTGGGTCGGCTTGAATGGCTCGATCGTAAGGAACGATTTGGGTGTCATACGGTAGGTCGATTGATCCATCAATGGAGTGTCTGGTTGGACATACGGTTGGATAATAAGGTAGGTGTTTGGTTGTTGTCACACCCTGAATTTCCAAGCAAATCCCAGTGGGCCACGATAGGGAGTATCGTGACATAAGATTGGTATCGTCATAGTCAAACAATCACAGATAGCACAGCGGAAGTCTTGGATTTAAAATATTGTTACAAACATAAATATCCAAATTGGTCAAAATAATACTACAGACGTGTTTGTAATAAAGATCCATAGGCGGATTGAAAATGTACAAAATGAGATCAACAGACTACTTGGCTAAATTCAAAGGAGTTGCAAATTCCTCTTCTAGCATTACCAAGCAACTTCCAGCATATTTTCATATCCTTGCAACCTGTAACTTAGCCTTTTGAAAATACTTCAGTTTACACTGGTAAATACAAATAACCGACATAGTTTGAAAATGTTTCAAAATTGTTTTAAGTGCACAAGGCACATGATTTTATATAAATAACTTGGGACAATTCAAAATGATATTGTATACAGTTTTACAAGTCTGTCAATACATATGGGGTCCGGTGCAGAAACCGAATAACATGATTAACCGACACACCACTTTAACCCACAAAGGGGTATCCCTAATATGGTTATAAAACATTTTATATAGCATTAGCATCTGTCAGGTGTATGCCTACACCTCGTGCTTAAGTTGTGGCCATTAGCAACTTAAATGAGCCGAGGATATCCAGGACACGGTCGAGTTAACCCCCAATGTTTAAGTTATCAGTTAAAACAGACAAAAACGGGTTATGCGAATTTTCTAGTCATAGTCCGACATATGATCGCATACCTGACCAAGCGGTAATAATTTACCGTATCCCAAGCCCGTACAGGGAAAATAGGTTAAGAGTATTTACCTGGCTTAAGCAAGTCTTATAATGTAAGAAAATACAATAAGCATAGCCGAAATCAATTAACTAGCTTGGTTGCAATCTACCAGAAGGCCTTAGTCTGGAATGGATGGTATAATGACCAATTAGAATGTTAACGGGTCCTTTTCAAGTCGTAGACTTGGACCGGTTAACTTAATTTAACAACTTCGGTACGACACGCTAGATTAAGCGATGACCGGAATAGAATGTTGTTTAAATCCCACAAGTATTAAGACTTGTATAAAATGGGTAAACAATATACATTCTGGAATTTGAGATAAAAAATGATGAGATTTGACCCGTTTCGGTAAACTTACGTAGTTTAGCCACATAAGCTTAACCATATGCTTATAAGCGATATCGGGTGACCAGATGAGTTATAAACAAGTTTTTTATGCCAATATACTTTAAATAAGTTGTAATATTAGTAGGATACCAACTTATATGTCTGTTAAGGTTTTAAAATCAAACTATGCCTCATAAGGGCGTTTTAGTCATTAAGTGATGATATTTGCGATCTTTATCAAAACTCAGGTTTATGAACTGATTTGATATTCCAAGACATATCTTAATTATGATACTATATCAGTAGGTAATGAGTTTGATATGATAAATTATGTTTAAAACCATTCTAGGTGCCGAAAGGGCACTTTGGTCATTTAAAATCACAATTTACGATCTTATATGAAAATTCAGTTTATGATAAGTTTAATAACATCAAAATATGTTAATTGCATTAACATATCAGTACATAAGTCATTTGCAAGTTCGTTATTGATTAAAACCTTATTTCTTGCAAAAAGGGCATTTCGGTCAAAGTATGGCATAATATCGAAACTTGTACAAAAACTCAGAATACAATTATGATCATGTATTATAACCTCAGAGGGTTATGCTAATTAAATTATGATCATAATGAAACCTTATATCAGTAGCAAACTAATCTAAATCGGGTCAGATCGAAAGTCAAAGCAGAAGTCAAACTTCGCGACTTTCGGTGGCAAACCAACCTTAAAACTGGAATTGACGAGCCGAACATGTTCCCACATGTTCTAATAATTATTACCAACTTGTTTAAGTTTCAAAACATATTTAGAACATATATAAACTTATATTATAATATATATATAAAATCTGACATGTTTGACTTTTTAAAACAATAAACTTTGGCCCATCAATTGACCTAGTAAATGTGATTTTCAGAAGGTGCCCTTTTGAGGGTTAACACCTACCTAATTACGATCACGTAGCCATGTGCGATTCGAACAATGGCTGGACCATAAAGGTCTAAATCGAAAGTCAAAGAAATTATCGAAATTGTCTGACTTTTGGCTTTAAAAGCCTTAAATGTAGCTGAAAGGAACACTTACAAGTGATCCTCAAATGTAAATAAGCTTTAATGGGAAGCTCCTAAGGACCAGGAACCTCCAGAATTGAGAGGAAATGATTTATCAAGAAGGTGCAAGTTCAACAATTGAAACATGGCACCTATTTATACCTGTGGATGGTTTAGGAAGAGCTTCTAGGTGTTAAGGGGAGTTAGGAGGTGCCTACAAGTGTCCATGTACGTGTCTAGTGCAGACAATAAGCCCATGGTTTCGAGTTTGAGATGTTTTGCAGCTTAGATTGGCCCCCAAGAAAAAATTCTGTCGCTGGCATGTTCTGGCGGCCCGCGAGAGGCTTAGCCCGACTCTCTCGCGGCTCGAAACACCCTAAATAACTTCGAAAATTTGTCACATCTAGCCCCTTAACCTCTATTCTCTTATATATTATCATAATAGCATATAAATAACCCCGAGAGTATGACCAAACGTTATCAAGCTCCCGGTTCGTTAAAGGGTCATTCAGAGGTGTAAATTAACATGTTGACGCCTTTAACCCCTCAAATGTCTAACTTTCATATAAATTCACAAATGGTCCCTCTCGTCCAACAAGTGGCTCATTTGAGAGTACGGACACCGTAAAGGGTCACTCAGA
The DNA here is from genome assembly GCA_947069175.1 of Scalesia atractyloides. Taxonomy (NCBI): domain Eukaryota; kingdom Viridiplantae; phylum Streptophyta; class Magnoliopsida; order Asterales; family Asteraceae; genus Scalesia; species Scalesia atractyloides. Next base: position 12,416,031 of record CAMTDV010000030.1, on the reverse strand, counting down.
GGCATAGTTTCAGTATGTTGACACCTTTAGTCTCTCGACATTTATATTTTCCACAATTTGGCAAAATTAGTCCCTCCCAGCCAACAATAGGAATAAATAGGAATAGGGACACGTGTTGGCACATTACTGGACACAATTTTACGAGGTGTTACATCCTCATCCCCTTAAAAGAAATCTCGACCTTGAGATTTTATTCAAAAAGATGGGGGTACTTCTGTCGCATATTGTACTCGACCTCCCATGTATATTCAGACCACGATGGGCCTCCCATTAACCTTTACATTAGGTATAAACTTCCTTCTAAGTTTCTTAACCTGTCGATCCTCGATCGAAATTGGTTTCTCAATGAACCTTAGGTTTTCATCAATCTGCACATCATGATGTGGCATTGCTAGCGACTCATCGGCTAGACATTTCTTTAAATTGCAAATGTGTAACACATCATGGATTCCACTAAGGCCCTCAGGTAGCTTAAGCTTATAATCTATAGATCTGAGACATTCGATTATCTCGAATGGTCATATATCTTGGGCTTAACTTGCCCTTCTTTCCAAAGCGTATCACACATTTCCAGGGTGATACCTTTAACATGACTTTGTCCCTATTTGGAACCTAAGAGGTTTACGCCTCTTGTCAGCGTAACTCTTCTGCCTATCCCTGGCAGCTTTGAGATGATCACGGATTTGTATAATCTTTTCCATAGTCTCTAGGGCAATCTCTGGTCTAGACAATTGGGCTTCCCCAACTTCAGCCCAACAAACGGGCGTTCGACATTTTCTCCCATACAAGGCCTCAAAGGGAGCAACCTTGATGCTAGTATGATAACTATTATTGTTCGAGAATTCAATTAAGGGTAGGTGGTCATCCAACTACTACCTAAATCAATCACGCATGCTCTAAGCATGTCTTCGAAAGTCTGGATAGTACGCCGACTCTGTCCATCAGTCTGTGGATGGTAAGCAGTACTAAAATTTAATCTTGTGCCTAATGATTGCTGGAAACATTTCCAGAAATGAGAAGTGTATCTAGTATCTCTATCAGATATAGGATACTGTCACTCCATGTAGGGACACTATCTCGTCCACATATAGTTTAGCCATTTTGTCGGAGCTATATGTCTCCTTTATGGGCAAGAAATGTGATGACTTCGTCAATCTGTCAACGATGACCCAATCGTGTCATTACCAGTTTGGTCTTAGGTAACTTGGTAATAAAATCCATAGTTACCATTCCCATTTCCAAGTGAAAATCTCAAGCAGTTGTAGAAGTCCTGATTGTAACACCCCAACCGACGACGAAAACGTCGGGACGTCACGTCACGAGATTGCTCATAGCACATGATCAACTATTATAATTGAAATATTCATTTATTCTATTAAAATTTCACAAAATGGAAAAAAACACCTTGTTCAACCAACAACCAAACTAAACATGAAAATTCATATAAAATTATTAAACTAAAGGCCGAGCAAATCCTATGTGATAGCAGTCCTGAATCATCAAATGTTACAACCTGAAACATATGTGAGAAAAAAAACATGGGTCAGCTAAAAGCTGGCGAGCAACATAGGTTTTATAGTAAATCATGTAACAAAATATTTTATTTACAATTCATATGGCACAAGTAGAACACTAAGCATATTGCATTTAACGAGTATGGGTCACGGTGGCACATTCAAACCTTGAGTTGACAAATAACAAATAGCTCGGATTCTATCATCCCACGATGTCACATCCAATGTAACCATGAGCAAAACAAAACTGCATGGGGGATGGGTCGTCACACCTATAGCGCTATAATATACTGCCGGACGGCTTGTACGGAATTAATGAATGCACAAGTTGAAGCAAACCAAACAGGTTTCATACAAAGCAAATAGTGATCACATAAGCCATATAAAAATGAACTCTATAAACGTTTGAGCAAAAGTATGATAACATATGTATCATCCCAAAAATAAGTAAAAAGGGAAGTATGTACTCACCTTGATTGCGTTGTTAGAGATTCCCACACAAGTTCATAAATTATAGCAAATTAGTGTCGTACGCGATGGCTTATAGGCAAGCAAACAAAAAACAAATCTTCTTCGACAAGTAAGTATGCGAACCTATAATCCGTTGTCTTCCAAGTTAGTTTTATTATACTTTTAAATCGGATTAAAAGGACGGTTGTTGAATTTTCCTCAAAAAGTCACAATATACTTGTATAATAAAATCTTTTACACCACATACATACATGTATGTATGATATATTAATGTTATAAATCATGACTCGTTCTAGTTGCAAAAAAAATTATCATTTATGTTTTTATGCTAGTTCTTGTAAACAAATTAGTAATAATATTTTTATCTAATTCTAAATAAAATTATATAAACAAAAATCATTGCTGGAGAGTATCCATTGAAATCATAATAGTATTTTATTAAGATTTGTATTTTTGTATGTGTGCAAAGAACTCAACCACGATTCCTCTGCATCAAAGTAAGCACTTTTTAGGTTTCAAAGAAAGGCAAACAACTTTTTTTTTATTTCATTCAAGTGTAGGTTTAATAAAAACAAATATATATAGAACTCTATCATTCGTTCAACAGATTAACTCTTTGCTTTGACAACCCATAATTAGATTCTAGGGGGTGATCAACTAAAACAGCGTTCGCAACGAAACTAGCTGATAAATTTAGTTACCTTAAGCGAGGTCGAACTCGCAAATGGTCACAGAGGTGAAGAGCAAGAACCGAACCCAGCTGGTTTGGAACCCAGAATAATGACGGCGGCTCATAACAACCGAAGTCGTGCGGAATAAGATTAAGAGTGATGAAGCAATAGTGACTACGACGGATTAACACTCTGAAGAGGCTGGTTGTGGTGGTGTGGTGTGGTTGTTCGGATGCTATAGAGTGACTTGTGCGGAACAAAATAAATCGGCTTCATCTCTAATTACGTCACCGAAACGATCAGAGCTTTACTTGCTAAAAAGATGGAACTCGAAACTTCGAACTACGTGGGTGTTAGCAGAACAAACGAGTCGTCACCCTCTCTTGATCAGCCGCTCGAGAGGGGTTGATGTATAGTTGCGTTGATGTGTTCAACGAGGGAATAAATATTAATAATAAGAGAATGAAGATGAAAAGTATATTATACGGTTGCAAAATTTTGGGCTATTGTTTGCTTTGTGAAAGCGAGAAAGTGGAGGAGGGTGTGATGGTTTAGTTTTAAACAGAATTTGATTGTAGCGATCTGGATTTATGGAATGTGTATTATCGATCCACGAGATTCGAAATAATGTACAAATGTAGAATGTTGATTATGGAAACTCGATTTTGTCGATATATACGAGACTACAAGGTATCAAGAAGATCCTATAGAGAAAATCGTTGTAAAAGCTTGTGCGAGAAGAAAGAACAATTCAAAGGTTGATCAAATTTACAAAACAGCCCATGAGGTTGGATTGGTTATTTAAAAAAAGGCTATCAAGTTTTCTATTCACGTTTAACCTTTCCAAATAGCAACACTGGCCCCTTCAGTTTTCTTTTAATAATTTGTCTTGTTTATATAAAATATTACTTATTAAGTTTATTTATAACCAAGTTTTATAAATCTTAAATGTAAATCTTATATAACTAAAAAACAAAATCCAACTTCTTATATCATAAACCCTTTATAAATTCCAAACATACATACATATATATATATATATATATATATATATATATATACACACGTATAAATAAACACATGAAATCTCTATGGTTAATATTTATTATTTAAATCTATTAATAATGAAAGTGTTATAAAGACGAAACTTTTATTATACAAATAAAATCCACTTCTTCTTTATATAAATAAATGAACATGGAGAACAAACCAACGCGAATGGAAATTGATAGAGAACATTCCGAGGTGGTTTTTATTTAATACACTAGAACTACGAATTATGTGGAAATTGATTATCATGTATTATTGAAACAAATAAGATACATACAAATTGAGATTTGGAAAACAATACAAATTAAAATTTCACGGATGTTACACTGACGGCTTTTGATGTTCAGCTTTAACTTGTGAATACGTCAGACACTTAGCTACATGGGTGGCTATGGATTTCTTCATACCAATCCACCAATAATTCCTTCTCAAATCCTGATACATTTTGTCACCTCCATGGTGAACTGAATATCTGGAATTATGCGCTTCTTGGAGGATTAGATCTCTAAGTCCTCCAAAGATAGGAACCTAAATACGACCATTCAGTCTTAGGTGTCCATCATTCCCAGACGTTAACTGATCAACAGTTCCGCCTAATCCCTCATTAGGAATATTAGTCTTTAACAGGCCTTGCTTTTGCGCATCTTACAGCTTCTCATTCAAGCTAGATCTAAGTTCAATATTCTTAGCATTAATCCTAATCGGCTTAATTCTTTCCTTACGACTTAAGGCATCTGCAACCACATTTGCCTTGCCGGGATGATAGCGGATCTCGCAATCATAATCACTAAGAGTCTCCATCTAGCGGCGCTGTCGCATGTTTAAGTCCTTTTGGTTAAACAGATGCTGGATACTTTTATAGTCAGTGTATATAATACACTTTGTGCCATATAAGTAATGTCTCCACAGCTTAAGTGCAAATACAACGGCACCCAATTCCAGATCATGGGTGGTGTAATTCCTTTAGTGCACTTTTCGTTGTCGTGATGCATAAGCAATTACTTTGACTCTTTACATCAGGACACAACCCATGCCAGTGTGTGAGGCATCACAGTAAAAAACGAAGTCTTCAATACCCTCAGGTAGGGTTAAGACAGGAGCATTGCTCAACTTATGTTTCAAATTCTCAAAAGATTCTTGCTGTTTGGGACCCCAGTCAAACTTGACATTCTTAGGGGCCAGTGTAGTCAGAGGAGTGGCTATCCTTGAGAAGTACTCAATGAATCTTCTATAATAACCAGCCAGTCCTAAGAAACTACGAATCTCAGACGGAGTCTTAGGTGCTTCCCAACTCATAATGGCTTCAATTTTGGCTGGATCCACTTGGATACCATGCTTACTTACCACATGTCCAAGAAACTGGACTTCTCTAAGCCAAAACTAACACTTAGAGAACTTTGCATAAAGCTTCTCCTACTTTAGCAACTCTAGGATGCACCGAAGATATTTCTCGTGATCATCTTGATCACGAGAATAGATAAGTATGTTGTCAATAAAGACAATGGCAAACTTATACAAATACGGTTTGCAGACTCTATTCATGAGATCCATGAATGCTGCTGGTACATTAGTGAGCCCAAATGGCATCACTAGAAACTCATAGTGGCCGTATCTAGTCCTGAAGGCAGTCTTTGGAACGTCTTCACTTCTAACCTTCAGTCGATGATATCCTGATCTCAAATCAATTTTTGAAAAATAACTAGCCCCTTGTAGTTGATCGAAAAATCATCGATCCTGGGTAGAGGGTTCTTGATCGTTATCTTGTTTAGTTCCGATAGTCAATGCACATTAGCATTGACCCGTCCCTTTTCTTGACGAACAAGATAAGATCTCCCCAGGGTGAAGAGCTAAGCTGAATAAAGCCTTTCTCAAGGAGTTCGTCAAGCTGGTTCTTTAATTCTTTCATCTCTGTCAGCGCTAGCCGATATGGAGCTCTTGCAACAGGCGCAACTCCGGGTAGAATATCAATCCTAAACTCCACTTGTCTATCTACGGGTAGACCGGGTAATTCTTCGGGAAATACTTCAGGATATTCAGAGATGACTGCGATGTCATCAATCTTGGGCCTTGGCTCATCCATTGTAACTTGCACCATGTAAATGACACATCCGCTCTTAAGACATTTGGATGCCTTGAGTATGGACACTTTCTTAGGCAATCCATAATGTAAATCTCCATGGATGGTGAGTGTTTCGCCAGATGGGGTTTTAATTTCGATGAGTTTCTTATCACAAGTAATGTGGGCTTGGTTATAAGATAACCAATCCATGCCTAAGACTACATTGAACCCCGCCAAGTTCATTGGGAAATGAGATATAGGGATAGAGTGATTCTTGTTGGATATAACATATCCATCAAGAATAGAAGATGCGGTTTCCAAGGTTCCAACAACTAATTCTACTTCATAAACTATATCTAGAGTTCTTATAGGTAGGTTTATTAGTACACTAAACTTATGGTCCACAAAATACTTATCGCTGCGAAATAAAAAAGAACTCTAGCAAAGATATTATTAATGAGGAACGTACCCGTTATGACATTGGCATCATTAACTGCCTCCCTTGCATTCATTTGAAAGGCTTGGGCATTCCCTTTCTTCGCTCCTCCGGGCTTTGCAGTGCCCTCTTTGGTAGCTTTGGGGCAGTTAGTCTTAATATGGCCTTTCTCACCTCAGCCATAACAGACAACATCCTTAAGCTCCTTACAGTCTAAGGTCATGTGTCTCGTCTTCTTGCAAATACTGCAAGGTTTAGCCTGCTGATCTGAACGACACTGTCCTTAGTGCCTCCTGTTGCAGGCCTTGCAAACCGGTCTCTCATTAGACCTATGTTGGTTTCTATTGAACATAGACTTACCCTTATTCTTAAATCTTTTGGAGTTATCATCCTCCCATTTTCTTTTCTCGTCAGTCTCAACCTTGACCGATTTCTACCTTACTACATCTAAGGTGAGGGAAAGGGATACATCCACAGCAGATCTATATGGGGTAGGCTTCGAAGCCTTTACCATACCCTTAATTTCTGGTGCTAAACCACCAATGAAACGCGCAATGCGTTTGGATTCCGGGGAGATCAAATAGGGTACTAACCTAGACAACTAGTTGTATTCGGTCACATACTTTCGACAATCCAGGTTCTTCATTGTGAGAGTTAGAAAATATGACTCCAACTTTTCCACCTCATGTGGTGGACAATATGTCTCTTTGATGAGGTCCACAAACTTGGACCATCCTAAGTTGTACAGGGGTACCTTCCTTGTTGATTGTATCATCGCATTCCACCAAATTAGGGCATCGCCCTTCAATGTCTGTGAAACAAACTTCACAACATCTTTATCAGCACAACTGTTGATATCCACAATAGTCTCCATCTCGTCTAGCCATCTTAAGGCATCAATAACCCCTTCTCACCATTGAAGTCTCGGGGTTTACAGGAGACGAAATTTTTGTAGGCACAACCGTCCTTAGAGGAACGAGACCTATCTTGAAGCACTTGCTTCCTAGGTTCACTCCTCGCATTTAAAGAGCGAATTGAGCTATCCTTATGAGCTGATGAATGTGGAATTAATAAGGGCTTAGAATGAGTAGCACTCGAGTCCTTATAATTAGCTATGAACGCATTGATAGCTTTGCCGACCTCTGCGGAAATCATAGCCTGGAGATTAACTCCCTCGCTATTGCGGTTAATATTCGCATTATTATTATGGTTGCGACCGCTGCTGGCTTCATCACAATTAGCCATTTTGTATGCTTGGTAACAACAAAATATATATTTGCAATAGTTAGTCATCGCATTTTGATGACTTAACATGTATATGCCATGGTATTTTAAGCACTTGATAATTTACAGGTTGATCATATATAGTGAAAATAAGGCCCTTTAAAAAATATGGCGATTTTTGGAAATTTTGAGAATTTTTAGTGAATTTTACGGTCTTTAAAGGGGTTAATTCTGGAAAAATAACAAATAGATTCGATAAATCATCAAAAATGCAGGAATGTTTTGTTTCACATAAGAGTGGTTTAGGAAAACTTCAGACTTCATTGGCTGAGTTTAGATATGGTTTTAATAATCGTGTTGTACCGAAGTTTCAGCAGCCGGAAACCCAGTTTAGAAAATTTAGAAAAATCTGAAATTTTTCCAGGAAGTTCCTAGACATATTAGGAGACTTTGGTAAAACTTTTGGGATTTTTTGGAAGTCGGATGATGGTAATCGTCAAATTATAGATTAAATGTATTTTAAACGGATTTATTAAAAATAATAAATGAGTTTAATAAATTCTGAAAATTATTTTTCTGTATTATATATACATTATTAAAAGTTTATTTAAAAATTTTCAGAATTTATTAATGTTGGAAATGTAAGTTTGGAATTTGTGCGTTTAAAATATGTTATTCTTATACAAACCGACAATTGAAGCGTTTGACGAACCTGCCGGAACTTGTAAACTGACCGGTTGCTTAAATGGCGATAATTGGAAAGTCAGAGTAATTCCGGATTCTTCCACGGTATATTGGGTAATTGGGGTGCATCAAACGCTAGTTTGGGAAGTCCCTAGACGGCGAAAACGGAAACTGTGATTCAAACGAATTAGACACTGGTAACACTCGAACTTTCTTTATAAAACAAATAAAATTATATTAGTTAACAAGTTGGAATGTCATATATGATTATGCCATTTCCTGAACACCTAAAACAAACAACCGTGGCCGGTTCAAAAAAATGTGCACGGAAGCCAAACGTGAATTTGACACTAAGACAATACCCACCACGATACTGTTAGGTTATCAGTCCCTTCTAGGATAAAGATTCACATCCGACCATGAGATATAGTGATTACAGACCCGAGAACTGTTCTTGGTAATTAACCCAAACATTACTAGGATTGGACTAGCTTTACCTACAATCCCAACATACTGTGCATTATCAAGCTAGTTATCATGTGAGTTTCACTACCCATTTTTCTAAACTATTTTAAAATATTACTTGGGGTGGGTTGCATGTTTACATACCTACATACTTGCACATGAATACATGAGTTGATGTGAATATTCCTAGTTAACTCTGACGCACTGAAGTCCCCACAAACACAAGTGATTAACTATAAGCCAGTGAATTGTGAATAGTACTATTGGTCTGATGAACCCAATTGTGATAGATATACCAATATTCATATCAATATTTTATCCATGCTATGTGCTATTAGACATAGCTACTTGGGGCGGGAAAGTGCTGATGTGGCGGATGTGAGCCACGACACTAGTGAGCAGTTAATGTTTCACTTGTGGGCTTGGTATAATTACATCAAATTGTGCAACACTATAAACATACAATTGTGCAACGAGACAAACAAAACCAGTGAAACTCACCAACTTTTGTAATTGACATTTTCAAAACATGTTTTCAAGTAAACATGTTAATGAATGATTAATGTGCGTGGATGTTTCAAGTTTTGATATGCGGATACTATGTGAATAGATGCCTACCCGATATAGGGATATGCTGCCTATGGAAATCATACTTTTGTAAAATACCTTAGTGTGTAAACGAATGATGTAACTCATGTTGTTTGTGTGTAATACATTATTTTTATGAATAATGTATTTGTACCTTGAGTAGTATTTGTACCTTGAGTAATGTGTTTGTACCATGTGTTTATTGTATCCCGTGTGAGCTTCTGTTGCGAGTGAGGGTGTGACAACAACTTTGCTTTAAAATTATTCTAAAACATTTTCTTTATTTTGCAATGTTATATTTATAATATCGATAAGGGTTTATGAAATCATAAATATCAAACGATTTTATATAATTTAGCTATAATACTCATGTATTAAAACGATTTCTAACACGCATATTAGGAAAAAAACGTGTTATAACACGGACGCTATAAAATTGAACGACATAAAACGTTTTATGTGAATATAGTTTATGAAAGAAATGAATTTTAATCGTTTCTATTGAACACACTAGAATAATAAAATGCTTACATAAAACATTTTAGATCGTTATCGTTTATAACATAAATTGTAATTAAGCTCGTATTAGTGTACACGTTTTTTAACACATATATTAGAAAATTAAAACCGTTGTATTGTGCACGTTTAAAAATATAAAACTAATGAACAACAGCTGATGTGTCTTTTGGTCTTCAAAATTCACAATATCACCTTATATATACGTAACACACATCACAAAATAATGGTGGTGAGAAATCACACAACCAAAAGCGTCACTTTATGATGACTTAATTTTTGGAGAAAACCAATCATCAACTTCCAAAACAATAAATTAGTATTTAAATATTTGCATCAAATGGAATATATCAATTATCGGTTTAATATCCATCAAATTAAAATTTTTCACCCATCAACATTCTAAAGAATTAATATTTTTAAAGCATTTTGAATGACTCTAATCTCCCATCAATTCAATTACCGTTTTAATCTTCAACCTCAACATATACCCTTTCTATGTCTAGATCCTATTAATGATTATTCATAATGTTTACATAAAACATTTTAAACGTTATGGTTTATAAAATAAACCGTTTCTAACAAACATATTAGAACTTAAATGATTACAGGTCGTTTTAAAACTGGCGATTTTTTATAAACCATTTCTAAACAGTTATTTGAAATAAACGATTACAAAAATCACAATAAAGTTTATCACTAACTCAGTTCTATCATGCTCGTTAGAAATAAACGATTACAAAAAAATCGTTATAAAACTTATCGTTTTATATTTAAAATAAACCGGTTCTAACACGCTTGTTAAAGATAAATGATTTTTATAATCTTTATAAGGCTTATTAACTTATTCAAAGTGCCAATCTATTTTATATAATATAATCATTTGTGACGCACATGTTAGGAAAGCAACCTTTAAAAAAGAACGTATTGCGTATAAAAATAAACCCGATCAAACGCGTGCATTAGAGAATTTAACGTTTATACGAAACATACGGCTTACACCAATAAATCCAATCGAACACGCATGTTAGAAAAATTAACGATTTCGTTTTAAAACCAAACATTTGAACCCTTCGTTTTGTATCACAATATAGGACTTAAGATTGTACCACGATCTTAATAAATCTATACACAACATGTTGTATTACATACATAGTTCCTAAAAAAAAATATTTACAATATTATAATCTCTAGAATATTTATATTTTTTAAACTATTTCATGAACCCAAAATCCTTATAAATAAGGTTTAAGATTTAAGCAACAATCTCACGAGATTCGTTTTAAGTTTGTAGGGATGGGAGAGGATTTTACTAAAATTATATCAAAATAATAAAGATACTCTCTTTATACATTTGGGAAATTGCAGTACATGAATTGTGTACAAATCCAAACGAAAAATAAACATAAATATCATTGTATGTAAATAAAGTGACTTAGACCGCTGTCTTCTACAAGAACTTGAGGTGTGTTTTCTTGTACGATTTTTTATTCGTCTTTAACGAGAACTTAAAGCACGTCTTCTTGTACAATCCTTCTTGGCTGCAAGAATTAACAAACTAGTTGTGGTTGAGGATTTGTGTTCAACACGGGTCCATTAAAACAGATTTCTCGCCTCACTTAGACCACACGTCTGTCTCCTAGGGTACAACGACCGAAACAGTATGTACTCTCGGAGAAGGCCACAAGCCTGAGGTTACACTGGGTAAAATTGTAGCGTATGAACTTATAGAACGAATAAGGGTGCAAAGGTGATGGAATCCAGTAGAGAGTACTCCTCACCGTGGTTCCCTAACACATGGGTCTTCAAGTGATGATTCTTATCGAAGAATTTTCCATGTATAGATTCACGCATAATGGGCATTATAGGGTAATGAAAGGGTTTTATAACCCCCCCCCCCCCCCACCATTCCCCGGGACGTTTAGGGGCATAAAGCAGGGACATTTCAAGAATAATGCACAAAAAAAGGGGGGAAAAAGAAAAGTACTGAATGAAATGAACATTAGCTGTAATTAAGAGTTTAATCTTCAATTCATCATAAAAAATTCATAAATAATTTCATTAAATTAAATCTCTATTTACCTTACTCCATATATTCCAATTAACACTCTTCAACGTCAAGTACGTACATAATCAATTTCAAACCAATGTCGCTTGGATGAAAGTTTTTAGAGTAAAAGAGAAGGTAGTCAACAAAGTCATGGGAGACTCTGGATATTCGTAACAATGGTATTCATTTTTTAAGAATTGTGTTGCCATAGACGAACCTAGCTACAATAGTATATAAAAAGCTCAAAGCAATCCCAGTCAATCATCTCAAACAAGGTTTTTTTAAAAAGATATTATATTTTTATGTTCGCTAAAAAATATGAAAGCATTTTTGAGACTAGACGTGACACATGTTAACCACTGGACACTAATGGTACTACAATTTACCAATTCATGAATATGGTTCTTAGTTAATATTGGGAATGATTAATTTTTAGATTTGTTCCTTGTTGGATACATTTCAAATGTTTTGTTGATGGAAGCTTCTCTTTTGGTTGATCTTAGAAGTTCAAGTTTGTTTTAAACAATTTGTCTATGAGACTATGATGTTTATGCAGGTGCTTAATACGTTTATGTTATGTTAATACTTATCCTGATTAATAAACTTGTTGCGGGTATTAACTGAGAGACAAGTACATGGACCGGGTGAGACGGGTATACTCATCTCGCCACTTGTCGCACATGCTACCATGCTACCCCACTTGTCACACATGCACCCTTCCATCGCCACTTGTCGCACATGCAAGAACTTCTCGCCACTTGACGCGCATGCACTCTTGAATCACAACTTGTTGCACGTGCATGAACTTCGTGCCACTTGTCCGACATCCATGTGCATGTCCGCCATTTGTCGCACATGCATGGATTTCCATATTCTATTTAAATGGAAGTGTGGACTTGGAGTTGTGGTTGAAGAACTTGCACTAGAAACTCTCATAACACCCACACTACCGCCGGCGGCTAGGGCCGCCGCCTTTACTGCCAGCCACAACCGCCACTACCCGGCCTATACTCGCGTTTGCTAGTTCGTGTCACTAGCACATGTTTGTTGTACCTCAGTGTCTCAACTGGTTAGTTATTAACCGAGGTATATCTTTCTTATCGGTAGTTAGATATTCTTATCACTGTGCTTGTATTTGCATGTAACCAGATCGTGTCGGGTTTCGTTATTGATGATCACTGTTTATTTTCCGCTGCATTTTATTAATTTACTCACTTAATTAATTTACTATTATTTATTGATAAATAAAATTTTAACTGATCACCATGGAAACCCAACAGTGGTATTAGAGCCTTGGTTACAACATACAAGTTGGTACCGATCTTTTAACCGGAATTAGAGCACAAACTTTATTTATTTTAATATTTATGATCTAAATAATTTTAAGGGCAACTTTAACTTTGGTCAATATTTTATTTGTTTTTCTTGACTAAAAGATTTCCTGGTTTATTTTGTGATTGTTGTGGAATACGTAAATCTGGCCCGACTTGATTTGTGGTTGTATATTTTATTCGGTTTTGTTATTATGGTTTTTGGCCACCTAGATGGTTCAAAATTGTAATAGATAGGGTTCTTTCCTTTATTGTATTTTAAATATTCAAATAAACAAAGACCCGGAGACAAATACGAGGACGCTAAACAGGAGTCATGAAGTCGGTGGGAGTTGCTCGAGAGACGACCGGATGCACTCAAGTTCATCCTTGTGGTTGTTTGTGTGTTGTGACCCACTGACCCGTTTGATCTTGCTATTAGGCTCTAGCAAGATCGAACAATTTTTGGCCATATATATTTACATATTTGTCTTGCTATTGTGGTTGGTGTTATCTTTTAAGTTGTTATAACATAACCAACCTAAATACCAACATGATTTTAAAAGGAGTTTTAAAATATTGAAACAAGCACATTAAAACAAATTCTAAATTGTTTTTACAACTTGTTAAAATTTTGTTATAAAACAAAGGTTGTTTTTTAAACAAACAAATAACCAATTAAGCTTTGCAAATTAAACTAAATTTAGTTTTCCAAAACTATTAAGTTAATAGATTTCTATTAAATTAAATTTGGTTAAATAAGTCGCGACAAACTTAGTTTTAATAGGTTATTTAAAACTAAGTGTCCTGAGAGATGAAAGGGTTCATCAAGATGTCACGACTAAAATATATACTAAAACTGGCTCTCACGACCCTATTTGGTAAAGAATTAACCCACAATTAAAATCAGTAGTCTATCACATCCTATCACAAGCTACGCTTGGAACGTAATGCGAACAATTAGTGTTTGGAGCCACAACACCGCACTTGATGTCTAGCTTATCCTTCCAAGGTGCAAGGGTTTCGTTGACACATCCGACCCTTCCACAAGTACCTCTTTTAGGACGACTATTACCTTTTCTTTTCTCATCACATGCTCCAGCTGTTTCTAAAGTAAAAAGTTGGCATAGATGATAGGTATCAATGCATAGACAAAATTTGTCTTAGCGGCCTTATACTCGAGAGTTATGCAATTCTCACATTTGACACCCGTTATCTGTCTACGTATGCCACAACTTCCTTTACTACTGACATAGCCAGATTTTAATTCCTTGTTTTAATTAATGTAATGGGTCATTAATTAAATAAGGAAATATACCTCGAAAATACTAATTAAAATCTCTTTGCTTATGTAACAAATGTCTAATGAAAAAACTCCTTCATTCTCAAGTCTATACTTGTAAAAGAAAAACTTAATAACACCAACTTTCTCGAATGGCACCGCAATATGAGAATAGTTCTCAAGATGGTGAAAAAGCTATTTATCTTAGATGGCCCAGTCCCTACCGAGCCTGAAAGTAACACTACCGCTGCTCGCAAGGCACTGGAAAAGCATAACGAGGATGTCGTTGAGGTAGCTTGCCTTATGCAAGCCACCATGTCTCCTGAACTTCAGAAGAACATGAAAGATAAAGATGCTTATGACATGATCCAGCAACTGAAAGGCATGTTCCAGAAATATGACACCTTGAAACAACTCATAAGTTGTGAAATGCTAGAAGGATCATATGTCAGTACTCATGTGCTTAAGATGAAATGATACATTGACCAGATGAACAAACTTGGTTATCCCCTGCGTGATGAAATGGCAGCGGACTTCATCTTGAACTCTCTCCTTTATTCATATGACTAGTTCATTATGAACTATAATATGAATACTTGGGTGAAGACTATGCCTGAGCTATACGGTATGCTCAAAATGGTCGAGATGAACATACCACATAAAACCAATCAAGTTCTGATGGTCAAGTTTGGTGGGGTTAGGAAGCCCAACAACAAGAAAAAGGATCATAAGAGCAAAGGCAAGAGAAAGCTTGTTGTTGTTGCCAGAAATGCCACCAGTAACAAGCATGTTGCAAAACCACACCCTCCTAAGGAGCGTCAGTGCTTTGAATGCAACCAAATGGGGCACTGAAAAAGAAACTGCCCACAGTATAGCCAAGCTGAAGATGAACAAGGCCAATAATACTGGCACTTCTTCTAGTATTCTCATTTATGTTATTGAACTTTTCACTATTCCTAGCAACACATGGGTATTTGATACCGGATGCGGTTACCACATCGTTCATGTCTTGCATGAGCCTGAAAAAATGGAAGAAACTATAACAAGGCGACCTGGAACTCATAGTTGGGGATGGAAAGAGAGTTCCAGTTCTGGAAACTGGAACATTTTGTTTTTAATGTCCTTATAGCCTTGTAGTTACTTTGAATAACTGTTTGTTTGCACCTGGTTTTACCAGAAACATTATTTCAGTTTCTTCACTGGTTGAACAAGGATTCAAGTACGTTTTTAATGAAATTTCTATTTCTGCCTACTTGAATGATATCTTTTATTTTTAGGCTAAACCATGAAATGACATTTATGAGATTGATGTTCAAACAAGTAATAACATATATCATCTTTCTAAGCGTAACAAAGCTGGTATGAATGAAACGTATTTATGGTAATGTAGACTTGGCCACATAGGTAAGGCACGCATAATGTGGCTCCAATCAGAGGGGATTCTTAAATCCACCAGACAGGACTCCTTTGATGATTGTGAATCTTGCTTAGCTGGCAAACTCACAAAGCACCCCTTCACCAGTATAGGTGAACGAGCCAATGGTCTGCTAGGACTCATTCACACTGATGTATGTGGCCCTTTCAGAACCATGACTAGAAACCATGAAAGATACTTCGTAACTTTTATCGACGATTATAGTCGGTATGATTATGTCTATCTTATGAAGCATAAGCACGAAACTTTTGAAAAGTTCAAAGAGTTTTAAAATGAAGTAGAAAACCAGCTTACTAGAAATATAAAGGAACTTCGATCAAATCGAGGTGGAGAATACCTTAGCTTTGAGTTTTTCAATCATCTAAAAGAGTGGAAGAATTTCAGATCCCACTCCACCTGGCACACCCCAACTTAACGGCGTGAGTGAAAGGAGAAATCGAACTCTACTTAATATGGTTCGATCGATGATGTGTAGAACTAACTTGTCTCTCTCCTTTTGGGGTCATGCTTTTATGACCTATGCCTGCATTGTCGGTTTGGCTCCGACTAAAAACGTAAACAGAACACCATATGAGATATGGCATGGGTGTAAACCCGGTTTGGAATACTTGAGAGTATGGGGATGTGATGCATACATGACAAGTGATTCTGACGATAAGCTCGATCCTCGAGGCGAAAAGGTTTTTTCGTCGGATACTATAAAAGAAGCGGATATTATTTCTACCATCCTGATACAAATGTTATTTCCATCAAACGGATGGGACACTTTCTCAAGGAAGAACTTTTTAATCAAGGAACTGGAAATAATGTTGTTGATCTTGAAGAAATTCGAGAACCACAAACAACCGCTAATGAAGTCGGACCGTCTGATCAACAAGTAGTTATTTCCAATGAATCATACATAAACACAAGCGTTCGCAGAAGTAGTAGAATTCGCAAAGAACTTGAGAGATACCTATGGAATCAAAATGGTCCTGAAGTCTTATTAGTAGATGAGTCTAATGATGAACCTGCTAACTACAAGTCTGCAATCTTAGATCTGAAATCTGAGAAATGGCAGGAAGCCATGAACGTCGATATGCAATCTTTGTGTGACAATCAAGTATGGTACTTGGTTGAGCTACCCCCCGAATGTCGGGCAGTAGGGAGCAAATGGATTTTCAAGAGAAAAAAACTGATATGCATGGAAATGTACACACCTATAAAGTACGCCTAGTTGCGAAGGGTTTCACTCAAACTCAGGGTATTGACTATGATGAGACCTTCTCGCCCGTTCATCATCATACTCAGTAAATCCCACCAATAGTAAAGCTAAGGTAGGGTTTGAGGATGGTAGATGTAGACAACCTTACCTCTACCTGTAGGAATAGAGAGGCTACTTCCGGTAAGACCCCCAGCTCGATTGTAGTTTTATATCAAGCCTTGGACCTAAGGAACATAACACTCAACAATCAGGACAAAGACCGATTGGTGCATGTACCCCTGTGTCTTTCCGCTATCAACGCCACCACATGATGCTTGATTAACCATCCGCCGGTTTAACGTTACTTTCATGAAATTGGTAAAATAACGTTAAAGTTTTCTTGCCCGTTGCTATGATAAAATCAATCAGGATATTGCTTATCATAGTTGCGCACTATGATTATGAAATATGGAAAATGGATGTTAAAACCGTTTTTCTTGATGGACACCTCTTTGAAGATGTCTTCATGGTTCAGCCTGAAGGTTTTATCGATCCTAAATATTCAACTAAGATGTGCAAACTAAATAAGTCCATTTATGCGCCAGCAAGCATCTCGTAGCTAGAATCTTCATTTTGACCAGAAGATCAAAGAGTTTGGTTTTGTCAAGAATGAAGATGAGCCTTGTGTTTACAAAAAGCTAGTGGGAGCACCATATCATTCCTCATCCTTTATGTGGAGGATATACTAATCATTGGAAATAGCGTCCCTATATTTAACGAGGTTAAACACTATTTGGGATCTTGCTTCGCAACGAAAGATCTTGGAGAAGTTGCTTACATTCTGGGAATCAAGATCTATAGGGATAGATCAGCGGCTTCTAGGGCTAAGTTAAAGTACGTACGTAGACAAAAATGATGACACACTTTAAGATGGAACACTCCAAGAAAAGAGGTGTTCCTATGACTAATGGACCCATGTTGAACAAATCGCAATCTCCTTCAACGGACATTGAAATTAAGCAAATGGAAGTAGTTCCATATGCTTCAGCGATTGGTTCTATCATGTATTCTATGTTATGTACTAGACCTGACGTCTCGTATGCTTTAAGCATGACCAGTCGTTTTCAGCAAAGTCCTGGCATTTCCCCATTGGAAGGCAGTAAAGAACATTCTGAGGTACTTGAGAAGAACCAAAGATATGTTCTTGGTGTTTGGAGGAGTGGAAGAAGAGCCAACTATAAGGTGTTACACTAATGCTAGCTTCCAAAGTGACCGAGATGATTCTCGCTCACAATCGGGATTCGTATTCACTCTCAATGGAGGAGTTGCTTGTTAGAAAAGCCCCAAACAGAGTGTAGTGGCGGATTCAACCACCGAGTCCGAATATATAGCTGCATCGTGTGCTGGAAAAGAAGCTGTTTGGATGAAGAAGTTCATCACTGACCTCGATGTGGTTCCAAGTATTCAGAAACCAATCAAGGTGTTCTGTGATAACACAAGAGCAATTGCTCAAGCCAAAGAGCCCAGATCTCATCACATGGCCAAGCACATATAAGAAAGTTCCACTATATGCGGGAAATACTGGAACGAGGAGACATCATAATAAGCAAAGTAGACACAGATCAAAACCTAGCAGTCCTATTGACTAAACTGATGACTCAGGACAAGCATGACCAACATAGGAATGCTATCGGTCTTAAATTAGCTAGATATTTGTTTTGATTTAGTATTTGGATGTACGAACATTCAAGCAGTTGTACTTATTGAATTCACTTTTCTTTACTAGTTAAATGCGAACTTTTAATCTTACAACCGTGTTCGATTTTAATACGTTTAATCCATGAATCTTGTATTCTAAATTATTCGTAGTTGGTCAGACTCGTGGGAATGACTCTGAATTAAGACTATTCTGACTTTGGACTCAAAGATTTGACTTCCAAACTCACATACCTCATTATGAATGACGTTGGATGTAACTCAAATCAAATCATCTTCATGAATCTTAGTCATAAGATGCTTTGATTTAAGCATACTCATTTAGTATCCTCTGACCTGAGATACATACTAGAACTTTCGTTTACTGAAGACTATCCTTTGATCAGTGTCAACCACTGTCGCGTAACTGCCAGTCATAAAGGCATTGGTTGGGAGTAGTTCTGAAGTTTGTACTCTTACATTATATGTAACAGTTAGACATCAGGGCGCCCTCACTGATTCAAACTGGTGAAGTGTAAGACCTTACCCAAACTTACTGTGTTTTTGATTGGACCACTTTGATTCTTGAATGGAAACGATAATGATTGAACACAATGTGAGATTGAATCTGATCCATGTCTCATTGTTCAATTGATGTCTTATACGGAAAGGATAAATGACAACGATTACCATAAGCTCACTATCTTGCAACAGGATGTTCCAAGATGTTTTGGTAAATGACTTTAAAGTGTCAAAACTTATTGGGGGCAACCATGTGTAGCTAGAGCGCCTCTGGCTGTCGGCATTAAAGAACTTAATTGAAAACCGTCCAAGTGGGAGACTGTTGGAAAAAATGGACTGGTCCGATTAATTAACGCGGCCGACCGAGTTATAACATGTAAGAGTTACACCGTGGGCAACAAACTAAAATCCACTTAACTGGTAACTACAAACGATATGCGAAATAGACCATGATTATATCTATGATCTTGAGTGGGTTTATATTATTAATACTCGTTATTAATATAATTGTTTATCCTGATTAATACACTTGTTGCGGGTATTAATTGAGAGACAGGTGCATGGATCGGGTGAGACCGGTATACTCATCTCGCCACTTGTGGCACATGCACCCATGCTACGCCACTTGTCGTACATATACCCTTCCATCGCCACTTGTCGCACATGCATGAACTTCTCGCCACTTGTCGCACATGCATGAACTTCGCGCCACCTTGTCCAACTTCCATGTGCATGTCCGCTATTTGTCGCACATGCAAGGATCTCCATATTCTATTTAAATGGAAATGTAGACTTGGAGTTGTGGTTGAAGAACTTGCACAACAAAACTCTCATAACACCCACATCGCTGCTCGCCGCCGGCCACCACCGCCGTTACCCGGCCTATACTCGCGTTTCGCTAGTTCGTGTCACTAGCACGTGTTCGTTGAACCTTGATGTCTCAACAGGTTAGTTATTTACTGAGGTATATCTTTCTCAATGGTAGTTAGATATTCTTATCACTGTGCTCGTATTTGCATGTAACCGGATCCTGTCGGTTTCGTTTATTCTTGATCACTCGTTTATTAACCACTGCGTTTTATTCATTAATCGCTCAATTAATTAACTATTATTTATTGAAACGGATTTTAATAAATAAAATTTTAATAAATAAAATACTTATAGGGATATAGAGTACTTGAGTATATTTATGTCCGACTCATCTAGTTCGTCGAAATCTTCGGGTTGTGCTTTGGAATTTTTTGAAAATATGTCTGAGACGTGGAGCTTGAAGATACAGGAGAGTCAAAGTAAAAAATTATGCATCGCGATCAGAAAGGGGCTCATGAAGTTCTAATGAATGATTACTTTGTTGAAAACCCAGAGTATAATGCATATACATTTAGAACGTAGTTTCATATGTCAAAAGAATTATTTTTAATGATTATGGGAGATATTGAAGTTCAATTTGTATGGTTTCAAGTTGGCTACAATGCTAGAGGAAAAAAGAGTTTCACACCGATACAAAAGTGCACATACGTGGTTCGTCAACTCACAACCGGTAACATTCCTGACGACTATGATGAATATTTAGCTATGTCTTCTAGGACTGCTAGTGAATCTCTATAATCTTTTTGCAACACTATTATTAAGTTATACGCTAAAGAATTTTTACGAAAGCCAACTAGACATGACATATCATGTCTGTACGCCCCACATGAAGCTAGATAGCACTTTCTAAGGATGCTTGGTAGCATTGACTGTACGCACATAGTTAGAAGAAGTTTCCCGACTAAGTTGCGAGGAAAGTATATGAGAGGTGATCAACAGAAAACCGACGGTGATGCTCGAAGCGGTGGCGTCAAATGATTTATGGATTTGGCTTGTGTTCTTTGGTGCTCCCGATTCAAACAATGACACTAATGTTCTCCATCAATCACCGTTATTCGATGTCGTGTACAAGGAACCGCACTGTTGTGAGCGTTTACGCTCAATGGGAGAAATTATAGACGCGGTTAATATCTTGTTGATGGTATTTACTCAACGTGGTCTGTTTTGTAAAGGCGTATTCGTTTATAACTGACCCTAAAGAAAAAGTGTTAAAGAAGTTACATGAGTCGGCGAGAAAAGACGTTGAGCGAGCGCTTGGTGTTTTGAAAAGTAAATGAAGTATAATGGATCGACCGGTGTGTATAATTAAACCACAAACATTCAGGAGTGTGGTGTACGTGTGTATCATATTGAACAATGTGATCATAAAGGACGAGGGGCACTCGATATCCACCAGACCACGTTATCGAACCTCCGACATAGGTACCCGTTAGCGTGGATATTTAGTTGGAGTTGCGAAATGAACAAACACATTTTCGACTATGATTTGATCTAACTGAACGCGTTGGTGGTTTAGATATCTAATTTCCTGATTCCGACGAAGAGTGGCTTTTCTACTTTAGTTTTTAAGCATGAGTACTTATTTTTCTTAATGGTTGTATTTTTTAATTTAATAATGAAAATAATAATAAAAAGAGTAAGTGATGACCACCCCTTGTATGATAGTGTGAATTGTGATGGAGTGAGGTGTCAATTGGTGATATAGTGTGGTGTGTGATATACATTGATGGGCGATGACCAACCCTTCCATCTGTATGGTGTGGTATCGGGGAAGGGGTCGTGTCACACCCCAACCAATGGCGGAAACATCGGAGTGAGACGAAATAGATTGCTCATTGCTCACAACATTAATAAGTGACAATAATTAATTAAACAATATTCCATTGCATAAAATATTGTCAATACATCAACGAAATAATACAACGAAACAACATAACATTCGCAAAGTCATAACAAAATTAATACTTCAATATTAAACCTAACGTCGAATTTGTGTGTATCTAGCCCTTGCTATATTGTTTTCATAGCATCATCTCCTTCAACCTGTAACATGTTTTAAAATAATGCAAAAGCAAAGGCGAGTACACAAGTTTATAGCATAAGTATACGAATAAGTTTAAACAATCCTCATGGCAACTAAAATCTATACAAGAGCGATATCAAGACATGCAATACTAATACTACCAAAATGCCTAAACTACTTAACCCGCCCCACCAAACACCCCCCCCCCCCCCCCCACAAAAAACCTAAATCCACTCTCCCTCCAAAAGCCTAAACTCCCCCACACCTTAGTCCTCTAAAAAAACCTAAAACTAGACCCTAAACGTAAACTCCTCAAAAACCTAAACCCCCCACCCGCACTCCTCAAAAAACCTATACCCCTCACCTGCACCTCCACAAAAACCTAACCACCCTACCCCCACACCCAAAAACCTAATCCTAATACTAAACCCCCAAAAAACCTAACCTTAAAAGCTAAACTAAACTTAAAAGCTAAATCTAAGCATATAATACACATGTGGAACATATACATATAATGCACATGTGCAATATAAGTTTTTTCTTTTTTGGAAAAAAAATTTATGTAGCGATTTTTTATTAAAAAAATTGTAAAAAAATTGGTATGATTTTAGGCTTTTTTTCAATTAGTTTTTTAGTTTTCTACATTTATATGTATTTTCTCATGATCCTCTCTCTCTCTCTGTATATATATATATATATATATAGGAAATGGTAAAATAAGAACCACCTTAAGTTGCGAGAACCGCGAGAACTTTTGTTCCGGCGCGAGTTGGGTCAATTTTTTTTGCATAAACATATATGAAAAAATTATAAACACATCTGTAAAAAAAGTAAAAAAAATTGCCGAGTCGGTAGTTTTGACTGATACAAGTTTTTTTTACGGCAAACGTAAATTTTAGAAGAAAAATAAATATTTTGCCTCATGTAAATGTGGTATGCGACATTTTTTTCAATTTTTTTTTGCTGAAACAAGTAATTGTTTTTACGACTTTTGAGGAAAAAAATTTCAGAAAAACCTTTTAGATGATGTAGTTCTCGCGGTTCTCACAAGTCGTAATGATTCTCATTTGAACCGAACCCTATATATATATATATATATATTAATAAAACATATACACACAAAACATATACATTTTTTTATAAACAGCGCGCTGATACATTTCTAAGCGTTTTTACCTTCTCGGCTGTAATTTATTTTACAATGGGATCGCATGGCCCGAAACAAATTCAACGTTATTTTCTGTGGCACAAACCTCATAAGAAAGATTTGTCAGAGAAAACGGCTGACTTTTTCTAAATTGACAATTCAAGAAACCACATTTTCAATAAAATGCACCTAAAGTATCTCACCTTGACAAATCTTTTCCTCTATTTTATCGCTTTCGCCCTTTTTAGCCCACTTCTTTTTATTTTCCCCTTCCTTTTTCTCTTTCCAAGATGCATTTTTTAATCCTAATCCTAATATATATGCAAAACCATATCATCTAGTATTTTAAACAAGATCCGACCCACATTTGTGATTTCTTTAATCACCCATAGATCTAGTACATTATATATTATATATATATATATATTTAGATTATATCGAGATTTTCCATAGGCTAATGATAATATATCTTTTAAATATTAGTATACTTTTTATTATTTTATATTATTGATATATGTATAAAATAAGCAAGAAAAACATTTGAGCCGACTTATTTCCGGATAAAAAACATTAGAAAAATCTACAGTAAGCATTGCAAAAGACCCATTAGTGTGACGTTCATTTAAAACCTTGTTGACGTTGTGTAAAATAGCCTCAACGCCATCCGACACGCCGACCCCAATCTGAAAATCATTAAGGTACTTGGTCTTTCTTTACCAACATTCTTCATAGCACCTTTGGAAACCAAACGCCTCCATATCGTACCCACTGCAATAGGTCTAATCTTGATGTTGGGTTTTAAGAGCGGTGTTGTAACACCCCAAAAACGGGTTTGGTAATCAAACCACATTAATATTAAAGAACGGGTAAAATACGGTTAGTGATAAAAATTAACCCGGTAAATATTAGGATTTAAATAAATAAACCTAATATTAAACAAAAGAAAAGAGAGAGAGGATAAAAGCTTTGGAGGAAATGAAGTTCATAAGAGGCCCGAGATAACGGACTTAAAACAAAAACGGGATGTAACTTCCCCGAACCCACTAAGTAACTAGGAATATCAACCTACTTAGTTAAGTGTTGTTAAAATGCCAATGACACTTGGTTAATAATTCTTTTATAACTCTACAAAAGTGGAGGGGCTAATGTTGATAAAACTAAAAGTGGGTTTTAATTTAATAAAATAAAAACACCAAAACACACACTTCAGTGTGTTCTGGTCGTGGTTTTCACAAGAGCAAAAGGGGTTCCTCAATTTGAACCCTAACTCATACAAATCAGCCAAATTGAAGGGACAAATCAAACCCAAATGAAAAACTAAGTTCAAATTAGTGATCACCCAAGTGAGAGGATCACGAGGTATGTAAATTTCATCGTTTGGTTTCATCTCAAATTCTTGGTGAACACTTGAAAGACGAAATTACTGCTAGAATATTGAATGTATAAATGATACTATGTTGAATCCATGCTTAGGAACGAACTATGATTGAGAAACTTGATGAATTGATGATATTATAATCATCTACATAAGTGCTAAATGGGTTTTGTAGGATGATGAAGAACACTAGAATTATGATCTTAATTTAGTGTTATTGATTTCCATGAAGTAAGTCTAGGTGTTGTTATGCATGCTAGACATATGGACTTATGAATGATGTTTAATCTTGGCTAAATAACTAGTCATGAACTTGATTATAGATTTTATAAAACTATGACCCTAAGGTGTTTGTTAAAATGCCTAAACAAAAGCAAACTTGTTGAAAATTAGAGTAAAACGCGTAATCGAATTATATGGCGAATTATGCGTAATATGATGTGATAAGAGTTCTAAACACGTCGTTGGTTGAACTCTATAGGCAAGACGATTAAATCTTTGAGCGCACAAGCCAGGGTTGAGGCACGCTTGAAGGAAAATGCTTTGAAGGTACGCGACTCGTAGTTTCGCTGCATTATGTACATAAGTTTAGTTGTTGATGATATTGTTAAAATAGTCGTGTTTGGAATGTTAATGAAGTGATGAAACTCACTCGACAACCAAACGAGTCAAAATAGTTAATTAGATATGTTTGTTGATGATATTGTTAAAATAGTCGTGTTTGGAATGTCAATGAAGTGATGTAACTCACTCGACAACCAAACGGGTCAAAATAGTTAATTAGATATGTTTGTTGATGATATTGTTAAAATAGTCGTGTTTGGAGTATCAATGAAGTGATGTACCTCACTCGCCAACCAAACGGGTCAAAATAGTTAATTAGATATGTTCGTTGATAATATAGTGAAAATAGTCGTGTTTGGAATGTCAATGAAGTGATGTAACTCACTCGACAACCAAATGGGTCAAAATAGAATAAGCTAACAAATTGATGGTTTTAAGTGACCTGAACGTCACTTTATAAACTGGAGTATTGATGCGTAAGCCAAGTTTTGGATACGCTAAAAATGATTTTGTAGAATTTGCTTAAACGCGCATGCTTGAAATGTTGACAACAAGCATGACACTAGTGCGCACGCAAACCATGTGATGGGAGCGAAATGCTAATGTTTGATAAGCCCGGGATGGGTGTAAAGAAAAAAACGTTTAGAAACGATTTTTGATAACAATCAGGTAGTGTATCTTCAAAACTAAACGAGTCGAATAATTGATTTATAAGCCAATTGCTTATAAACCGGATTTCGATGTGAACAAAGATGGTAAATGAATCCGTATTTTAATTACGGACGCATAGGAAAAAGAATCACACAAAACGGATAGTAGATAAAGAAAAAGTTACGAGGAATTAAAGTTATAATTTTGGTAAAAATTGTAGCTGGGCAATTGCA
Source organism: Scalesia atractyloides (assembly GCA_947069175.1). Classification (NCBI taxonomy): domain Eukaryota; kingdom Viridiplantae; phylum Streptophyta; class Magnoliopsida; order Asterales; family Asteraceae; genus Scalesia; species Scalesia atractyloides. The sequence goes on along the minus strand of CAMTDV010000030.1, from coordinate 12,390,013 downwards.
GCTCAAAGAAAGGAACATTCTGTCGAAACAAGCTTGTCGCGCCCCGCAACCCAATCAATCAAACCGGTCGCGCCCCGCCAGAGTCTGTCGCGCCTCGCGAAGGTCGAGGTGGTGCTAGTCATGGCCCGCGAGACCCCCTTAAACTGGCGAAATTTCTTATGTAGCTTATTTTGCCTTACGAATTCGGTTATAAGTATTATTAAACTATCATAACTAATGTTTGTGATGGTTTTGGATATAGGTGAACGTTTTAAATTTTGGGATGAAGATCAAGCATCGCGTAAGAACCGAACATAACCTAAAATGAAGCTTCCGCGTTAATCTTACTTTGTTTTTACTTTAAGTAAACAACGTAACCACTTAACACTACATCTTAAATACTTTAATTATATGTGAATGTTAACTTGACAAAGTTTTTGAAAAGTCGCATTTTTTGTATAATAAAAGTCATATTTTAAGGATTAAAAATGCCTTAAATTAAGACGGGTCTTACAGGTGTAAGGGGAAGAGACGCAACAAACTCTACCAAACTCGAAGGCCAATTCCCATTTGCTTTTGATATTTAGAAGGTTGTATCGTTTGGCCATCTTTTTTTAACGGCAAATTTGGATTAAAAAGGGACCACTAGAGTATCATCGTGCCACCAACAGAATCACCCGATCATATCCATCTTCACTAGGTATAATGCCTATACACTAGTTCAGGAGGAAACCCAATGAATATTGGAAAACCCCCTTATGAGAATCGAACCCTGGACCTATTGATCACAAAGTCTTCTCCCACCCCCAAGATGTCACTAAGGTATAAAGCCATGGACGCATCAGCAACATCTTATGTAGCAGAGTTCAAAACCTTAATAAAACAAACATTCGCAGAATTGACTCAATCATTCGAACAAAAACTGTACAAGATTGTGTACGACGAAGACTAAACTTCAATCTGATTAAGAATTGACTCAATCATCGGAAGCTGTACGAGATTGGCCATCTTAAAGACTTGAAGTTGCATCATCCCTGTATTTCAAAGTTAAGGAGTTAAAATGTTCAGGATGTTGAATGCAATTTCCACATACCTTAACACTTTGTTCCTGAGTCTCATTTAACATAGGGAGGGGAAGGAAAATGAATTAAAGAGAGAAAAGGAAGGAAAAGATGTGATTTCTCTTCTAATCTCTCTGATTTGGGAGGATAAATATAAGTAGAAATTTCTTCCCTCCTTTCCCCTCCCCTTCTGTCCTTAAAAAATCTCAAGAACATAATTTTTATATATTTTCATCTCTTTGCTTTCCTTTACCCTTGTTAAATGAGACTCAGGAACAAAGTGTAAATATATAGATTACTCAATACAAGAAAATAATATACATTAATAAAGGATGAAATGAGTGCTATATATAGAAATAAGTTTGATCTGAGTGTACTCCCATCCTTATTAGTTATATTCCCCCATCTTGAAAAAAAAGTAACAGAACTTACTCGTAAGTACGTGAGAGGAGAGGCTATAATTAGTAACACCCATACAAGTATTATGAGATATTGAGATGAATCTACATTAAGCTTAGTAGGTTGCACCAAAGTCAAACCAAATTTGATACTTTAATTTGAGGATATTGGATTTAAATAACCTAAACTTTCACCATTTGGCCGATAACACTTCCAAATCTCGATTTGTACACCAGCACCCCAAACTTTTAACACTCCCTAACTAACTAAACCCAAACGCAGTTAGTTTTTGCTGATGTGACATCTGATGTGGCCCTTTTGCCCAACGTTGCATATGACGTGGCCGCTGATGTGTCATTTTTTATGACATGACAGCTGATGTGGTAGTTGACGTGACATTTTTGATGACGTGACAGCTGATGTGGCAGCTGGCATCAGCTAATCAGCTAATTAGGTAAGTATATAGGGGTTGTGGCTAGGGTGGGGTTATTAAAAGAGAGAAAAGTTAAAGAGTTGAGTATATACTAGCAAACAAAACTTGAGTGTTGATGTACCATTAATTATACATATTTATAATATAAAATGAGTTAATTGTCATTTAGTCCCTGCGGTTTGTTCACTTTTGCCATTTCAGTCCAATTTTAAAAAATGCGCTAGTTTCCTCCATGACATACTGGAAAACGTGTCACTTCAGTCCAAAAATTAAAACCCAGATAAGTTAGGCAGGTTTAATAAAGGGTATTATTGTTCTTTCATATTTCTTTTAATTTCACGTTTTTTTAATTTCACCTTATTTTATGTTAAATAATTAACTCTGACTTAATTGTATTTTAATTTTTGGACTGAAGTGGCACATTTCCAGTATGTCAGGGAGGAAAGGGGCGAATTTTTTAAAACTAGATTGAAATGGCAAAAGTGAACAAAACACAGGGACGAAAATGGCAGTTAACGCATATGAAAATTAACCCTGTTTATAAGTACTTTTGAGGTAATTTATGAAGGAAACACTATCTAAATCGTTCCTTTTCAATTTTTGTAGGATTCGAAGGTCCAAGATCAAAAAGAAGATTAAACAATGAAAAGTGGACGAAAAAACGAAGTTTCCAAGAAGCACCCCGTGCACAACTGATGTGTCGTGTCTTGCGATGTGTTGGTTTAGTTAATTTAATGACTCTTAGTACGTATTAGGTGGGTTAACTTAATAACTTTTAGACACTTTCATCTGAATTTAAATTTTGTAAGAAATGATTTTTACTTAGGCTAGACGCACACAATAGGCAAACGTACCTATCATTTATAGTCGAGCTTAAAGTAAGAACCAAGTATCGAACCTAAAGAACAAGTCTTTTAATAGTTAGCTTTAGATGACTAGATAGTTTAATTAATTATCCTTTGTTTTTTTATATTAAAACTAAAATATAAAGAAGTAATAGATGGAGAATATCAAGAGCACGAGGAGTGTAGCTTTGGATCTCCGAATCCCCTTGGAATGAATTATAGTTATTTTATTGGCAAGAGGTGGGGTTAATTAACTTAAAGACCCGACTTTTAGCTAAGGTTACCAACGAATTTTTATTAGATTTACAAGATGCGACTTTAAGGTTAAAATAGAATTAGAGCGAATTAAAGATAATCCATTGCCCAATCTTAAAGGAAGATTCCTTTTAAGGAACAATCCTCTAATCTTGGGTTCGTTACATCCAACTAATCTTCTTTCTTTTACATCATTCCCATGGCTTGCGATCCTCTACTTAGCATACCTTTGTCTCAACTCAAAGGTAGCAAGGATATATGAAAGTGCTCCTAACGGGTGCTAGTGACACTTGTGATTAATTAGCATGACTGGTCTTTATTTAACGAGTGGCGTTATAATAATAAAAAATATATATAAAGAAAATAGTATTTTAACACGGGTTCACCAACTCTTGGACCGCGCCAAGTCTTATAGACCATGTTAGATGAGTCACAAGACCAAGTTTGAGGCCTAGCATATAGACCGTGTAGGCTAACAACGATATTATTGTAAACGAGGGTTGATCACAAGATGAGTTTACACAAATGGATCAACCACTTCTCCAAGGTTGGATTTCCCTATTAGTATATGGGTTGTTACACACCATGAGTGTACTAATAAGCTTCACCTGCTTTGGTTATCAAGAACTGCCACAAGATTAAGTCCAAAACAATCAGAAGCTCATTACGAAAGAAGAAGGATAGAAGGAATTATTAAAGACATAACACACTTCTTTGCTAAAGATTAAACATGTTATTCATACAAAGTTTATCTTCAACCCAAGAAACACAAAAGGTTTAGCCAATAATGGCCATAACTTGTCCACAAACAATGATTTGAGTGAATCGTGATGGATCAAATATGATAAGATCAAACAAGTTGAAGAATGGTTGTTGATTAAAAGTTCTCTCTCTCTCTCTATCAAACTATATTATTACACGTGATTTTGTGGAAATAGTGTGAAGCCATTACTAAGAGACATTGGTTATGAAAGACTATTTTCCAAGACCGAGATGAAGAAGTCAAGTGTTATCGGGCACCAGAGATTTATCACAACTTGTTTCGTGTTAGCGTTTTCTCATCGTCTAAGTGGATATAAAGGTCTTAGTCTATCTTGGGCAGGGTGTATGCTCGCTTTATGTGAAGATAAGCCCGTAAAAATATCTAGAATCATCTTTAAAAAACTAATGCATAATGCAAAGTACCTCGACAGCAAATGACTCCTTTATCCTAAGTTTATTCAAATCATCTCCAATGCTATGCTTAAGGATCTTACTACAAAAGGAGAGACAATAAACTTAACTCATATGAAGACTAGGGTTTCACTGACTGCATAAAACCCGGACTTGGATGTGACGGTCATCTTCGACCATCTACAAAAACATGTACCCAGCTCAATGTTGGGGCGTTTCAAGAAGAGTTTACATATTTTGAAAGTTGTTTAAGACGGGGGAGACGTGAATGAATTAATAGAAGAGATAAAGAGAACTAGGCCAAACGTTCAAATGATCAAGGTCATGGAGAATCTTCCAGACCTCAAAAGAGACCAGCTACAGAAAGAACTCCTAAGCCTGCTGATGCGTGGTCGAAAACCAGTGTTCGTTAATTTTTAATTTGATGTTTTTTCAAAAATTTTAATCTCGAATAGCCTACTTTTAATTGGAATTGTGTTTTGCAGGTCTGATGGAGTTTAAGGAGCTAATCGGAAGCTTTACGAAGCATTGGGACGGAAAACGAGTCAACCGGGTGCAAGAAATGGCCAAAACAGAAAACACCACAAGCAAGCATCGTCGCCGACGTCCTCCTGCGCCATCGGCGACCCCCCTCTTAAGTTCCCATCAGCCAAAAACCTCTGTATGCAGTAGAATAAGCCATCCCAGGAATTTGGAAGATCCAGGGGTATGTCGCTGACGCCCCTTGCTGCCACACATCGCGAAGATCCAGGATTTTGTGTTTTGTTGGTTTGTGGATGGGTTATAACACTTGTTTTGACCTTTTCTTTGGGAGTTACGAATTATTGGAGTTTGAATACCATCTTGGAGCCAAGAACACCATTACCATCATCCCGAATCATCCCGAATCCATCCAATCATCCCATCGATCCTAAACCTAATTCACTACCATTACCATCATCATCCAATTTCTAATCCACTCACATCACCACTCACCATAAACCCTAATTCTCATCATCTTCACCATCAAAGCTTCAAGATGTCTATGTTCGAGCTCTCATCCGTTGTTGATCGTGTTTTGTTCACCATGAGCGGCTAATTCTTGAAGGTTTCACCCCGGTGTAGACTTTTGTAAGAATTTCTAAGGTTGTTACTTGTTTGATACTTGGTTTGTGACTAATTGAATTGCATTTGATCATTAGATAATTGTCCTACGTTGGTATTGTATTTGTGAATTGTTGAATGAGTTATGAAATTTGACTTGTAAAATGAATATGCGTATTTATGCTTTATCTTTTGATAGGATGTACTTGTCCAAGGTAACGAAGTGCATTGTGGTCCGTTGTCTATAACGTCGATAGAAATTGGCACCTAAGCCCTGTGATTCTAAAACCATTAATAAACTAATTCGATTAAACCAAAATTATAACGTGTAGTAACCCTAGGTCTTGCAATTGTTGAACAGGGTGTGAACCCTGTTCCCAAATCATTGTTTTACAATCGTTAATTAAGTTTTCGTGCAATAGTTCAAGTTTAGTGATCAAGCAAACAAACCAAATTTGTCGGTCTATTCCGACATCCTTTTCAAACAAATAAATCAATCAAGTTTGTTAGCAAGCTTCATAAGTAGTGACACATTCATTTAAATCAATCACATCCGATCGCAAACCACAAACTTTCCGTGTTCGACCCCTTACTACCACTAACGCATTGTTAAGGGTAATTAGGGCATATAAATATTATATTTGACTGTAGCGCGACAATCCGAACACCTGCTAGGATCTCACCAGATGATGCCGAAGTTGAAGAAACTGCTCGCATATTGTTATCCAGGATTAGTGGCATGCCTTCTGCTGTTAATCCCAAGAAAAGAAAACCTAAAGCCTTCATTTGTTCTAGTCAGGAACCTGAACCTGATGTTAATATATATATATATATATATATTCCAAAGTCAAAATCTGTTCATCAAAGGCTCCTTCTACAAGATCATCTCCCCCTCCTCAAGAACCAAGTTTCTTAAGCCCAACTTCCAAAGCTAAGCAAGCAAAGGCTAATGAAGAAATGAGACGAATTACACTTGTAAACCAGTTACAGATGTCCCTTGTGTGACGGCTATGCATCTATCACCAATGCCCATGGCGACACTAAGGGAGTGGCAGCAACGCACATATGCGTGTGTCTCCCACAACTCCCGGAGGACCTCACCACTAGTGTTCGAACCGGAGATTTAGCGGGTTGCTCGGAGGAATTTAGCCACTCGGTTGGAGGCAGCTTTTGTCTCTAATCCACTCAATACCAATTCACCACCTACACCATCTTTTGGACCCATTCCAATGGATAACCAAAATTCTAACCAACCCAACAACCAAAACCAAAACCAATACCAAGATTACCATCGCCCAAACCAAAACGTTCAAAACAACCAACCGGGGTGGTAACAATTCGAGACCACCAACACCACCATTCCGAACCCGAAACCAAAAGAATAACCAACATACACCCACACCTCCACCTGAAAACTGAAAAAACCCATTACCACCCATCCTAAATAACCGCAATGTTAACACCAACTGTGGAGTTAACCCGAATCGTGGCAATCCCGCAAATGAAGATCAATTCCTAAATCTTGATGATTTGAGGAATAACATTCCTGAAGACGAACCATTTAGTGTTCCTGGTTATAAATCACCGGAACATGTGAGTATTCATTCGGAATACTCGGATGATGGTGGGAATTACAATAAACGGTTCGAGAATGATGTTTGGGAGGATGACAACATGGGAAATATCCAACATGCTTGGGGTTTTGAGTAAAATGATATGGGTTATCAAAATACCAACATCGTGGGGAATAACGATGGGTATGGGTATGATTATGGTCGGAATGACGGTTATGGAAACAACCGTCAACCACGGAACAATCAAGGGAACCGAAATGATAGGGATTACGGTAACAACAACAACAATAACATCAACTGTAACCAGATTCCGCAATTTATGAGCGGTGGTAATCAAGGTGGAGATAGGGTGGTGATCGAAGAGGTAACCAAAGACCGGGAACCAAGAGGTCAATGGTCCGAGACGTCAACCGCAACAACAAGGCCCGCGAGGTGTTAATGGGCGATTTAGACCGGTGGTCACCGAAAATGACTCACCAATTGTGCCTACACCTCGAGGGATGAGATCATTCGAGTGCAAACCTAACTACATCAACATTCTACCGCACTTTAATGGTAGGACGAATGACGAGCCATACACTCATTTGGCGGAATTCTCGGCTATATGTGGCACGTTCGGGGCCAAAATTTAGAGATCGAGGAGGTGAGTCTTAGGCTTTTTCAGTTTTCATTGAAGGATATGGCGGAGCAGTGGTTCCTCACGTTACCGGCTAATAGTATTCGCACTTGGGTGGAGATGCAACAAATGTTTCTGGATTAGTACTATTCGATTGCGAAGACCGATGTGGCAAGATATGAGATTCGATCGTTTTGTCAGTTTTCTGGGAGTTGCTACATGAGGCACTTGCTCGATTTAAGGAATTGGTTCAGAAATTTCCTCATCATCAGATTCCGAGGTGGGAATTTTTGAAGTGTTTTATAAGGGGGTTGGATACCGAAGATCACAAGTACTTGCAATCGGCAAGTAACGGTACTTTGTTAAATAACCATGAGGAAGATGATTGAGAATTCATTGAAAGGATGAGTAAGAATTCGAAAGCGGTTGCTATGGCAGACCGAGCCAAAAAGCATCCCGTCTCCCGATCACTTCCCGACCTTGATTCGAGTGCTAAGGATCGAATCGCCACTTTAGAAAGAGAGTTGGCTCGAATGAAGAAAAGATGTGAACGCAGTTCAGTTTGCGGTATGTGAAGACTGTGGGAATATTGGTCATCGGACCGGAGAGTACCAAGTTAATATGGCACAAGCTTTGGAGGAGGAGAATCAAGTGTATGGAGAACGTAAGCAATATAATATGAACTCCAACACCTATCACCCGGGTTTGAGGAACCATCCTAATCTTAGGTATGGTAATGCCTCGAACCAAATGAACCTGGACTTCTAACCGGGAAATCAAAGTGGAAATCAAGGTGGTTTATCGTACCAAAACCGTCAAAGTAGTAACCAAGGGGCTATCAAAGGAACTACAACCAAGGGAGTAGCCAAGGATACCAAAATCGGGATAATAATCAAGGGGGCTACAATCAAGGTGGTAATGGTAATGGTAATGGGTCGGTGAACAATCAAGGCGGTGGTGATGATTTGAAATGCCAAGATAGATGTGCTATTGAGTGTTGTGAAGGAATCTAATAGCGACATCAACGAGATGAAGAAGGCAAATGAAATGCAGGATAATCTCATGAAGGGTTGGCAAAGCAAGTTTGTCAACTAGCCGAAGAAGTGGCACAAATGCGAGGAAGCAGAGGAAGACTTCCAAGTGACACCATGGTGAACCATAAGCATCAAGGGTCCAACTCGAAGAACACATGTGAGGTACCGACTAATAAAATTTCTTTACGTAGTGGTCGAGTCATAGATAGTGGTGTCAAGTCACCACCACCCCAGTTTGTTGAAGGGGTTGTAGAAGATGCTAGTAATGAGGAGTTTGTTGACAATCAAATGGGTCAAAGAAAACAATTTTAAAAATGATAAATTTACCCCTGTTGGGACTGTCCCCATCCCAAAGGCTAAGGAAAAGGGTGTGGAGGCTAATACCGCCCCTTATCCCGAGGCTTTTTTGGGACCATCTAAGAAAGTGGTGACGAAACGTGGCCTACAACAAGAGGAAATGTGGGAAATTTTTAAACAAGTTAAAATCAACTTACCACTTCTAGATGCAATCAAACAAGTACCCTAATCTGCTAAGTACTTGAAAGATTGGTTTACTCAAAAGCGAACTAACAAGTTTCCAAAGAAACTTGATTTGACTGAAAACGTTAGCTTGATTCTTTCGGGTGCACTTCCACCAACGTCGCAAGATCTAGGGGCACCCATTATTTCTATACAAGTGGGTGAACTCAAAATGACTCGGGCACTTTTGGATCTTGGGACGAGTGTGAGGATCTTACCGGGTAGTTTTTATGAACAATACGAGTTTGGTCCACTTCAATCGTCAAACACCACCGTGGTGGTGGCAGATATGACCCCCAAACTACCACGCGGGATAGTCACTGACGTGATTGTAAAAGTTGATGAATTTATTATCCGGTGGACTTTCTTGTGCTTGATTATGTTTCTTTGGACCGAACCAAGCAACCAACGGTTATTCTCGGTCGACCATTTTTTGCAACATCAAATGCCCAAATTAATTGCAAAACGGGTATGGTTGACATGACTTTTGGTAACCGTTGGTTGCGGTTGAACGTTTTTTCGGGATTAACGGATCCTCTAGTTGGGGACGAATGCTATATGGCGGACGTCATTGACGAGTGTATACCTCTATGTGACATTGGTGTCGAAGATGAAAACACAATAGAGGAATGTTTCATGTTCGACAGGTTGCAAGTGGAAACGAATTGAAGCATGGATGAGGAGGTGAAGAAGGTAGAGGCGATGGCGGTAAGGGAAGGAAGACCCACTTGGAAACACCAAGTGGAAAGTCTTCCAGAAAAAAATGACACAAAACTGAAGCCGTCGTTGGTAGAGCCTCTGGTTGTGGAGCTTAAGGTGTTGCCCAAGCATTTGAAATATGTTTATGTTGGTGAGGGCAACACACTTCTGGTTATCGTTGCGGCAAATTTAACCGGAGAGCAAGAGGAGAAGCTCGTGAAGGTTTTGGTCACCAATAGGGCGGCTATTGGATAGACCATTGCGGATTTGAAGGGCATTAGTCCCTCGGTGGTGATGCACATGATCATCACGAAAGATGGTGCAACTCCTTCTCGGGACGCATAACGGAGATTAAATCTGAACATGCGTGACGTGGTGAAAAAGGAAGTTTTGAAATGGCTACATGCGGGTATGATGGGGAGGGTGAAACCCGAGCTTTAGAGTGTTTAAATATTGACTGTTATATGCGTTTTATGTGATTATTTTCCTAGAATGAGATAAATACGAGAAGTCGGTTTTTTACAGGTAAAGCATGTAATTCGGCGCAATTATGATGATTAAAGATGAAGTGGGATGTGTTCGGGTGACACTCGCAGCTCATGACATGGAGTTGGATATTGTTCGGTTGATAGCGAATCATTTATTAAAAATAAATAAATAAGCTTAACACAAAAGAAGAAAAAGAAATCATAAAGATGCTTGAGAGTGAAAGAATCAAGAAAGAGCAAAGTCGAGGGATCATTTGGTCATTAAATGAAAGATGAATAATGCCTAATTATGCAAGGATTTGGAAGAGATGAAGTTCAGGGGTTAACATGTCATTAAGTGAAAGTTGATTGTGAAGAGAGAAGGGATCGAACATCGCGACAATAGCTTATGGTTTATAAACTGTAGGTTACGATTGATTGTTTGTGGCCAAGAAGTGACAGAAAGCTGGAACCGTAACCTACGGTTGGGAACCGTAGGTTAGGCTGGGTCAGATCAGCAATACAGAACATTTGAACCGTCGGTTACGGTTTCAAAACGTAAGTTACAGTCCAGTTGATGGAAAAATGCGAAATTTTATGTTTTAAAGTATATTAGGGTTTTGGGAAGCCTCCAATCATTATCTTATCTACCAAGGACGAAAAAAGGCATTCCATAGGCAGAAAGTTCAAGGCTTTTACATCCGATTCATCACGATCCTTCACCGAATCATTAGTCCAATCATGAGTTCTTCATCAAATCAAACTTTTGTTGATATTGTGTGCGAGATGAGAGGCTAAAACTCTTGTGGTTCCTCCGGATGGAGGATTCTCGTATGTTGATTTAATTATGTTTTATAACTTTGTTAATCCGGCAATCTAAGCATTCGAGGCTTTTTGCTAGTGAACGTGATTTTTTGATTGTAAATAGTTGTTTTATTATACTTTAATTATTAATCACTCAGTTCCCGAGAGTTCTAGTAATTGGGGTTTATTTGACATGGGATTAGGGTTGGTAAATGTAATTGGTATTTGTCTGATAACCTCCCTTTACGTATTAATCGGACTACTTAGTCTGCAATTACCACAATTGATGAACTAGGTTTAACACTTATGTCTATGTGAGTGTGAAAGTTAGAGCACTTAGTTGAATATAACTGAGAATCTGAATTCCGGAGGAACCATTGTTCCTCCATTTGATCAAAACTTCGTTTTTAACTCGTTAAGTTAGATAATCTCAACAATAAAACAAACATATTTTCCATTTCAGTTACAATTAAATAGTACTTTTCATTGCGACACTTTCCACAATCCTCATTTGTTTCGATACCCTGCTTATTGTATACTAATAGTTTAAATAGGGTTTTTGCATGACACTAACGACAGTCATCAAAATGGCGTTGTTGCTGGGGAGTCGTGCGCAAAGTGTTTTGTTTTAAGTATTCTTAGATTAGTGTTTATTTTTATTCTTGTTCGGGTTTACGCGAGGTTTCTTATTTGCGTTTGTGCAGGTGATTCTAAAAGTGCATGCATCATACTCGTTAGTCTGGAAAAGCGTCACTGCTAGCATTTGATCCGGAAATCAAGAGAACTGTTCGACACACCCGAGTTGTGCAGCGAGCAAACAGAATAGAGAAAGTACCAATGGAGAATTCAAGAAACCTCGAGAAGCAATCCGAGAACTCACCTTCACAGCACCAATTCACACCAACTCCTACACAACCATCACCTAATACCACCATACTAGCTCAACTACCACAATCAACGCAACTGGTTACTACTCAACTTCCACCCATGCCACCACCACCGTTTCCAAATCTCGACAACCTACCGCCTTCTCACATTAACCAACATTTTCCTGATGTAGAGGGTGAAAGCCAAGCATTAAAGTGTCTAAATGGTGAATATTATGTGTGTTTGATGTGTTTACTTGCTGAGAATAAGTTAACTACGAGATCTAGTTGTTTTGTAGGTAAAACACGTAAATTAGCAAAGTTATGAGAGTTAAAGATGAAGTGGAAAGCATTGGAGTGGATATTGCAGTTCGTGATGCGAATTTGGAGTTTTGTCGGTTGCTAAAGATAGTTGAAAGTGCGAGAATCAAGAAAGAGTGAAGTCCAGGGGTCAATGGGAACTTAATTGAAAGTTGTTATGTGCCTATTTATGCAAGGAATTCGGAAGATTAAAAGTTCAGGGGTCAAAATGTCAATTGTTAAAAGTTGAAAGAAAGAAGAGAGAGAAAGAGTTTGCGACAGTCGGTGACGGTCCACTCACCGTCACCGACGGTGAGGAGGTTTTGGCGAAGAATCAACAGAAACAAGGAACCGTTGGGGATGGTCCCCTTACCGTCACTGACGGTTGGGTCAAATGAAGCAAACAGCAAGTCTCCACCGTCACTGACGGTGGAGGACCGTCGGTGACAGTTATATTTCCGAAAAAACACAAAATTTGGTTTTTAGAGGTATATTAGGGTTTGAGCAAGCCTCCAATTGATATCTTCACTTTTAAGGACGACCAAGGCACCTCCAAGGCTCAAAAGTTCAAGGATTTTTCACCGGATTCATCACAATTCTTCATCAAATCATCAAGCCGATCATGAATTCATTATCTTTCCAAGCTTTTGTTGACGTTGTGAGCGAGATGAGCGGCTAAACTTTTATGGTTTCCTCTGAATGGAGGGTTTTTGTAAGTTAGATGATACTATGTGTTTGCTATAATCGTTTTGACTTGGTGATCTAAGCATTCGATGCTTTTCACCTTTGATTTGATTTATTGATTGTAAACAATTGCATTTTATTTAAACCTTGATTTCTAAGCATTCAATCTCTGAGATTTCTAGTAATTGGGATATATTTGTCATGGGGTTAGGGTTGGTAATTGCAACTGATAATCATTCGATAACCTCCCGTCAGGTATTGACCGGAGTAGTTAGTCGTTGATGATCACAATCGCTCAATCAAGTTTAACACTTATGTCTATGTAGGTGTCACGATTAAACACATAGTTGAAACTAACTGCATAATCTGAATACGGAGGAACCATTCTTCTTCCATTTGATTACAATCTCATTTTAATTTGTTTAATTTGTTAAATTTAGATAACTTCCACAATCAAACAAACAGATTTTCTAATTCAGTAGTAGTTAATCGATACTTTTCATTATAACACTTTCCACAATCCTCCTCTGGTTCCATACCCGACTTACCCTTTCTACAGAGTTAGTTTCTTTTTGCATGACACTTAAGACAGTCATCAAAATGGCGCCGTTGCCGGGGAGGCGTGCACAAAGTGTTTAAGTGTTAAGTTTAGTTTGATTTAAATAAAAATCCAAAAATATATCTTTTAATTGCATTTCGTTCGGAATTACGCGAGGTTTTCTTTTGTTTGTGTGTGAAGGTGATCACAACCGTGTATGCATCATACTCGGAACTCCGGGAACTCATCACCGCTAGTTTTTGATCTGGAAATCGAGAGAACAGTTCGACAAACTCGTGTGGTACATCGGGAAAACAGAGTTTGCAATCACCAGCAACCACCTCTAAAACAATGGAGAACTCAAGTAGTTACGATACGCAACCAATCACTCCCTCTCCACAAACCCCGTTTTCACCAACACCATCACAACCTGCTCCAAATACAACAATACCAGCTGAACCACAATCACAAACGCAAACCACACAACCTGTAGTTACTCAAATGCCACCTATACCACCATCACTGTTTCCGAACCTGAGTGACCTTCCACCTTATCCCAGCCAAACCTACAAACAGACTTCGACGTTCCAGCACTCTTCACCATATGTTCGAGTTGTAACTGGTGGTACTGCAACTCTACCAGACCAAACCGGACCATCTAGCTCCATTACCAACTGCCTTCAACCAGCTCAATATACATACTTCCAACCTTCACAAATGCCACAACATTATTCGGCAGGACCTACAGTTTTGAATCCACAAGAAGGTATGAATGGTCGTGAGGACGAATATGACAGATACGAGGGGTATGGAGGAAATCAGATCGATAGGCAAATAATGGGGTTGGGAATTCAAGTTGGGACTGATGTAGGAATTCGATCAAGTGGTAGGGGAATGTATGAACCAGCAGGACAGCAGCAGTCTTTTCAGACAACACATCAGGTGAACCAGCAACCAGATAGCACTTTACCATAGTATCAGCGAGTTCCATAACAACAGCAACCAGTTTAGCAACCAGAGCCATTAAATCAGCATCCGTATAGACTGGACATTCCATTGCTACCACCAGTACCTCATATGCAAGGTCAGGCAAGACCTCTTCCTCGAAATTTAGCTCACCAAGTTAATCCACCGGAAGGCATTCCTATGGGATACAATTGGGGACCATTAAGAGGGGTGGAGAGCCACTTTAAACCAGTGATAACCAATAATTCTTCACCCGTAGTGGTTCCCCAGTTAAGAGGAGGAAGAACATTTGAGGTGCGTGAACAATTGATCGCTAGTTTACCAAAGTACCATGGCAATGCACACGAGGAACCTTACTTTCACTTGGCAGCTTATGACGCTCGGTGCAACAGAATAGCAAGTCAAGGATTTACAGCTGATGACATGAAATCGGTACTCTTCCAATTCACACTAGAAGACAAAGCTCAGAAATGGTTTCACTCTCTACCTTCAGCATCGATCTTCACATGGCCAGAAATGCAGCAGTCGTTTTTGGATGAATTTTACACCGCCTTGCGTACAAACAATGCAAGGAAGGACATTCGTGGCTTTAGACAACAACAAGGCAAACTCTTTCATGAGTCACTCAATCGCTTCAAGATGATGGTCAAGAACTGCCCACATCATGGAATTCAATTGTGGGAGCTTCTTAATGAATTCCATGAGGGGTTAACCAAGGAAGATGCGAGAGAAATTAGTTCTACTTCTAATGGAACTTGTGGTACTAATGATGAACTGGTAGATTGGGAAATTCTGGAGCGGACTGCTAGAAACTTGAAACGAAAAGCACAATCTTCGAGGAGTTAACGACATTCTGTGGTGAGAGCGGTTGAAGAGATAATTGATAGTGGACAACATCCTTTATGCGGGCATTGTGGAGATTTTGGGCATATAGCAGATCAGTGTACAGTGGTTCTGGGTGGAAGTGATGATGTCCACTTTGTTCAAGGTGGAGGTGAAGGTAGAAATTTTACCTTGCAATCGAACACATATCATCCGGGCATTCAGAATCATCCAAACTTGAGCTACAGAATGCGAACAACCAGAGCAATCCCGGGTTTCAAGGAAATAATCAGTCGAGTGGTCAGAAAAATTTCAATTAGAATCGTTTCAAAAACAATTTTCAAGGAAACTATAATAATGCACAAAACAGACCGGGTTGTAATACAGATGGCCTAGGGGGTAATGATGTAATAGAAATGTATAAAACAATTCAGCAAGATCTACAGAAGAGGACTCAGATGGATGAGATGAGAGTTATATCCATCCAAACGTTGACTACACAGATGGGCCAACTCGCAACAGAAATGAGAGATATGAAGCAGACAAACGGAAGATTACCGAGTGACACAACCACAAATCCTGCTCATCAGAAAAA
The DNA here is from genome assembly GCA_947069175.1 of Scalesia atractyloides. Classification (NCBI taxonomy): domain Eukaryota; kingdom Viridiplantae; phylum Streptophyta; class Magnoliopsida; order Asterales; family Asteraceae; genus Scalesia; species Scalesia atractyloides. The sequence goes on along the minus strand of CAMTDV010000030.1, from coordinate 12,374,301 downwards.
GGAAAATCCCGTCAACCAGGAAAGTACTCTTCGTAGTGGAAAAGACGATAATAGAGTCTATACTCCACCACAGTTTGTTGAGGGTATGGTGAAGGATTTTGGTGAGGACGGCGAGAGTAGTGACGAGTTGGAACCTAACTAAATAAAAATTAACAACAATACCCGTGCTGCAACAGTTGAGCCAACCAAGGCTAAGGAAGGGGAACTGATTCCACCTCCCTTTCCCGAAGCCTTGAAAGAACCAGGTAACACAAAAATAATCAACAAACGGGGACCTCAACCGGAGGAAATCTGGGAGGTATTTAAGCAAGTAAAAATCAATCTACCATTAATTTAAGCAAGTACCTCAAGGACTTGTGCACTCAGAAACGGCAGCACAAGGTTCCTAAGAAAATTGACTTGACAGATAGAGTGAGTGCCGTTTTGAATGGAATCCTTCCACCAAAGCTACGAGATCTGGGAACGCCATTGATTTCAATCCAAGTAGGCGATTTTAAAATGATCAGGGCATTATTGGATCTCAGAGCTAGCGTGAGCATTCTTCCGGGGAGCTTGTATGACCAATACGATTTTGGTCCACTTCGTCGTGCAGACACCACCTTGGTGTTGGCAGATTTGACCCCAAAGCTTCCCCGAGGAATAGTTCGCGACGTGATCGTCAAGGTGGAAGAATTCTATTTTCCAGTGGATTTCTTAGTGCTTGATTATGTTTCTTCTGATCAAACTAATTAACCGAATGTGATTTTGGGCCGACCTTTCTTAGCCACTGCACATGCACAAATCGACTGTCGTACTTGCACGGTCGATACGGCTTTTGGCAATAGAAAGGTCCGATTAAATGTGTTTTCTAACGTTTCTGACATGCTAGTGATGAATGTTTCATGGCAGATATTATAGATGGATGTTATCCTCATCTGGATGAGGACGCACCAGAGTTTTGTTTACTTTGTGACAAGATAGAGGAAAATCACATGTGTGATTTGGAGACAGAGGTTCAGAAGTTGGAAGCATAGGCGGTACAAGAAAGAAGGCCTCCATGGACTCATCATGTGGAGAGCCTTCCACCTGAGATTTTGTCCGGTATTAAACCGTCACTGATCGACCCACCTCAGGTTGAGTTGAAGGAGCTGCTGATGCATTTGAAGTATGTATTTTTGGGGGAGGATCAGACTCTTCCAGTAATTATTGCAGCAAATTTAGAGAAGGAACCAGAGGAAGCACTACTGAAGGTGCTGAAGACCCATCGTGCAGCGATTGGGTGGACTTTCGCGGACCTAAAAGGTATTAGCCCGTCTATTTGTATGCATAAAATTATAACTGATACAGATGCAAAACCTTCACGCGACACATAAAGGCGGCTAAATCCAAACATGCGAGAAATTGTGAAGAAAGAGGTGCTTAAGTGGTTGGACAATGGGATCATCTATCCCATCTCAAATAGCCCGTGGGTCAGTCCAACTCAGACGGTTCCAAAGAAAGCAGGAATTCAGATCATAAAAGGCGAAAACGGTGAACAGATAGCCATTCGGCCGGTAACCGGGTGGCGGGTAGCTATTGACTACAGGAAATTAAATGCTGCCACCTCAAAGGATCATTTACCTTTGTCTTTCATAGATCAAATTGTCGAGAAACTATCAGGTCAAAAATTTTATTGCTTTCTTGATGGTTATTCGGGGTACAATCAGATTGCTATCCACCCCAATGACCAAGAAAAGACAACATTCACGTGCCCATATGGCACATTCCCATTCAGGCGAATGCCATTCGGGCTGTGCAATGCCCCGACCACCTTCCAAACGATGCATGATGAGCATATTTTCATATATGGTCTGGGATGCCCTAGAAATTTTTATGGATGACTTTTCAGTCTTTGGGTCATCATTTGATATTTGCTTGAATGAATTATCTAGGGTATTAGAACGATGTGTCCAAACAAATCTAGTGCTGAGTTGGGAAAAGAGCCATTTCATGGTTCAGAAGGGCATAGTTTTAGGACATGTTGTGTCGAGCAAGGGCATTGAGGTCGATAGGGCTAAAATCAAAGTGATCTCTACATTACCTCCCCCTACGAATGTGAAAGGCGTCCGTTCCTTTTTAGGACACGCCGGGTTTTATCGTAGGTTTACTAAGGGTTTTAGTGTCATAACAAAACCTTTGTGTAACCTATTGCTAGAAGATGTTCCTTTTGAATTTGATGATAAATGTTTAAAAGCTTTTAATGTGTTGAAGGAACAACTGGTACAAGCCCCGATCTTGCAATCACCAGACTGGAAACCTTTTGAAATAATGTGTGATGCAAGTGATTTCGCTATCGGGGCTTTACTAGGGCAGAGAGTAGATAAGAATGTGGTGGTTATCTACTATGCAAGCAAAACTCCCTCCAATGCACAATTGAATTACACTACAACGAGAAAGAGTTGCTTACAGTTGTCTATGTGTTAGACAAATTCCGGGCATATATTTGGGGAAGTAAAGTGATAGTCTACTCTGATCATAGTGCAGTTAGGTACTTAATGGAAAAGAAGGATGCCAAACCAAGTCTGATTTTGTGGATCCTACTACTTCAGGAGTTTGAGCTGGAAATCAGAGATAAAAAGGGGTGTGAAAACATGGTGGCCGATCATCTGTCACGACTTCCGGCTGAAGTGGAGGATATCACATAGGAAATCAATGAGCAATTCCCTGATGAGTTTATTATGTCGGTAAGTTCTGGACCATGGTATGCTAATTTTGCCAATTATCTCTGTACAGGTACTATACCAGATGCATGGAACAAGCGTAGGAAGCAGTAGTTCCTCACCCAGGTAAAGAACTATATTTATGATGAGCCAGATTTGTTTCGCATTGGTGTTGATAAGATAATCCGACGATGTGTTCCCGAGACGGAATTTAAGGAAGTACTTCAGCATGCTCAGTCATCTGCATGTGGTGGACATTTTAGCGGTCAGAAGACAGGTCATAAGGTTCTTGAGTGTGGTCTATATTGGCCCACTCTATTTAAAGATGCTTTTGAATTTGCTAAACATTGTACAAATTGCCAAAAATGGGTGGGATATCTAAGAGAGATGAAATGCCATTGCAACCAATTTTGGTTGTTAATATTTTTGATGTATGAGGGATCTATTTCATGGGCCCCTTCCCAATTCAAATGGTAATCTTTACATCTTAGTGGCGGATGATTATATCTCGAAATGGATTGAGGCAATCGCCACTGAGACGAACGACCAAGCCGTAGTATGCAGGTTTGTCCAATCAAACATATTTGCCAGGTTTGGGATTCCCCAGGTGATCATCAGTGATGGGGAATCTCATTTTAAAAACTTTAATTTTGGCAAACTGCTCAAACGGTACGGCGTGGACCATCGAATTGCTACACTATATCATCCACAAACGAGTGGGCAGGTTGAAGTGTCGAATAGACAAATTAAAGAAATTTTGCAAAAAACGGTGCGAACTGACCGTTAGGATTGGTCGTCCAAATTGGATGACGCCTTATGGGCTTATCGCACCGCCTATAAAACTCCTATCGGCACTACACCGTATAGATTGGTGTATGGGAAGGGTTGTCATTTACCATGGAAATCGCGCATCGGGCCCTATGGATGGTTAAACAAGTCAATACCGATTACTCTGATGCAGGTGCTCATCGTTTGTTGAAGCTAAGTGAGCTTGATGAATTACGTCACGAGGCGTATGACACCGCTGCGGCATATAAAGAAAAAATGAAAGCGGTGCATGACGCAAAACTGCGGCGTTCAGTGTTATCGATAGGTCAGCGGGTTTGGTTATATAATTGTCGTCTTAAATTGTTTCCAGGTAAATTGAATAGCAAATGGACTGGTCCGTTTGTTATCACGAGAGTGGGTAAATTTGGGATGTGGAGATTGAGGACCCGAGGGACCAGTGAAGACAGGTAGTGAATGGTCACCGGTTGAAGCCATATCTTGAAGGTGATGATTTGAATCCTTTACCAGAGGAGGTGAGCATTCTTGCAGGTTCACCAGAATATACAACTGATTGAGATGCAAGAGAAGTCCGGCTGAAGACTAAAACTTAGCACTACCGGGAGGCAACCCGGATGTTGGTACATATTCCTTTCTTTTATTTTTATTCTTATACAAGTGGTTTAAAAAGTTTGTTGTGAGTATACCCACAGCTTTGAGAAAGTGTGGGGACGTTGAAGACGCCCAGGTATGTTTTCGGTCTATGTGTCGCGGTCGACATGCATTGTTAAAGGGGGTGGAGTGGGCGAGTAACTATTATTCGATTGTTAAAGATGAATTATGTATCCGTACGTCGTGCTCTAAACAAAACCTTTAAACTACAAAAAATAAAAAATTCGCAGAAACTTGCGACCGTCACCGACGGTGGCTCAACCGTCAGTGACGGTTGAGTATTGCTGGCAACAAAACAATCAGAAACACCTGACCGTTAGTGACGATCAGTAACCGTCACCGACGGTTTGCTTTGGGTCGTCGGGCGGTTTTGGTTGGGTCGGTTTAAACCCGATTTTTTTTCTAAAATCCAATTTTTAATTGAACAATACCCATATCCACCCATTTTATGGCAAACTTATGACCACAAAACCCTTATCTTGCTTCAATCTTCTCCATCATCTTCTTCAAGCACCCAAAAAAAAACCTCCATAGCCACTAAGCTTTGTAAAAGCTTCGTTTCTCAACCAAATCAAGCGATTCAAGAGTCCATCTTGAGTATCTTTTCGAGAGGAACAAAACCTACTGATAGTTTCCACCGAAAACGCCCAGATTCGTTCGATTCATTCCGCAACCGAAGAACACTAGATTTTGAATTTGGGGGTTTTTGTTAAAACTTCAATATTAAGCTCTTCTTGCGTGTCTAACCTTAATTAAGCGACAAAGGTATGATTTTTACTACTCTTTGCTCCGATTTGATGAAACCAAGGTAGTTATGTTGAATTTATGCTTTGTTCATGTTTCCTTAGTTGTTCAATGACTAATTAAGCATGTTTGGAGTATGAATTGTTCTTGTTATCTTGTTTAATGAATGGAATTGGGGTAGACGGAGATTTTATGAGAGTTGGATAGATGACTTGGCTAGTGGGGTGTTATTGGAGTTGTATTGATTTTATGAGGGTTGGATAGATGACTTGGCTTATTTAATGAATGGAATTGTGATTCTCATAAGTCAAATCAAAGATTAACATGTTTGGTAAGGATTTAGCTAATAATCAAGTATAGCCATGGCATAGAACAAGTGTGGGGAGGTTCCATGTATGACACACTTGTTCTAGTTTACGTAAGCATTGGTTTGAACTGATTTGTGGTGTTTTTGGTTGTGTATGATTGCAGATGGTGCGGTCAAGACCAGGCAAGGAACCTGCAGTTGAAGCTTCGTCGAATGCTCCAAAACGAGCAAGAAGGGGAAGTGGGGTGGAAATAGCAGAGGCAGAAATGGAGGATGTTGTTGAGCCCACAAGGGGGCTTGGTGATATTCCATACCGTCCTACATGGAGAGAAGGACCGCTTGACAAACAACAAGCAGCTTATCAAGCCAAATTGTTTTACGGAAATATGGGGATAACCGGTCCATTCGGGACAATATGGGTTTGGAAAAACTGATTATAAACAATGACTTTAAGGCATTAGGATTTTATGAGAAATTTGTGGAACTTGGTTGGGAGAATGTAGTGGATTTTTGTGGAGCTAGAAACAGGGATGTTTATGTTAAGAGTGTGATGGCCTGGATGAGCACTCTAACTAAGGATGACGGGGCTAATTCGCCAAAAATAGTCAAGTTGACAGGGAAAGTCAATGGGAAGCCGGCAACAATGTCTCTTGCACCGCTGAATCAGTTGTGCAAGTTTGATTCCAAATCTGATAGTGTTTATACATATAACAAGGAAGATGACTATTTTAGTGAGCAGAAGAACGTTGTTGCAGAAACGGTAATGTATAACGAATTGTTTATGACGGGGAGGAGTTTAGAAATAAAGAAAGAGAATCTCAAGCCGTTGGTGAGACTTCTTTTGATGTTGTGTTTCACTAATGTTACCCCAAGGTTGGGAGATCGGGGTGCAATACATGAACCAGAGATGTTGGTTATGTATGCAATCATGTCAGGGCAGCTTCATTTATCTTTCCGAAAATTGGTTATTATGCACATTTGGCAGGACCGGAATTCGAAAAAGAATAAGTTAATTCCACATGCGAGATTAATTAGTGCTTTTCTTGTGAAACAAGGGGTGGTGCCAACTTCTGAAGTTCCTTTTCATAAGCCACATATCACATTCTCTATTGAAGATGCAACCAAGGGGGATAGAACGACCTATAAGAAAATGAAAGTGTGGCATAAAATGACATTTGGGGATGGTACTAAGTTGAAGATCTTGCAGTGGGGTAAGCAGAGACCTAGTCAAGGAGAGATGGATGACCAGGATTCAAGTGATGAGGAGTTGTTGAAAAGAAGAAGAGAAGCGGGAGTAGATGTAGGTGCAGGGTCGAGCAGGCAACATGAACAGCCGAGGCAGTCCGATTATTCATGGGGGGTGTTTGATGATGACATGCAGGCGAGGGTGCAGAGCAGTCAACCGCCAAAGTATACAGGTTGGGAGACATGGCAGCAGTCATTATATGATCAGGGCTCGCGATTGGATGTTACGAGGGAAAGGCAGCACGAAGACTTAATGGGGTTTATGAGCCGATCCGATCGGGTACGCCGTATTAGTGGGGAGATGGAGTTGAGTATGCGGGCGTATGATGAGAATCAGCTACGACATTATCATGATTCCTACAATGGAGTCCCGTACACAGAAAATCCACCTTACGTGGATTATAGCAAGTTACCTCCCTATGAGCCTGGTACCCCCGTCATCCAATGCCTCAAGCTCACGGATCAATGTGGTTGCCGAGACGTCATTCAGAGCCACACTTTCAGAGCTCTTACCAATACCAGCCACCGCCCTACGAGTACCCGTCTCAGAAGCAGCAGCAAGGAGCTCAGTCGTCATCTTCATCTCAGCAGAACCCGCAAGCAGGAGGCTTAGCGTATATTTTTGACATGAGCTCCTTTTATGAACATCTTGGTGAGTATTACGGTGGACAACCGGGTCCGTCGTATCAGTGAGCACTCTCTGACCCGTTCAGGTCCATGTGTTTTTTCTTATTTGTGTTAAACAATTTATTGCTTTATTTTGGTGTGTTTCTGTGTTTGGTGGTGTTTAAACTTATTATGTTGTGTTATGGGAATGAGTGTTATTTATTTGTTAGGTGTTAGCCGCTCAGTTAGGTTTGTTTGGTTGAATTCCTGGGTAAAGATTTTAAAAGCACTGTACATTGGGGACAATGTATCCCAAGTGTGGGGATGGGAAGCCCGGGAAGGGATTTGTGGATAAAAGTTTGAAGAGATGAATTAGTGATTGGAAATCGATGAAAACTGAAAAAATTGAAAAAATTGAAATTTTGAAAATTTTTCATCTCCTTAAGCTTGCTAATTGGATATGAAAACCTAAAATTTTAATCACTAATAGATTCCTTACCGGTAGTAGACTAGATTAGTTCCCTTGTCATGGTTGTTCCTTTAAGTTTCATGAGAGTAGGCTTGGCAAGTATTCTTATAGAAAAGAGTTGAAAAGAGATGTCTATCTAGGGGTAACATGTTTCTACTCGCATATGCTACATGTCGTTAACCTTTTTACCTTTTCATGGTGACATATTGAGCCTGTAGATGGATAGGATGCATTTTATGATGAATTCATTTGTTGAGTGCAGGCTAAGTGTTATCTTATGTTAGAACTTGTGTGATTTGATGCATGCTGAGATTGTGCGTTTGACATGTGCATATATGTGATAAAGGCATTAGGATGTTCGTTCTTCATTCGTGTTTGTGTTTGTTGCGTTGTGTCGACCAAATTCCCTTAGTAGCCCTGTTGAGCCTAATTACCTTTCGCTTTTTTACCCGCTGTTTTGTGAAGACCGACCGTGATGATAGTAAAAAGATTTGAACTGAAGAAAAAAAGAGAGAGAGAAAATCAGGAAATTGCAAAAATATAGAAAATGAAAAGAAAAGAACAAAAAGAAGTTTTATTGTTGTTTGTTTTTTGGGTAGAAACCAACCCAGGTTGAGTTTGAACAAAGTTACCACGGCCTGGTTGTTGTTTGTGAGCTGATTAGAAAAGAAAGATCAAAAATATTTTCCTACCTTAGCATAAGCCCAAAACAGGAAAGTCCTTTTCATATGTACCATGTTAGATGATACATTGGAGGTGTGATTGTCATACAAGCTTATGATTACAGGATTTCAGATTTGCATAACTGAGTGTTATATACTAGCACATTACACGCTAGTTCAGATATTAACCCGAGAGGAGAGAATATTGTGAGAGGTGTGTAGCATATGTAGTATTCTAAACATGTTAGTTTTAGATAGACAAGTCTTGTGTTTTAAATTTGCATGAATTGCTTGTCAGGCTGTAAATCTTGAGTGTGTCAGTCTATGGGATATGTATGACTTGGGAACTGAACAGGTTGAATTGGTCAAGGGTCTAGAGGTGTTGATTACTGTGGTGATTAGTTCTAGTTGGTTTGCTTGAGGACAATCAAAGGTTAGTGTGGGAATGTGATGTAGAGGGTGAAAGCGAGTATTAAAGTGTCTAAATGGTGAATATTATGTGTGTTTGATGTGTTTACTTGCCGAGAATAAGTTAACTACGAGCTCTAGTTGTTTTGCAGGTAAAACACGTAACTAGGCAAAGTTATGAGAGTTAAAGATGAAGTGAAAAGCATTGGAGTGGATATTGCAGTTCGTGATGCGAATTTGGAGTTTTGTCGGTTGCTAAAGATAGTTGAAAGTGCGAGAATCAAGGAAGAGTGAAGTCCAGGGGTCAATGGGAACTTAATTGAAAGTTGTTATGTGCCTATTTATGCAAGGAATTTGGAAGATTAAAAGTTTAGGGGTCAAAATGTCAATTGTTGAAAGTTGAAAGAAAGAAGAGAAAGAGAAAGAGTTTGCGACCGTCGGCGACGGTCCTCTCACCGTCACCGACGGTGAGGAGGTTTTGGCGAAGAATCAACAGAAACAGGAACCGTCGGTGACGGTCCCCTTACCGTCACTGACGGTTGGGTCAAATGAAGCAAACAGCAAGTCTCTACCGTCACTGACGGTGGATGATCGTCGGTGACGGTTATATTTCCAGAAAAACGCGAAATTTGGTTTTTAGATTTATATTAGGGTTTGAGCAAGCCTCTAATTGATATCTTCACTTCTAAGGACGACCAAGGCACTTCCAAGGCTCAAAAGTTCAAGGCTTTTTCACTGGATTCATCACAATTATTCATCAAATCTTCAAGCCGATCATGAATTCATTATCTTTCCAAGCTTTTGTTGACGTTGTGAGCGAGATGAGCGGCTAAACTTTTATGGTTTCCTCCGAATGGAGGGTTTTTGTAAGTTAGATGATACTATGTGTTTGGTATAATCGTTTTGACTTGGTGATCTAAGCATTCGATGCTTTTCATCTTTAATTTGATTTACTGATTGTAAACAATTGTATTTTATTTAAACCTTGATTTCTAAGCATTCAATTCCCGGGAGTTCTAGTAATTGGGATATATTTGTCATGGGGTTAGGGTTGGTAATTGCAACTGATAATCATTCGATAACCTCCCGTCAGGTATTGACCGGAGTACTTAGTCGTTGATTATCACAATCGGTCAATCAAGTTTAACACTTATGTCTATGTAGGTGTCACGATTAAACACATAGTTGAAACTAACTGCATAACCTGAATTCCGGAGGAACCATTCTTCTTCCATTTGATTACAATCTCATTTTAATTTGTTTTAATTCGTTAAATTTAGATAATTTCCACAATCAAACAAACAGATTTTCTAATTCAGTAGTAGTTAATCGATACTTTTCATTATAACACTTTCCACAATCCTCCTCTGGTTCGATACCCGACTTACCCTCTCTACAGAGTTAGTTTGTTTTTGCATGACACTTACGACAGTCATCATTTCCCAATACCCAACCTTTACCCACACCTCTACTATCTAACATTCTTCACCCTACGTGAGGATTGTTGCCGATGAGAACCCGAACCAAGCACAACATGTCAGCTCATCCACCTCAATTCCTCCACCGATTCGACCTTCACATTACTATCCAACTCAGCAGCAACAGTTTTCTGTATTCGAGCAAGGGAATAGCTCGGGAGAGTTTGAGGATGGATATGACGATTATGAGGATTACGGGGGTAATCAGGGGAATTCTCAAGTGACCAATACGGGAAATTTAGGGATGCGGTATGGAACAGGATATGGGTTCTTGGAAAGAGCAAACCAAGGCACGGTTGGGTATCAACATCAGTTTCAGCAATTGAATCCGGTTAATCAGCAACCAATTCCGGGAAGGCCTTTAGACATACCAATGCCACCACCGGTGCAACAAATGTCGGTTCAACAGAGGCCACTTCCACGGAATTTGGTTCCACCAGTTAATCCCCTTGGTTATTCCTAGGAGGTATGCCGTGGACCGGTACGGGGAATTGAAAGTCACTTTAAGCCCGCCATTGCTAACAACCCGTCACCGGTTGTGATACCTCAACAACGAGGAGGTCGATCGTTTGAGGTACGAGCACAGTCGATCTCCAGTTTGCCCAAATATTATGGTTTGGCACATGAAGAGCCATATTTGCATATTGCCGCGTACGATGCGGGTGTAATACTATTGGGGTCAAGGTTTTTCGGCGAATGATGTGAAATTGGTTCTCTTCCAGTTCACACTCGAGGATAAGGCGCAACAATGGTTTCACTCTTTACCACCCGCCTCGATTTTTACATGGCCAGATATGCAATAACTCTTCTTAGATGAGTTCTACACACCGTAGCGAACGAATAATGCTCGAAAGGATATTCGAGGTTTCCGACAACAATCCGGTGAGTTATTTCATGAAGCATTCAATAGTTTTAAGATGATGCCTAAGAATTTTCCGCATCATGGCATTCAGCTTTGGGAGCTTCTTAATGCGTTTCACAGGGGGTTAACGGATGAGGATGCACGAGATGTGAGTTCAACATCGAATGGTACATTTGGTACTAATTACAAAGAGGTGGATTGGGAACTTTTGGAAAGAAATGTGAGAACGTTGAAACGGAAAGCTCATTCTTTGAGGAGCTTTCGGCATTCAGTAGTGCAAGCGGTAGAGAATCCACCTGAATCGAGTGGCCAATTCCCAATGTGTGAAAATTGTGGAGACATAGGATATATTGCAGATCAGTGTCCGGTTATTCTGGGTGACAGTGAAGATGTGAATTTTGTTCAAGGTGGAGGTGGGAGTAGAAACTTCAACATGCAGTCTATCATATATCACCACGGCCAAATGCAAATAATCAACTCAATCCGGGATTCCAAGGTAACAATCAAATTGGTGGTCAACAGAACTTCAATCAGAACTGATTTCAAGGTAATTTCCAAGGTGGCTACCAAAATAATCAAAGCGGGCCAACTGGACCTTCTAACACTTCTGTTAGCAATGAGATAATGGAAATGGTGAAGTCGATTCAGCAGGACTTGCAAAAGCGCAGTCAAGCAAATGAGGTAAGGGCTCAAAAAGATGAGATTCGAGACAAAGCTATATAGTCGCTAACTACGCAGATGGGACAGTTAGCTAGTGAAATGGCTAGTCTGAAACCGCAAAGTGGAAAACTTCCCAATGACACTCAGATGAATCCCAAGAACATGAAGAATGTACCAATCAGCGGGGTAAGTTTTGTTTTGAATAATGATTCAAAAGATAAGAGTTTAATGTCTACTATGGTTGATTTAATTGCAGGTATAAATGATGTGAATGTTGAGAGCAGTGGCATTGATTTAGGAGAGCCAATCGTTCCAATTCAAGTTGGGAAATTCAAGATCCATAAGGCACTATTGGATTATGGAGCATCGGTTAGTGTTCTCCCGGGTAGTCTGTACGATCAATATGAATTTGGTCTGCTACAGATGTGTGAAAGCACGGCAATGTTCGCGGACGCCAGTGTGAAGCGACCCCGGGGGAGTGTGAAAAACGTGATAATCCAACTTGGCGAATTTTACTATCTAGTCGATTTTCTGGTGATCGATATTGCACGACTTCAGACTTATATGCAGCCGCAGGTAATATTGGGACGTCCATTCTTGTATACAACAAATGTACAGATCGATTGCAGGGGTGGGTTTGTCACTTTAAGCTACAAGGGTCGTAAGTTATATTTCAATGTGTTGCTACAGTCTATTTCTTATGATCCGCATGATGATTATGATCATACGAATATTACTGATGAATCTGGTTCTAGTGGTGATGAGTCTTGCAGGCCTGCGGTAAAGCATGGAAAAATCATAATGATACAGTAAATGAGAGAAGGAGACCTGTTGATGGGAGAGCACCGAGCGGTTTCCACCAGGGCAATGAAGCGGGGTATAATTCCATAGGCGTGGAACAACGACTCTTCCCAAATACTGGATGGACACATACAGCAAGAGAGGGGAAGGTAAGCGTTTATCTGAACCACCCTAAACACGTCAGGTATGGTCTGGCTGAAGACCTATAAACTTAGCGCTCTCGGGAGGTAGCCCTAGGATGTAAAGTGTGTATTGGTTGGTTCGTTTTGGTTTTTGTTGTCTTTTGACGGGTTTTACGACCCCATCCTCACGGATGTAAAGATTCAAATGTGGGGATGTTTAACAATATCCCTGGCGAGATATCGAGGAATTCATGGGACACGTTTGTGCCAGTCAGGACACGACAAGTATCATACCATTGACACGCATTGAGCTTTAAATCAGGTGAATGCACCTCCATATCTTTATTTGCTTTGTTTTTGTGTTTTGGTGGTGTTTAAACCTTTATTGTGATAAGGGGATTTGTTGGTTTGTTTAGTTATTTGTTTTTGGAGTTAGCCGTTCAGGTTTGATTGGTTGAATTCCCGGGTAAATTTTAAAAACACCATACATTGGGGACAATGTATCCCAAGTGTGGGTATGGGAAGCCCGGGAAGGGATTGGTGAATAAAAGTTGAAGAGGACTGAAATGGTGATTGAAATCGATGAAAATTGAGAAAAATTGAAAATTTTGAAAATTTTAAAAGCCTTAAGCTTGTTCATTGGATACGTAAACCTTAAGTCTCAATTACTAATGGATTCCTTACCGGTAGTAGACTAAACTAGTCCCTTGTCATGGTTGTCCCTTTAAGTTTCATGAGAGTTTGTTTGGAATGGTTTTATAGAAAATAAATAAGTGAAAAGAGATGTCTATCTAGGGGTAACATGTTTTGAATTGCATATGCTACATGTCGTTAATTGTTTTACCCTTTCTTGGTGAGATCTTGAGCCTGTAGAATTGATAGGAATGCTTTATATGATAAATTCATTTGTTGAGTGCAGGCTCTGTGTTATTTTGTGTTAGAACTTGTGTGATTTTGATACATGCTGAGATTGTGGATTTGACATGTGCATGTATATGATAAAGGCATTAGGATATCCATTATACCATTTATATTTGTGTTGTTATCCACCAAATTTCCTTAGTAGCCCTTTTGAGCCTAATTACCTTTCGTTTGTCTACCCACGATGAATAATGAAAAACCAACCGTGAATGACAATGTTATGAGACGAAAAAACTATATAGAGAAATAGAAAAAAAGAACAAAAAAGAGAGTTGTTTGAATGGACGTTTGTTTGTTTGGGTAGAAACCAACCCAAGATTTAAGTTATAGTGTGTGAACAAAGTTGTCACGGTTTGGTTGATTATCTGTGAGCCATCTAAAAAAAGAAAAGAAACAAAAATTTTCCTACCATAGCCTTAGCCCAAAACCCAAAAGTCCTTTTGATATGTGACATGTTCTTTGATACAGTGGAGGTGTGATTGTCATACAAGCTTATGATTGCAGGATTTCATGTTAGCTTATTGGGTGTTTATATACTAGCACATTACACGTGTAACATCCTGGCCCCTCGCACCACCAATATTGTCCGCTTGACCCCCGATAGGTTGCCCATCCAGGAACTCACGGCTTTGTTTTTGGTTGCCTCAGTGGAGACTTCCGAGGAGGTCACCCATCCTGGTACTATTCCCACCTGAGCACACTTAACTGTGGAGTTCTCCTCTCATCCACTAGCATTAACATGGACCATTGTGACACCCTAGGCAAATCCCACATCGGTCGTGACCAGGAGAGATCTTGGTTCATAAGGAATGTCCTGCCCTCTTAAATCACCAACAAGTTTTGGGCTTAATGCTAGTGGATGAGAGGAGAACTCCACAGTAAGCATGCTCATGTGGGAGTAGTACTATGATGGGTGACCTCCTGGGAAGTCTCCACCGGGCAACCAAAAACAAAGCCGTGAGTTCCTGGATGGGCAACCCATCGGGGGCAAAGCAGACAATATTGGTGGTGCGAGGGGCGAATGTTACAACACGCTAGTCCAGATATTAAACCGAGAGGAGAGTATATTGTAAGGGGTGTGTAGCATGTGTTGGAATTATAAACATGTTAATTTTAGATAGACAAGTCTTAAGTCTTTGAAGTTGCATGATTTGCTTGTCAGACTGTCAATCTCGAATGTGTTAGTCTATGGGAGGGTATGACTTGGGAACTTGAGGAGTTGAATCGGTTAAGGGGTTTAGAGGTATTGTTACTTGGTGAGTAGTTCTAGTTGGTTTGCTTGAGGACAATCAAAGGTAAGTGTGGGAATGTGATGGAGGGGGTGAAACCTAAGCTTTAGAGTGTTTAAATATTGAGTGTTATATGTGTTTTATGTGTTTATTTGCGTAGAATGATATAACTACGAGAAGTCGGTGTTTTGCAGGTAAAGCATGTAACTCGGTGCAATTATGATGATTAAATATGAAGTGGGATGTGTACGGGTGACACTCGCAGCTCATGACATGGAGTTGGATATTGTTCGGTTGACAAAGATGCTTGAGAGTGAAAGAATCAAGGAAGAGCAAAGTCGAGGGATCATTTTGTCATTTAATGAAAGATGAATAATGCCTAATTATACAAGGATTTGGAAGAGATGAAGTTCAGGGGCTAACATATCATTAAGTGAAAGTTGATTGTGAAGAGAGAAGGGGTCGAACATCGCGGTCGTATCTTACGGTTTATAAACCGTAGGTTACGGTTGATTGTTTGTGGCCAAGAAGTGACAGAAAGTTGGAACTGTAACCTACGGTTCCCAACCGTAGGTTACAGGTGGGTCAGATCAGCAAAATAGAACATTTGAACCGTCGGTTATGGTTTCCAAACGTAAGTTACGGGCCAGTTGATGGAAAAACGTGAAATTTTATGTTTTAATGTATATTGGGGTTTTCGGAAGCCTCCAATCATTATCTTATCATCCAAGCACGAAAAAAGGCACTCCATAGGTAGAAAGTTCAAGGTTTTTCCATTTGATTCATCACGGTCCTCCACCAAATCATCAATCCAATCATGAGTTCTTCATCAAATCAGACTTCTGTTGACCTTGTGTGCGAAATGAGCGGCTAAAACTCTTGTGGTTTCCTCCGGATTGAGGATTCTCGTATGTTGATTTAATTATGTGTTTATAACTTTGTTAATCCGACAATCTAAGCATTCGAGGCTTTTTGCTGGTGAATGTGATTTATTGATTGTAAACAGTTTCTTTTAATAAACTTTAATTCTTAATCATTCAGTTCACGAGAGTTCTAGTAATTGGAGTTTATTTCACATGGGATTAGGGTTGGTAAATGTAATTGGTATTTGTTTAATAACCTCCCGTTACATATTAATCGGAGTACTTAGTCTGCAATTACCACAATTGATGAATTAGGTTTAACACTTATGTCTATGTGAGTGTTAAAGTTAGAGCACTTAGTTGAATTTAACTGAGAATCTGAATTCCGGAGGAACCATTGTTCCTCCATTTGATCAAAACTTCGTTTTTAACTCGTTAAGTTAGATAATCTCAACAATCAAACAAATAGATTTTCCATTTCAGTAATAGTTAAATAGTACTTTTCATTGCGACACTTTCCACAATCCTCCTTTGGTTCGATACCCTGCTTATTCTATACTTATAGTTAAAATAGGTTTTTTGCATGACACTAACGACAGTCATCAGGGTATTATTTACCCCATTTCTGATAGCCAATGGTTGAGCCCTACACAGACCGTTCCCAAAAAGGCGGACATCCAAGTCGTCACAAATGACGTAGGTGAAGAGGTTGTCACTCAGCCAGTAACTGGGAGGCGTATTTGTATTGATTATAGGAAGTTGAGTTCCTTAACTTCTAAAGACCATTTCCCTTTACCTTTCATTAACCAAATTGTTGAGAAATTAGCGGGTCAAAAAAGTTTTATTGTTTCTTGGATGGGTATTCGGGTTACAATCAAATTGCTATCCATCGGAAGACTAAGCAAAGACCACGTTTACTTGTCCATATGGCACATTCGCATTTAGGCGAATGCCATTTAGACTATGTAATGACCCTTCCACCTTTCAAAGGTGTATGATGAGTATCTTTTCAGATATGGTGGGGGAGTCTTTGGAAATCTTCATGGATGATTCCTCATTTTTTGGGTCGTCATTTGATGCGTATCTAGACCAATTAGAGAAAGTCTTGAAAAGGTGTGTAGAAACTAATTTGGTTTTGAGTTGGGGAAAGAGCCATTTCAGGGTTCAAGAGGGAATTGTATTGGGACACATGGTGTCAAGTCGTGGGATAGAGGTTGACCGTGCAAAGGTGCAAGTCAACTCTACTTTACTGTATCCCACGATCGTTAAGGGTGTTAGATCATTCTTAGGTCATGCGGGGTTTTTTAGGAGGTTCATAAAAGGGTTTAGTGGTATAGCAAAATCTCTATGTAACTTGTTGCTAAAAGATCAACCATTTGACTTTAACAAATAATGTAAGAATGCCTTTAATGTGCTTAAAGAAAAGTTGGTTGAGGCCCCAATCTTGCAATCACCGAATTGGTCTTTACCATGCGAAAACATCTGTGATGCAAGCGACTACGAGGTTGGGGCCGTGTTGGGTCAAAGGGTCGAAAAGAAACCCGTTGCTATTTACTATGCAAGTAACACTCTTTTGGATGCACAATTAAATTACATAACTACCGAGAAAGAGCTACTTGCGGTGGTATATGCATTAGATAAATTTCGGGCATACATATGAGGTAACAAAGTTATAATTTATTCTGACCATACTGTTGTCATGTACTTCATGGAGAAGAAATACGGAAAGCCGAGATTAATCCGTTGGGTTCTTTTGCTCAAGAGTTTGATCTGGATATACGGGACAAGAAGGTTAGCGAGAATGTGGTGGCGGACCACTTGTCCCGGTTGATAGTGGAAGCGGGGTCTTTCTGTGTGGAGATTGATGACACCTTCGCAGATGAGCAAATTTTGAAACTTTCGATATTACCTTGGTATGTTAACATTGTTAATTATTTAGTGACAGGTGATTTGCCGACTTATTGGGATAGGAGGAGGAGGTTCCACTTCCTTTCGCAAATCAAGTACTACATGTTGGAAGAACAAGACTTATTCAAGATATATCTGGATCAAGTCATGAGGAAATGCATACCGGATGACGAGATCCCAAGTGTCTTGACGCACTTGCATTCATTTGCTTGTGGGGGCCATTTTACTAGTCACAAAATGGGGCATAAAATGCTTAATAGCGGTCTTTATTGGCCGACTATTTTTAAGGATGTGTTCAACTTTGCGAAAATTTGTGTTGAGTGTCAAAGGTTGGGGGTATTGAGATGCCCATGCAACCGATCCTCATTGTTGACATTTTTGACGTGTGGGGGATCGATTTCACGGGCCCATTCCTAAATTCGCATGGTAACTTATATATTTTGGTAGTGGTCGACTATGGATCTAAATGGGTCGAAGCGTTTGCCACCAAAACAAACGATCATACCGTTGTGTGTAATTTTGTACAATACAATATTATATCGAGATTCGGGATTCCCTAAGTGATTATTAGTGATGGGTGATCTTAGTTTAAGAATTTTAATTTTGGTAAATTGTTGAAACGGTACGGTGTTGACCATCGGATTGCTACCCCATACCATCCGCAAACAAGTGGTCAAGTGGAAGTGTCAAATAGGCAAATAAAGGAAATTTTGCAAAAGAGCGTTCGGCAGGACCGTAAGGATAGGTCAACGAAGTTGAACGATGCCTTGTGGGCCTACCGAACGGCGCATAAAATGCCTATTGGCACTACACCTTACCGTTTAGTTTACGGTAAAAACTATCACTTGCCGGTAGAACTTGTGCATCATGCTTTTCGGGCTATCAAAGAGGTTAATATTAAGTATGATGATACAGGTAAGGAACGCAAGTTGAAGTTATGCGAGTTGGAAGATCTGTGGGAGGAAGCATATGAGTGTGCCTCGAAGTAC
This sequence comes from Scalesia atractyloides, assembly GCA_947069175.1. Taxonomy (NCBI): domain Eukaryota; kingdom Viridiplantae; phylum Streptophyta; class Magnoliopsida; order Asterales; family Asteraceae; genus Scalesia; species Scalesia atractyloides. The sequence continues at coordinate 12,355,912 of CAMTDV010000030.1, read as the reverse complement.
AAGGATGGTACGAAGCGAGCACACGATGCAAAGCTGAGGCCAAAGGAATTCGTGGTAGGTCAAAAGGTTTTGCTTTACAATTCAAGGCTCAAGTGGTATGGTGTCGGGTTACGACTAAATGCTTATAGGTGTCACACCCCGATTTCCACGTGTATTCTGGTGGGCCTGGTGGGGAGTATCGTGACGTACAGTTGATATCATCATAACCAATTACAACACAGGGCAACACAGCGGAAGGATTGGAGTAAAATATAAACTATTGCAAACCATAAAGTGTCCAAAAGTTCGAAACACAAATATACATTTAAGGCTTGTAATAAGATCCACAGGCGGATCGGAAATAAACATACACAAATTGATAACAGACTCTACAGGCTCAACTCTAAGGTCGCAACTCCTTAATGTCAATGCCCTGCAGCTTCCGGCCTATTTCGTACTTGTACCTGTATTTTAATCTTGAAAATACGTCAGTTTACACTGGTAAATACACTCAACCGACTCATTTTGAAAATCCTTTCAAAAATGGTTTAAGGTGCACTTGGCATATTTTTATAAATAACTTGGGATAGTACAAATAACCTTGTATACAGATTTACATGTCAGGCTTTTACATATGGAGCCCCGTACAGAAACCGAGACCTGATCGACTGACACACCACTCTGAACTTTCACATAGAAAGCAGATAGCAATTACCCAGTGTATGCCTACACGCCATGCTATATTGTCGTGGCCACTAGCACTTTAGTGAGCCAAGGATATCCCGGACACGGTCAAGTCCACCCCAATGTTTTAGTTTCAGACAAAACAGATCAAAACCGGGTTATGCAAGATTTTAGTTAATTATTACAACTGAATAAAATATAATCCCATACCCGACCAAGCGGTAATAATTTACCGTATCACAAGCCCGTATAAGGGAAATAAGTTAAGGGTATTTACCTAAAGTTAAGTCTTCGGGAAGTCAGAACTCAGTCGCAGATCAAAGCAAGTACAGGTACAATTTACCGGAAGGCGTTTAGTCTGGAGTGATGGTAATTAATAACCAATATTAGAATGCTAATGGGTCCTTAATTAAGACTTGGACCGGTTAGTCTTACGCTAAAATAAGATACATTATGATACGCTTGATTAAGCGGTGACCGGAATAGGATGTTAGTTGGACCAGACAAGTATATCAATTTTTCAAATATGGGTAAACCAACAACATTTTGGATTTTATAGAGAAATGACGAAGTTAAACCCGTTTCGGTTTAAGTACGTAAATTAGCTACGAAAGCTTAACCGAACACACTTAGGCGAAACCGGGTAACCGAGAGTTTCATATACAAGTTCCATATGAATATATGTTTAAATATGTTATAAGATCAGTAGCTTTGCAAAAGATAGGCCCGAGGTATATTTAAAACCGAATTATGTCTTACATGGGCATTTTGGTCATTTTAAGGTTTGTAAAAGATGTTTAAAATGAATCTAATGTCAAGGTTGTTAATATTCAGTAAAAATATTTATTTTATAACACTGTAACAGTAGGATATCAAATATATGTGTGTTTGACGATTTTGAAATAATATATGTCCCGTAAGGGCAGTTTAGTAATTTCACACATAGCTTCGAAGCCAAAATTGGGTTTCTGAGTTCGGGACTTATACTTACTGTTAAGATGTTGCAAAACAGTTTATAAATCGGTAGGTAACAAGTCTTGGCTCATAGTTATGGTTTTAAACCATACTATGCGCCGGAAAGGCGTAAAAGTCGCTAAATGCCATTGTATTCGATTGTTTAAGTTAAACTGAGGTTAGGACCTATTTTGTATAACCAAAATAAGTTATTTATCATGTTTAATCAGTAGGTAAAAGATTTGGTTATAAAAAGTTTGGTTAAAGTCATGTTACGCGAAAAAAGGGTAATTTAGTCATTTATCGGCAATTAACGAATCTTAAGCCTTCCTTCAGGTTATAATCTGAATGAACATCCCAAATGGTTCTACTTATCCTATTATATCAGTGAATATATCATCTTAATGATTAAACCTTGTTTATTCTTTCCAAAATGCCGAAAAGGGCATTTTGACCATTTAAATGTCATAAACACGTCCTTTTCGAAAACTTTATATTACAATCAGATTCTTGACAGTATCATAAGTTAATAATGTTTATAAATCAGTTTATATCTTAATTTTACATGCATGTGTGTTTAAAATCAATATTTGCACAAAAAGGACCTTTTTGCAAAGTTTATACATTTTTAGTGTAACTTGTATGTAAACTCAGATTTCTAAGGAATCGAGTGACGAAACTTTAGATGGTTATTCTAAATATAACTATGGTCTTAGAATGGTCCAAATGAATGCTAGGATCAGAAAGGAATGCTTGAATGTTGCCTAGAACTCTTCTTGAAGAACTTAGTGAGTGAGAGTGAGGAAAAGTGGTGAAGAAATGGTTGCAACTTATGCAAATTCATCTCATATGGAGCCAAGGAAGAGTTCAGAGAATTGCCAGATGTTATGGGACGAGTACAAGTGCCCCAAGTCGTGTCAAGCATGCAAGGATGGTGCCAAAACTTGACAAGGGGGCAGAACAGGCTGCTGCCACCTTTCTGTTCGCTGGCAGGTCCTTACGGACCGTATGGGCTTTGCCTTGCGGTCTGTAAGTATCTCAGGTGCCCACAGAATCAGGTAGCCTTGCGGACCGTATGGCTAGAGCCTTGCGGTCCGCAAGGGGTCTTCAGAACATGAAAAATTGCATGTTTTCACATTTGGCCCCTCGACTTTGTTCCGTAGCATAATTGAGGATAAGATAAGCAATTTGACAACCTTGGTCCCTCCTGTTTGGCAAATGATACTCAAGGATTACCGGAACACGTGTCAGAAAAATATTGGACGTAAAAAATCACGAGGTGTTACATCCTCACCCCCTTAAAATAAATCTCGACCCCGAGATTTCAATCAAACAAGTACGGGTACTTTTTTCACATAACGGACTCAACCTCCCATGTATACTCGGGACCTCGCCGAGCATCCCATTTAACCTTCACGATCGGCACATGCTTTCTGCAAAGCTTCTTGACTTGTCTGTCTTCAATTGCAACCGGTTTCTGAATGAACCGCAGGTTATTATCAATTTGCACATCGTCGTGTGGCATAGTCAATGACTCGTCTGCCAAGCATTCTTCAAATTTGAAATGTGGAACACATCATGGATCCCACTGAACCTTTCTGGCAATTTCAGCTTGTAAGCAACAGCTCCAACTCGTTCAATGATTTTGAACGGTCCAACGTATCTAGGACTTAATTTACCAACCTCTCACACCCCAATTTCCACGTGTATTACGGTGGGCCCGGTGGGGAGTATCGTGACGTACAGTTGATATCATCATAACCAATTACAACATAGGGCAACACAGCGGAAAGCTTGGAGTAAAATATAAAATATTACAAACAATAAAGTGTCCAAAAGTTCGAAACACAAAAGGCTTGTAATAAGATCCATAGGCGGATCGGAAATAAACATACACAAAATGATAACAGACTCTACAGGCTCAACTCTAAGGTCGCAACTCCTTAATGCAATGCCCTGCAGCTTCCGGCCTATTTCGTACTTGTACCTGTATTTTAATCTTTGAAAATACGTCAGTTTATACTGGTAAATACACTCAACCGGCTCATTTTGAAAATCCTTTCGAAAATGGTTTAAGGTGCACTTGTCACATTTTTATAAATAACTTGGGATAGTACAAATGACCTTTTATACAAATTTACATGTCAGCCTTTTACATATGGAGCCCAGTACAGAAACCGAGACCTGATCGACTGACACCCCACTCTGAACTTTCACATAGAAAGCAGATAGCAATTACCCAGTGTATGCCTACACGCCATGTTATATTGTCGTGGCCACTAGCACTTTAGTGAGCCAAGGATATCCCGGACACGGTCAAGTCCACCCCCAATGTTTTAGTTTCAGCCAAAACAGATTAAAACCGGGTTTTGATCTCGATGAGTTTACTGTTACAGGCTATATGGGCTTGGTTACTAGACAACCAATCCATACCAAGAACTACATCGAATTCATTGGAAGAAGTGAAACAGGAATGGAATGCCCTTGATCGATATGGAAAATCCATTTAAAATCGTAGAAGCGGTCTCAATCGTTCCGTCAGCGAGTTCTACGTCATATATTATGTCTAGAGTTCTTATAGGTAAGTTTAATAAGGCACTAAACTTATGATCTACAAATGATTTATCGGCTCCAGAATCAAAGAGAACTCTAGCATAAACACCATTAATAAGGAAAGTACCTGTTATCACATTGTCGTCATTCACTGCCTCCCTTGCTTTCATCTGGAAGGCACGAGCCTTTCCTTTCTTTGCTTCTTCATCCTTAGATGTGTCGTCTTTCTTGTACTTAGGGCAGTTGGGTTTGATGTGCCCTTTTCCACCACAGTTATAACATGTGGCTTCCTTCAAATCTTTGCAATCAAGGGCCTTGTGTCCATGCCTCTTGTAGATCCCACAAGGTTTCGCCTGGAACTCGTCCCGACACGCACTAAAGTGTCGTTTGTTGCACTTTTTGCACTAGTCCTATTATCAAACCTTTGATGGTTCTTGTTTGATCCAAACCTCCTGTTCTTATTCAAGCGGTGAGACTTGTCATCATCTCTCTTCTTCTTCTCGCCACCTTCTGACCTAAGAGACCTCTGTATCTTCAAATCCTGAGTCAGGACCATGGAAAGATCTACAGCAGACCTAAACGTCACGGACCTAGATGCCCTGACATCTCCCTTAATTTCCGGCTCTAATCCGCCAATAAAACGAGAGATGCGTTTGGACTCTGGAGTGATCAAGTATGGTACAAGTCTTGACATAGAGTTGAAATCCGACACAAATTTCCCACAATCAAGGTTCTTCATAGCTAACCTGATAAACTTTGTTTCTATCCTTTCCACCTCGTGAGGTGTACAGTAGGCATCTTTCACCAAATCAACAAATTTCTCCCAGCTCAGATTATAAAGATGGACTTTCCCAGAAGATTGAATCATCGATTTCCACCAAGTGAGGGCATCACCCTTAAATGATTGCGCTACATACTGTACTACATTCTTTCGGCACACCCACTGATTTCAACAATAGTCTCAATCTCGTCTAACCAACGGAGCGTTTCCACATCTCCCTTTTCGCCGGTAAAATCGCGCGGCTTGCCTGACACAAAGTATTTGTAGGAACAACCATTCTTTGAAAACTTGGTCTTTTTCTGATAATTCTCTCTCTTTCTCCTAACATTCGAGGAGTGCTCTGAGTGTTCCTTCCATTCCGAACAAGGTTTCGAGGGTTGTTTGGTGGTATGCTTGGAGGAATGTTTGGACGAGTGTTTAGAATGCGAAGCACTTGATTCCAATGGCTTATCTGCTCGATCCTTTATGGCCTTTTCAACTTCCGTGACAATTAGTGCTTGCAGATCTCCTCTTGTTATAATGACTTTCTCATTTGCGTCATCTTCCTTCCTTTGACTATTCACTTCATTAGAATCGGCAATCTTGCTTGGTGAAACTATAATATTAATAATTTAAGATTAGTCATACATCCTTGATGACTTGCGAAGCATGGTATAGCAAAATGCAACTATGCAAACTTGTCGAGTTTATGGGGGTGTTTAAGCATGGCACGGAGGCCTGTCAATTAAGGACATAAAGAATGGCACCAAAGGCCTGTCGAAAATGATTTGAATTATATAATGCTAAGATCACAAAAGATCGTAAGTCTTCAAGATTCGAACATAGTTTTGCTACTTCGAGACAGGGAGTCGTAGACCACAACTGTCGTTTGTTACTAATGAACATGAATGTAGCTTGATAACATTACACCACTTATGGCTGTTTAAGTAAAATGATCATTGTATTGACGATTGATCATGATCAAATTAGATCATGTAGGGTTCGACGTAGTCCATTTACTCAGATGGCTTGTGTGGTTCCTCAAGTCACACTTACCAGGAGGTTAATATCTTGAATATATTAACTTTTGGAATAAGCTCTTAAAACGATTTAACTTACTAGTCCAGATAGGGCAGACTAGGGAGGTTTAGAACGTAGTTCACTACCTCTGGATAGAAGGGAAAATCTAAACGTTAACTATCATGGTAGAAAACCATATAACTACCCTTTTGCCGACCTAATCACTTGGCGGGTGTAAATCATTAAGAGGATCTTTTGGAATATTTCACAGATCATAAATTTCGAAATAAAGTCGAGACGTTCGCTTGAACAACTTGATGAAAGGAAAACATAATTAAATTTTCAAAAATTCCATTAATAATAATAATACGATACAATAATGCCCATAAATAGGACTTCAATAAAGGAAAAATTTGTCCTCACAGGGACTATACTTGAAATAATTTAAAATGTCCACGCAGGGACTAAATAGGACTTGTCCACACAGGGACTTAATTTAAAATAACAAAATGCTAGAATAGTTATGAATTTAATCATTTTTCCCTCTTAGTTCTTCATTAGCCTTTTCAACAGCTTGTTATTCTTCTTGTTGTCTTTAGCTGTTTGTTCCTGAGTTCCTTGACCTTTTCTATTGCTTCAGTAAGAACTTCCATTGTTGGTGGTGGTTGCTGCGGTTGCGCTTGAGATTGGGGTTGAGATGGTGCAGCCGGATGTTGATAATTATAATAAGGATATCCACCTGGTTGATAGGGATAGGGGTTAGTATAGTGAGCATTCATGGCCATTTCTAGGTATGGTTCATTAAGAGGTATATTATGACTGTGGCTATGCTTTGGCCAAGTAGAGGGTTCGAATGGGTTATATCCAGACAGGTTTGAATAAGAAGAAATAGGGTTATCAAAACCTGATGGTGGTAGTGGTGGTGGCTCACTTATAGGATGTGTGGTTGAGGCTCAGGCTCAACAGTTGGTTGTGGAAACTGTTCCACAAACGGTGAGGTATGAGAGGGCCCACCCATTTGTGGGTCCTTGGGAATAATAGGGTAAGGGTTAGGTGAGAGTGACCCTACTCTCGGTCCTAGGCGCACTGACATGCGCGCTCCACGTCTTCTTGGAGGTGGAGGTGGTAATGGATGCTCCACTGGTGGTTCTTGTGGTGGAGTGTGGTATGAAGGTGTGTTGTGGTGGGATGGGGTACCCTGAACTGAGGGAGTATTGTAGGAAACGTATTATCCCCACCTCTCCTCGTAACTATCAGTGTAGTGATGAGGGGTTCCATTATACGAGTTAGAACCGCTGGATATGTCAATGGGGTGACCCATTGATCCTGTTGCTGGCATTTCAGGGTCAGAATCTTCCTCCATTGGTTCCGGAGAATCTTCTAGATGAGTTATCGAAAGGGAACGAAGGCGTATGTCGGTGTTATAGTATGCTTGAGATGAATGGGAGTGTTGAGGTTGTTGGGTATGGTGCGAATGTTGCGAATGATGGGAGTCTGACGGTGGTGAGTATTCATGAGGTAAGTTCGGGTATGGCTCCCATGGTGATGAGGAATCGTCCGAACCTTCGTAGGGGTTGCATACGGGTGCTTTGGAAGTCCCTTGCTTTGGGGATCCACTCCTCATTAGTCCTTTTCTGTTTGCTCCTCTCAAAAATTTAGGCGGCATGATTCCTGCTTCAGAGTAAGTTAAACACAAAACAAGGCAACATAATAAAATAAGGAAATGAACAATTCCTAGGTCATAGCCTAGACTCGGAAGTCTAAGGAATGTGGTACTTTGTCGTTGGAGATCAAACACCAAAGACAAGTGTTGAATTCCCTCAAACTTTGGCTCTGATACCAACCTGTCACACCCCGATTTCCACGTGTATTACAGTGGGCCCGGTGGGGAGTATCGTGACATACAGTTGATATCATCATAACCAATTACAACACAGCGGAAGGCTTGGAGTAAAATATAAACTATTACAAACCATAAAGTGTCCAAAAGTTCGAAACACAAATATACATTTAAGGCTTGTAATAAGATCCACAGGCGGATCGGAAATAAACATACACAAAATGATAACAGACTCTACAGGCTCAACTCTAAGGTCGCAACTCCTTAATGCCAATGCCCTGCAGCTTTCGGCCTATTTCGTACTTATACCTGTATTTTAATCTTTGAAAATACGTCAAATTATACTGGTAAATACACTCAACCGACTCATTTTGAAAATCCTTTCGAAAATGGTTTAAGGTGCACTTGGCACATTTTATAAATAACTTGGGATAGTACAAATGACCTTGTATACAAATTTACATGTCCGCCTTTTACATATGGAGCCCAGTACAGAAACTGAGACCTGATCGACTGACACACCACTTTGAACTTTCACATAGAAAGCAGATAGCAATTACCCAGTGTATGCCTACACGCCATGCTATATTGTCGTGGCCACTAGCACTTTAGTGAGCCAAGGATATCCCGGACACGGTCAAGTCCACCCCCAATGTTTTAGTTTCAGACAAAACAGATCAAAACCGGGTTATGCAAGATTTTAGTTAATTATTACAATTGAATAAAACATAATCCCATACCCGACCAAGCGGTAATAATTTACCGTACCCCAAGCCCGTATAGGGAAAATAAGTTAAGGGTATTTACCTGAAGTTAAGTCTTCGGGAAGTCAGAACTCAGCCGCAGATCAAAGCAAGTACAGGTACAATTTACCGGAAGGCGTTTAGTCTGGAGTGATGGTAATTAATAACCAATATTAGAATGCTAACGTCCTTAATTAAGACTTGGACCGGTTAGTCTTACGCTAAAATAAGATACAGTATGATACGCTAGATTAAGCGGTGACCGGAATAGGATGTTAGTTGGACCGGACAAATATATCAACTTGTCAAATATGGGTAAACCAACAACATTCTGGATTTTATAGAGAAATGACGAAGTTAAACCCGTTTCTGTTTAAGTACGTAAATTAGCTACGTAAGCTTAACCGAAGGCTCTTAGGCAAAACCGGGTAACCGAGAGTGTCATATACAAGTTCCATATGAATATATGTTTAAAATATGTTATAGGATCAGTAGCTTTGCAAAAGATAGGCCCGGGGTATATTTAAAACCGAATTATGCCTTACATGGGCATTTTGGACATTTTAAGGTTTGTAAAAGATGTTTAAATTGAATCTGATGTCAAGGTTGTTAAAATTCTGTAAAAATATTTATTTTATAACACTGTAACAGTATGATATCAAATATATGTGTGTTTGACGATTTTGAAATAATATGTGTCCCGTAAGGGCATTTTAGTAATTTCACACATAACTTTGAAGCCAAAATTGGGATTCTGAGTTCGGGACTTATACTTACTGTTAAGATGTTGAAAAAAAATTTATAAATCAGTAGGCAACAAGTCTTGGCTCATAGTTATGGTTTTAAACCACACTATGGACCGGAAAGGCGTAAAAGTCGCCAAAGGCCATTATATTCGATTGTTTATGATAAACTGATGTTAGGACCTGTTTTGTATAACCAAAATAAGTTATTTATCATGTTTAATCAGTAGGTAAAAGATTTGGTTATAAAAAGTTTGGTTAAAGTCATGTTACGCGAAAAAGGGTAATTTAGTCATTTATCGGCAATTAACGAATCTTAAGCCCTCCTTCAGGTTATAATCTGAATGAGCATCCCAAATAGTTTTACTTATCCTATTACATCAGTGAATATATCATCTTGACGATTAAACCTTGTTTATTCTTTCCAAAATGCCGAAAAGGGCATTTTGGCCATTTAAATGTCATAAACACGTCCTTTGCGAAAACTTTATATTACAATCAGATTCTTGACACTATCATAAGTTAATAATGTTTATAAATCAGTTTATGTCTTAATTTTACATGCATGTGTGTTTAAAATCAAGATTTGCAAAAAAAGGACCTTTTTGCAAAGTTTATACATTTTTAGCGGAACTTGTATGTAAACTCAGATTTATAAGGAATCGAGTTACGAAACTTTAGATGGTCATTCCAAATATAATTGTGGTCTTAGAATGGTCAAAAGTCAGTAGCAAAGGTGGCTCGAAACGGGTCAGAACCAAAAGTCAACAAAATTCAAATGTTGCGACTTTTGGCTACAAACCGAGCCTAGACCAAAACTTGACGAGCCGAATCCGTTTTTAGGTTGTTAGTGCATCAAAACATATTTTATACCATCTAGATCATTAGTTAAGATTTTTATAAAAACTGGGTAGCTTGACTTTATTTGAATTTTCGGTTGACTCGTCAATTGGCCATGAATCCATGAAAATCTGGAGATGCCCTCTGGAGGGATTAACACCTCCATTATTATGAACGTATAGGAACTTTCGTTACTCAAAATGATGGAGAATTCACGAATTTAGAAAAAGATCAAGGCGTAATTACGACGAGACTTTGTTCTAGGCTAAAAGCTATAATAAATTACTAAGTACGAATTTGAACACTTACATTATGTCCAAATGAATGCTAGGATCAGAAAGGAATGCTTGAATGCTGCCTGGAACTCTTCTTGAAGAACTTAGTGAGTGGGAGTGAGGAAAAGTGGTGAAGAAATGGTTGCAACTTATGCAAATTCATCTCATATGGAGCCAAGGGAGAGTTCAGAGGTTTGCCAGATTTTATGGGACGAGTACAAGTGCCCCAAATCGTGTCAAGCATGCAAGGATGGTGCCAAAACTCGACAAAGATGGCAGAACAGGTGCTGCCACCTTCTGTTTGCTGGCAGGTCCTTACGGACCGTATGGGCTTTGCCTTGCGGTCCGTAAGGACCTCAGGCGCCCACAAAATCAGGTAGCCTTACGGACCGTATGGCTAGAGCCTTGCGGTCTGCAAGGGGTCTTCGGAACATGTAAAATTGCATGTTTTCACATTTGGCCCCTCGACTTTGTTTCGTAGCATAATTGAGGATAAGATAAGCAATTTGACAACCTTGGTCCCTCCTGTTTGGCACATGATACTCAAGTATTACCGGAACACGTGTCGGAAAATATTGGACGTAAAAATCACGAGGTGTTACACTAGGTTCGACGCTTGGTGCACAATGGTACGGTGTACAAGTGAGTTACTAGTCATGGGTATGCGGAGGTTCTCTAGGTATGGTTCTTATCGGGTTTCTTGGGTTGTGAGTATAGGCGAGGTTTGTAAGAATTTCATCCTCGTTCTAAGGCGTTGATGGATTTACCGGTAGGAGAGCTAATTCTAAGTTGGTACCTAATGTTGTGAGTCGAAGTCTCGAAGGGTGTATGGGTCGGCTATATACGTTCGTCGTTTAGGTTAACTATGGGTTGATTATGTTTTACTAACTAAGCGAGATTAATGAAGCGAATTCTATAAGGGTTATACGTGTGTGAAAGGAAATTTTTCTTTGGTTCCCAATTGGGAACAAAGTGTTTTTAGTATAATAGTATAATGTGAGTATGTCATAGTGATTGAATCGATTAGGAAATTCGTGGGCAAGAATTTCATTAAACCGACTATGTTGATAGGTAGCTGACGGGTAGTCCTTTGGACGACCCTTAAATGTGTTAACATCATATACTTTCGCACATTTAATCGAGTTTATTAGTTGAACTAGATAACTATGGGATGTTGACTCTGCATGTATAATGGGCATAAAAACGAGGCTTTATGATGATGGGATGGATGCTCATACGTGTTAGAGTTGGACCGGAGATGTAAAAGTGCATCAAACAAACAAAGGAGAAATTTTGAGCAACCACCGTAGCTTACGGCGCCGCCGTAGCCTACGGTGGAAGCTGGGCATAAATTGGTCGTCGTAATCCAGGTTCTCAGCACCGTAAGGCTTTTTGGTGACCATGGCACCGTAGCTTATGGTGGCGTCAGCGATGAAGTTTTGTAACTGCCAAATTATTGAGTTTTTATGATGTCTTTTCCCCTCCAATCATCCCCATTCGGTTACCAGCAGTCTAGAGACGAATTTTCGGTGTTCTGGCAAGCTTGGAACAATTTTCTAAACATTTGATTAGTGTTTTTAATTCCTATGAACATTGATATGTGTGTGATGATAATTGTCCAAGTCATGAGTGGCTAACTTTTTGGTGATCATCCTAGCTTGAAGGTTTGTTTTAGACATTCATGTTCTTATTTTTATTTCTAGAATAATAGACTTGCAACCTTTGTTGGTTTATTATGGTGTGTTGATATTTGTTTGTAGTTTGTTAATTGATGTGTTTGATCATAACCTAAATCGTACGTTCTTGGTGTCGTTGACAATCGAGATATCACGGGAGGGGTTAGGGTTGGATATTGATTAATTGATCATCAGGTAGCAACCTTGCATTAGTTTAATCCGAGTACTTAGTTCCCTTTCATCACAACAAGTAACAACACATGAGTCATGTCTATGTTATTCTTTCTAGTAGGATTTGAGCATGAATGTCAATTGAAACCGGATATCTAGGATGGTCATTTGTCTATAAATTGTTTACAAACCAAATCTTTCTCTTACAAATTAGTTAGTTAATCTTAGTTTTAAAACCAAACAATCCAAATCTCTGAATTTACTTTTCTGCAATTTAGTTTAATCTAGTTAACTTGACAGCTACATAGCACATTTTCCGCATACTCCCTAAGTTCGATACCCACTTACCGCTAGGTATTTTGTTGTATTTGGATTAAATTTGCGTGAGACTTCGACATCACGTCAGTAGCATGTTATAAGACTTTAGGATATCGGGTAAGAATTTTTTTTTAAAGCATGGATGGGATCACCACACATGTGATTTACGTAAATAGATTTTAGGGTTAAAATACGTTTGGTAAAAACAATGAGTTTTGAGATTCAAGCATAAGTAGGAAAAGACATAACAATAAAAGGGCTAAGTATAAGGCTTAATCGGGTGGTTATTGCGGAGTTGGTCGAGTTGCGATTTAAATTTCCCCATTGAGATATGGACATCATTCCTAACTCGAGGGTAAGGTTTCTTCAAGGGAGGTGAATTGGTAACGACCACCGAGGTAAGGAAATCACCCCTAGCTCGTTGGTGAAGTCGTTGTAAGAAGAAGAAGAGCGGAGCTAATCATCAAGGTTAGGCAATCATTCCTATCTTGATGATAATACATCCATCTGAGGGAATATGAGTAGCGTCTTCCTTGTGGATGACGTTTTGAGATAGGACACATAAATAGCATGTAAAATATACGAAAGGATAGGTAGATATGTATATATAATGGTAGTGAAAATAATTTGAACTTAAAAGAAAAGGAAAGTTGAATCATTTTATGCATAAGATCGATACTAGTATAGCGATAGTTTGATTAAGACTTGGATTGTTCCGAAATGGAACTTTGACTAGACCAAAGTGATCGAAAGTTCTTTTGAGTTGGGAAGCATGCTTTGGCCTTATAGGTAGAATACTCTCGCCGAAATTTTAGTTAACGGTATTCATCCTTCCGGTTACTACATGCCCCAAGTCAATCAAAAGTTCGAGACTTGGCGAGATTGAAAATCGATGAGTGGGACTAGTTACCGAGATGCAGGTATCACCCCTAACTTAATAACTTTGTTCCCTAACTGTGGTTGGTATTTACCAAACGAGATAAGGACCAAATACGTCTCGCAGCTAAGGGTCTACTAGAATGAGTATAGTGAAATTTGTCCATCAAGGTAAGGATGTCACTCCTAACTTGATGTATAATTTCGTGAAAAATCGAGAATATGGATTGAGAGTTTTTCACCAAAGTGTGGGTTTCATGCCTATTTTGGTGAAATTGTCTCGTTTGTATAGTACGAGTGTTTCCGTGCCGTCGCATGGTCGTGTAAATTTTCCTTAGGAAAGGCATACGTTTTGAAACAAAGGAAGTAAATATGAGCACGTAGGAAGACTTTAAAATTTTAGCATGAACAATCAAGAATGGTCAAATAAGGTGCTTAACAATAGACTAGGTTAAATCATGGAAAGTTTCCTAACTCCCTATAGTTATGGCTCTGATACATATCTATCACACCCCAACCGATGGCGGAAACATGGGGGTGGGACAAAAATGAGATTGCAAGAGACTTCATAACACTAAATGTGACAAGTATTTAATAATAATATTTCATTCCATTGCTAACAATTCAAGTACATGAATTGGAAAAAAAAATAAAACAAATAGCGTATGACTAATCTATAAAGATGAATTAAAGTTTGGTGCGTTTCTATTCCTTCCTACTAAATTCCATTCGTCATCATCATCATTGAATTCCTGTAATACGTATTAAAGTATACTTCAATACATAAAGTATTGGCAAGCATACAAGATCGAATACTAGCATAAGTATAAAAGTTTAAATGAATCCACATGGCATAATAGTTAACTTAAATTAACATACGATACTAGCATGCGACTATAAATGTCAACCCAAATATTCCCGCTAGCGTAATCTTATCCTAACAACGACAAGACCATTATGATTAACTTAACATGACCTCAAGAATACGGGCAGTGCGTTACTCCTATAGCACTATACATGTTAAAGGAGGCTTGTACAAAGTTAACGACAAGTATAAAGCACAAGAATAGTCTAGCGTATATGAATTCAAGTATAACGTATCAATCATGTATATTGGATTGTTTGTTTGTATTTTAAGCTTAACGTATGTGATTGTGTGAGCTTTGTTAACATGTACGTATTGCACCCAAAAGTGTAAAAAGTAAAAAGGGAGTCATGTATACTCACGGTTTTGCAAAGCTTTCCAAAATGGCCGGGAGTCGTTGAGAGTGGAGTACCAAAGTTACCTTAGAACACTTGATACTATTCTTCCTTGCTTGGAATTCTTGAGAGGATTAGAGAATTTGGTAGTAGAATAGTGTGGAAAATGTTTAGGAGGTGGTGGAAACTTGTATTTATAAGTGAGGATTAGGGTTTGAGAGTTAAAGAAGGTGGATGGTGATTGGAGGAGAAATGAGGTGAAATTATTTTATGTCTTTTTTTGTATTGTAACTTGTTTGTAGGTATCCAAAGTGTATTTTAAGTCTTGTTTTGCGTATAAACACGTATTTAAAGATTGATTGCGTATATAACACAAATATGAAAGGTAACATGTATATGTATAAAATGAATTTCCATTATGATCAAAGCCTCGGATTACAAGATTGGAAATGAACCACGAATATGGCACGATTACAAGTTTCGAAAAATAGAAATGTGAATACAACTTTCTAAATATAGAAAGTACAAAAATGCGGAGCATTACAGTAAGTTTGCTAGACCTGTAGATTGAAGGAGTTGTGGATCAAACCTTCAAAAATTAATTTTTCAAACACTATCAGATAAGCACCCATGTGCTCCACCCAAGACACGACCATGCATAATACTTATTAAAATAAAAAAAAGTTTTCTGAAAATTAATTAAAAAATTAAAAAACTGTTTTTTAAAAACGTTGGGCACGCCTGTGCGTGACCAAGACGCAGAAAGCAGGGTATAAAAGATGTTTTAACCCAGGTCAAAAACCAAATCCCATTGGCAATATCTCGTGCTCTACGGCCCGACACCACTTCCAAACCACCATTTGCTTCCAATTTTCTTCGAGAATCTTGATCTCAAGGTGTGTACTACTTGTCTTTTACACTTTGTGCTTATGATTAGGGCTAAACATATCAGATTTCTCCTATTTTGGTTAGCTCCCAGGAAATATACCCAATTGGGAAACTTTTGTAAAATCATTTGCTTATCCTCAAGATGATTAACACTTAAGGTTCAAGGCAACACAAGAAGCGGTGAGAAAGAACGCGAAACGAGCGTTTATTGTCCTAAAAACTTGATGGGTTGTAATTTGACTCTTTGCAGACAATGCATTAGTCCAAAATTAGAAAGATAATATACGCTTGCATTATATTACAAATATGATTTTTAAAAGTTGAAGATGCAACAATATATCCTAAACGTTAAGCGATGTTACAACCCATGAAGAAGTAGACAATAATATTCTTAAATAGTTGCATTGCTTGGAAGCCACAACATCTTTCGATTTGACCTCGTGGATCATATTGCAAACATCCACATATTCAATCTAGGTGATGTATACCACTAGTTTATTTCAATGTTTTATGTTATTTTTACTTGGTGTTGTACTTTTTTTTCACTAACGGAATGTTTTTTTTGTAATATTTTCTGTATTTTAAAATTAATTTTATAAGTGTATAACATTTATTATTAGAATTAATTAACTGAAAAATACTTATATGAAATAATAACTATAAATTATTTAGCTGAAAATGGTTTAGGGATGGAAAAAATGAATACCAAGTGCTTAGGAATGGAAAGAAAGAGCTGAAAATAATCTGATGTGCTATTGATCTTAAGGAGAGAGAGTTTAGAGATGGAAGGGATGTGAAATATGCATACGAGATGACTGCAAGAAGACTTGGTCAAAAGAGCTTATCTTCCCGCTCATGACCAACGCATAAGGATTATTGTTCCAACAGAGCAACATGCAACTGACTGCACATCCACATTAAATGCTCTGAATGGCGCCGATGTCTTTCATGACTCAAACCTGCAAGAGGTGAGTTGTTTGCTTATAAAGAAAGCCCACATTAATTGAGGAGATCTTAAGAGATCATGTGGAAGGAACAAACTGAGAATAAGTGGATATTCTTGTTGTCCAGGAAAAGATCCAGTGGTTATTAACTAAGGAAACTTCACCTTGAGTAAAGGGTCCATGTTGTATAAGAAGGAAGGTGATCACAAAGAGGAAGGTAAGTTATCAAAAGCACCCCACCAACAACTGAGAAGATACTCTCGAAACATATTGAATTCTCGCATTCAATTACGAGATCTCAACCACAATATTCTGATTACTCTCATTTGCTACAACCTTTGATCCAAGACACGAGACTTATTCTCACGCCGGAGCTTGGTCATAGATCCCACCCTCCCTCGGGCTCTCTGTGATTAGGCTAACGGTGTTTCTTTTTTATAGGATATTTCCGGTGAGTGGTGAGCGTCGGTCATCTCTGGTGACGGACGTCATTTCCATTATAATGAGATTCGACATACTTTTTTACCAATTGTATTTATGAAATAGGACTATCGGATTTTAATAATCTCAACTATTTGTATTTGGCCGCCAACAGTCTCAACTTTAAAAATAACCACTGTGAGTCTCAACTATTAACATATTGGCCTCCAATGGACCCTGACTAACATAACCCTAACGTCGTTAGTCTCTGGTCGCCGGAAAAACTTTTTTGCCGGAAAACTTTTTTTTTCCGGAAAACTCAACATTCCATCCAAACCTCTTTGTAACCTTATTACGGACCTTTAGGGACCATTTTCTAGTAAAAGCACCAATTATTGAAGTCGCCGGAACACTTCTTTATGGCCGGAAAACTCAACTTTTTTTGCCGGAAAACTTATCATTTCCGTCCCAATCTTCTTTGTAACCTTAGATCAGACCTTTAGAAACCTTTTTTCTGGCCAAAACGGTTTTACGGCGATCGGAGACTAACGGCGTTAGGGTTCTATTAGTCAGGGTCCATTGGTGGTCAATATGTCAATAGTTGGGACTACCAATGGTTATTTTTGAAGTTGAGACTGTTGGCGGCCAACAAGGAATAGTTGGGATTATTAAAATCCAATATTTCTATGATATATTGCAACTAAACAAAGAATAAGTAAATGCATAATTAAATCAAACATTTTATAAACTGTGCAACACGAACTATAAAATCAGTGGCTCAGGGGATGAGGGGTGTATCCGTGATGGCTGGTGACCACGCATGGAACACCGCCGCCACCCGTGGCCATCACGCGTGGTCATGAAAACGCGTTGAATGTATCACGTGTGAAGTTGATGGTAACCGTTGCAAAATTCGAACGTTGGAGGAGATTGTGACCGTTTGATTTTATATAAAAAAAACCTTTAAACACTATATATACTCATCCAATTTAACTTTTTAAACCCACAAAAAATACCATCTCTACAGTCACATTCTTTAACCCAAAAGTGGAAGGCTCAAGCAAACGCGGTTCGGGTACGAAGGAAAAGCATACACGACTAAAGGTTCGAGCTAATCTTGGCGAGCCCGCGAGATTTCAAAACGAACCGTTTCAAACCCAACAGTTTCCCAACTAACCATTTCCTCACCAACCCTTTCCTCACCAACCGTTTCAACACGAAACTCTTAACGAACCGGCTAAGTCGATCCTACTTCGACGCAAACGCGAAATATGTGAAAATTGGGGTTGCGAATGCCGTAGAATTTTAATTTTTTTTCTTTGTAATGTTTAGTTTTTTTTAGTTTGTAATTTAGGGTTTTTAATGTATTATTTATTCAAATGAAATTGTTATTGTTAATTTATGATTTATAAAAAATATAAAAATACCATCACTAGTAAAGGACACCCCCACTAAATTCCATCACTAGTGATGGAATGATGCTCGATGAGGTGGCGGAACTTGATGGGTGTGGCGAGTGATGGCTAGTGAGGCACCCCCACCCCCTTTTCATACCTAATTCATAACATCACGCGCAATTACTCCTTCTAGCTCTATTCTTGAGTAAATTGAATTGTCTATGAGGTTTGAACATGTTTATCATTTTCATCCAAAAACAATTTTTTTGTACAATATAGTCCTTCACTTTTTGGATTTTTGGTCATTTTCATCCAAACATCTAATTTTCTTTATTTTTTCTATCAAAGATTTGGATGAAAATGACAAAAATCCCAAATCTCAGGGAAGATTTTGGCAAAAAAAGTCAGACGTTTGGATGAAAATGACAAAAAATCCAAAAAAATGATTATATGGTACAAAAAATTGTTTTTGAATAAAAATGGCAAACATGCGCAAACCTCAGGGACGATTTTGACAATTTAGTCTTTATTCTTTTATTTAATACTAACCTCTTCCTGAAGATGCAAAAAATACACACCCTTCTATTGTTCTCGGCCTGCTTTGGCAAACCCAATAGTTCGGATTGAACAATAGGTTACCGGAATTTAGAAAATAGATGCAAAACTAAGGAAAAATAGATGGAACAAAGGGCCAACAAAACCTTGAATAAGTTTGAATATGAAATGTCGCTAGTTTGTGTCATGTATTACCATGATCCTCAATAAAATAATGGTTTTTTTGTTATTATTAATGTTATATAAAAGGGTTTTTTGCTACGGGAGGGATAGTCTTTTGTAGAATACGTTAATGAAACGATGTTTCTTAGACAAGTAAAAGTGGATGTATGACATCGAGTTTTTCTATGTCATTTCTATTCGATGAGGATTTGGTATCGAATACTGATATCAAACTGGTATCATATCGGGTACATTCGATACCGGTTCCTATTTTCTTCGTTTTTCGGTACCGGTATTTACCGATAAAATACCACTAAATATCGCTACTATATCGGTATATTCGGTACTGGTACTTTTGGTGTTAAATACCATGTTCATTCCTAATTTTTATAGACATAATTTTTGCCTGGTATGATACAAAGGCCTTACAAAATCAGAAAAATAACAATTTTATGGTCTTTTTTGTAACAATACATTTTAATTTTACCTAAGGGGTAAGGCTCTAGCAGTAGTACTTTTGTGTTTTCTTTAGGGGAAGTCATCAATTAAAGTCTTGCTCATGAAAAATAAAATTTCATATGTGAGCGAGTGGTTTACTATAGTGAGCCTTCTTGTGGATTTCCACTGAAACCGTTTGTGATCGTGGACATGGATAACTTTTTGCCAATGAGTATATCAGAATGACACGTTAAAAAAATACATTATAATTTTTTAGAGATGATTTAAACAATTAAAAAAAATGAAATGTTGTATAGGCTGCTACTATTATATTAAATGATATTGAATGACACTTTATTACATTTTGATTTGATGTCATAACTTTGTTTAAAGATTATTGGTAGCCGGAATATAAGGCCTTGTATTTCTTTACTCTATTTGTAGGAAACATTTTTCTTCCCATGTGTAGGGTTTCCCAAGATAAGACAAGAATACTCAGAAACCCCCCCCCCCCCCCCCTCTCCTGTTTTTAATTCTGATCCTCCCCCTTGATTCTATCGGTGTTTCTTTGATAGCTTACTCTTTTGTCTGCCATCAAAATGTACACAAAAAGCTTCTTTGACCTAACAAAATGGAGAATACCCATGAATTCTCCGGTGGTGTTTCATGTCTAGTGTTGAGTAAGGTGGTGGAAGACGGTGGCTGGGTTGTAGGAGAATGGTGATGGTGGTGGTGGTGGTGTGGCGGCGGTGATGACGGTGGTGGTGATATTGGCTGGGACGGCTCAATCTAGCTTTAGAAACTAAATGATGTTTAGTTGTTTTATCAGCAGCTTTCATAGGCAAGCATAGCTTTTCTTATGACAGGTTTGTCCTTTTGATTTTTGTTTCTCGTTAATTGCAATGAGATCCCTACAGAACTTGACAATACCAAAAAAAATGTTATATTTGTTGAGTATTGTTGTTTAATTGTTTTTTTTTTTTTTGAAAGTTTTTGGACTTCTGTATACCCAAAACAGCCATTTCAGGTCTTGAATGTAAGAATGTTGGAATGTTATATGTTTGACTACATTAACTGGATGATTTGCTCTGTTTCTAATCTCTCATGTGGTAGCGGTGTTAAACGGGCCATATTTACATATAAGCTTATACGGCCAGTATACATGAAAACAAAAAGAACATTCAACTGAACATTATATACAAGCCGTATAAGATTATACAGCCCGTATACAATAGAGAATGCGAAAATTAAATATAGGGGCTGTGTGAATAGAAACACCTAAAACCTTAAATTGTTTTAGACACCGAATCGGAACAGTATCCATATATTTGCTTGTTGACACCAAGATGCCATGTTTAAAAAAAATAATCAATTTTATATTTCATATCGGTGCCGTAAATTTGTAAATTTACACCCAAACAAATGTATATGTTCATTATGTAATAATTACGTATAAACTACAGACTAATATTCATTCCGTTTTTTTATCACTTGGTTTATCGTAAAAAAACCTATTTGATTTTACACTTTTTAAATAAAAGATGAACCAGTCCTAACAGGTGAGGCGTACATATGGATCTAAATCACAAATTTCGTGTCCCATCTGCTATACTGTGTAAAAATAACAGTAAATAAATTTGAATACTTTACTTATGAAGTGGGGCTATATGGTAAATAAAATTAATGTCTGATGGTTACTTGCTTTAAATCTTTAATCGGCCAGTCTGACTATACAACTGTCTTGTCACTGTAATACACGTTTCTCCATGCATCATCTTTATGCACAATATATTTTCTTTTAGAGATGGTTCGGCAAAATTAGAGGTTGTCTTTTCCTCAAATCTACCTTAAAGGCCAAGTGTAGTTAAGCCTAATAACTCATATAGATGCGGAGTTATAAGACATATGATAATTGTTTAAGAAAACAGATTTATAAGGATTATATAATTTGAGTGTGTAGTGTGGTTATATCTATTCACGTGAGAGAGAAAAAAACACAGAGGAAATGGTTGGAGGTGGCACCATAAGGCATTTTGTGGTGGGGGACGCTACATCAAGCCACATTTTCACTCCTACTCCTAGTGGTTTAATGAAAAACAATGTTTTGTTTTATTGGTGTTTTTCATTTAGATAAATTGATGTTTTGAAAAAATATATAAAAGTTCTGTTAGTACGTGTGGTATTGGTGATTACCCAACGTAAGTGTGATGTAAGCTTAAATTCTTACAAATGAATATTGATCAAGTGGTAGCGGTGATTACCTACGAATATAGATTGATGCTTGAAAAAAGTTGTAAAAATTCTTATTAAGTTATAGTTTTGTTTTTGTAATGTTGTAACTGTAGGTATACTCACTTATACTAATTGTAGTTTGAAGTTTAACATATTTGGTTTTTAACGACTAATTGTAGTTTGAAGTTTAACATATTTGGTTTTAACGAATCGTGTAGTTTAATTTCATACTTAATTGTATTTTGTATTATATATATATATATATATATATATATAGAGAGAGAGAGAGAGAGAGAATGGTTTAAATGAGAACGCTAAATATCGTGAGAACCGTAAGAACGAATGAAAAAACCACGAAAATTTGGTCAAAAATAATTCTAATTCAAAATTTCCTTTTTACACTTATCATTATTATTCGAATACAATGTTAAAAATTTAATTTACACGTTTAAATTTACGTGAATTCGTAAATAATTTTTTTTTACACATGTGTAAGTTTGTCATTTACACATGTGTAAATTTGTTATATTTAAACATGTGTAAAAAAATCTAATAAGAGTGATTTTGATGGAAAAAATGAATTATTTGATGTTGTAAATTCTTATTTTGATTATATATATATATATAGGGGAGGGTTATCTTGAGAACACTAAATATTGCGAGAACCGTGAGAACGAATGAGAAAACCAATCAAAACCATTTTTTAATACAAACCTTATTGTAATTAAAATAAAACATCAAAATAAAAATTTACAGCATCAAATAATTCATTTCTTCCCTCGATATCACTTTTATTAGATTTTTTACACATGTGTAAATATAACAAATTTACACATGTATAAATAACAAACTTACACATGTGTAAAAAATAATTATTTACAAATTCACGGAAATTTAAACGTGTAAATTAAATTTCTAACATTGTATTCGAATAATAATGATAAGTATAAAAAGATATTTTAAATTTGAATTGTTTTTTACCAAGTTTTCGTGGTTTTTTCATTCGTTCTCACGGTTCTCAAGATATTTAGTGTTCTCATTTAAACCATCCCCTATATATATATATATATATATATATATATTCATTTTAATAATAATTAATAAAATCTAAAGTAATACATAATAAGTTATATATAGTATAAGGATTAGTTATAAATCACCCTTTATTGCGAGAACCAATGTGAACACAACCAAGAACACCTAAAAGAAAATTAAAAACACACAAAAATATTTTTTTTATAAAAAAACGCTAAATTCCGTCAAAAAAAATTGAACGACACTACCAATGCAAATGTGCATACGCATGCACATGTGGATATCACATGTGTAGCGATACTGTTTTTCATTTTTTAGTGACGAAATTTTGCGTTTTTATAAAAAAAAATTGAACATAAAGTACCGATGCACGTATGCACATGTGCATCGGTACTGTTGTTTAATTTTTTTAGTGACGAAATTTAGCGATTTTTAATAAAAATATAAAAAAAACATTTTTTAACATTGAGTTGTGGCATTTAGCATTATGGTTTAATTTTTAGCATTTAGCTTGGGTGGGGTGGGTGTAGGGCTGTCCAAACTGCTCGCGCTTGAAGATCGTTCGACGATCGTTCAAAAAACCAAGCCGAGCAGCTCGGTTCGGTTTAAAAACGAACCGAGCACGAGCATAGGTACGCTCTCTCGTCGCTCGTTCGGTTTCGATCGAATTTATTTTTATTATTATTATTATTATTATTATTATTATTATTATTATTATTATTATTATATTGAATAGGTTTTTCGATCGAATTTATTTTTATTATATATATATATATATATATTATATATATATATTATTTATTAAATATAAACATATAACATAAATATTATGTTTAATTTTTGGGACTTTTTATGATTGTGTTTTGTTAAATTGTTAGGTGTATGTAAGACATATAAGTTGGTGAATTTTGGTGAATGAATAGCTGTGTAGGAATGCTAAATAAAACTGAGCAAAAGCGAACCGAACCGAACCGAACACGAGCAAAAGATTTTCGCTCGATTTCCTAAATCCGAACCGAACCGAGCGGCTAGGTTTCAAACCGAACTAAGTACGAGCATGTCTCAGTTCGGTTCGGTTCGGCTCATGAACACCCCTAGGTGGGTGGAGGGCTTTAGGTTTTGGGTGTGGTGGGTGGGTTTATTTTGTTGTGTTCACATTGGTTCTCATGGTTTTTGCAATAAGAGTGGTTCTCGAATGAACCTTACCCGTTAGAATATAATAAAAATGTTATATGTAAATTCTGATCATAGAGAAGTTGTTTTTCATTTCTAGTTTCTGAAAGTAATGATATTTAATGGGTTGGGTTGCGTTTGTGGGTTAGCATATTGATTTCGATACAAACCCAAACTATTTATGCAAATCCAAACGAGACGCGTTACAAACACAAAAATCATGTTACATACGTGAACTGGAACACAAGCAGATTGACACAAAACGCAAGCGTCTAACCTAACAAATAAAAGTTATTTTTGTTTATTACATATTAATATTTTACAAAATCTAAATTTACATATTGTTTTTAAGCAATTATGTTTTAACTAAGGTAGCTCGAACCTCTGTATTTTAGCATAAAAATACACAATTAATTTAAGTAGTAGTACATTTATAAATAAATAAAAGGATTAAATGGGTCAAACCGTGTTGGAAATTTTAGTGAAAAAAAGTTTTTTACTATTTTGGACACCAATAATTATATTTATAGATGTGTTGTATAAATATTCTTTAGTAGGTTTGCGTTCTATGTTGTGAAAGCTTTATAATGAACCAAACTATGTCCAAAGTGGAGCTAAGATGAATAGGATATGAAAGCTTGAAATTGTATGTTTTGAACAAACAAATATGGGAAAATTTGAAATTAAGTTTTGTCAACTTATCCACCACAGGTGGGATGACAAAACTTAAAAGTGGTTTGTAAGGAGGAACACTTCTTGTATATTATTTCCTTAATGGCAAACATTAAAGGGACCCTAAAGGGTGCTCGACCCGCACGCATGTGGTGTGGGCGATGGGCGCAATGTGGTGTTTTGATAGCGCATTTTGCACTTGGGTGGCGTAGGTGCAAGTTCCTTATGCGCCTGTCATTGGCTACAGCTGAGATGCAGCTTGCGCGGGGTCTGGAAGGCGCATGCCCTGGCGACTTACAGAAATGAGCTAGTAATGAATGAGTCCTACACTTGATAAGGTTTTAACCTACAAGTAAATCCAGAGGTTTAATCCTCACAAACATCCTGTTTTATAAGGTTTTAACCTACAAGTAATGAACGAGTCCTACACTGAAGTTGTATGATTATTTGGATTGCTTGGGCTATCCTACTTACAAATCCACACATCACTTGATGTTTTCTTAGTTAGATAGTATGTACTTTCATTTCCATATTTCATGACCATCCTTGTTGCCCTATTGGCAACTTGTGCATTGGTGAAAATACAAAGAGGTCTTAAATGGATGGTTAAACCTCCTACCTCATGCATGACATCTATGATGTTCTTGTTGGACTAAACTTATGATATAATTATATAAGCTATATAAAATACATATAAGAAACCGAACCCTTGATGATAACCAAATGGATATTTATCAAGTTACTAAGTTAAATCACCTAAAGTGCTTAGTTCCTCGTTACGATTCTAATAGGTATTAAACCTATGAAATCATTCTAACCCTATGGGTTTTCATCATGGGCGTACCCACATATATATTAAGGTGGGCGGGCGCACCCCTCGAGTGTTATCTCCGACAGTACACATCTTGTTCTGGTTATTGTATCCTGAAGACAGGTCGTCTGAGAGGAGGTGTGGAATATGTTTTAAAGACCCCGTGTATCCTCAACCAAAACCGTTAACATTTTAGTGTGCACATCTGTGTAGTTAAGGAGCATTGTTGAAGGCTCACACAGGGTAAAGACTCAAGTGTAGGACGCTACCAAAGGCATGTGAAGTTTCCACTAGAGACGCGGCTTGAATCAAGTTTAATATTGCATTTTATATTCCTTTTATTAGTTTGTTGTAATCGGTATTGTACTACAATATTTCCTACAAATAACGAGAGTATCATTATTATCTATTTTGTGATTATTTTAATAAATTTATGAACCTAATTCCTACAACCCGTGACCTCACTAGGTTGACATGAACACGACCTATTTATTTAATGTGTTCTCAAGTTTTGCCTGGAATTAACCCAAACCTTTTTAGGCTAAACCTAAACTTACGATTTTGTGTCGTGTTTCTACATCGTATTAGAAATACACACCCCAATTTGAGATGCACTTTTCTTTCTGTATCTCTATATCTAAAGTAGATACCATTGTACAGGAGACCTTAGAGTTCACCTAACACCCATGTTCATACAATTTCGTTATGATTATATATTTAGTGTTTGTAAAATGATAAAATTGCCTTTGCGTTAATTAATTCGATTCTAAAATTTATGAAAAAGGACGGTGGCAACGCTAGTGACGGTCTCAGGAATTTTTTCCTGGCGGTGCGGAAATTTTTAAAGATTTTAGGCTCCTAGCTATATAAAAAAAATCGGTTTACAGTGGGTCGGATCGGGTTGGGTCATGTAAAACAAATTAACATAAACAAACAAAGTTTCACAGCGGGTCGGATCAGATCTTGTCGGGTTGGGTCAATTTCAATTTTCAAACAATCAAACCCTAGTTCCTAACTTTCTATCACATTCACGAACAAAGTTTCAAATAAAAGAAGTAAACAACATAAAAAATCATCATAAGTAAGTAAACTAACGACAAAAAATAATCAAAGTTCAAACCCTCCCTACTTCTATTTCGCCTAATCATTAAATAAAACAACAAAAAAACTTATCTAAAACATACCTGGGTCTTTAATTAGAAGAATCCGGTGAAAAAAAGTGGTTCAACCCCTTTCCTCTTGAGAAATCGCGCCAAAATTTCCCTACTCATGGTTCCTATCACATACAAAATAATCAATGATTTTTTTTTTATCTTCAAGTATTCAACCATAGCCCATATTTCTTAATTTTCAGTTTAAATTTTTTAATTTCAAGCCCTAGTAAATGTTGATTGCCAACCAAAAATCATATAAACAACAAAACCACCCTACTAAAGGTTAGAATAACCCAAAAATACATCAAAACACATAGAAGTTTAAACATTTTTAACCAATATATGTCTATTATCTCTGAAAAAAACCACATAAACATCAAAATAACTAAAAACAAAACAACGTACCTGCATTATATTTGCGATTCGGTACTGTTGTGGCTGGAATTTTTGCGATTCCGACGAGAATTATGGCTGTCGAACGTCTGCAGGAGTGGGGTGGGGGATGTTGACGTCGCTGGCAGTGGCAGCAGAGGCAGAGGGGGGGCGGGAGTTGGAATCGTCGATTGGGTTTAGTGGGTTACTGGACTGATTTTTGTTTAATTGAATTAGTTATTTGGGTTGGGCCTTGATATTAACTTACATAATTGGGTTGGGTGTTTGGTTACAAGAATACAAGTTTTCTTAAAGGGGTTAATGGGCTAACTTGTTTACATAATTGGGTCGGATTTCAATCTGTGTTCACATTTTTTGATATAAATACCTAACATTTCTTTCTAAGGGGTGCAGACGAAATTGCTAAGGGGTGCGGTCGGGATTTTTCGCGGAAAATACCACTTAATTTTTTTCAAGGGGTGCCGCCGTCCGCCCACGCCAAAGGATGGGTTCGCCCCGGGCAACGTATGAGTATACATAACTTGTGATAGAAAAAAAGGATGTAATTATGTTTGAGAGTTTACTTTAAAATGAAAGATTTAAGATTTTTTATGTAAAAATGAAGTTACTTATTTATTCTTGGTTTTGGTTTTGGTTTTGGTTTTGGTTTTGATTTTGATTATCGTTAAGAGTTGTTATTAACGTAATCTTGAATTTCATTAGAAATTTATGAAATCTAAGTTTGTGCGTTACTTTAGAAATTTTGAGCTAAACGTTAAGATGACATTGTTCATGTTCGATTTTGAATGATTAGGAACGGTATCTAAGGGGGGTTGGGTATTGTTAGCAGGAGCATTCACAATGACAAGACCCCAAAAAGAAAACATGGTATTCTTTTAAAACACTCATACCCCACTCAATAAGGAATCCCAAAAACACTTATAGAAATTGATATATTATTACCATCTTTTACATTTATTTTTTATTACTAATCTTTGTATTTTAGCAATTAAGACACTGTTCGGTAAACTTTGTGCCAATAAGTGTTAAACTAGTAAGAGGTCTGACTAGTTAATGGATTCTGAACCGGTAAGTGTTGAGCTAGTAACAGTACATTGATGTGTTGGAGGAAATGGTGGTGGGTCGAGAAGGTGGTGTGTGAGTGGTCGAATGAAGGTTATGAACACAGGTGAAGGAACAAAGGAGTAAAATTTTCTTTCAACATCATCTTAAAACTTAACAGTTAAAATGTTTGCTGCCTGATATATAGAGATTTTCTTCAAATGAACCAAACACACTTAATGTCGATTGATTAAGTCTCTTAATGAAATCATTAAGAGGCTACAACCTGTCCCAAACATACATAAAAAGTATTTATACATATATTGTTCAAGAGAAACTCTACTTTTTTAAATTTATGTATTATAAAAAATAAATCTTAGATTATAAAATTTAATACTTTACAAATTAGAAATACGAATTATAGAAAGTAATCTCACCGCACCGACCACCTTACTTGGTTTTACGTGTACCCTCACAAAACTATAGCCAGAACTCATCGTCAAAACTGGTGCCCAGTTAGAGCATCTCCAACAAGGAGTTTTCCCACCTAGTACGCTCCTCGTACCATCACACAAGCGGACGGGTACAATTGAAGGGTGAAGACTAGGCGGTTTGTTGAGGGCTTGGTCCGCTCAAGCAGACTGGTCCATGTGTCGTGCGGTGAGCTCCATATGATGGGGTAATTAATTAAAATTATTGTTTTCTTGTTAGTTTAAAAAAAGATTTCTTATTTTTTTTAATAAAAAAATTATACCAAATAAAATTAAACATAAAATATATAAAACAAATTTATTAAAATTAAAAATATTACACAAACCACATAATTAAACCTAAACAAATCACATAATTAAACCTAAACAAACCACAATACTAAACCTACACACACCAGATAATTAAACCTAAACAAGACGAGATAATTAAACCTAAACACACCAGATAATTAAACCTAAACAAGACGAGATATTTAAACCTAATCGTCAACCCCTGAACTGTCAGAGCAGACATCTAGAGGGGGAGCGGGTTGCATATGGGTAGGTGTGTGAATTTCTTACACGACCCGAAAACAAGACACAAACCTAATACAAAATTCATGGGTTTGAGTTTAATCTAAAAGGGTTCGGTCAGTTTTGGGTTGAACCCACGAACCCGTTCAGCAAAACGGGTTGAGTTCGGGTCAACCCGGTCGAGTAGGTGGGTCGACCCATTTAACCCATTTGTATCATATTATATTTTTTTACAGTATGTTTTATATAATAAGTTAAATTGAGTGTGTATTTTATGCCATAATTATAACTTAAAAAGAGATACTGACATAAGATTTTATAATTTTTTATGTAATTGTATTATATACATTTGTGTGTTTTGTAGTAAATTTTAGATTTGATATATTAATTTGCGAATTTTTTTAAAAAACAACATAATTTGGGTTGAACGGGTCGTGTTCGGGTTAACCACCAAATGTTCTGGTCATGTTCGGGTTCATATGTATGCACAATTTTTGGGTTCGCGTCGTGTTCGGGTTCATCTAAAATTTTTGGGTTCGGGTCGGGTTGAACCCACCAGCCCATGAACACAACCCGTTTAGCACCCCTACATACGGGGATTGTTTCTTATTACTTCTCAGGCTGCCATGTGCATAAATCTTCTATTTTGTATGTTTTCGTATTCCCGACGGGCTCGGGCAATTTCTTGTGCATCCGTTATGACATCACCTTGAGCCATAACGTAATTGAAGAATGCATGACATATGCAAACCTCCTTGAACAAATATGAAACCTTGATAAAGTGGCGTTCGAATTGCGAATGGTTTCTCCAACACGTTGACGGAATCCTTCAAATAAGGATTCTCTAATTTACCTGACTACTTATCTGTTGTCGCGAACCCTGCTTTTTATGCGAAAAAACACCTTAAAACTTAATGAAAACAAACTTCAGGGGCTAAAAATGTCAAAAATGTACAAAGTTTGGGAACCCAGTCCTCTCATCGGCCGCGACCGGGTTTCCCTTTTCTCTCGCCCCCCGCCAGAAGCCCCAATCCGCGGAATATTGTTAGTAGCTCATGGATTGGGCAATTTTGTGTTTGTTTAGTGTGTTACTTGCACTTAATGCTCACCTAAACTAACCCTAATCACCTCCTATAAAACCAAACGCAACTCAAATCCTTACTTCTCCCACTTTGCAAAACACTACAATCTCATTCTCAAACACTCAAGAACTCAGCTGGAAATCAAAATCAAGTCAGATTCGTGACAACTCACAAAAGTGAGCATAACATCATCATTTTTTCATCTTTATCAATGTTTCTTCTTTCTTAGCACTTGGAACAACCTTAGGTATGATTCCATAGGTTTTCCATGGAAAACCAAGGCTGGAACATCACCATAAAAGGCTTCAAAGTGCAACAAGCTTTCTGATTTTGAATAAACACTTGTTTAACATACTTTACATTGAGTTTTCTCAACACATTCCTATGTCTTTATGCCACTAATCAAAACCATGATTATGTGAGCTTAAAAACAAGGTTGTAACATGTAAATCCAGAGGTTTAATCCTCACAAACATTCTGTTTTGATAAGGTTTTAACCTACAAGTAATGAACGAGTCCTACACTTGAAGTTGTCTGATTATTTGGATAGCTTGGGCTATCCTACTTACAAATCCACACATCACTTGATGTTTTCTTAGTTAGATAGTATGTACTTTCATTTCCATATTTTATGACCATCCTTGTTGCCCTATTGGAAACTTGTGCATTGGTGAAAATACAAAGAGGTCTTAAATGGATGGTTAAACCTCCTACCTCATGCATGATTTCTATGATGTTCTTGTTGGACTAAACTAATGATATAATATATAAGCTATATAAAATACATATAAGAAACCGAACCCTTGATGATAACCAAATGGATATTTATCAAGTTACTAAGTTAAATCACCTAAAGTGCTTAGTTCCTCGTTACGATTCTAATAGGTATTAAACCTATGAAATCATTCTAACACTATGGGTTTTCATCAGGGGCGTACCCACATATATATTAAGGTGGGCGGGCGCACCCCTCGAGTGTTATCTCCGATAGTACACATCTTGTTCTGGTTATTGTACCCTGAAGACAGGTCGTCTGAGAGGAGGTGTGGAATATGTTTTAAAAACCCCGTGTATCCTCAACCAAAACCGTTAACATTTTAGTATGCAGACCTGTGTAGTTAAGGAGCATTTTTTAAGGTTCACACATGGTAAAGACTCAAGTGTAGGACGCTACCAAAGGCATGTGAAGTTTCCACTAGAGACGCGACTTGAATCAAGTTTAATATTACATTTTATATTCCTTTTATTAGTTTGTTGTAATCAGTATTGTACTACAATATTTCCTACGAATAACGGGAGTATCATTATTATCTATTTTGTAATTATTTTAATAAATTTATGAACCTAATTCCTACAACCCGTGACCTCACTAGGTTGACATGAACACGACCTATTTATTTAATGTGTTCACAAGTTTTGCCTGGAATTAACCCAAACCTTTTAGGCTAAACCTAAACTTATGATTTTGTGTCATGTTTCTGCATCGTATTAGAAATACACACCCCAATTTGAGATGCACTTTTCTTTCTGTATCTCTATATCTAAAGTAGATACCATTGTACAGGAGACCTTAGAGTTCACCTAACACCCATGTTCATACAATTTCATTATGATTATATATTTAGTGTTTGTAAAATGATAAAATTGCCTCTGCGTTAATTAATTCACTTCTAAAATTTAAGAAAAAGGACGGTGGCAACGCTAGTGACGGTCCTAGGAATTTTTTTCCTGGGGGTGCGGAAATTTTTAAAGATTTTAGGCTCCTAGCTATATAAAACAAATAGGTTTACAGTGGGTCGGATCGAGTTGGGTCATGTAAACAAATTAACATAAACAAACAAAATTTCAAAGCGGGTCGGATCAGATCTTGTCGGGTTAGGTCAATTTCAATTTTCAAACAATCCTCCAGGAAGCTGATAGCTACAAATATTCAATGCATCCTGGAAGTGACAAGATGTATCAGGATCTAAAACCGAGTTATTGGTGGATGGGTATGAAGAAATCCATCGCCAATCATGTAGCGAAGTGCTTGACGTGTTCGTAAGTCAAGGCAGAACATCAGAAGCCGTCAGGACTTCTACAACAACTGGAAATCCCCACATGGAAATGGAGATGGTAACTATGGATTTCATTACCAAGTTATCCAAGACGAAAAATGGAAATGACACAATATGGGTCATTGTCGATAGACTGACCAAGTCAGCACATTTCTGGCCCATAAAGGAGACGCATAGCTCTGACAAGTTAGCCAAGCTTTACGTGGATAAAATCATATCACTGCAAGGTGTGCCAGTATCCATTGTATCCGATAGAGATACAAGATACACCTCTCATTTCTGGAAGAGTTTCCAGCAGTCATTAGGTGTAACACCCCAACCGATGGCGGAAACATCGGGATGAGACGAAAACGAGATTGCTCATTGCTCACAACATTATTAAGTGACAATAATTAATTAAACCATATTTCATTTCATAAGAATTGTCAAATACATCAATGTAACAAAACAAAGAACAATCTAACATTTGCAAAGTCATAACAAAATTGATACGTCAACATTAAACCTAACGTCTAATTTGTGTGTATCTAGTCCTTGCTATATTGTTTTCATAGCGTCATCTCCTTCAACCTGTAACATGTTTTAAAATAAAGTCAATGCAAAATCAAAGGCGAGTACACAAGTTTAAGCATAGCATACGTATACGAATAAAGTTTTAACAATCCTCATGGCAACTAAATCTATACAAGAGCAATATCAAGGCATGCAATGCTAATAATCAAACCCGTAACGCAATCACGATGTTTTAACATGACCTCACGAATAACACGACGGAGGTGGATGCGTGAATTCCTATAGCGCTAAGCATGTCAAACAAAGGCTAAAAATAGTTAATGACTAAAGCATAGCACAACGTTTATCCCTAGACAAGCAACAAGTATACGATTCAAGTAGTCATGTGTATAGGATTGTTTGTGCGTTTCATAAAGTTTAAGTGTTTGTGATTTTTGTATATGGAAACATGTTACACCCAAAAAGTGACATAAACAAATGTGGGTCGAGTGTACTCACAGAATTGCTAAGTCTTCTTTGGTAATCTGCGACGAGTTGATGAGTGGGAGAAAGGGGACACCGAGGTCACCTTAACGAGCAAACGATGAGGTATGAGTATTCGGAACTAAGACCGAGGATTTGAATTGGAATTGAATGTACGCATGCATATAAAACAATGGCTCATGTAACGATTCTAAATTTGATTTCGTCGAAAGTGTTAGGGAAGTGTTTTGTCAAAAAAAATAATAAATAAGCGTAACTAACGATATATTTATTATTATATAAAATCCATTGGATGTGATACGCGATCTTTGATGTTTAACTAATAAGCAAAATATATATTTTTTTGACGGAAAGATTACTAGATCTATATATGTTTTGAAGGAAAGAAAAGAATAATATATATGTGCATATATATATTTACGAAAAGAGTAATAGTTAATTGTATATATCTTTTACGAAAACCGTAGTATATCTCTTTTGTCGTTAGATAATATATTTTGTCGAAAAACGTATTAACTAAATATATCTTTGTCGGGAAGTATAATAAATATATGTATATTTTTGTCAGAAAACGGGCAGAGTTTCCTCTTGTTTTTGGATGATCCCGACAACACAAGTGTCGATTATTTTACAAAACGCATCAATTAACATAGTATGATTATACATATATTTCTATGGATTTTATAAATAAAGCATATAAAGTTTGAGGTCGCGTTAGCAAAATAGAATAAATAAATAAATAAAAGATATTAGCGTCGTTACAAGTCTCGTGTGTTACCCGAACTGACCGAGTCGACCGGGTTTGACCTGACAGTTAACCGAGTTGGCTGATGACCAGCGTTGACTTGCTTTGACCAGCGTTGACTGACCCAAAATCTGACCCGCTGACTCGACATCCGAACAGGGCATAAACCCGAAACAAACCCGAACTAAAAATGATCCAAACCAAGTTTGAATCGCGGCTGAACCGATTACCATAACTAGTATCTTGAACATGAAATCTGACCCGAGCGCATCTTGAACCGAAGCTAACCCGTGACTGTTTGACCACAGTTGACCAGGTTTGACCTGAGTTGACCGAGCACCAAACTGAAACGAGACCCGAATTGACTGAGCTTGAGCCGGAACGCCCAACTAAGTCGGTTGATTGTTCTTGACCGAAACCCGAGCCAAACATGAACTAAAATCCGAGCCAAACATGAACTAAAATCCGAGCCAAGACCGAACCGAATCTGAAACAACAACCACTGAACTTGAATCGAAATATAAACAAACAAAACCTGAACCATTTCTATCCTGAACCGAACGACACTGAAACTGAAACTGAAACTGAACTACATACTCGAACCGAATAAACTGAAAACTTTACCTGAACCGAGAAGCCGAAACCTGAACTTGAAGTCGATACCGGAACTGAGCTGAAACTCGAACTAGAACCGGGTTGGACTGAACATGAACCGAGCTGACGTCGTCCGGAGTTGATTGACGTCGGCCGGAACTCAAACCTGAAATCAAACGAACAAGATTTGAGACTAAGAAGTGGAATAAGAACCGGGTTATAGACTCGACAATCCTGAAATCAGAACCGAGAATAAGCAAGACCTGAACCCAGATGAACCCGAGCCGGCTAACACCGGTGCTGCCGCGAACTGCTATCGCCGTCGCCGCTGCTGCACCATCGTCGCTAAGCCACCACCGCCGCCGCCCCATTGCTTTCGTCCCCGTGTGCTGCCACAGCAGCTTGATTACAGGCGCGCCGCCACCACAAATGGTGACCGGCGGCCTCGAATACAGAGAGAGAGGGGAGGGCGAAGGTTGGAGGTGATGGATGTGGCTGGAGAGGGGAAGGTGTCGATGGAAAATGCAGGGGAGATCAGGGATGGGGGTTCTTTGAGGGGGGTTAGGGTTTTGAAGGGGAAAGAGATGAGGTTTGAGAGTGTTAAATAGGTAGGTTAAGTGGTAAGGGTTTGATAGGTTGGGTTTAAAAGCCTGAGAGTGGCCCGAACGCGATTCTGAAGCCCATTTCTGCACCCGAATGTTATGAAATAGCGTATAATTTTATTTAAGTTTTAAACACGGGAATTAAATGTAAGACATCAAAAAAAATCGCGTTCGGTTGTCGTTTCGTTAAAAACACGTAAAAATGCGTTGTTTCCGTTTTTACACCGTTTTCGATCCGATTGTAGTTGCGACTCAGGAAATAGAAAACGAGCGTGAATTTTTATAAAAATAATAAATCTTGGAAATACGAGGCGTTACAGTCCCCCCTCCTTTAGGAAATTTCGTCCCGAAATTTATTCAAGAGGAAGACTTTAGAAAGATTTGGCTATAGAATGATCGTCTAAAATTGAGACTTGGATGTTTGGACACATGAGGGAAAACATGAAGTTTAGAGCAACGAAGTGTTAGGTTTGCAACAAGAAGATGCTTGACTAGAAAGATTAAAGCCATCAAGCGTAAGTAAAGCGCGTAAGTATGCGTATAGGAGAGTGGTTTAAACGAGCTTTGAATAACTCAAATGATATGCCATCTAAGCAGAAAAGCTCTCGTGAGAAGTGGTATGCAGTTTAATTGTGAGTGTGGTCGAACCGTAGTTTGTTAGAAAGTTCTATCGACCTTGAAGAGCGTTAATAAATCTCGGTTTTGTAGAGAGTTGCTTGATGATGGAAAACGAGAAGGTTAGGTATTTAAAATCAGCTAGTTATCGAGGTAGCGGCCAATCAAGCGTGTTGCTATCTACGAGAATGGGAGATAACTTTAGAGTAAGAAGGCATTTAGGGTTTGAATGCTTACACGATTGATTATAAACGAGGTTGCATAAAAAGCAAGGTTAACGGGGGTAACGGAGGCATAAGAGCGGACGATTGATTCGATCAACGAATACTCGTGTAAGGTTGGCATATGTATATGGACAAACGAAAACGTTACGTTAGGGATTAAGACTCGTCGTGGATAATCGGGTAGCGCGCACTTAGCAATGCAGTTGTGAGTTGTTTAAAGCTGGCGTGTTAGGTCGTATTATGGTCTGTAAATCACCGAAGTTCTCATGGCACGTATTACGAAAGTTTGGCAGCATGGTGAAAACACTTATGTATAGGGATTACCAGTGGCGTATCCACCATGTTTTGACCACGTTGCGACCGTTTCGTTACTCGATGCAATGTTACGTTCCGTGTGTTACCATACGTGGTAGTACACTCTATGGTTCTCATGCGCTTATCGCTATAATCCCGTGTGCACCCGCGATTATACCGATCATCACATGATCCGCATAGCTTGTACTAGCAGCGCATGAATAAAGGTGTACATAAATTCTGAAAATAAGTCTGCGTGCGTGTAAGAATGTAGTGCGTAGGCATGTTTGCGTGCAAATAGCTTGTGGCCCACGTAAGCGAATCCCTCGGGTTTCGCTCGCGCATAGGCACGAATATGAATACGAGTACAAGTATAGGTCTGTGTATGAGTATAAGCATAAGTATGAAAATAAGTATAAGCATGGATATAAGACGTATATGCATGAATGTGATGATAAGTATAAGTGTAATACCCCTGTAACACCCCTGCCCCTCGTTATCACCAATATTGTCCGCTTTGCCCTTGATGGGTGGCCCATCCAGGAACTCACGACTTTGTTTTTGGTTGCCCTGGTGGAGACTTCACAGGAGGTCACCCATCCTAGTACTACTCCCACTTGAGCACGCTTAACTGTGGAGTTCTCCTCTCATCCACTAGCATTAAGCCCAAAACGCGTTGGTGATTTTAGAGGTAGGGCATTACTTACGAGCCAGGAATCTCTCCTGTCCACGGACGATGTTGGGAGGTATGCCATTAGGTGTTATAATAAGCATGAAAAATGACACGTTATTTTCATGAACATGAATATGTGTATAATTATGAACGTCAACAAGTGTAACAGACGATAATGGTGCGTATGATATGAATTGAATGCTACGAATTTATTTACATAAAATAGTCGAGAAATCAGGGTATGTAAAACGAATGATACGTTTAAAATGTCATGCAACAGTTGACTAAACCATGTACGAGGATACGCATGTATTGTTGTTTGAGCAAAACTTTGAGGTTATCGCTTCTAAAATGGGCTTAAGTTTAACTTAGAATATAGGATCTAGTGTGTGAATATAAAGGAATATAAGGTACTTATTGATTATGCGTTACGTATTTTGTAATGGACGGGAGTGCTACCATTTGTTTTAAAAGAATTTAAGTAGGTCGAAAATGGTTGGTCTTCATAAAGTTTTCTTGCCCACGTGTTTTGAAACTCATGTGACATTTCGGGAGGTGTATGATAAGGTATTAAAATAGTAAGTTCGCATTGTTTTCAAAGGATGTTACATCAAGATAAGAAATTTTGAATTCAATGGTTCTTGTGATACGTTGACCCTTGAGAGGAAATCTGGGGTAATGGATTTAATTATCGTTGAAAAGTATTTAGCAAAATGTTCTCTTAATCGTGATAAGAGGTTTAGAGGGTGTTTGGGGTTGAGTTTTGAAAGTAGATTATGCGTCCTGAATAATCAAAATCAGATAATTAGTTGTAACAAAACATACTGTAGGAAGATAGTGTGTGGATTTGATTATGTTATTTGATATCACAATAATCAGGTAATCAACTATTTGAGTGTTTGAAAAATATATATGTACATGTATATATAAAGTTATAAATAGATGAGCTTTGATCTCTAAAACACGTAAAGCAAATCAGTTTTTTTTTTTTTTTACCAAACACTAAAATAGATTTTTATTTATTTATTTATTTATTTAATATTTGCGCTTTCAAGCCCAAAAAATATTAGGTTGCAAAAACAATCCCAAACACACTTTAGTACAACGATCCCATAATGCCTATAAGATATTGGTTTGATTTTTTTTTTTTTACAAACAAAAATTCTTAACATAAAGTTATTGCGTGAGCGTGTTTTAGTGATTAAGTTAAACATAAGACTTGTGGGCAAGGTATTCGTTAGACCGATTAAGTTGGTAGGTAGCATTCTGTCGAGCTTTGAAAATCGTACAACGAAACGTTTCATGTGGTGACCCAGTATATGCATATGGGATTTATATGAAATAGATTACCGGATGGAAAATACGTTTGATAAAATAGTACGTTTTGAAATTCGTCTAAGTAAGAATTTTGACAACATGGTAAAAGATTTAGGTATACAATTTAAACATGTGGTTTGTGTAATAAAGTCTCCAAGAAGGAGGGTTGGTAACGATCACCGAGGTATGGGAATCACCCCTAATCC
Organism: Scalesia atractyloides; assembly: GCA_947069175.1. Lineage (NCBI taxonomy): Eukaryota > Viridiplantae > Streptophyta > Magnoliopsida > Asterales > Asteraceae > Scalesia > Scalesia atractyloides. Next base: position 12,317,556 of record CAMTDV010000030.1, on the reverse strand, counting down.
GTTGGTGAGGTCATTTTAAGGAAGGAAAGAAACGAAGTTTGATCGTCTAGGTAAGGAATTCACTCCTATCTCGACGACGGTCTCCATTTCGGACTTTTCGAGAAATAAGTCTAGTTGATGACGTTTTGAAATCATGTATGCAAATAATGTATAAGTGGATGAAAAGGTTTAATATGAATTGCGTAAAAACCTTATAATAAATTGGAAATTTGAAAGGAATGGTAACAAGTATATAAAAGTCATGTATGAATTGAAATGGTATAAAAGAGAGTCTCAGAAAACATTAGACTGTTTCGGGTAGAGAAACGTCGACTATTCCAAAGTGAATCGAAGATCCTTCCGAATTAGAGAAACGTGCTTTGGCCTATAGGTAAAACGCTCTCGTCGAGAAGCGATTAACGGCATTTTACCCTTCCAGCTATTACACGTCTCTAATCGATTGGAAAATCGAAACCTTGGCGAGATTGAAAATCGAGGAATGGGATTTAATCGACAAGGTGCGGGTTTCACCCCTAACTTGACGATTTTGTACCCTAAGTGTGGTTGGTACTTACCAAGCGAAGAGCAAATTCCGATTCGTTGGTAAGGGTCCACTAGAGTTTTGAGTTGGAAATTTTCCATCAAGGTTTGGATTTCACTCCTAACTCGATGGCATAATTGCGTGCAAAAAGAATAAGTATAGCGGATTGAGAGTCGTTCACCAAATTGCGGTTTTCACACCTATTTTAGCGAAGTCGTCTCGTTTATATTACGAGTGTCTTCAAGCGTCTAAACGTGTATTGTGTAAAAGTGTCTTAGGAAGACACCATGTATATGTATTAAGACCAAAAGGAAAGAGAGAAGCAAAGTAGGAAGCATAAAGTTTTAAGCATAATCAAGAATGGTCACAACGGGTACTTAGAACTATAGACTAGGTCGAACCTGGCAATTCTACCTAATTCCCTATAGTTATGGCTCTGATACCAATCTATAACACCCCAACCGATGGCGGAAACATCGGGATGAGACGAAAACGAGATTGCTCATTGCTCACAACATTATTAAGTGACAATAATTAATTAAACCATATTTCATTTCATAAGAATTGTCAAATACATCAATGTAACAAAACAAAGAACAATATAACATTTGCAAAGTCATAACAAAATTGATACGTCAACATTAAACCTAACGTCTAATTTGTGTGTATCTAGTCCTTGCTATATTGTTTTCATAGCGTCATCTCCTTCAACCTGTAACATGTTTTAAAATAAAGTCAATGCAAAATCAAAGGCGAGTACACAAGTTTAAGCATAGCATACGTATACGAATAAAGTTTTAACAATCCTCATGGCAACTAAATCTATACAAGAGCAATATCAAGGCATGCAATGCTAATAATCAAACCCGTAACGCAATCACGATGTTTTAACATGACCTCACGAATAACACGACGGAGGTGGATGCGTGAATTCCTATAGCGCTAAGCATGTCAAACAAAGGCTAAAAATAGTTAATGACTAAAGCATAGCACAACGTTTATCCCTAGACAAGCAACAAGTATACGCTTCAAGTAGTCATGTGTATAGGATTGTTTGTGCGTTTCATAAAGTTTAAGTGTTTGTGATTTTTGTATATGGAAACATGTTACACCCAAAAAGTGATATAAACAAATGTGGGTCGAGTGTACTCACAGAATTGCTAAGTCTTCTTTGGTAATCTGCGACGAGTTGATGAGTGGGAGAAAGGGGACACCGAGGTCACCTTAACGAGCAAACGATGAGGTATGAGTATTCGGAACTAAGACCGAGGATTTGAATTGGAATTGAATGTACGCATGCATATAAAACAATGGCTCATGTAACGATTCTAAATTTGATTTCGTCGAAAGTGTTAGGGAAGTGTTTTGTCAAAAAAAATAATAATAAATAAGCGTAACTACCGATATATTTATTATTATATAAAATCCATTGGATGTGATACGCGATCTTTGATGTTTAACTAATAAGCAAAATATATATTTTTTTGACGGAAAGATTACTAGATCTATATATGTTTTGAAGGAAAGAAAAGAATAATATATATGTGCATATATATATTTACAAAAAGAGTAATAGTTAATTGTATATATCTTTTACGAAAACCGTAGTATATCTCTTTTGTCGTTAGATAATATATTTTGTCAAAAAACGTATAACAAGATTTGAGACTAAGAAGTGGAATAAGAACCGGGTTATAGACTCGACAATCCTGAAATCAGAACCGAGAATAAGCAAGACCTGAACCCAGATGAACCCGAGCCGGCTAACACCGGTGCTGCCGCGCCGCGAACTGCTATCGCCGTCGCCGCTGCTGCACCATCGTCGCTAAGCCACCACCGCCGCCGCCCCATTGCTTTCGTCCCCGTGTGCTGCCGCAGCAGCTTGATTACAGGCGCGCCGCCACCACAAATGGTGATCGGCGGCCTCGAATACAGAGAGAGAGAGGAGGGCGAAGGTTGGAGGTGATGGATGTGGTTGGAGAGGGGAAGGTGTCGATGGAAAATGCAGGGGAGATCAGGGATGGGGGTTCTTTGAGGGGGGTTAGGGTTTTGAAGGGGAAAGAGATGAGGTTTGAGAGGGTTAAATAGGTAGGTTAAGTGGTAAGGGTTTGATAGGTTGGGTTTAAAAGCCTGAGAGTGGCCCGAACGCGATTCTGAAGCCCATTTCTGCGCCCGAACGTTATGAAATAGCGTATAATTTTATTTAAGTTTTAAACACGGGAATTAAATGTAAGACATCAAAAAAAAATCGCGTTCGGTTGTCGTTTCGTTAAAAAACACGTAAAAATGCGTTGTTTCCGTTTTTACACTGTTTTTCGATCCGATTGTAGTTGCGACTCAGGAAATAGAAAACGAGCGTGAATTTTTATAAAAATAATAAATCTTGGAAATACGAGGCGTTACATTAGGCACCCGATTGAACTTCAGTACGGCTTACCATCCTCAGGCAAATGGTCAAAGTGAGCGTACCATCCAGACACAAGAAGACATGCTTCACGCTTGTGTGATCGATTTAGGTGGAAGTTGGGATGACCATTTACCCCTAATCGAGTTCTCCTATAACAACAGTTATCATACAAGTATCAAGGCCGTTCCTTTCGAGGCTTTGTATGGGAGAAAATGTCGAACACCTATTTGTTGGGCGGAAGTTGAGGAGGCCCAACTATCAGGACCTGAGATAGTCCTAGAGACGACGGGAAAAGATTGGTCAGATTCTGGATCGTCTCAAAGCTGCCCGAGATAGACAGAAGAGCTATGCAGACAAGAGGTGCAAACCTCTGTAGTTCCAAGTAGGGGACATGGTGTTGTTGAAGGTATCACCTTGGAAAGGTGTGATGCACTTCGGGAAGAAGGGCAAGCTAAGCCCTAGGTACATAGGACCGTTCGAGATCGTCGAACGTGTTAGGTCGGTAGCTTACAAGCTAAAGTTACCTAAGGAGTTAAGTGGAATTCATGATGTATTCCACATTTTCAATTTAAAGAAATGCCTAGCCGATGATTTGCTGGCAATATCTCATGAGGACGTTCAGATCGATGAAAACCTGAGGTTCATTGAGAAGCCAATCGCAATCGAAGATCGGCAGGTCAAGAAGCTCTAAAGAAAGAAAATACCTATTGTGAAGGTGAAATGGGATGCCCGTCGAGGCCCCGAGTATACATGGGAAGTCGAATCCCACATGCGTCAAAAGTACCCTCATCTTTTAGAATAAATCTCGAGGTCGAGATTTCTTTTAAGGGGGTGAGGATGTAACACCTCGTAAATCCCAACCAGTAAGCCTCGACACGTGTCCCGTTGATCCTCGTGCCGACTACTGATCGAGAGGGACCAAGTGCAACGTCATGTTAATTAGTAACCTCTGAACGTCAAGGCAGAATCGAATCATGAATAAATCCCAAGAAAATTTAAAATTTTTTCTTCTCTGGACGTGGTTACAGACCGCAAGCCAATGCGGTTATGGTCCGTAACCGGGTTGTTTAGTTTTGGGCGCTGGAGGTCCTTACGGACCGTAACCTTATGTCATACGGTCCGTAAGGGACCTGCAGATGGCAGAAATAGGGTAGACTCGTGACAGCATGCATGTAAGCTTAACTTTCGCGAATTCCCACCATCCCTCTGCTCAAGACACGACCCTAGACACTTGTGATCATCAGTAGTGCATGCCTAACACCTGTATTGATCCTCACAACCCATCTAACTCCATAAATTCAAGCTTGATCTCCACCTAAAGAACTTGCACATTTTCATAACTCACTCTCCTTATCTCTGCAACGTTCTGAAGCTCAAGCAACCTTCAAGCCTGTTCTAATTTCGTGCTAGGACCCTTTGTAAGCATCCTTGATCCTCCTTGTTATTTCTATCGTGTTTTCAAGCCAAAAGTCAAGCTTGTCGTAAAAACGGTTTGACTTATGGTTAAATCTTTATCGGTCCAATCATGATCTTATCTAAATATGGTTACGTAATAAGGTAGGTAACAACCCCCCTTAAGGGCACCTCCTGATTACCACGTTTGCATGTCCGATTGACAAGTCAAACTTATTCATATAAAGTCAAACTAGGTCAGATTTGGTATCAAACGCATAATTAATAACATGCATGCTATAAAATCAGTCTTGACACTCTAAATACTCGGTAATAATCATAAGAACATGTGAGAACATGTTCGATCGTCAAATCCAGGTCTAAGGTCGGTTCGCAACCGAAAGTCGCAAGGTTTGACTTCTGCTTTGACTTTCAGCCCTGACCCGATTTGGTATCTTTCAAGGCCGATTCTAAGATGCATTATGATCCTTATATAATGTAGTATGACCCTCTGAGGTCATACTACATGGTCATGATCATAATCCGAGTTTATGCGCAAGTTTCGTTAATGTGTCAAATTTGACTACTTTGTCCTTTTTGCTTAAATTGAGATTTAAACTCAAAATGAACATGCAACAAGTTATCTACTGATATGTTAACTCGTTTGGCTTGCATGCATGTCCATAATTTGGTCATAATCTGAGTTTTTCCTAAATATCGCAAATCAAGCTATTAAAGGACCAAAATGCCTTTTTCGGAAAATAAAATGTTTTAAACACAACTCCTACAATAAAATACTTTACCTACTGATGTTATAATGTATTTAGAATTATTTGGGATATTAAATCAGTGTATAAACTGAGTTTATGAAAAGACTCTTGCATGGCATCGAAAAATGACGATAATACCCTTACGGTGCATAAAATGGGTTTTAAAGACATTTTCATAACCAAACCTTTTACAAACTGATTTTTATATGTTAAATAAATATTTTGAATATATAAACCTGATCAAAACTATAATTTTCTTAAACATTAATCAAATCGTCATTTAGCGACTTTATCGCCTTTTCGACGCATAGTATGGGTTAAAACAATATCTAAGCATCAAGACTTATTACCTACTGATTATAAAACTTATTTTAAACATTTTTACAGTAGGTACGAGTTATAAACTCAGATTCCAAAATAGGTCGTCAAATCTCTGTGTGAAATGACCAAAATACCATTTCGGGGCATAGTTTGGTCTTTAAATTTAAACCACACATATATTTGCTATCTTACTGATGTAACATCATAAAAATAAATATTTTATAAATAGTTTATGACCATGACATCAGATTAATCACCAACTCATTTTTATAAATCGTAAAAGGACCAAATTACCCCTTTAAAGCTTAAATTTATTTTAAAACTATAACGGGCATGCATGTTAATATCTTACTGATATTATAACATGTTTTAAGTGTAATGGCACATGAAACTTGTATATGACTCATCCGGTTACCCGGCATCGCTTATATGCGTACGGTTAAGCCTACGTGACTAGTTTACGTAAATTCACCGAAACGGGTTTAACCTTATCATTTTTATAACAAAATCCAGAATGTTATATGTTTACCCAAAATATACAAGTCCTAGTACTTGTCGGGTATAAACAACATTCCTTCCGGTCTTCGCTTAATCTAGCGTATCGTTCCGTTACGTATCCTTTAAGCTAACCGGTTCGAGTCAACGACTCAACCTAAACCCGTTAGCATTCTAATTGGTTATTAATACCATCAATCCAGACTAGAAGCCTCCTAGTAGATCGATACTTGCATTTGTCTTCTTGATTATCGGCTGAGTTACTATTCGTTAGAAGAACTAGCTTAGGTAAATACTTTAACTTATTTTCCCTATACGGGCTTGGGATATGGTATTATATTACCACTTGGTCGGGTATGGGATCATGTTTATCGGATTGTGATTTACTAAATCTATAATTCGTTTTATTCCGTATTATCTGATAACTGAAACATTGGGGTTAACTCGACCGTGTCCTGGATATCCTTGGCTCATTTAAATTACTAATGGTCACGACCTAAGCGCAGGGTGTAGGCATACACCTGACAGACGCTAATGCTTAACAAATTATTTTATTATACTCCTTTGTGTGTTTATTTAAGTGGTGTGTCGGTTAATCAGGTTATTCGGCTTCCGCACCGGACCCTATATGTATTGACAGACCTGTAAAACTGTAAACAAGATCATTTTGAATTGTCCCAGGTTATAAAAGATTTTTCATGCTCAATGCACCTAAACGAATTTTAAATGTTTTCAAAATGAGTTTGTTAAATGTATTTACCAGTGAAAACTGACGTATTTTCCAAAAAGGCTAAATGACAGGTTTCGGCACGGAATAGGCTAGGAGCTGCTTGGTAACGACGTAGGGAATTTTTGCCAGTTCTTAGTCAAGCCTAAAGTCTGTCGGAGAATTTTCATTTCGTACTTTCGATCCGCCTGTGGATCTAATATTGCAAACCATGTGTTTGTTTTATAGACTTTTGAACTCAATGGTTTGTATATGTTTGACCATGATGATGCCAATCTTACGTCCAATACTCTCCACCCGGTCCCACCGTGATTGTGCTGAAATACGGGGTGTGACAATATTGTTAGCAGCTCATGGATTGGGCAATTTTTGTGTTTGTTTAGTGTGTTTCTTGCACTTAATGCTCACCTAAACTAACCCTAATCACCTCCTATAAAAAAACCCAACTCAAATCCTCACTTCTCCCACTTTGCAAAACACTACAATCTCACTCTCAAACACTCAAGAACTCAGCTGGAAATCAGAATCAAGTCAGATTCGTTACAACTCACAAAAGTGAGCATAACATCATCATTTTTTCATCTTTTTCAATGTTTCTTCTTTCTTAGCACTTGGAACAACCTTAGGTATGATTCCATAGGTTTTCCATGGAAAACCAAGGCTAGAACATCACCATAAAAGGCTCCAAAGTGCAACAAACTTTCTGATTTTGAATAAACACTTGTTTAACATACTTTAAATTGAGTTTTCTCAACACATTCCTATGTCCTTATGCCACTAATCAAAACCATGATTGTGTGAGCTTAAAAACAAGGTTGTGACATGTAAATCCAGAGGTTTAATCCTCACAAACATTATGTTTTGATAAGGTTTTAACCTACAAGTAATGAACGAGTCCTACACTTAAAGTTGTGTGATTATTTGGATAGCTTGGGCTATCCTACTTACAAATCCACACATCACTTGATGTTTTCTTAGTTAGATAGTATGTACTTTCATTTCCATATTCCATGACCATCCTTGTTGCCCTATTGGCAACTTGTGCATTGGTGAAAATACAAAGAGGTCTTAAATGGATGGTTAAACCTCCTACCTCATGCATGACTTCTATGATGTTCTTGTTGGACTAAACTTATGCTATAATATATAAGCTATAATAAATAATATAAACCAAATGGATATTTGTCAAGTTACTAAGTTAAATCACCTAAAGTGCTTAGTTCCTCGTTACGATTCTAATAGGTATTAAACCTATGAAATCATTCTAACCCTATTGGTTTTCCTCAGGGGCGTACCCACATATATATTAAGGTGGGCGGGCGCACCCCTTGAGAAAATAAAATTTAGTGTTAAATTCCCGGTAAAATCCCGACCGCACCCCTTGAAATTTTCGTCCGCACCCCTTGGAAATTTTCGATGGCCCCCTTGATGACTGTCGTTAGGGTCAATCAAAAACCTATTTAAACTAGTAGATAGCGTAAGTAAGGTATCGTATCCACGGGGAATCTGTGGTTAATGTCACGTTTATATCTAAGAACTAAATTAACTAACTCGGGGGGTTTGATTGATTTTGTTGTAAAAAACACGAAAACTAACTAAAGAGTGGTGATCAATGTGAGAAAAAGTAACTTCTACCCGGAATCCCAATTACCCGTTTAACATAAAAACCTGTTTACCGATTCAAAACACCACATAGACATGGCCTCGGAATTTATGAATTTGATTAGTTAATAAGGATAGTTTTTAAGATTCACTATGCAACCTAATAACCCGTTTGTTTGTATCAATTACCCACCAACTTACTAACCCGCTAACAACGCAAGTAAGTTGCCAATACGCTTAATAAACGACAAGTAATTCAAACACAAGAAATGTTTACCAGTAATTTAACACAAGTGGTCAAGCTGTACCAGTTATAAAGAATCCATAAACAAAATTCAATGAAAAACAAAGCAAAAGTTCATCCGGGCGAAAGTCACAAAGAGCTTAGCCACACATGCTCATCATCCTGTATCGCGAACTCCAAGAATGTCTCATATGCGAACACCAAAAATTGAGTCGAACTCTCTCTAAAACCAAAGTTTCCAGTCAAAAATATATCCTTCAGCCGTCGAACTCTCCCATTAATTCCCTAGAGATGAACCGACTTCCTTCTTTTAATTTGCCCCCCCCCCCCCCCCCCCCCCCCCCCCCCCCCCCAAGCTTCTATTGCCATTTTGTCCAACGATTAATAAAGATCCCATCTGATAACGTACAGCCCATCTTTTAGTTAAGGGCCCAAACAAGTCAATTAGCCCATGTGAATGTTGTTTCATGAACGCCACAACCACAGCTACTTCCAATTTCATTCCTTAGTTGAGTTTCTTCAATATTAATTGTCTGTATTATCAATTCAAGAAATAATAATGGATCAAATCATTTATCAAAAATTAGCTAAGCTTCAAAAAACCATTCCTCCATTTATAACATTTCACGACACCCTAAATTGATTTTCCTTTTTATTTTTGTTTTTTTTTTCTTCTTTTATTTTCACATCACCTATAAAATATTAAAACACATAATAAATAATATCAATTATACAAAATAAATAAAATTACACCATAAAGCATGGTACTATTACAAGCACATCACCCCTTAGGAAAAGAAATCTTATGAATTTGTAAAAAAAAATCTTATGAATTTGTAAAAGAATTTACATAAACACTGATTTTTTTTAAATACAACCTAATTAACTTTCCACTTTAACTAATTAACTTCCACTTAACCCAATTAACTTTCTACTAACCTTTAACCCAATAAACACAATATAACCCAAGCCCAACCCAATCTAATAATCAAATTTGAACTAAAATATAATAACGCAATCCGCTGCAATTCCGGCCACCAAACTCACGAAAATAGCATCTCATCACTCTTTTCGGGTATGGTTCGATTATTTTGTTGTTTTCTTGTTTTATTTGGTTTTCAGGAGAAATACAATTGTTTAAAAAGTTTGAAATTTTAGTTGTTTTGTTGTTTTTGAAACTTTAGCTGGTTTATTTTATTGGTTTAGTTAAAGTTTAGTGTGTAATGGTTAGTTAGAAGGAACCAATAGTTAAAACTAGGTCTTGATTTTAAAGTTGAAAATTATGAAGTTTGATGATGATTGTTTAAGTGTTTAGTTATGAAAATTAGTTGTATATGTTATACAGAGAAAGACTTATTTAGAAAAGTAGCTCTAGAAATTTTAGATAGATTTCAAAAAATGAAAACTCGTAGGGCGACATTTTATATGTGTTTGTAATGACGTTTGACATGTTTTTTGATAGTTATATAAATTTTAGCTTGATGTTATTTTGTTTTGCATGACCCGACCCGAACCGTCCCGATATGAACCGAATTTTTTTATATACCTAGGGGCCCTAAAATCTTTAAAAAATATTCGCACCCCCGTAAAAATATTCCTGGGTCCGCCACTGGTTTTCATAGTGTCAAAAACGAGTGCTAGACCTAAGTGATTATTTTCTTATATATTTACTTTGTTTTACTTACATTCCAAATTCCTAATCCACCGTTATCACCCAATTACTCATACACCTACGTTTCCTCGTGTAAGATAACTTGGTGTTCCATTCGCCAAAGCTATCAAACTCATCACGGAATTATAAAGGAAGCTTTGCAAAACTGTGAGCATACTCGACCCTTACACTTTTACGTATTTTTGGGTGCAACATGTATCAACTACCAAAATCCACTTTACCCAATCGAATATAATCAAACACTCAATCCATCTAAACACGTTAATTGTTATGCTTAGGTTGTTTACGCTTGTTAGTTTCAACTTGTATTCCCTTGATATTTGTTATGCTTAGGTTGTTTATGCATGCTAGTTTAAATTTGTAATTGCATACCATTTGTTATGCTTAGATTGTTTATGTATGCCCGTTTCAACTTAAATATAAAATGTCATGTTGGATTTGAGACAAACTTTTATACTAACACTTATATTCAAAATTGTATGCCCGTCAATGCCTTTGTATTGAACTATTTTTTTTTACATGTTGCAGGATTGATAAAGATGCATGGAATCGAGTAGGAACGCCTTAGAAACTCATATTAATCATGTCGTAATTTATTATGTTGTTGTATGTATACTTTTTTCAAACACGTAGCAATTTGTTTCCAAGAGTTGTAAATTATTTTTATCAATGAAATGAAATTCTATTACTTAAAGACTTGTTGTATTTTATTTTTTTCAACTTGGTGTATTTCTATTAATGAAAAATCAATCATTAAATACTTGTCACAAATAGCGTTATGAAGTCCTTACAATCTAGTTTTCGTCCCGCTCCAATGTTTCCGCCGTCGGTTGGGATGTGACACCGACCAGATCCATCTCTTCTTCTTCGTTCCAAGGGTTTCTTGCCATTTTATTATGAATCTATGTCGTGAATTATCAGTTAAGAATGACACATGTTGTTTAAAATAGCGATTGCGAAAGTAGCCGTTTGAAAAGAACTGTTGTAAGAATTAAATAGTCTTTTTTACTATTTTATTAGAATTTATAATTAAATAAAAATACTAGAAAAGAAAAAATAGAAAATTAGTTAATTATATTGTTACGAGTTTTATTTTTTTAAATTTATTTAATATTAAAAATGATTATAATGATTAATTAAATAAAATAAAAATAGATTATATAAATTGAATATACTTTAAATTAAATGAAAAGTAAGTGATGAGGTGGAGGTTTGGAGTGGTTTGAAATGGTTTATTGTTGGTGGAAAAAATAGGGTTTAGAATGATGGTTGTTTGAGATGATCTAAGATGCTGAGTAGGTAGTGAGTTTGGACTAAATTTATTATTGTGGATGCTCTTAGGCTAATTTGCAAAAATGTCTGAGGTGTCAAAACTAGCAAAGACAACCCCTAAAAACCGAGTTAGTGGGGTGTTCTTATAATTCTTAGCATCGTTAACTCTCTTTCTTTCAAATTAGCGTCAAATCATTTTTCTCATTCAATCTTTTGAATCATGAAAATAACCATCTCACATCTCTAGACCATTAGCTTATACCATATGAATAAAAGTTAGTGTATTGGTTAAGTAAAAAAAATATACAAAAAGAAATGGTATGATCGGTGTAGATATACCCCCTCGCCATCCCTCATGGGATGGAGCGATGTTCCCTAGCGGTATGCAATGCATGTCTACACTGTCTCTAATTAAACAACACCTACTGCTCTAATAGTGACCAATATAGGACGTTTTTACTAGACGATAGTGTTGGCTAGTAAACCCGACACGGTCACCCTCATCTTAAATGTGTGTAGAATGGGAGGGGTGTGTTTTCTCTTTTGCGTGGGGTCTAAGATTCGTGTGAGTAGCTAGTGAAGTATAATAACGGATTGTAGGTCCTTGGACTTTAAGTATCTAACCCCAACAAGTTGATAGGTCAGAGGTTTATATATAGTCCTGTGATGTGTGAGGATATTTTGTTTGCTTTAAAGTTTAACCTTAACGTGCACTCTTTGAGGGTTTGTTTAGTGGTGGTGACTGGTGATTGAATACGTGTTTGTTTGTTTTTTACATCTTGGAATATCAATCTGAATGACAACAAATGGTCATTTTTAAACATGTGACTGAATCAATTGCGGGTCCTAAGTTTCGAGCTATACATAAAGTCAGTGAAATAGAACTAGGGACACCACAAAATCCCAAGCCACTTCAGCTATCTTTTTCTCTTTGATATTAAAACCACACACATTGGCTGCTTGACTTTAAAAGTATGATGCACGTGCAAATTTGTAAAACTCGGTTTTGATTTAATTTTTTTTAAACGTGGATATAAATAAATAAATTGTAACAGTATATTCAGGATTTTATAAAAGGGAGAAGGCAAAATGGTGAACGAAATTGTGAAGTAGCTTTGATGAATTACCACACGGTTTAAATGTTAACTTAGTTTAGCTTTGGCTTGTATGTTTATTCTTCGATAACCCAACTTTGTTCTCTATCTCTATTTGAGAGGGCCCTAATTAGGGAAAAAAAAAAATTCACCGAGCTAAAATAATATGTCGATATCTCTAATTTAATAAAAACATTATTTAATAACTATTTTGCTTCAATTCATTCACGATAAATCAAAACAAAGATTGAAGATTTGGTTATGGTTAGAAATTAGAAATCTACATGTCTAAAAGTTGTAAGAGAAAAAAAAAACAAAAAACAAAAAACAAAATTTTAAAGCAACTTTGACAGCTTATACGTTTTTGCTTCGATGATTTGTACATTATAATGCATGACTAGGTTTTAAATAAATTTTACATTGAAACGTAGAAAAAATAAACACGGTGCATGACAAGGTTTTGAATAAATTTTACATTGAAACGTAGAAAAAAATAAACACGTTGCGACGGTATATTCGAAATTTATTAAACATCATATCTATATTCTATATACTATATAATAAAATAAATCAAATAGATGACACATGTCACTCTATAAAGTGAGCTTCAAAGGGTTTTCTTGTCTAAATATTGTTCCTATTTATCTCTACTTCAAATTTCAAATAAATATAACAATATTTTTATATCATATATTATCTAATATTGTATAATTAATGATGATGCTAATATTAATATGGGAATTTATCGAAACCACCCGTTGACTTTATTTTAATTATAATGATTTACATAAATTGATTTATAACAAAAAAAGTTGATTTATTTTTCTAAACTAGAATTAAGCACACCCCATGTTGTGGCGGGGCGTAAAACGGTGTCAAATAGTACCAATGTCAAACAACCTTCATCGGCCATCAATACTGACTCGACATAGGATCTGCGTGTTGTGACGAACCCGTCAAACATGAAAAAATAGACGTAAAAACGTTGAACCACACATGCACGTTGCGCCGTGTTAACTTGCAAATTTTGAAACAAAACATAAATAAATTGAACCACACTAGTACATTACGTCATATAACTCGAAAAAAAAATTAGAACTATACGTAAAACGTAATTTGCGAAAGATGAAAAGTATAGATGACAAAAGTTGTGAAGTTAAATTGCAAATAATGAAAACCTTTGGGTTAAAAGTAAAAAAACAAATTATGTAGGGTTAAAATTGCAAAAGGTAAAAACCTTTGGGTTAAAAGTAAAAAAAATCAAGTGTTATTTAAAAAGCCCCAAAACACAAGATACAACCACTTATGCCTAAATTTTTTTTTGCTTATTAAGAGTATTTAAATGTATTTCGTGAATTCTACAAATTATATTCCTTAATTATTTTAATTAAATCAAAGATTAAATCAAATCATTTATATAAATTGATTAGCTCATAAAACACGAGTTTACATAGTTTGAATGAAATTAGTTATTTCTTTTATATGTTATTTATGGGGTTGTTTCAATATAATTTCATGTATTTAGTATATCACATTAAAATATCTTATTTAAAAAATACAATATAATAAAAAAATAAAGGACACATGTCACTCTATAAGATGATATCGATAGGGTGTTTCAATCTAAAATGTATTTTTCTCATTTATTTCTACTTAACTTTTTAAATATCAAATAAAGAGAAAAATGCTCGGATAGTCCCTATGGTTTGTCTATTTTTCACTTTTAGTCTCTAACTTTCTAAAATTACAGCTATAGTCTCCAACTTTTACAATTTTGTTCTCGGATAGTCCCTAGACCTAACATCAGTTAGTTTTATCTGTTAAGTGAGTATGAAATTACAAAAATACCCTTAGTATAAAACAAAATAACTTAACCTATAAAATATTTTATATATTTGTTGGACCCGCTTCTTTATAAAAACAACCACACCCTCCACCTTCCTATCTCTTTCTTCTCTCTTCTACCTGCAACTCCATCATCACATCTTCTTCACAAGAACATCCAAAACAGTATCATGGCTTTTCTTTTTCTCAACAAAGACCATGACTTTCTACAACAACAATAATCAAACTCCTCGAAACCTTCGCTCACACTTTCTTCACCACAATAATATTCACCGCATAACAACCGCCATGGATGACGACAGCGATCGGAGATCCAAAGCAACTCAATTCGATGACGAAGACGGGGGAAGATCTCTGCTCTGGAAAATAACCAGCACTCCTCAAGTTGACTGACATAAAATTCATGGCTTAATGCTTAAGCATATCTTGTTTTCATTTTGAATGTTTTTATTTTCAGCCTATTGTTGGAGCCATTAAAGAATAGTTTAGCTCAATGGATGTTGTTTGGTTAGTTTTAGAGAATGTCATTTTTTAAAGGTGGCAAGATAGGTGTGTTACTTTGTGCTGGTTGAAGCATGTGGTTTAATTTTTTAGATGACAAGGCTTCTGGACTTAATGTATCGTGGATATAAATATTGCCGAATTGATGGAAATACTTGGTTTTGAGGAAGTTTGAGGTGGTGTTGGGAAAGGATTGGGTTGACTCATGTCGTCTTCAGAGAGATATGGGTGGAGGTTTGGTTATGGTGGAGGTGGGTGGGTGGGTGTTGATATTGTAGAAGAAAAGGTGAATGTGGGGAGGGCCATAAGGCTTTTTTAATTATAATTTTTTTATTTAATGGTGGGGCCATTAGATTTTAAATATTTAATTTAAATTATCTTTAGTGTTTTTATTTTTATTAGTAAGGGTATTTTAGTAATTTCACACCCACCTAACACCGAAAACTAACATCTATTCGCGTCAGGGACTATCCGGGAACGAAATTGAAAAAGTTAAGAACTTTAGCTGTAATTTTAGAAAGTTAGGGACTAAAGTGAAAAATTGGCAAACCACAAAGACTATCCAAACATTTTTCTCTCAAATAAATAACAAGGAATAGATTTAATTTATTAGTTTTATAAATAATATTATCTTTAGTTAAAAATTGATGACAGACATTTATCCTCTTACCAAAAATTTTATTTCGTATTTAACTTCCTGTTTATATGAAATCTTTCTTTTTAACTTAGGGGGTGTTTGTTTACCTTTTAATGAGGCTCTGAATGGTTCAGACATCTTACTTGTTCAGCACTTAATGGTTCAGTCTGTTTGTTTTGCGAGCAAATGTCTGAATGGTTAAGACATTTGCCTCTGAATGGTTAAGCATTATACTAAGTCTGAATGCTTAAGACCCCTAATTTGAATTGATCAGACATTTGTCTCTTAACGGTTAAACATTATACTGGCTCTTAATGGTTCAGACCTCTTACTGGTTCAGCACTTAATGGTTCAGACCTCTTAATGGTTCAAGACTTAACCATTCAAAAGTTACCAAACAACCCCTTAGAGTTTATTTATCCTACATATATTACTAATGGTAATTTGTATTTCCAAAATAAACAAATCTAACTTGTGTGCTAGAGTTTATTTATCCTACATATAATGCTAATGGTAATTTGTATTTCTGAATTAAATAAATCTAACTTGTGTGCTATTTACTATTGATGTAATTATTTATCTTATTATTAAATTAATACAAGCTATAGCGTGTGAATATATTATAGGGATAAGCATTTGGTAACAAGTATCAATATCAAATTTCTCTGGTATTAATGGATAGTATTCATGTTGATTATTTATTAAAGAAATAAATATAAAGGAATATCATAACGTTGTTTGTTTGATGAAGTTAATGAATATGATGAGTTGTAGAATTGTTTTTTTAATTTGGCATCCATTAATTTTCGTCAATAAAAACATTTATCGATGTATTATAATATTACATAAATAATCTTTGAAACCACTTGAGCTACTAGGCGGTTATATGAATTATAGTACAATTTATTGTTTTGTATTCTCATTATACGAGGAAATACAAAAAAAATCAAATGCTCAAATTCGTTGTTCTTTTAAAAAACCTACCAACGCCAATGCATTAAAATGTCAGCTTTTTTATTATTCACGAGCTTTATTTTTATAATATAATGCAACACACGTAAAATAACAAAAATACAACATATAACTAACTTTTTTTGTAGGTGATGAGGAAAGAACTTTCTATCTAACATATCGGATAGTATAATATATTTTACCTTATACATGTATACATTATTAATGTATTTTTTAACTTTAATTTTTCAATATATATATATATAAACGCTCTCAACGAGCCTAAATTTTACAAGTTGTTGGATTATCATAGATTCAATATAATACCTAAAACAACAAAATCTAAGAAAATAACATCATCAAAATTTTCAAAATTTGTTACATATGATGTATAAAATAAAACACAAGCAACATCATTTACCAATAAAACGAAATTTACAAATTTTTTACTTCTTTGTATATTTTCTTAGTACATTTATATTCTCACTAAGTTTGTGCCTTAGTTCTAATAACTTTTATATATCTTGGTTATTTAAATTTACATCTAATCCCAATTACTTATAGCTTTAAAGTTTATATTTGCTACATCCGAAGTAGCCTAGTTTTTAAAAGATATAAGATAAAAACAAAAAGTTTGGGTTTGCCATGTGCTAAAAGCCGGAAGGGCCCAAAGAAAGGGAAAAAAATAAAAAAACAAAAGCAGAAGTATAGAATGTAAAAGGTAAGTTGTTGAGGTATTCTGTTGTAACTTACGCTCAAATGGTTTGTACAAAACTACAAAAGTGCTTAAAACACTTATACATAATGATAAGACATTATGGAATGTAATTTTGTGAGAGAGCACCAACTTTGTCTTTGTAATATACTAGTTGTTGCCCCGCTCACGTTGCGGGGCGATGACCGAATAATGAGTGAGTGTTAGCCATCTCATTGACACGGAAAACAATTAAATCGAGTCAACCAATTAAAAAAACCTGTATAGTTTTCCAAAAAAAAAAACAATGGCAATACTGTAATTTTTAGCTAAGGGCAATGTTTTATTTTTTTTACTGTGGTAAAATCTCAATTTTCCAAAAGCTAAAGCGATGACAATACTTCGCGGGGCAAATTCGTAAAATTGCTTAGGGCCAAATGCATAATTTTTTAGTTGAGGTAATATCATTGTATGAATTTGAACTAAGGGCAAAATCATAATTTTTGGCTAGAGGAAATACCTTTGTTTTATTTTCAACTAAGGGCAAAACTGTAATTTTGAGTTGGGGGCAAAAGTATAAATGTAATTTGAACCACAGGTAAAATGATAAGTTTTTAATAAAAACATACTTTTATTTTGAAGTGAGGCAAAAACGTAATTTTGAGCTGCGGACAAAATCGTAACTTTACCCGAGGGCAAAATCGTAATTTTTAACTGAGAGCAAAAGCTAAAACGTAATCTTAAACTGGTGGCGAAAACGTAAATTTAAAATGAGTATAAAATAATTAACTGGTTGGTCCAATGAGGGAGTGACAGACAACTTTCTGACACTATTCCCCGTTGGAAACTAATGGCAAAACTGTAACTTTAAACGGAGCAAAACCGTAATTTTGAATGGAGGGCAAAATTGAAAATTTTAGTTAGGAGCAAAAGCGTCAATTTATTTTTAACTGGGAGCAAATACATAATTTTGAGCTGATGGCAAAATCGTAATTTTAAAACAGAGATAAAAACATAAATTAATTGAGCCAGTAGGAAAGTGCCAGGCAGGTGCCTGACACTATTCCCCTTGCCGCCCCAATCCTCCAATCCATGGCAGGAACTATTGCCGCCGACTCTTAAAATTGTTGTATTTGGTTAACTAGAGTAGTAACGCGTGCCTGCATTGCGGGACGCTAAACCGAGTATTTCTTAGTTTAATACTATGTAGGCCTTTATGTCAGTAAGTTATACATGCTACTTATAACATGATATCAAAAAAGATACATCAAGTTAACCAATTAAAGAAAAACACTACCATAGCTATGATAAAAAAAACTTAAACGATGGCAAGCGTGTAAATTAGAGTTTGGAGCAAAACAATAATTTGTCAGGACCAATTAGTGAGTGCTAGGTAGCTGTTTGGTACGAATAAAAAAAATGAGTCAATCAAGTAAAATAAAACACTACCATGGTTTTGCCAAAAAAACGATGGCAAGATTGCAATTTTTCTGAGGGTAAATCGTAATTTTATAATGACGGTAAAATAATATTTTGAACTGAGGGTAAAACCCATTTTTTTTATTTTGAATTGGGGGCAAAATCGTAATTTTTTAACTACGAGCAAAATCGTAATTTTTAGCTGGGGCAAAACCAAAGTTTTATTTTGAACTGGGGGCAAGATCGTAATTTATTTTGAACTGGGGGCAGGACTCTAGTTTGGGGCAAAACCATAATTTTATTTTAAATTGGGGGCAAAATTGTATTTTTTACCTGGGGTAAAATCGTAAATATAAGCGTGGGGCAAAACAAAAATTTTATTTTGAACCGAAGTCAAAATCATAATTTTAAACTTGAAATAAAATTGTAACTTGACATGACATATAAATAATTATTATGTGAAAAAAAATTGGCCGCCACTTTTGGCCAATCACATAACAAACTATTCCCGCCCAACTTGAATTTGTACGTATTGTAAATAAATGTAAGTGTTAAATTTCCATCTTCGTTTTGCCATAAAAAATAAAGGTTTTACTTAATGTGTTCTCATATATTCTTAAACATAAATTACAGTATTGTTTACTAATAAACCCAATAGATTTGGCAATTAAAAGATTATTAATTCATCTAACAATATGTTACATGTCACACATATACTGGGGCACATGTAATACGAAATCATTTTTAAGTAAATAACATTTATATATTATGCTTTTCACATGTAACGAGAAAGAAGTAGAGTGGAATAAGTTGTTATACGCACAGACATGATTGCAAAAGTTGTCAAGAAACTTATAATATGCATTTAATGAGCTGCCAATTCTATAGAAGATGATTATAGTATCAACTTGTTAGGTTTAAATAAAGCAAAAAGCTATGAAAGCTCATGTAGATCAACTTATAAATCGTGATATTTGAAGGATTAAAAGGGATTTAGAATACTAATTCCTTATCTTGTTCAAACAAACAACATAATAAATGGTATCTACGTTCCATTTCCATTCAGATTTCATTCTATTATGTGAAACGAACACTACTTAAGGGTGTAAAAGAAATAATTTAAGCGACTGGGGGGTGGTTGTGAAAAAGCATGTTGATGTCCTTGTAACCAACAAGAAGTAGGTGATCGATTGTCGACTCACTGTTATTAGTATTAGCAGATGTTACAAATTTCTTTATAATTTCAAACTTCCGTTGGGGTCTGTTATATTGATCTCATTGGAGAATCCATTATATACCTTTTCTAAAGGATAGTAATGGGTCGGGTTTGAGACGAGTTTAGGTAATCCCAAACCCAAACCTGGTTAGATAAGCCCGTCCCAAAACTCGTCGGGTGTCTAACAGGTAAATCCGTTAATTTTTAAAAAAAATTACCCGTTGGTTATACTCGACTGAAAACCCATTGGCTAACTACTAATAAGTTACATTTAGTATTATTACTATAAAAAATATATCAAATAACTACAATGTATACGAAATAAAATACCTATATGTATAAATATAGATGTATCATATATACACATATTTAAAATATAAAAGACATTATATCTTGTATACAATCGGGTAAATAAGTACATTTTATCGGGTAAATAGGACACGTAAATGGATATATCACCAAATCCCAAACCTGCTAAAAAAATAAAAACTAATCCCAAACCTGATTATACGACCCCAAACCTGTGATATCCCGGGTTTTTCGGATAATTTAAACGTAATACTTGTCAATCTAAATACGTGCTATGTGTACGAACGTGTACGAATTAAATGAATACGTGTTGTGTGTTGTGTGATTGTTTGAGTAATTGAATCATTAGAATAGATACGTACACGAACTGAACCGAACCGCGACACGAACCAAAGTGATTCTTTGTGACTCTAGGAGTTAACAAGTTTTAAACCTTAACTCAAGTCCTCGGCCAAGATCAAATCCAACACACATCAAAACCTAAACCCTAAACCAAAACACTCTCGGCCGAGATCAAGTTCAAAACCGCGGATATATTGAGTTCAAACCACAAACCTAAACCGAGAACAAGCCCAAACATGTCTCGGCAATAAGATCAAAAACCAAA
Source organism: Scalesia atractyloides (assembly GCA_947069175.1). Classification (NCBI taxonomy): domain Eukaryota; kingdom Viridiplantae; phylum Streptophyta; class Magnoliopsida; order Asterales; family Asteraceae; genus Scalesia; species Scalesia atractyloides. The sequence continues at coordinate 12,296,861 of CAMTDV010000030.1, read as the reverse complement.
CCGAAACCCATAGCATGCAACTTTAGTCCTTGGCCACATGATCAAGACCCAAACCAAATCACCCAAGCTCCCTTGCGGCCGCATACAAACCCAAACCGTAACCTTTCCCTTTTAACCCTCACCCTCCTTGCGCCTATATATACTAACACTCATGCATGCTCTATACACAACACAAAACCCTAGAGTTTCATTGCCGTCGGCTGCCTTACCCTCATCATCATCTCGGTCGCAGCAAGCCACAGCTTTCCTGCTCTTTCCTTTCGGTCGCAGCAAACAACAGCTTTCCTGCTCTTTTCTTTCGGTCGCAGCAAACAACAGCTTTCCTGCTCTTTTCTTCCGGTCGCAGCAGCAACCATCGCCATCTTCAGTCTCGGTCGCAACTATCCAGGATCACCGGTTCCTTAACATACTTACGGTTCGATTACCTTATCATTAAAAGTCTAGAATTTATCATATGTTGCTAGATCATAGTCGGGTATATGTGTATTGATTTTGTTGTTTTCGGAATTGCATAATAGAATAGGATAGATGATTGTATTGTTTCGGATATATATATATATACATGCTTGAAAGAATTGATATAAATGTTTCGGATACATGTATGCTTGAAGGGTTAGTTGTTTCGAATATATGTGTGTTGATTGTTGCTGTTCACAGACTGCATGATGGTATAGTTTCGGAGTATAAGTGCTGTTAAGTAATCGGCTGATTTGATCATTGTTCATATGCAGAATTGTTTTCGGAAATCACAAGTTACAAGTATGTTTTGGTTATAATAACTAGAAGTAAGAACTAGAGTTTGTATGGATAGGTTACTAGTATTAGTCTATGATTAAAAATCAGTTCTTGATCGCCTAGATTAATCGCATGAACGGGATTACACGAGTTTATAATAATAACATGCTGAAACAGGATGCTGAGTGAAAGTTACAGCCGATTTCATCTGGCTGTAACTTGGTCGTTAGTTGTCGAAAAACGGAATTTCTGATGTCTAGAACGTAGAGATTTGAATAAGGAATCTAATGGCGCTGGATTCATAATTTTCTGAAGTCGTTTGATATTTTTAAAGGGCTAAACAAGTTCAGTAACTAAAGCTGTGAAAATTCTGGAATTTTGTTGTTTGTTTATCAAGCTAGATTTTAAAATCAGTAGAGAGTTGAGTCATGATTTTTGTACAGCAACTAGGTATAGAAATTTCCGGGCAACTCCAACTGGAATTTTGTTAATCGGACGATCAGTGATTTTTAAATAAATTCTTCCGTGGACTGCAGTCAGAAAGCGGTAAATCTGACTGCAGCTTAATGAATTAATATTTATGGCTAATTGGTAAAGATTTAGGACTTGGAAAAATTATATAAATTTCGTATAAATGTCACCTACTGTAAAAATATTGGAATTTTTGGAATGTTAGAACTATTTTATAAAAATCCTAGAAAACAGCTGAATAATTGAGTGTTAAGCAGAAAGTTGATAACTTGTGATTTTATGCATTAAAGTGTTGCATGGATTTGGAATATGTTCATGATAAGTTGATTGTTTACTATGATCACATGAGAATACTTGCATGCATATTTGAGTGTTAGATATGTTGTTTGTGTGTATCACCTTGTGAGTAGATTGCGTGTGGAATTTGTATTGGTGTGATTACACACTGACGTGGAATTAATTGGTTTGTTAGGACGCAACTAGCGGTCCCATCTCTTATAACATCTTTGCTACACTAACCGAGCAAATAAAGGTGAGTTTACGGCCCCTAACTTTATCCGGTTTTTAAACAACAGGGGGAGAAACATGTATACACTCTCAAACTCAAACTCTTTACGTTATACGAATTTAACGTCACATAACTATACGGTAACTAAGTTAATGTTAATGTAATGTTATGGGCACTAAGCAGCTTTATCACTTAAGTCCTCGACAATCTCCTCGGATCGTTAGTATTTGGGTTAAATAGCGGGGAATTATAAGTAGTACTACTGGGTCTGACGAGCCCCATCCGAGCTAGTCGCGCTAGCCGACCGGGTATGGTCAACGGGTGTATGATTGGCCTAACATCGCCATGGTCATGTGATAGGCCTGGCAAAACGGAGGCACAACTGTCAGCTTCGATCGCGAACACTTAGTGACATGACTTTAGGCTAGCTACCTATATACATTAATATTGAACTTAATTACGGATCAACTTAATATTCCGGGTATGGAATATTGGAAACATCAACTTATTATCCCGGGTTGGGGATAATGGAAATAACCACTTAATATTCCGGGATGGGAATATTGGAAGCAACAACTTGTTATTCCGGGATTGGAATAATGGAATTGATATGTTATCCCGGGTTGGGGATAACGGAGTAACAAACTATAACCGAACAAACGAATTTATGAAAACCTGTGAACTCACTCATCTTTAATGTTGACACTTGTTTCTTTACATGTTTCTCAGGACACTAGGAGCTCTAGGTGCACGTACATGCATTGAACAAGACATCTTTGTCGAGTCTCATTTATTAATATTGTTTTGGGATTTTTCATTTGTTTTGGCGTTTGTGTTGGTGCCCGCATCACTACTTATTTATGCTTCCGCTCAAACTTTAAAACTAATGCTCTGCTAAATATTGGTAATTGATATAAAATCTACAAAGAACGATTTTGGAAAAACGTATAATCAAATCATGTAGAGTCGTTCGATGTACTAGTGTTCCAGATTCTGGTTTGTTCACACGCCTCGCGGTAAAACTCCGCAAGTGGAAATTGAGGGTGTGACAAAACCCGTCCCAGATGTGTCGGGTTTCGGGTTTACCCAACGAGTTCGGGTTCAATTCCCATCTCTAGTTTTCGATTCTTAGTTTCGATCAAATGGATCACTATTTCAAACTTTAGTTATAGATAAATTTCTTCTATCATGATTTTGTAGTTGAATTTTTAATTTAACAATGTAAAAAAGTATTAGTTTGCTATCTTAATACGCTTTTTCTGTCTTTCCACTTATGCCTATACATACGTTATCACATCTTGTTCGTTCTAACTCCTTTTTTTTCTTTTCAACTTACTCTTATTTTTCTTTTTTTTTCTTTTTTTATTTCTTATCCTGTGCTCTAAACAATGGCATTTATCAACAAGGCCAGTTTCTATACCATTCAGGGCCGGCCCAGAGGAGATGCAGGTGAACGACGGCTCAGGGCCCAAACTCCCTGGGACTCGAATATACATTTTGTTTCAAGACACTTAATCAAAGGTCTCTTTTGGTCTAGTTGTTTCTAAAGGGTTTGGATTAATTTGATCCAAGTTCAGATTTGAAGTTGTTTATTCCCATTTTCCCTTTCTTTTGTTTCCCAATTCATTTTTTGTTTTTTCCTAGTGTTTGATTTTTGCCCCTTTTTTTCCAATTGAGTTTTAAGTTTTCATTTTTAGCTTAAACTGAAAATCTTAATATTTACTTATTTTTGTTTTGTTTATTATTTAAATTAAATTTAATAAAACAATATTTGCGCTGATTTTTTTCCTTTTATTATACAAAAACCAATGAAGCGCACACGTTTTGGACATGTTACGACTATATTTTTTTTTTTTTCCGTTTGCTATGTTGAGTGTGTCGAAACAAACAAAGTTTCACTCGGTGTAGCACGAAGGCTTGATCTACTAGTTTGTATATAGTTTTAGGTTTTTATAGATATTTTGAAAAAGTTATATATTATCGACCCATTTTTCATTTATTCTTATGTTTTCTGGTATATAAATATGTACTAATTCAATTATAATTATCTTTTCTTTACAAAATTGAGTGACTGGCTTTATATTATAGGAGCCCGTTTTTTTCTACTTGCCCCGGGCCCAAAAAATTTTAAGCATTTTCGAAGACGACCCTGATATTACTCATGCATTTTGTTTTATTTTTCAATAGCAAAACAATATACATAACAACTTGCTTTTACCCCTTTTTAATGGTTTGAGATTTAATGAAACATAATTTCGGTCACATGTATGTATAATAACGAGGAAGATGAATAATAAACAGTCGTTAGTAAATCATCAAATTACCTAAAAACTTAAGCATATCAAAATACCTAAAAACTTAACCATATATGTCTAGTACACGTAGTGACGTAGTCACATAGATTCTAGGCCAGTAGGCCCAACACACAACTTACAAGCCCAATCTTTGTAATGTTAGTGTTAGTAAGTCACGGTTTTTATATATATAGGATGAGGATAACACAAATCATTACTAGAAAAAAAAAACGACTCTAGATTACTAAATTTTAAGATTTAAGATCTATATTTTAAATTTTATGTTTCTTATATTCATATGTGTATCATATAGACATAAAAAAACCAATTTTTACCTACACATAGCCTACATAAATGTAGTAATTTAATCTACACATAACCTACATATATGTGGGTTATATAAAAACTGAAAATTTTCTATATTTTGCTTTGAATTCTAGTGTGAAAAACAATAAATCTTACATTTGTAACTTTTTCATTTACTTTTTACGTTTTAAGGATTGAAAAAATGGGTGATTCATTTTGTTCTGCGTGTTCTCGCAATATTTAGTGTTTTGCGTAGAACCTTCCCCTATATATATATAAATATATTAATTCATCAAAACATTTTTATAAAGCTGATTGTTAAACAAAATATATAAATGTGGATAAATATTTATATGAATCTAAATCAATATGCAACTAGTTTAATACCTGTCTGATGGATGGGTTACGTTGAACAACGTAACAAACAAAACTAATCTATATTAAGTGTATACAAATTTCAACAACATTACAAATAAAAGCACCACTCTTTAATTTATAAAAACAAAACGAATGTCAACAGTTTACAACCACAAAACGATAGAAGACAAAGCTGATAGAGTACTAAAACATAAAATGATGTCATTTAAATGCAAAAGTAAACGATAGACAATTTAAGATACATGAATGTAGAATGATTATGTTGTTGGCATAGTCATAATGTGGGACCCACGACCCACCCAAAGAACACAATACAGATCTCCAACATATTCTTCCTCCTAGTTCCAAAAATATATTATGTTCAATATAAACAGTTAGGGGTGTTTATCATGTATTTTTAATAGATGTTTCGGGTTAGTCAGGTTTTGGTGGTTCGACACTTCAACAAGTACCAACTCAAATAAGTTCGGTTTATTCAGTATTCGGTTATTCGATATTCAGGTTATGAAAGGGGTTGCTAAAGAAATTATGGCTGCTAAAACTAAGACCAGTTATTGTGCTGCTAAATTACATGGATTGAAATTTGTATATATAAATGCATCATATTATATATACTATTTCACACATTCTATATGCATATAGTTACTACAGTTATCAACCTTACTAAAAAAGGTATATAGATCTCCACTTCAGGTTGCATCAAAACTGTAAGGTATTATGAGATAACTCAATATAGCATACATTACTAACCTTTCATTTCAAGCAAAATACATGTTTTTCTTTGGATGAACAATCTTTTGCCTTCATATATTTAGTCCATAAATAAGGCTTTTGTGAGACTAACAACCATCTAGCCTACGAACAACTATTCAAGTTAAATTATATATGCATGAAGATAGCACTTGCAATTGCACTTAGGGATGAGCATTTGGTACCGGTACTGAATTTCCCGTACCGAATTTTATCGGTGCCGGTACCCACTTTTTGGCATTTTCGGTACCGTAACCGGTTCGACACGGTACTGGTAAAATACCGATTTTACCTTCAAACACCAGTACCGTACCATGCCGTACCGACCGAACATTTTCAGTACCGGTACCCAGTTTTGACTAATTTCGATACCGGTACCACGCTCATCCCTAATTGCACTTATTGACATTGTTCACTAAATTTAGGCAATAAAGGTCACTAAAATAGGGCTTATGTATTGTGGTTTCTAATAGTTAGCAAATGCAGAAGTCAATCTTGTCTTTTAACAGCAAGAGATTCCTCTGCTTATTTCAGCAAGGAGAAGGAAATTAGGCTTTATTGAAATTCTCTAATTCATGATTGTGCCATTTCTTTTTTTAATCTATTTTAGAGCGAACGGTAAAAAAAAAGAAAAATCCATTGGATTTAAAACTTATTTTTTGGTAAATCAATTACAAAATTTTTCACGAATTACCAGTCAATGAATAGTTAATGGTTCCCATTTGTCATCAATCTTGGTTTTTTTGAGTGAAAATATACATTTTCTTTTTCAATATAAATTTTCAATATAAAAGCGAGGGGAATTTCAGTCATTCATTGAATGATAAATCACTACAAGTGACACAGGTGGTGCATGGCTGTCGTCAGCTCGTGCCGTAAGGTGTTGGGTTAAGTCCCGCAACGAGCGCAACCTTTCCGTTGATGACTTTCTATTTTTTTCTTTCAAATTTAGCAAATTTTTGTTTATTTTTTTCCTAGTGAAATGTGTGGAATAGCTAAAATAAAATATTAATAATTTTGCATTTATGAAAAATAATCAATTAGAAATCAGCAAATCTAAATTGCTAACTAAAAACAACTTATTAACTAATTCATAATAAATAAAAGAGAACCTGTTCGTATTTGGACCATACCCTGACTAAAATTGTTTGACCCGTTATCCAACCCGTATCCAATTTAAGACGATGATGTAATGTTTTAATACTCATCAATATTCATGATTTATATTATAAAGGCACTCAAACATAGAATCTAAAAGTAAAAAATTGACCTTGAAAGTTAAAAGGCTCATTATCGGTTCAAAATTATATTGCAAATTTGTAAAAATCTATCAAAATATGGACATAAAATTATTAACCTTGTAAAATCTACCAACATTCAGTAATATAAACCAACATAAAACTGATAAAACATGCCAAATGATTAAATTAAAAAATAATATAGCTAGAGAGAGTGATAAACATGTGTGTCTATATATATACAAAATGTTGATATCAACATCTTTTACAAACTGTTTAATTCTTTTTTATCAATATTGATGTTTTTAAAAAGATCAATTTAGAACTCCATCGGTGGCTCAAAATCATTTTTAGCATGTTAAATACAAAGTTAAAGAGCCTAATATACTGTTATAAAAAATAATGATAATTTAACCTCAAAGAGTTCGAAAGCTTTCGTAATCACCCTAAAATAGGAAGCAAAAGCAGCCTCTAGACCCTCTCTGACAAATATAAAATTCTTGATTTGATTCAAGCAAGAAATTCTGAAGGGACATTGTCCATATTGTTGGAAAATTAGTGAATGGATATTTAGTTAATTTATATTTAAGTGAAATTATAATTACTAATTAAACTCTTCATATGGTGAAACTTTTAAGTAGAGTTTTAATGATGAAATTTGATGAGTTTTATTAGAGTTTAAGTCTATAATTATTGAGACTCTTAACTCTTCATATGGTGAAATTCTTGAGTAGAGTTTTATTGATGACATTTGATGAACTTTATTAGAGTTTAAGTATATAATTATGTTAACTCTTAAAAAGACTCTTGGATATTTGGAATATTATGTGCCTCGTATGAAAAGTACACTAGAGAAATAAAAGAGATATGATACACGGGAAATTCATGAATACATGGAGAGTTTTTAGAAAAGATGAAATACTTGAAGACCCATGTGTTGGGTACTTAGAGAGATATGTTTTCTCTATACGATTTCATCGCCTTCGTATCATAATTTTCTACAAGTTCTAACACTATAATTTTATCCAGTGTAACCTCGGGCGTGTGGCCATCTCCGGCAGTACAGACTGCTTCGGCTGTTGTACCCTGGGAGATAGACGCGTCATCTTTAGTAGAGGCGGGAAATCTGTTTTAAGGGAAGCGTGTTGAACACGTGCCTCAACCAAAATGGTCAACGTTTTAGTGTGCTCTTTGTTGCAGTCAATGAGTATTTTTCAAGACTCAAGATGATGAATACTCGAGTGTAAGATGCTATCAAGTGCGCATGAAGGACCCACCAGAGATGCGGCTTGAATCAAGATTGGTATATATAATTATATTTTATATTCCTTTTATTTAGTTACTGCAACCGGTATTGTACTGTGATATTTCCTATGAATAACGAGAGCCTCGTTATCATATATTTTGTAATTATATTTTATAAAAGGTGAACCTAGTTCCTACAAATATTACCCGTATCCGTACCGAAATACCTCGTCCGGATCTGACTCACCACATGCCAAGCCATAGAGCACGGTGAGACACGTGGGGCACGTGGCCAAATAGACTCTTAATAATGTGTAACAGTGGTTACCCTTCACGTATTGTGGTTCCGAGAGTCGCTTGTGCAGCGGATAGTAGTATACATATCTGACTCCAAGAGGTAAAAGTTAGAACGCCCATCATGTTTTTACTTGTGCACTATAACTTTTAAATAAATAGCAGACGAGCAACATAATAAATGTAAAAATCTTACTGTGCTACCCCATCAATCCTTTAGATTAACTTCCACACATCCTTTCATTAGAAACTCGGTAACATCACACAACCCTTGCACACTAGATTAACTGAGGGATTCACACTAGTTTGTAGGAGGCAAGAAAAGGTGGAGGTAACCACCAGGTGAGGGAAACCGTAAGGAACTGCCATCATAGCAGTTATTTTGTGAGTTTAAAATCTCAGCATATCCGACGGTTGATATCGATTTGGATGGTGGTTGGACTTAATAAGATCCACACACACACATATATATATATATATATATATATGTTGGATAAACTATTTATATAAGCTCAGTAAATTTATATAAAATCTATGTATAACTATAACAAATTAATTAAAGAAATTGAATCTTAAAACCTATAATTTATAATCTTCTCGTAATTTGGATATCACTACCTTCATAAATTTGAAGTGTTAGGTTCAGCTGTTAAAACCTTATACGTAATTAAGTATGGTTATTATGAAATAATGTGAAAACAAATTAAGTTATATTTAACACTAATTCTAAATAAGACTAGTGTGATAAATTCCCGTGCTAGTAATAACAACTGAATTAGTGTATATGCTTAAAGTATATGATTATTCCCCAATGGTGAATAATTAAGAATAAACGTGTTTGATTTTATATGTAATTAAGAATTAAGAATATTGACATTTTAACGTACTTCAATAATTATTAACAATTAAAAAACTACAAACTCATACACCTAAACCTACATCTAAATGTATATCGTTTTGCCAACAATTAGGGGTGTGAATTTCTGACACGACCCGGAAACCCGATACGAACCTAACACGAAATTCGCGGGTTTAGGTTTCGTCTAAACAGGTTCGGGTCAGTTTCGGGTTGAACACGTGAACCCGTTTAGGTTTACGGGTCAGGTTCGGGTCAACTTGGTCGGGTTGGCGGGTTGGCCCGTTTAACACATTTATACTATATTATATTTTTTACAATATATTTTATCTCATAAATTAAATGGGGCGTGTATTTTATGCCATGATTATAACTTAAAAAGAGAAATTAACATAGCTTTTATAATTTCAATATGATATTATTATATACATTTGTGTTTTTTAAGTAATTTTTAATTTTAATATATTAGTTTTAGAAAAAAAAATTAAAAAATTCGGGTTAAACGGGTCGTGTTCGGGTCAACCCACAAAACTTCGGGTAGTGTTCGGGTTCATATATATGATACGGTTTTCGGGTTCGGGTCGGGTTCGTGCAAAATTTTCGGGTTCGGGTCGGGTTGAACCCGCCAACCCGCGAACACGACCCGTTTAGCACCCCTACCAACAATTATACATTGTTGAGTGATCAGATGTGAGGTGGTAAGACGCACCACTGTCGATTAGCCATGGTTATTGAGTAGAGGCCGATCTTGTACCGTAGGAGTTGACATTTGCAACGGGGCTGTTAGGAGTAATGTTGAAAATTATGTTGTGGTCCTTATCAACCTTCCAAGCTTTCTACAATTATGAGTCTCTTGACCCGGTATATTACAACATTGATAGAACCAATTTGCTTGACTTGTCTGATTTTGAGAATTTTGTTGTCAAGAGTAGGATCTAGCACCGCTAGTGTTGCGGGCTAAATAGGAGCGATTGTTGCGACCTGAGAAGTCAGACGATGATCGGGTTGAATTGTGGTTTGATTGTCTGTCTTTGAGAATAATTAGTTTTGGCGATTACCAACGCAATAGTAATCTCGGCTTCTTTTCAAGTTCTTATGAAGTCAACAAACTTGTCAAAGATTTCCGAGTACAAGATGGGTTGCTCACAAAATTTTGCTTTCTGATTCCCTAAGGTCCATTTTGAATAACAACCTGAGTCCCTCCTGCTAACTGTGGTTAGATTTAACGTCGAATATTGGTTAAATGACCACAATTCCATAGGACCGCATGACCAACTCTCTTTCCCTCTATATAATCTCCCTTTAATTACTCTTTTCTCTCTAAAGTACACACCACCATAACACACACACACACACTTTTGACTTAACCTTATCCCTTTCTCATAAAACACACACACATACTAAAATCGGAAAAGAGCGAGAAGGAAAGTAGATAGATAGATAGCGAGAGAGAGACGATGGAGAGAGATGAGGTATGGAGAAGCAGGAAGGAGTTTGTCGATTGTTACCATCCCTCCGAAAGCCGACAAAAACGGTTGGTGATGATGGTAATGTTGATTTCGACGTGAAAGGGGAGGTATTGAAGTAGGGTTTAAATTGTAGTTGATGGTGAAGACGTCGGAGATGGTGATTTGCAGTGGTAATGTTAGAGGGTTTAACATATATGATGATGATGGTGGGTTAGATCTGATGTTGCAAAAAGAGGAAGTGAGTAGCAGGGATAAGGACTCTGGTGGTGATTGCAGTTGTAGTGAAGATGATTATAATTGATGATGATTAGTGATTTTTGGTATTTGGTGTCCAATGGTTATTTCAACGTGATGGTTTAGTAGCAGTGAACGATGGTTATGGATGGTTGCTGATATGCGCATGCAACATATAAATTATATCAAATAAGGTATAAAATCAACCCTTTTATGTACTAATATTGGAAAAGTGTGTTTCTTTGTATACTTTTGATTTTTAGGACTAAAAGAACTTAAATGTAAAAAAGGAACAAATTAACGGCAAAAACCAACATAAATACAAAAGAAGAGAAGTTGACACACCATGCCTACCCTCCAAGCTTCAACCCAAGACAAAAAACAGCACATCAGAAGACAAGCACGGGGTCGTGCCACCAAGGCATGAGGGCGTGCCCCACTCCAGAGTCCATGAAGAACAAGACAAACAGAAGTAGACAAGAGACACGGGGCCATGTCCCATTGACACGGGCCGTGTTCAACTCCTAGATAGGCAAAATATATTAAAGTACAGTAAGTACAAGACCACGGGGCCGTGCCCTCTGACACACGGGCCGTGTGTGCATACGGACTGACACATCTTATTAAATGAAGACAAAGAAGAAAAGGTCACTGGGTCGTACCCTAGGCACGGGACCGTGTGAAGGGTCTGTTTCCAGTTATAAATAGAGGTGCTTGGTTCACTTGCAACTCATCCATTGGCAAACCACTTCTCTCACACCTGTCACCACTCCACTGTAACAACTCCAAATTTCCGTTGTTATATATTTTCGTGTATTTCATTTATCTCAATCATTTGTACTCCGAGATTTGGGTTATGAAAAGTTTATGTTAGTGGGATTATGTTTTGTCACATCTATATCGCATTTAATCGCTTATTAATCGCTAATTCAACGCAATCACAAGTAGTTATGCTACGATACGAGCCGAGTGTGTTATTGTTTAATAAACAGTTGTGTCATCGCATCGCTTATCTCATCACATCGCAAAATGCAGTTAATTATGTGTAATTATGTTTTATATGTGTTATGTTTGTTTATGTATGGCTTATTATCTCTAAAACGCTCACACGCTCACGTAACTCGCTCTCTCTCTCAAATTAATGGTAATATAACGCTTAACGCTTCGCTAAAACGCTAACATAACTATCTAAAACAAACCGAATCGCCAAGCGAACTCCCAACGCGAAATAATCGAACAAAACTTGGCCAATAGGTCAAGTTCGGCCGCACTTGCGCATCACAAGTTCGCCCGAACTTGTCTAGGCCACCAGACTCTTCAAGACATCACAAGTCCGCCCGGAATCTCAAAACTCACAAGAAACAAGCAAGTTTGGGCGAACTTGTAGCAAGTTCGCCCGAACTTGATGTTTCAGCCCACTTTCTCACTTCACCTATAAATACTCAACTCCTCTCCTCATTTGAACTTGCTGCAAGTTCGCCTAGAGCTCCCCAAAACCGAAACCCTTTGTTTTCTAAGTAAGATTCCACTCTTTTTCAAGCTACAACAAAGTTTACATCAATTTTGCACAAGGTTTCTACCTTCGTTTTCATCAAATCTCTTCTGTTTACGAAAATCTTCATCTTTTTATGCAAAACTTCTGTTTTTCACTTAGATCTATGCTTAGATCTAAGTAAAACCTTTGAATCATCGATTTTTACACAATATTCAGACTAAATGACGTACGTTTCGTTCACTTTGAAGTGGAACGAGGTGTTGTCAAGCTAGATCTCAGATCCGGAAGCACAAGGACGAAATCGTCACTTTGCACAAACTGGACTAAACCGTTCGAACCTTCAAGTTCGCCCGGATTAGTCCGAGTTTCTGTAAAATGGCTAAAACTCGGTCCAAAAGACCTCTTCAGCCTTGGTTTTGCTCAGTAGCCTAAGGTTGGAGGGATGTACACTCGATTTCCTCAGCAAACGACGCGAAAACGCACGATTTGGATGCCAAAACAGTCAAGTTTGCTCGGAAAGTATCAAGTTCGCCCGAACTTGTCACCAGAATGGTGACCAAGTTTGACCGAACTTGATCAAAGTCTTCACCAAATTCACACAAGTTCGCCCGAACTTGTACTTATTCCAAGGAATCAGAACAAGTTCGCCCGAACTTGTATCTCTCCTCAGCAACTAGGGCAAGTTCGCCCAAACTTGTCTTATTTCTCAAGAAATCAGACAAGTTCGCCCGAACTTGTACTTCCAGTAAGTTCAGTCATACAAGTTCGCCCGAACTTGTCTACCGCTCCTTCACCTGTTAACCGTTTCAGCAATTCGGAAGAATGATGCACTTCTGTTCGCTTACAGGCTGATCCGGCGCTCTCCGCAACTCATCTCAGATCTCGTCACCTCTCCTAAAAAGCACCGACAGTGAGTATACTTGAACCCATTTACGCTTAAACGCACTTTTGGGTGTCACATATGTTCGTATATCAAAACATATCACACGACTCAACCCTTATTCGCTATCCCGCTATTACATGACTATACGTGAAATCTGCTGAATTGTATGTATTGCTTGATTGCTTGTGCGCTACCCTTAACATGATAGTATAATAGAGGTTGACCCGCCACCCGGAGGCCCGGGGTTGTTAAGGCTCGCTTTTTCATTTCTCATTTATTTTCTCTTTTAGGATGTGAACACTTGTTTGCATGCCTCGATCAATCACGGTTTGTTGGTTTACTTGAATCTGAGTAGTTACATAGTTCACAACTCTTACGTATGTCACGCGGTGTATGCTAAACGCTTTTATATCTATTATGTACGCAAACATGTATGCTTACCTTTACTTAATTGTATTGACGTTTTATTTTAACATAGGTGGCAGGTTGAGGACATTAGCTATGGATGCTTAGTTTAGGATTTCTTTTAGAATCTCGTTGTAATAAAATCTAGGGAAGATCAAACTTGAATTTGTGTTATGAGAATCTTAATATTTTGTAATGTTATTTGAGGATTATATGTTAATAGTATGGGATATTGATGTTAAAATATTGTCGCTTAAATAGTGTTATGGAATTTCTCATGAGACAATCTGGTTCACCTAGTGCCACGCCCCGATGTTTCCGCCATCGGTTGGGGTGTGACAGATTGGTATGAGAGCCATAACTATAGGGAAAATTAGGTAGAACTGCCATGTTTGACCTAGTCTATAGTTAGGATACTAAATCAGACTGTTACGCATCGATTAAACGCTGAAAACTAATACGAACAGACAAGTTCGCCCGAACTTGAGGGCAAGTTCGCTCGAGTTGATCAAGTTCGCCCGGACTTGATCAAGTTCGCCCGGACTTGACCAAGTTCGCCCGGACTTGACCAAGTTCGCCCGGACTTGTCAGTCCCCCATCAACCTCAGACAAGTTCGCTTAGAATTAAGCAAGTTCGCTCGAACTTGACATCAGGTTGATGCCAATTTCGCCCGAACTTGACCAGAACCCTTCGACATGAACTTTTAAACATTGCTTTTCCTAAAGTAACCACAACACACGCGAAGAACGCTCGTATCACACAAAACAAGTGATCAAGTCGAGAATAGGTGTGAAAACCAAGAACTCTCGATAAGATCATTCACTCCGCGCATTCTCTCGCACGAGATATCTTCGTTGAGTTAGGAGTGATATCTAAACCTCGACGAAAATCTCCATATCAATCTAGTGGAACTCCCGATTTGATCGGTGAGCATAACCACAACTAGGAACGATGTTATTAAGTTAGGGGTGAAACCCGCACCTTAATAACTAGTTCCACTCCTCGATTTTCAATCTCACCAAAGTCTCGATTAGTTCGATGACTCGGAACACGACGTAACTGGAAGGACAAATGCCGTTAACCGTTGTACGGCGAGAGAATTTGTCTTTTAGGCCAAATCGTGTGTCCGAACTCAGAGAATCTTTGAATCACTTTGGGTAGTCGCTGTCTCAAAACCCAGGACGCTCCCAATTGACTTAAGCCTATAATCGTCGATTTTACGCATCATCGAGTTTACTTATTATTTATGTGTTTAAATTTATGGATTTTACGCTTATTCGATTTCTTGCTTTATCGATTTCTCGATTTATCGCTTTACACTCCATAAACGTATGCACTACTCGCACAGCTCTGGAAATCTAAAACGCTAATTAAATTCACCAACCAAACTAATCGCTCAACTCACCTACGCTCATGAGGACATTTGTGTCTCATACGCAGCTCTACACGCTATTTACGCTATTATATCACATCTCGTACGCGCTACGCGTGATGTAGTTTGAAGATGAATACGTGCAAAATATGTGCTTATGTGTTTATGTGATTATGTGCCTACGTGATTATGTGCTTACATGCTTACGTGTATACATGCTTATGTGTTTTGTGTTTTAACTGTATAATAATAATAATAAAAATAATAATAATAATAATAATGATAATAATAATAATAATAATAATAATAATAATAATAAACTTTTGAACATAAACCTATCATAATCAAATCTCATCCAATCAAATCCTTTGTGTAGATGTCTTCTATGGGATCTCACGCACGGAGGAACATCCAGCGCAACAACGCCGATAAGCGCATCGCTTCACTGGTACCCAAGCAAATGGCTAAAGTTATCCCTCAGATCGCCAGTGAAATCCATGCCGTCAGCAGCAACTCATCGGTCGATTCCAAAGCCGACACACCCAAGACTTCCTTCAGCTTTAAGCAATTCAAGGCATGTGGACCACTCACTTTCTCTGACACTGAAGGACCGAGTGCTATGTTCCACTGGTTCGATTCCATCGAGGTTACCTTCCGTCAGAGTGGATGCCCCGAAGCTCTGCGCACTATCAACGCCATCGGCGTGTTCCAGTCGAGGGCTCTCGATTGGTGGACAGCGGAGGGCAACAAGAGCGGGAACAACAAGCTTACGGGCTCACTTGGGAGGAACTCAAGGAAATCATGGTGAAAGAGTTCTATCCTCCGCATGAGGTTCAAAAGCTGGAGAATGAGTTCTGGGATATCAAACAAGACAGTTTAGACAACGCTGGCCTAACAGTTCGTTTCAAACAGTTGAGCATTATCTGTCCCGGTCAAGTGGACACGACCGAGAAAGCAATCAAGAAATACCTGCGTGCTTTACCCGATTGCGTCGCTGATTTTGTTCAAGCCGCACGCCCTGTCACCATCGAGGAAACCTATCAGCTAGCCGCAGTTATCAACGACAAAATGGTTCAGACTGGTTATTTTAAGAACAGCAAAGTCGCAAACCAGGCCATCACCGAATCAGCATCTCCTACCGATCAGTCTCGAGAGTCAAAGAACAGTCGCCGGGGGTCGCAAGAGAGAAAACCCGAGCAAGAACTGTGCCCTTACCGCACCGCCAAACCCTCGGCCGCTTCAGTCTACCGCACCAAACGCACCGCCGGCAAAGCGTGCGTATACTGGTCCTCATCCTCTGTGCTTAAAATGCACCTATCACCATGCGGTTGGTGGTAATTGTCGCTTCTGCACCAACTGCAACATTTACGGCCACTTTACTGTCAGTTGCCATTCAGGCCCTCGTCAGCCAGCTCCTCAGGCCCCAGCAGCACCAGCTCCACCTCGCACTCCTCAGGCTAATCAGCAACAGTACCAGCAGCAAGCGCCAGCCCCAAAGGCCTGTGCTTGCTACACATGTGGGGACCCAAATCACTTCAGTAATGTCTGCCCACAGAGCTGTCAAACAAGAGCCGCAGCAGCAGCAGCCTCAGCCTCAGCCTCAGCCTCAGCAGCAGCCACCACCACAGCCTCAGCAGCAACAGTCACAGGTTGCGCGTGGACGAGCCTTCAATCTCAATCATCGCTAGGCTCAGAATGACAACAATGTTGTCAATGGTGTGTTCCTTGTCAATGGTATTTATGCTTCATGTTTATTTCATACTGGTGCCGATAATTGTTTTGTATCGTAAGAATTCGAAAAGGTTTTAAAATGTAAACGCGCTAAACTCCAAAGACCTTCGATGTCGAAGTCGCCACCGGAAGAACCATTACCGTTAACTCTGTCCTACGTGGTTGTACTCTTGATCTCAACAACCATGTCTTCTCGATCAATCTCATACCTATGCAGTTAGGTAGCTTCGATATCATAGTAGGCATGGATTTTCTGCGTGAAAACCATGCTGAAGTTGTATGCATCAATAAAATGATTCGCTTCCCTCTCCCTAACGGTGATCAACTCCATGTTTACGGTGAAACTCTCTCAAAGAAGTTGATGCTTACGTCATGTACTCAAGCGAGCAAGCATCTGCGAAAGCAATGCGTTGCCTTCCTAGCCCACATCGTGAATCCGGAGAAAGAAAAGAAAACCTGGAAAGATGTACCCGTTGTTTCTGAATTTCCTAAAGTTTTTCCCGACGATTTACCCGTTTACCCCATACTCGAGATGTTGAATTCCACATAGATTTGATTCCCGGAGCTACTCCTGTTGCTAAAGCTCCCTATCGTCTCGCACCATCGGAAATGCGCGAGCTATTTAGACAACTTCAAGAGCTTCTTGATAAAGGTTTCATACGCCCAAGCACTTCGCCATGGGGCGCACCCGTTCTTTTTGTGAAAAAGAGATGGGACGTTCCGAATGTGCATCGATTATCGTGAACTTAACAAACTCATGATAAAGAACCGCTACCCTCTTCCTTGAATCGACGACTTATTTGATCAGCTTCAAGGTGCCACTTGTTTTTCTAAGATCGATCTACGTTCCGGTTACCATCAGTTGCGTGTGGTCGAAGAAGATATTCCGAAAACTGCCTTTCGTACCCGTTATGGCCATTTCAAATTCGTGGTCATGCCTTTTGGTCTTACCAATGCACCCGCGGTCTTCATGGATTTGATGAACCGTGTGTGTAAAGCTTTCCTAGATCGTTTCATCATTGTGTTTATCGATGACATCCTCATCTATTCCAAGTCGAGAGACGAACACGCGCGCCACCTCCGTTTAGTCCTCGAACTTCTCCAAGGTAATCGTCTTTATGCTAAGTTCTCAAAATGTGAATTCTGGCTCGAAGAAGTCCAATTTCTCGGCCACATCGTTAATAGTCAAGGAATTGACGTTGACCCTGCAAAGATTGAAGCTGTCAAGAGTTGGATTACGCCGAAGAATGCATCCGAAATCCGTTCCTTTCTTGGATTGGCGGGTTACTACCGTCGATTCATCGCCGACTTTTCTATAATCACCGTTCCGCTTACCGCTTTGACTAAAAAAGACAAACCTTTCGTTTGGGATTCCAAACAAGAGGAAGCTTTTCAAACTCTCAAGCGTATGCTATGCAACGCTCTTGTACTCGCTCTTCCCGACGGAAACGACGATTTCGTTGTTTATCGCAATGCCTCTAATCTTGGTCTTGGTTGTGTGCTCATGCAACGAGACAAGGTTATCGCGTACACATCTCGACAACTCAAGATCCACGAGAAGAATTACACAACCCACGATCTCGAACTCGGTGCAGTTGTTTTTGCATTGAAGATATGGCGACACTACCTTTAAGGTACTAAGTGTACGGTCTTCACCTACCATAAGAGCTTACAACATATCTTTAATTAGAAGGAACTGAATATGCGCCAACGCAGATGGGCTGAACTTCTCAACGATTACGATTGTGAGATACGCTATCATCTTGGCAAAGCTAACGTCGTAGCCGAGGCTCTCTGTCGACGAAGCTATATGTATAGTGTTCGTGACTCTCAAGCTTTGAATGATCTCGAAATCATGATTCGCTCTGCCCAATTTGCTTGTTTTAACGAGAATACCCTGCAAGAGGAAATGAAATGTGGTGCCGAAACTCAGCTCATTGTTAAACCTAATGCTATTTATTACTATCTCGATCGTATTTGGATTCCCAGCCATGATAATCTTCGTGAATTGTAATGACCGAAGCTCATAATTTCGATACTCTATTCATCCAGGAGCCAACAAGATGTACCAGGACCTTCATCCTAAGTATTGGTGGCCGGACATGAAAAAATACGTCTCAAAGTGCTTAACTTGTTCTAATGTTAAAGCCGAACATCAAAGGCCCTCTGGCTTGCTCGAACAACCCGAAATCCCGATGTGGAAATGGGAGAGAATAGCTATGGACTTTATTACAAAACTCCCTCGCACTTCCTCTGGTCATGATATCATTTGGGTTATCGTTGATCGTCTTACCAAATCTGCGCACTTTATTGCTATACGAGAAGACTTTAAGGTAGAACGATTGGCACGAATCTATACCGACGAAGTCATATGTCGACACGGGACACCTCGTGACATCATCTCTGACCGCGACGGTCGCTTTACCTCACGTCTCTGGGAGACTTTTCAATCCGCTCTTGGTACTACTCTTAATCTCAGTACCGCTTTTCACCCTCAAACCGACGGTCAGACTAAGCGCACGATCCGCACCCTCGAAGAGATGCTTCGTGCGTGCATCATAGATTTCGATGGTAATTGGGATACGCATTTACCTTTAATTGAATTCTCGTACAATAATAGTTATCACACCAGCATTCAAATGGCTCCTTTTGAGGCACTGTATGGAAGGAAATGTCGATCGCCTATTGCATGGCACGAGATCGGCGAAGTACAAATCACTGGTCCCGAGCTGATTCAAGAAACAACAGACAAAATTCTCCAGATCAGAGACAATCTCTTGAAGGCTCGGAGTCGTCAAAAGAGTTATGCCGATAAACGCCGCAAGCCCCTACAGTTCGAAGTGGAAGATCACGTACTCTTAAAGGTTGCACCTTGGAAAGGAGTGATCTGCTTCGGGAAGAAAGGAACCTAGCACCACGATACGTAGGCCTCTTTAAGATTCTGGAAAGAATCGGCAAAGTGGCCTATTGACTCGAACTACCGGCGGAACTTAAAAACGTCCACCCGACTTTCCACGTGTCGAACCTCAAGAAATGCCTAGCTGAAGAAACTCTCCACGTTCCTCTCGAGGACTTGCAAATAAACGAGACTCTGCATTTCATGGAAAAACTAGTCGAAATCGTGGACCGAGAAACCAAGAAATTATGGCGCTCTCGCATCCCTATCGTGAAAGTCCGATGGGAAGGCAAACGCGGTGCCGAGTTCACTTGGGAATTGGAAAGTGACATGAAGGCTAAATATCCGCACCTCTTTGTTACGGCCACTACTTAAATTTCGGGACGAAAGTTCCTAAAGTAGGAGAGACTGTAACAACTCCAAATTTCCGTTGTTATATATTTTCGTGTATTTCGTTTATCTCAATAATTTGTACTCCGAGATTTGGGTTATGAAAAGTTTTTGTTAGTGGGATTATGTTTTGTCACATCTATCTCGCATTTAATCGCTAATTCAACGCAATCACAAGTAGTTATGCTACGATACGAGCCGAGTGTGTTATTGTTAAATAAACACTTGTGCCATCGCATTGCTTATCTCATCGCATTGCAAAACGCAGTTAATTATGTGTAATTATGTTTTATATGTGTTATGTTTGTTTATGTATGGCTTATTATCTCTAGAACGCTCACACGCTCACGTAACTCGCTCTCTCTCTCAAATCAATGGTAATATAACACTTAACGCTTCGCTAAAACGCCTAACATAACTATCTAATACGAACCGAATCGCCAAACGAACTCCTAACGTGAAATAATCAAACAAAACTTGGCCAATAGGTCAAGTTCGGCCGAACATGTGCATCACAAGTTCGCCCGAACTTTTCTAGGCCACCAGTCTCTTCAAGACATCACAAGTCCGCCCGGACTTGTCTCAAAACTCACAAGAAACAAGCAAGTTCGCCCGAACTTGGTACAAGTTCGCCCGAACTTGATGTTTCAACCCACTTTCTCACTTCACCTATAAATACTCAGCTCCTCTCCTCATTTGAACTTGCTGCAATTTCGCCCGGAGCTCCCCCAAACCGAAACCCTTTGTTTTCTAAGTAATATTCCACTCCTTTTCAAGCTACAACAACGTTACAATGATTTTGTACAAGGTTTCTATCTTCGTTTTCATCAAATCTCTTCTGTTTACGAAAATCTTCATCTTTTTATGCAAAACTTCTGTTTTTCACTTTGATCTATGCTTAGATCTAAGTAAAACCTTTGAATCATCGATTTTTACAAAATATTCGGACTAAATGACATATGTTTCGTTCACTTTGAAGTGGAACGAGGCGTTGTCAAGCTAGATCTCAGATCCGGAAGCACAAGGACAAAATCGTCACTTTGCACAAACTGGCCTAAACCGTTCAAACCTTCAAGTTCGCCCGGATTAGTCCTAGTTTCTGTAAAATGGCTAAAACTTGCTCCAAAAGACCTCTTCAGCCTTGGTTTTGCTCAGAAGCATAAGGTTGGAGGGATGGACACTCGATTTCCTCAGCAAACGACGCGAAAACGCTCGATTTGGATGCAAAACAGTCAAGTTCGCTCGGAAAGTATCAAGTTCGCCCGAACTTGTCACCAGAATGGTGACCAAGTTCGCCCGAACTTGTCTCTCTCCTCAGCAACCAGGGCAAGTTCGCCCGAACTTGTCTCATTTCTCAAGAAATCAGACAAGTTCGCCCGAACTTGTACCTCCACTAAGTTCAGTCATACAAGTTCGCCCGAACTTGTACCTAAAGGTGCAAGTTCACCCGAACTTGCCTACTGCTCCTTCACCCGTTAATCGTTTCAGCAATTCGGAAGACTGATGCACTTCTGTTCGCTTACATGCTGATCCGGCACTCTCCGTAACTAATCTCATATCCCGTCACCTCTCCTAAAACGCACCGACAATGAGTATACTTGAACCCCTTTACGCTTAAACGCACTTTTAGGTGTCACATATGTTCGTATATCAAAACACATCACACGACTCAACTCTTATTCGCTATCCCACTATTACATGACTATACGAGAAATCTGTTGAATTGTATGTATTGCTTGATTGCTTGTACGCCACCCTTAACATTATAGTATACTAGAGAGGTTGACCCACCACCCGGAGGCCCAGGGTTGTTAAGGCTCACATTTTCATTTCTTATTTATTTTCTCTTTTAGGATGTGAACACTTGTTTGCATGCCTTGATCAATCGCGGTTTGTTGGTTTACTTGAATCTGAGTAGTTACATAGTTCACAACTCTTACGTATGTCATGCGGTGTATACTAAACGCTTTTATATCTATTAGGTACGCAAACCTGTATGCTCACCTTTACTTAATTGTATTGACGTTTTATTTTAACATATGTGGCAGGTTGAGGACATTAGCTATGGATGCTTAGTTTAGGATTTCTTTTAGAATCTTGTTGTAATAAAATCTAGGGAAGATCGAACTTGAATTTGTGTTATGAGAATCTTGATATTTTTTAATGTTATTTGAGGATTATATGTTAATAGTATGGGATATTAACGTTTAAATATTGTCGCTTAAATAGTGTTATGGAATTTCTCATGAGACAATCCGGTTCGCCTAGTGCCGCGCCACGATGTTTCCGCCATCGGTTGGGGTGTGACATCCACCACCACTACAACACCATCATCCACCACATTCCTTCATCATCCCTCTTTAGAGTGTGTGTAGTAGTCTCGGGATCCAATCGTAAGATTTTTTTCAAACAAAGGCCATGTTTGGCTAATCTCTTACATCACTTGGTGAAGACAAATGTTTTATGTATTACTTTTGATTTCCAAGCTTTGGTTAACTTTTTATTTGGGTATGTATTAACGACTTTAATCATTGGTTTTTTATATTGAAAGTGAACTTCATTTTATCATCTCTTCATGTTTTGTTGATTCACTCATCCGCGTCTTTACGGTCTGTATAAATCACGTTAACTTCTTGGAAGGGGGTTAGAAGGGTGGTTTGGGTAAAGTTCTTGCCTCTTTCAGTGTATAGATCATGCGAGGACTTGATTCAAACCTATTAGGACTTCTTTTGAGGAAGATAGGATCAAATCGGAGGAAGTAAGAACAACTTGAATCCCTTATAAAAAACTACTATTAAACTATAAACCGGCCTTGCGGGATTGTATCCCTGCTGACTCAGACCAATATGGCCATGGGTAGCGTTACCTCCAAAAGGGGGACATGCCACATTTTGCATTAATAACTTACTTAATTATCTTCCAATATTCCGGCATTGCGGAACTGTATCCCTGCTGACTCAGACCAATATGGATGAAGGTAGCATTGCCTCTAAAAGAGGGACATGCCACTATAACTAAGATAATCTCTTAAAAAACCCAAAATACGGAAATCATCAAAGGATATGTAAAAGAGTAGTCGGAACCAAGTGATTCTATCTTGTAAATTGTTTCTTTTTAATATTAATTTCTTTTAAAATTTTATTTACTAAACATCTTTATTCAAAAATTTGGTTATAGATATTCCAATATTAAAAGCTATTGTGTCCTTGGACGACCTCGGTATCTTACCATCACTATACTACACCAACGATGGGTACACTTGCCTAACGTGTTGTAGAGAGTGATAGTGTTATATCGTGTTTTATAAATTAAAAGCTTGATAAACGAGTAAAAGTGCTAAAAATATATAAAAAATTATACTCGCCCTCACTCACGTTAGTTGCTTCAAACAGAGAATGTAGTGAAAAGGATGACGAAAGGAAACAACGATGGTGAGGGGTTACTGTATGAGTTCCGGAAAGGAAATCGGAACTGGTTGTGATTAGGCTTGCAAACGAACCGAAGGACATGAACAAGGCGTTGTTCGTGTTCGTTTGTTAAGGATATACATGTTTTCACGACCAGTTCATGAACACTTACCGAACTATGTTCGTATTCGTTCATTAAAGGAAATGAAGTTGTTTGTGTTCATTAATTAATTTTAGGTACCGAACACAAACGAGCGTTCATGAACGCACACGAACACACACGAACACACATGAGCCTTCATGAACACACACGGACACAAATGAGCATTCATGAACACATACGAACATAGACAAACGTTAGTGAACTTAAACAAACATGAACAAACGAACATATACTAAATTTCGAATATGATCGGCATCAAAGACACTAACTAGATTGCCCAAATATACCAACCTAATTATCCAAACATACTTGATTACTTCACATAATTCTGATAAGCATAAGTAACAAAATAGTGTCTCAAAAAGCTTCATCTTAAACTTGAAGTCTCCACTTATTCCACCCAATATAAACTTGAAATCGTCCAACAACCATCAAAGAAAATAAGTATATTTCATAACAAGAAAACAAAGATAAAAGATGAACAATAAGAAAATTACCTTCGTTTTCTTTTTTTCCAACCCATAGTAATGACGATACCAATCGACTCCACAGGTCAGCGTATCTACTGTCTAAGTTCCTAAACAAGAATGATGGCATCAACACGTAAGACATCCAACAACCATCAACACGTAAGACGTCATCATTTTCCTACAACCATCAAAGAAAATAAGTATATTTCATAACAAGAAAATAAATATAAAAGATGAAACAATAAGAATATTACCCCAGTTTTCTTTTTTTTTTTTCCAACCCATAGTAATGACGATGCCAATCGGCTCCACAAATCATCATATCTATGGGTTGGAAAAAAAACCCTCCCACCAACACTAAGGGCTAATTCTGAAGCAACAATGGTAACTGATATCAACAACTATATTTGACAAAATTCTATACTTCAATTTGTTCTCTTTCCACCACCCTAAAGCATCAAAATTCTATAGTTCAAACATCATACAATACTTTGCCTAATGATGCTGATTGGAAAAAAAGTTGAACTGTTGACGGAGAAACAAATTAACCATGCAGAACCTTCACCTTCAACTAATATTTATCCACGACTATTAATTCAGGGCAATACGGATCAATGTGCCTCTTCATTGGTGTGGTTGTTCCATCTTGATATTTCTTGACTTTCTCCCCACAATGAATGCACTAGTGTATTGAAGTTCCATTTCTCAATGTTGTCTCACAAAAGTGTTCCCAAACACTAGAAGTATGCTTTCTTCTCTTTTTACTGAATGGTTCTAGTTCATTGTTGGCGGCATTTGCTTGTTCTACACAAGCAATTATAGCATGCACAACTTCATTGGCCTCTTAATCATCAACAATAACAACATCTAAGTTATTTTCAATTGTTAAGAGTATCAACACTTGACTGGAATTCTAGAATCGAATGGTGAATGTAGATCTATATACGGGTCTTCAACAGAGAAGAATGGACCGCTAGAGGAGACATTAGACATCCGCCACTACTAACAATATAATCATATTTGATGTTACACATATGCATAGTTCAAAAATCAGACACTAATAATCAGTTAATCAATAATGTGTTGAGTTGATTCCGCGTAAGACGTAGTTCTAAATTCTGATTTGAAATAGAGTAAATTGCACAAAACATTCTTTATGTTTCCTCAAACTTGTAGATTCCAGCCTTAATGTTTAAAAGTTGCTAAAAACAGCCTTTAAGTTTATTTTTGTTGCGGGTTCAATCCTTTACAGCTAACCACGTTATTTTCTTCAGTTAAGTTCCCTCACATGCATAACATGTGAGGGTATATTCGTCATTTTGGTTGATCTTCCACCCACGTCAATTATAAGAAAAAAGAATATTTAAGGTTTAACCTATTTTAAAAAAAATTCTAACCACAGGGACTAATGTGCAATAAAACCAAACACCCTCTTTTCCGGTCTTCTTCTCCGGTAACTTCGCCGGATTCCGGCGAACCCGAAATTAAGATAGGAATCTTGTTAAGCTAGCCCACTAAGCTGTAAAGATTAACACAGATTTTGATCATGCCAATCAAACTCTTCAGGATTATCATCAGTTGGAAGAATCGGCGCCTTATTCGCATCAGACGGAAACGACAAACGACTCTTCAACCCTAGATACCTCTCACGGAACTCCGATGCCGTCAAATCAGAGAACTTCGTAACACCGTGTTTAGTAGTCGGATCCAGCAACTGGTGACGCTTAGGACGCCGCAAGTTAGACTTAACCACTATCAAACGGTAATCGTGCTCCTCTGTAGTCGCGTACGTTTTACCAAACTTTGTTTAATCTAGGTTAAAACTTAAATATTCTTTTTTTTTATAATTGAAGTGGGTGGAAGATCAACCAAAATGACGAATATACCCTCACATGTTATGCATGTGAGGGAACTTAACTGAAGAAAATAACGTGGTTAGCTGTAAAGGATTGAACCCGCAACAAAAATAAACTTAAAGGCTGTTTTTAGCAATTTTTAGACATTAAGGCTGGAACCTGCAAGTTTGAGGAAACATAAAGGATGTTTTGTGCAATTTACTCTTTGATATATATATTTTTTTAAATTAATGTCAACGCACCATGTTTATGGTTAAGTGGGTTTGTAAACAAGAACACAAATTTATTGTAGATGTTTCAACATAAATTTAAGGTCCTGTTGTTGTGTACCCAAAAACAAAGGGCGGTTCAAGATCTTAATATATTAGTTTTTTACAACGAACTTAAATACTTGATGCCTTATTATGACTCTGTTACTTCCATAATAAATAAGTTTTTTTCTTATCGTGTATTTAGAATTTTATACCTTTGGTGTTATGGCTGAATCATTTGTTTCTGGTACATGTGATTTCAAAGGAAAACACCATTTTTAGAATATTACAAGTTTTCAAGACTAAAAAACTAAAGAGGGTTATTTCATAGTATTAGACGTTTATTAAGATTCTTATTGTCACACATGAACCGATGACGGAATCACAACAACTATTATAATGACAATATTTAAAAGTTTAACTTCCCATACAATTAAACAAAATATTTCAAATAGTCAATATAGATTTCATGTCTCTCAAACAAACTAATCCGACAACCTAGATTTCTAGATGAGTTTCTAGCAATCCTATCTCTTTTCAGCACATGATAATCCATCAACCTGTCACATACGTTAGAATAAAAGTCAATACAATAATGTAAAGGTGAGCATACAGGTTTAGCATAATAATAGTAAATAAGCGTTTCGCATAAACCGCATGAGCATACGTAAGAGATGTGAATCATGTTAATAGCATTGATACAAGTAACCATCAAACCGCGAGTGCGAGTCACGCGAACAAGTGTCCACGTACTAAAGAGAAAATAAAGTGAGAGATAAAAGTGTGAGCCTTAACAACCCCGGGCCTCGAGGTGACGGGTCAACCTCTAGCAAGCTATCATGTTAAGGGTGGCATACAAGTCATCAAGCAATAACATACAATTCAGCGATTCACGTATAGTCATGTAAGGTTGCGTTTAAAATGTTTAAGCGTTGTGTGTAGTGTTTTGATATAGTGAACGTATGTAACACCCATTGTGGAGGAGAGCAAGGAGAGTGCCGGGTCAGCCTGTAAGCGGGAACAGAAGTGCATCAGGCTTCCATAGTGCTGAATCGGTCGAAGCGAAATGATGGTGTGGGAAAACAGGTCAATTCGTATGAATTGGTTCCAGTTCGTACGAAGTGGTTAATTCGTACGAATTGGTTCCAGTTCGTACGAAACGGGTCAATTCGTACGAATTGAGCTCTTTTTGTGCGAATTGAGCTGTTTCGTATCCAAAATCGAGTGTCTTCGCGTCTTTTCTTCGGGAAATCGAGTGTTCATCCTTCCAGCCTTAAGTTACTGATCAAACCGTGAGCCGGAGAGGTCTTTTGAGCGAGCTTAGTCACTGTGTGGGAATTAGGACTGGTTAGTCTGATTCGCACGAGTTGACTGTTTAGCGTCTTCGTGCGTCCGGAACTGAGTTTCGCTTGGAACAGACGTGGTTTCTAGTCCATTTTCGGCTAATTTCGACACCGCTTCGTCCCACTACGTAGTGAACGAAACATATGTCGGTTTAGTCTATTTTTGTGGAAAAATCGAGTTTAAAAACAGTTTTATTTAGATAAAACACTTAGTGAGCTTGAAACAACAAGGTTTCTATCTTGAGAAGCCAAAGCTAACTCAAATACACTCGTTTAAGTGTGAATCCGAGGTAAAATCAGAAACTTTTATGAAAAAGATGAATGTTTTCATACACGGAGAAGTTTAGATGAAATCGGAGATAAACTCGTGTAAAATCGTAATGGAAATCGTTGTGTTTGCGTGAAAATAGTTGTTTCTTACTTGGAAAAAACAGAGAGAGTGCAGGTAATAGCTTTTCGTGCGAGGTGGCAGCATGGGGAGTGTGTGTGAGGGAGTGTGGTATTTATAGGAGAGGAGGAGGAGCTGGAAGTCAATTCGTACGAATTATGTCAATTCGTACGAATTGGACAATTCGTACGAATTGGCCAGTGTAACATTTGTCAAAAACGGGTTTCCAAAACCCGCTCCGTTTTGTAATCGAATATCAAGTTATAAATGTCACGTTGTGTATTTATGGTTATTTTGGTTTTTAATAATACATAATTAATAAACAAACTAAACTATAAAAATTATATTTGATAAAAAGTGAAAACAAAATAAATAAAAAAGAAATGTTGCTGCCGGGACTCGAACCCGGGTCAGCCGGTTATTAAATCCAAAGACTTAGCACACACTCACATCACCACTCCGCCACTTGTTGTTTTCTGTTATCTCTAGGAAACAAATAACATTTATACACAAACTCGGTTAAACCGGTTGCGCCAACTGAGAAACGGAAATCGGCAATTCAATCGTCAAATCGTTTGATTACTCGCACATTCACGTTTATAACCGATGAACCGATGATTTTAATCAATTCGGAAGTGATTGAACATCAATTTTCATTATTATCGGTTTTTATAACCGAAAAGAATCAAAGCTCAGATTACTTCAATCAAAACCTTTCTCGCGACTCAGAGACATCAGGCAAACATTCCATTTCACTTTCGTCACACTTTCAGTCTGTCAGAGCGCTTAAAACAACTCGCCGGAAATTTCTGCAAGATTCGCCGGAAAACCGTATTCATCATCTAAACGGTAATTCTTTCAATAACGTTGTAGTCCAACAATTGTTAAGCTATTTCTAACTTAAACCTTTCAATTGAAATCGAATTCAGGCACTGTATTCAGCTAATTTCAGTTCGCCGGAAAAATTCTGAAAATCTCTATGTTCATCTGAGAATCGGTAAGGGCATTCAAACCCTCTGTTAACAATTGCTGATCACCTCAATTTCACGATTAGCTAATCAAAACGGTTAATTGTCTTGTTCACTTGAAGAGCATAAAAACAGGGACCGACACATTGCCGGAAAATTCTGTGATATATCATTCCTACGGTATGTTACTTCCAACACCGTCTCTACCATTTCATTTTAGCCTTAAGAATGTTTGTTAATCGTAAAAACAAGAAATGGATTAGTGAATCAGTTGACTGTAATCTGAATGTAAAAGACGAAGTTAGTTAAGTTATAAGTTTATTTAAAATCAGTAATATGAACGGGTTAGACACACAGTCCAGTGGTGGACTATGTGCAAAACATAGTCGCATGTCACAAGTTCGATTCCTGATATACGCACTCCTTATGTAATAAAATGCCTTTTTGCTTAAAACTAAACCGGGTTAACTCCATTAGTTGTTAAGTATAATAAAAACCGAGATATTAATCAGGTTAGACACACAGTCCATCGGCGGCACCGGTTCGTTGAATTAAAATGTTTTTGAAATTAAAAGAATTTTGGTTAAACCGAATTAGTATATAAATATAATTAAAAACAAGATTATTTCGGGTTAGACACGTAGCTCAGTTGGTAGAGCTGCGTGCACGCATACGGGAGGTCTCGGGTTCGAGCCTCACCCGGCGCAAACAATTTCGCTGACCGAACCGGTCAACAAGTCAACGGTCAACGGTCAACGCAAATTAAACATTTTTTTTTATATTTTTTATTTATTTAATTTAAATTAAAAATCAATTAAAAATACTTAAAAATAACATTTTTAAAGATAGAAAATAGCCTTAAACTCACAAAAATATATCTAAAAATTCCATTAAAATCCTTAATAAAATCCACCCATTTACTATATTTTTTCCGTTATTATTTAGGTTAGGAGTTCTCGTTGTTCAATTCTTCCGATTCGTGCGCATCTAATTATCTCCATTCAAACGCACCCAATGTGAGTGAATCTTTACAAATTCCCCGTTTTAATCACGTTTTGGGGTGTATCATGTGTCTTGTTATATATATTATAATTAAACCATTGTGCATACATCATATCATGAACTTGTGTATTCAGTTTGTTTCAACTGTTGTGTAGTTATTGTTGGATGCAATTTATTATTTTCAGTACATGCAATTTCATAGGCCGCCGCTCCCCATTACATTATGAGCGTTGAGCATGTTCCCCATTTCATTATGAGCGTGAACCTGGCGTGCCCACATACGATCGGCTCCGTTTGATTGAGCCTTGATCGCACAGACATTTTCATTTTCAGTACATGCAATACGATCGGCTCCGTTTGATTGAGCCTTGATCGCACAGTTTCATTTATATTATTTATCGTATGATGTTGGTATGTTCATGTATGCTATCATATGTTATTGTATGTTATAGTTGTGATTGCTATTTGCCACTGCTTGATTATTTACATTTGCTCATTTATGATTATGCACAATTTTTCATTGATAAACTAACAAGTAAATCATTAATAAATGTTTATCTAATAAGGTTCACTCGCCAACTTATGTTGACCCAAAACCCCCAATTTTTACACATGATACAGGTGAACCAGCAGCAGCCAGAAACACATAGGATTGGTTTAGAAGAATAAAATGATTTAGAGTTTGGGATTGTTATGTTTGGTTTATTTTCTTTGTATTGTATGGACATGTTTGGATATTTGGAAATGTAACTTTGACTTTAATAAATATGAAACATATTAGTAAATATCATGAGCTTTGGTGATAACCCAATTATGCCCCGACTCTTATTCCGCTGCGGGTCGGGGTGTGACAGATTGGTATCAGAGCCATGACTATAGGGATATAGGATAGGTTATTAGACCCTTAGAGCCTATACTATAGTTGATTAGAAACTTATAAGATTTTGTGTGTTACATGCCAAATTTCATGATGTTTATGTGTTTTATGTTAAATGTTACATTCAATGTTATGCAAGCATGTTCATAAGTATATATTATCATATAATGCCTATCATGAATCATATACTCATAACATATCACATCTATGAAAGCACACACCACATCATGATTGCTTTTACAATGATTTTTGTGTTTTCAAATCTCATCAAAGTGAGTTCTCATGACGGGCATGTAGTAACTGGAAGGGTACCAGTACCGGTAGTCGGAACGTCCTGTCTAGGCTGACATTCGTATAAATCCAAAATAAAGGACCAGTTTGCCTACCTGGGGACTAACGATGAGAGTACGAAGTACCTATTAGGCCAAAGCATGCTATACCAAACGTCGTGTGAACTAACCCCACTTTGAGTTGTCATTGTGTCTACACCTGGACACATTCCGACCATACATCTCGTAAACATATTTTATGGTTTGCATTCGGGTGATGCAAGTGTTAAATCGCCAATACTAATGTGAATCCTACCAAGCCAATAGTCATGGGGGCCCACATGACTATATAGGTGAAGGTATGGAGGACATTTAAGGCCCAACATGAGCAAACCTAAGACATCCTATGGATGTAGTTGCATTATTGATATTTATGTTATTTTTATTTTCTTAAAGATACATGACACCTAAAAAAAGACACCATAAACTCACAATCTTCTCATGGGTATAAAAGTGGTTACAATATATTAACCACATAAGCAATTTAAGAACAAATTCATCGAGAAAAATAAAATACAAAAATAAATAATTAAATTTAAGAACAAATTTAACATACTGTAAGACTTTTTAAGTACAAATTTATTTATCGTACATTTTCTACAACCTACAAAACAGTATATAATATCATTTTTGTAAATTATTAAGACCCATTTCTAAAACAACATTAAACAATGATAAATACCCTCTTTTACAAATTATAATAAAGAGATAATGTCGACAATATAATAACAAAAATATTATATGTTGTTTCTACTTTCTAGAACTTTGCTCAAGTTCCCAGTTTTGAGAGGATACTGCTGGTTGTAGCTTTTGATTTTTGATGATGAAATTTACGGTTCAAAAAAATTATCATCAAAAGCTTCGTCCTTGTTGTGGCGTCCGTAAAACATATAATATCTTTCCTATTATTTCAACAAACCTATTGCAATTGCTAACTATGTTGCCAGATTCATGTGCTTCTCCTACTTCAAAGCTTATTGTACAACCATCTGGGGTAAGTTACTTTGGTTCAACCTTTCCTTCATGATCAACTATAATGGGAAATGCTTTGTGATTTCTGTAAAGGCCAATGTTGTTCTCAGCCACAAACCACCACCGCAGACGGTGGCACCGATGATGTAGTCATTGGCTACCATGGCATCTTTTGCTTCTATCTTTCTTGATTTTCATATTTGATTCAAAGACATGAATCTTTTTGTCTCACCTAGAACCTTTCTCTTCTACCACCATCACAATCTTCATCATTTACCCTATCTGATCATCCTCACACCACAAACGCCTCATTAGCTTTGTTTCCGGCTCCTCCGCCACCATGCCACCGTCTCTACCCTTTACTCCGCTGACATCCAAACGGCATTGGCGACGGTAAAATCAAGTGGTTCGATCGCCGAAAAGAGAAGGACAAAAGGTGATGTGGTGGGGGTAAGGCGGTGGCGGGTATCAGTCTATAGGGACATGAGAGAGTGAAGAGAGTTGTGTCATATGCCTATTTCTAAACAAATGTGAGTGGCCTAACAAAATTTGAAACACTCACACAAGTGTTAAAAAGTGAATGAACATAGTAGAGCACATGGTTTTTTCATAAACCATTATACAACTTCATAAGCAGAAAGTACAATTTTCAATGCCAAAGACAACTTCACAAACAGAAAGTACAGCTTTCGATGCCTAAGAATGTTATAAATTATAGGTATATATAATTAAGAACCCCAAACACAAACAGCCACAAACGAACACGAACGACTACAAACGAACATGACCTCTATTCATGTTTGTTCATTTAACTAACCAACGAACTTTTGTTGTTGGGCGAGTGAACACAAATGAACTTCCCGTTAAACGGATCATGAACTATCTGCTGAAAATTCGGTTCATTTATAACCCTAATTGTGATGGTAGTTTTGGTGACGATAATTGTAGTTGTAGTTGATGGTAATAATAAAAGGGATGCAATTTGATTCCAGATGATAAAGGAAGGACAAAACATAGTTTAGGGCTTGATTTTAGGGTGAAAAGATTATTATGCCCCATGACCGTTAGCCATTTAACATAAAATCTTAACGATGTTAGAGAGAAGGGTTGATAGTGTAACAAAACCTGAAGCAGAGAGACTCAAGAAGCAAAATTTTCAAAGTGAGTACTTATAGTGATCCCTGTCCTAAAACTATAGGATGCAATTTGCATTTACTCTTTTATTAACAAGTCTTTGAGTTCTAAAAACACTTCCTTCCAAAATGCTTGATAGTTAAGGGAACAATTCGGCAACCCAAGATCCTGATTTATTAGGCAATATAAATATAGATTTATAACAATGTTTGTATATTTCATTCAAACTAATAGGTTTCACAATATATATGGCCAGGGCCTTAGGAAGACTAGGAGTGTTCAAACCAGTATAAAGAAATATGTTGGGAACCATATAATACACTTAAATGTGATACTTTTGAATTACATAAGACAACTACGAAACCATCATATTTCCCCTCTCTCACTATCTTGGTTACTTTTAATGCATTATATGGTCGTGTATTGTGCGGTTCTTTGGCCATCCATTATACTCATCCCAGCTCTCGGACTACCAGCTCAACGCCATATCAGAATATCCTCTCATCCTCGATCTCCTTCCTAAAAAACCTATGTTATTTTAAACATTTAAAATTCTAAAAAGTTAAATAAAAGAAGAGAGAGAGAGGGGGAGAGAGAGAGAGAGAGAGAAAGAGAGAGAGGGGGGGGGGGACATAGTGTAACGATCGGGAGTATGCTTGTACCAGGCATCCCATGAATTCTTAGGATGTGGGATGTGGAGAGGGAGGGGGGTCTGTGGTGTGTCACAGTTCTTACGGTGCCAGATGGCTCACAGGCATCTGGTCCCAATTTATATATCAAAAAGACTATACGATTATCATATATATTATTGTTTCTGAAAAGAATGGGACGGGGGTTAAATATCATTATAAGCTTTTTTTAGAGTATCACATCATTTTCCCTATTTTATGTGAGAGAGTTTTGAATATTACGAAAAGGAGTTTTTCCTAAAAGGGTGTTGGTAGAAAAAATATTTACCAAAATGGGTGATTTGAAAAA
This sequence comes from Scalesia atractyloides, assembly GCA_947069175.1. NCBI lineage: Eukaryota > Viridiplantae > Streptophyta > Magnoliopsida > Asterales > Asteraceae > Scalesia > Scalesia atractyloides. The sequence continues at coordinate 12,262,772 of CAMTDV010000030.1, read as the reverse complement.
TAATTACCAAAATGGGTGTCTTTCTATGTTTCGGTATTTTTAACTAATCGATTTTAATTCTTCTATTTTTATTTAATCAACCTATCACATTTATATTCATTTCTTCGATCTCATTATATAGATCTTTAACTAACTTATTAATTATTATATTTTTTTATATAATGAAACCCACGTTAAAATAAATTGAAATCGTTGAATTCATTTAATTTTTAAATGCTAATACCTCTCATTTACTATTCTAATATAATATTTTTAAGGGTAATTTTTCATATTACTACTGTCTGTTTAGTTTATTACCGATTCAAATGAAAACCCATAACATAGTGTTTCCTATAATTACATAAATTTTATTAACAATCAGTGGGCAAAATATTTAGATAGATTGATTGGTTCGTAATTTTATTGGCCAATTTGATACTATATTATTATTTTTTATTATCAACTTATTTTTTAATGGTCACAAACAACATTTATTTCATTCAGTTAATGTAAACATGAATACATGTCTTGTTTACGAAAAAGAAAACCATATTTGTGTTCGATTATTTGTTCGGTTAAAGTTAAATAAATAAACATGAAGGTGCTACTTTAGTGATTGTTTACACCTCTAAAACTCTAGGAGTAAACTTTATATTAGAATTATTTAGCTTATATAAATGTAAAAAGAAATAAAAGAAAAAGCGTTAAAGAAAAAAAAATATTTTGGTTAGTTAAAAAAGTAAATAAAATATAACGAGTAATTTGTTTTGGAGAAAAATAAATTAAAAACATATTAGGTTAACAAAAAAAAATATAACAGTTCAGTTAATAATAAAGAAATAAGAAAAAAAACACTCATTTTAATAAATATTTTTTAAAATCACCCATTTTGGTAAATATTTTTTCCACTCTCACCAATTTGAGAAAAAAGTCATTTTAAAACGCCTATTTTAGTAATTATTTTTCAATCACCTATTTTGGTGAATAATTTTTCCACCAACACCTTTTTGGGAAAAAACTCTTAGGAAAAGTGGTTATGAGTGTTTGTGAATGTAGAAGAGAGAAAATGTTAATTTTCATTTGTAAATTTGAGGGGGAAATGGTCATCCTTGTTAATTTTTTAATATTTTTTAAAGTGGTTGTGAGTGGAGAAAAAAAAAATATTATTAAATTGAAATCAATGTTTTAAAGTCCGGCTTTTATACCATCTCGGATTGGGCTAAAAAACGATTTAACCGAATGTATCGGACGGTTTAATCGATTATACCGGCCGGTTTAAACTAGTTTTTAAAACATTGAATGAAAGAAGAAAATATTATGATTTTTAGTATAATTAACACTCTTTTTTTTGAACGGGCAACGAATCCTTCAAATGGGCTACTGGCAAAATTCACCACATCGAGATGTACTCGCCTTTGAACCGGGAAAACCTTCACCTAGGGCCAAAGCCCGTGAACACTCGCCCGAAGGCACGACAGTGCGGTGAGATAAAACCTGATCAGTTCAAGGATCGAACTAGCGATCACCACCTATTCGTCTAGTCTCCCATCATCACCAGGTGCCGCAGAAAATAACGAGAAGAGTAAGATTCGAACTTTGGCTCCTTAGAACGCTAAATCTCTCCTTTACCACCCTACCACCACCAATTTGGGTATACTTAACACTCTTATTTTCATTTTTTTCATGACATTAACTTTCCAAACTCGACAAGATCATCGAGGGAGAAAAAGGGGATCGAGTGAAGGCTTTGAAAAGAGCGTCATTGGCGGCGCTTAATACACACCACCATACAACTCTTTAACTTCCCACAAAAATTGAAACCAACAAACAAACCCTACTAACAGATTTAATAACCTCATGCACAGTTGATCATCTCTCTCTCCCTCTCTAATGGCCTTCGTTCGAAGACAACTTTCTCTTCGCGCTTCACTCCTGGTACGCTTCTTCTTTCTGTTTTATGTATGTTTTCTACTTCATGTATACGAATTTGTTTGTAAATGTGCGTTTTACCGGTAGAAATACATCACGAGCTGTCAAAATTTTGTTTTCGGTTTGATATTATGATCCGAATCGATATATTGTTGCTTATGATTGAATCTGTATGGATCTGGTTTGCAGTTGGATAAATTTTCGACATCTGGAGTTCATAAAGTACCTATGATCTGTTGTACTACATTTGATATGGATATAACTATAGAAGATGAATTTGTTGTGAATATAGGTGGTTTGGATTATTTTGTGAAGGAATTTATGGTTTTCTGTATGGAATTTAGGGTTTGGGGGTGGAGGTTATAGCCAGAAGGCGAGTTTGTCGTCTGAACAAAGTGTTGGTAAATTGATTGAAGAAGAGAATGTAGGTTGGTTGGATTCGAACGGTGAGGTGGCTAAAATTAGGGAAAAGTTTGATTTGGCTAAGAAGAGGTTTCTCGAGATTCCTGATGCTTTGGAGAGAATGCCTAAAATGAATCCCAAAGGTATATGCGTTCTCACGTTCTTATATATAGGCTCATGAGTGAACACTAGTGTATTTGCGAACTGTGCGGACTAATCCTGGCCATACACGTGTGTAGATCCATGGCCAGGATTGATGATGAAATCCTAGCCATACACGTGTGTAGATCAATGGTCAAGATTTGTTCACTCAGTTCGCAAATACACTAGTGTTCACTCTAGAACCCTACCCTACATATATATATATATATATATATATATATATATATATAGTTTGAATTGGTATAAACTTTTACAAGCTTGTCAATGTGAATTTCAGGTGTATATGTTAATAAGAACCTTAGATTGGATAGCATACAAGTTTATGGTTTTGACTATGGCTATACTCTGGCGCATTACTCTCCTAGCTTACAGAACTTGATATAGATCAGGCAAAACAACACTTAGTAAACGAGGTATGGCTCGAAATTTGTTTGGAACATTGGATGCTTTAATTAAGTCGTTTCATGGCTCAATTGGTCACTTTAACATTTTCTTTTCAGCTTAAATATCCAGATGGTTGCTTGGAAACTAAATACGATCCTAGTTTTCCGATTAGAGGTTTGTATTATGACAAGTTAAAAGGGTGCCTTTTGAAGCTTGATTTCTTTGGATCGATTGAGCCGGATGGATGCTACTTCGGTCGGCGCAAGGTATGGTGATGCATTTCTAAGATGTTAATTCAGTGTTTTAGGGGTCATGCATTAATTTTAGTGATTCTCATTATTGTTAGCATGCATGATAACCTGCTGCTTATATCATTCTTTCTGTAATGTGTATTCTGGTTATTACATTGATACCAATCTTAAATTAGTTTCATTGTTAGTCAAATGGATGTTACTATCATGCTTGTGAGTTATGACATGCTAAAGGCAAACAAAGAATAGGTTGGTAATGGCATATCTACTTAACAGCTGACTGCTGTATATGTTTATCTTCAAGAACTTCGAGTAAAAGAGCAAAGAATAAATTAGGGTGTTTCTAAGCTGTGTGGTTGGTGTAATTCACAAGCATCATGCAAATTCATAATTAGTCTTGGTGAATTGTGCATAGCTTGTCTCAGGGTCAGGGGTTATTTTGGAGAATTTATTGTAATGGGTCAGGGGTCATTCTAGAGAATTTATTATAATGGGCCAGGCCGCCAGGGGTCATTTTTGAGAATTATTGTATTTAATTAAAGATGACTCATGAAATTTGACTTTTAACAAAACCACATCCGATTAGGTGTTTGAAAACTATTTTACTTTCCATCAGTTGATAGAAATTATAAAATGTAACGCAATTAGTTTAACTTGGGCATTGTTATTCCCTAATTTGTAGTTTCTAATGGTTTTATAGTTGTTACTTGGTGTGACCTATATCAATTGTATTTATTTGAAAACATTTATTTTCTACCATTTTACTAGAGGAACATGAAAAAAGCAACAGAGTTCAGGACGAAGTGGTATATGATCATGCTCAATATGACATATTAAAAGTATGTTTCCATCAATATCTTTGTTTGAGATATATGATCTTCAACAAAAATAGAACAACATATAGTAGTACTTTACTTTTGGAATTGCTATGCCAAATAAGGTTTTGAACAGTACTGTTGCTCATATAATATGCATGCATCACATACTCATGTATGAATAGTGCATCATAGTTGATATAAAGTGAAGTGAAAGCAAATCTTTAACTTGTAATTAGTTGTCGAAAAGTTCATGAACAACCTGGTTGTTGTCATTGACAGCTTAGTCGAAAGGAAATTGAAGAGCTATATGGAACACGGCATATCGGCCGTGATCAAGCACGAGAACTTGTCGGTTTGATGGATTTCTTTTGCTTTAGCGAGGTTCGTATAATCGTATTATATTTGCTTTTAAATAATTTTTTATCTATTAATAAGGAACAGTTCTTGCTTAAAATTTTAGAATTTACTCTCTTCCTATCATTGTCTAATTTGTGTGTGTGTATTGTTAGATTTTATTTGTATTAGGTTGTGCACAACAGTTCACTCTATGGCATACTGTATGCGTTTACCTTTGTATAATTTGGTTACCCCTGTTTCTAGGTATGCCTTATTGCAGATATTGTGCAATATTTTGTTGATGCCAAGCTGGAATTTGATGCTTCTTATTTATATCAAGATGTTCGTCGTGCAATTCAGCATTGTCACCGAAGTGGCTTGGTTCACAGGGGAATTCTTTCTGACCCCGACAAATACCTAGTTAAAAATGTGCGTTCTGTTTAGTAAGTATATATCTATGTTTCAAAATCCAACCATAACATGTCTCATAACCAAAATATTTAAATCATTTTTTGGTCTTTATGCAGGGACAGTTTCTATCTTTTCTCAAAATGCTTAGGGAGAACGGGAAGAAACTTTTCTTGATGACCAATTCTCCCTATTATTTTGTCGACGGAGGGATGCGCTACATGTTGGAGGTTAACATATAAACGTTTCATAGAATGATTAAAATCACCTTCTGTTAATATCTGATCTTATCATAAATTTTTAAATGTTAGTTTCTTGTTTATTAGGATTCTTTGGGTGGAGATTCCTGGAGGGAACTTTTTGAAGTCGTGATTGCAAAAGCAAATAAGCCTGATTTTTACACATCTGAACATCCATTTCGGTTAGTTATCTCTATATCTCATTTCCTTGCATGTAGGGCTGCAAACGAACCGAACGAACACTTGTTCATGTTCGTTTGTTTGGAAATATATGTGTTCACGAACTGTTCTTGAACACTTACCGAATGAGATTTTCTGTTCGTGTTCGTTCGTTAAGGAAATAAACGTGTTCATGTGTGTGTGTTAATTTTAGGTAACGGATGTTCATGAACACAAATGAACACAAACAAGCGTTCGTGAACACAATATATAATACACACATTCTTATTAATATTTTCTTTGTCAGAGTCCTGAAGTATTTAAATAAAATATAAAAATTACTAACACTATTGAACTATCGAACACAAATGAACGTAATCGAACATTCACGAACATAAATGAATGAACACGGTCTTTGTTTATGTTCATTCCAAGGTTTAAAAAAAGGGAAATGAGTTTCGAGGCGTTTTCCCATCGCCTCACGAGGCTAAGCCTTGAGGCGACCCGAGGCGTAAGCCCGGCGCGAATTTAAAAAATAAATATAAAAATTATATATCTTACAAAAATAATAATACTAACTAAATTCATCAAAATCATGGAAAACACGCATAAAAAAGACATAAATTGCTTGAAATTGACACAAAAGTCAAAAACATAAAAACCTAACATCAGAAACCCCGGAGGCGCAGCCTTTTTAGTGCCTCGGGTCATTTACATATTCCCCCCTGCTAAGATCATTTATTACATATTTACCCAATCCTTAAAATCAATTACATATTTCCCCTTCCTAAATCACATATATTACATATTTACCCATTTTATTATAATTTCTCTTTTAAATTCCTATTCTACCCCTAATCAATATTTAGTGGTATCTTGATTGGTACAATCGTAATTTCTTGTAGTTTTTCTTTTACTTTAAGGCCTCTTTTCATAGCATTCACCATGAGTGTACTGGATTCTTTAACATAAAGTACAGAACTACCATCATCTGGCTCCTTTAAGTTCATTCACCAAGACTATAAATATAAATAAATAAATACCCAAATCTTATCAATAAAACTGGAAGAAAAACACTGTATGTACCAATTTGTATGACGTATCAGGTCTTCTTGTGTGAAATCAACTCAAGATACTCTAGAAGTTGAAAACCTATTCATTAATATGAAACACGATTCGCCAATGTTATCGGATATAATCTAAATCAACTCACCGCACTAGTCAGGAAACTACATAAATTAGGTAATACAGCTTATCTTATGAAGAGAATGACAAAATTACTTCTCAGATCTAGTTTCTAACGTCAAATCCTAGATTTGAAGAAAAGAGATTCTTGACTTCACCAAATTAACATATAGAAGATGATAAAGAAGCCGGCTTAAGACGTGTAATCGGAGACTCAAACGACTTACCGGCGGTTAGGGTTGGCGGCGATAATCAGAAGCCAGAAATGAGAATGAACTCTAGTTTCTTGTAAGCTTGGGAAGAGGGTAAATGGGTAACTTCACAAAGAAATGGGGAAACATGTAATTGATTTTAAAGATTGGATAAGTATGTAATCAAGGGTCTTAATAAGGGGATATATGTAAAAATCCCTAGTGCCTCAGCCCCTCTGAGGCGCACGTACAATAGAACCCCCATGAGGCGCGCCTCAGAATCGTTTCTGGGCGTTTCGCCTTGAGGTGCGCCTCGAGGCGTACGCCGCAACCGTTTTTTTTAAACCATGGTTCAGTCATTTATTAAACAAACAAACACAAAAGCTTGGTTTTAAAAAGCGCGCCCTAGGCGCGAGGCGACATAAGTTTAGGGTTTCAATCTTGGATGTTGAAGAGACAAAAATACGGCAGTTTCTAAGTTTACAATAAGTTTAGGGTTTCATTTTTTAACTAAATTACATTTTAGTCCTTAAAGTTATAGTTTTATCAAATTTAACCCTAACCTTTTACTAATTTGTTTATTTTTTGTTTCTTAAGTTCTATTTATTGTACCTATAGGTTGGTTAGTTGTACATTTAGTGTATAATAAAGATTTTGTGCTTCTTTTGTGTTGTACATAAAGGTCATTTATATATTAAGAGGCCGGTTATTGTACAAAATGCCTTAACGTACGCTGCGTACGAGATTCAGTATCAACATGCGAAATTTGGTTTATAACATGCGAATTTGATTTTGTTTCTGTTTCTCTACATGCGAATTTGATTTATTTCTCTACATGCAATTTCAAGGTTTTTTGAACCATGTGGTTTTCATTTTTGGTATCATAACGTGCTACGCAGCGTACGTAAAGGCATATTGTACGATATACTTTTTCTATATATAAATTATATATAAAGCTTATTTATATATAGTTTTTGGATACCTGACAATAGAAATGTATGAGAAATATAAAAAAAAAGTTATAACAAAACTGTGCGTCTCGAGTACAAAAAGTGGTGCGCTTTGCGCCTCGGTTTTAGACCTCGTCGCTTTTGTTCGCTTCTTGCTTTTTAAAACCTAGCACAAACGAATTTCCCGCCGAACAGTTCACTTCGCCGAACGTTTGGTTCATTTGCAGCCCTACATACATGTCATCCATTGCTTGCCTTAGGTGTATATGGTTTTTCAAGATTTATTATATTGACATGCGATTTAAGATCATACAAGAATCTTGATATTACTTCCATGACATTATGCAGCTGCTATGATACAGAGAAAGACAACCTAGCCTTTTATAAAGTCGATATATTTCTTCCAAATAAAGTTTACTACCATGGATGCCTTAAAAGCTTCTTACAAATTACCAAGTGGAATGGTCCAGAGGTAAATTTCCTCAATTATAATCTGCATATTATTTTTAAGAGTAAAATGCCATTTTCGTCCCTGAGGTTTGGCTACTTTTGCGACTTCCGTCTAAAGGTTTGTTTTTTCTCACCTGGATCCAAAAGGTTTGAAATCTTGACATTTTCATCTGACTCGTTAACTCCATCCATTTTTTAACGTTAAGGGTATTTTCGTCTTTTTAGACATTTTTTGTGATGATTAAAGGGTTTGGGTGGGGAGAAACTCAACAGAGATGGATTGTTTTTAATTTTAATAAAGATGTCTAAAAAGAGGGAAATGCTCCTCATTTAACGGAGGTAGATAGATGGAGTTGATGAGTCGGATGAAAATGGGAAGATTTCAAGCCTTTTGGATCTAGATGTGGAAAAACAAACCTTTGGACGCAAGTTGCAAAAGTGGACAAACCTCTGGGACGAAATGGCATTTTACTCTTTTCTTTATTTTTCATAAGTTCAAGTTTTATATTTTGAAACTAACAAATATCTTACTAAGGGGTGCAGGTAATATACTTTGGAGATCACCTGTTCAGTGATTTGCGAGGGCCTTCGAAAGCTGGCTGGCGTACTGCTGCAATCATCCATGAATTAGAAGTATGATGTCTTTTACATGCTATTATTATCATCTTTTCTTTTGACCTTTTAAGAGTCGACCAAATTAGTTTTTAATTTTAAAGTCAATAATGTTGTTCGTTGGTTATTGTATGCTGCAGCATGAGATAAAGATACAAAACGAAGATAGTTACCGTTTTGCACAGGTATCATTGGAATAATAGTTACTCATGTATGTCACTTCCATTTACCGATTATTATTGTTATTTATTTATATTTCCAAATACAGGCAAAGTTCCATATCATACAAGAACTTTTGGGTAAACTGCATTCAACTGTATCCAGTAAACATGCATGTGATTCTTACAAGTCTCTGTTGAGTGAATTATATGACGAGAGACAAAACGCACGACGCACAATGAGAAAAATGTTTAATGAATCTTTCGGGGCAACATTCCTCACCGACACTGGCCAAGAATCAGCTTTTGCGTATCACATCCATCAGTATGCTGACGTGTATACGAGCAAGCCTGAAAACTTTATGTTTTATCAACCCGAAGCTTGGCTTCATGTACCCTATGATGTTAAAATCATGCCACATCATTTAAAGGTACGGTTTAAATCATATTAGATATTACTACCTAGAAGATCTTGTTATATGTGTTGGTCAAGAAATTGATTTTGGCATTTGCAGGTTTCATCAAGTTTGTTTGAGACTTGAATTCTGTGATAAAAAATGGAGAAGAATAGGGGGATACAGAGAACTACAAGGTTGAAGGTGCAAGTTTTTCTCTCTGTACAGATTCATTGATTTTCAAGAGAAAAAACCAATTTAGAAAACAAGCACTCTCAATATTAATTAGTCATCTCATAAGCAGATGTTGATGTCATAACATCGATCAAATTTTGAATACAAAATGTATTCTTTTGTTGTTTTGATTTTTTTGACATCTTATATTGGTAGTTGCTTGAATGTAGTGGCGTTCATAAACTGTTAAAACAACGAAACCTATCGAACTGCCCAACTCAAAGCATGTCAGCTAGTTTGAGATCTGAACGGTTCGGTTTTGATGATTTGGTGGTTTAACGGTTTGGTTCGTTTGGAACATAATGGAACCGGCCATGCAAACTGAACCAACCAGTTAACTTTTATTATTATTAGAATATATGCAGTTATGTATAAGCATTATAATCATAAACCATCACTAATACATTTTAAATTTTTTGTAATACAAACTAATAATTTGAAAAGAAAAAAGTCGGTTCGTCAAACCATACCGTTAAACCTCAGCTTTGCTGGCCCAGCCCAGTAGATTTGGTTCGTCGTTCTTTGGAACCCTGGTTAGTGGTTCGACCACACCTTTTGTCAAGCTGGACCGTGAACATCGGGCCTGGTTAGTGTTTAGAAATAAGGGCACAAATAGGTCTGGCTTGCCCAAAAACCTGTCTGACTAAAGTTCCAAAAATTCTGGGCTGAACCCTGTAAAGATGGTAAAAAAAATCCGTGTTCCCATAGAAGCCCAGCCTAAAAGCCTAGTGTTTTTAACATTAAAGTATGAAACTGTTATTATTAGCCATTAGGTGCCTAAAGCCCTTAAGAGAGCAGTTTGGCAAAAAGGTTCCAGAATTCCTGGTTAATGTAAAGCCCGAAAAACCATGTCCTCGTGAGAAGCCCAAAAGCCCGGTCTTTTTTAAGAATTCCTGCAAATGACACCCGTGGGTTACGCTCCGAACCTTGGCTGCACTTTATGTGCTTGTTTTTTATAAAGCAACACATTTGCCTCACCAATGGTAAATCATCATCATCACCTAAGTCAGCTAACAGGTTCAGAACCGTGGCCGTAGATTATCTGCTAGGTTTTTATAAAGCGTCACAAACACAACACTGAACCATTTTATCTTTAGTATCGTCATTGCCAGCGTCATCATCATCGAGTGTTGTAACAACACTGATATAGCTTGTAGATTTCTCCCCCAAGGGGATGGTTATGGTACAAGCCACATTTATGCTAAAAACCGTTAGAATAAATTCTAGCACTTAAAAAAGTTAAACTAGCATATACTACAATACATACATAAAAGTAGCACTTTTGAATTATATTAGCACATGTAAATCAAATAAGATAATTGATTTTAGCACACATGTGAATTATATTAGCATTAGGTTATAACCCCGTGTATTACACGAGTTAAATAAATAAAAGATCAAATAGTTACTAAAGAATATTTAACAATTATAAAACGGTTTTTTAGGACACTTTACTGATATCCGAACAAAATTTTGTATCATGTATCATCAAAACTTGTGATGTTTATCAAGTTTATAAATATGAAAGCATTTGAACCATCGATTAGAAGACAAACTGTATCATCGACTTTCTCACGACGTGAACATACATTTAATAACTCAAGTTTTATTTAAATAACAGTGGTCTTAATTTATTAGTTTTAAGAATATTGTTGAAATGTTTAGATTAGGCATATAGCAATTAGCTAATTAGATAAACTTATAGCTACACAATAATATTTAAATTAATTAGATAAGTACAAATTATCGGTAATTATTAAATTATATAACTTTAAAATCTAGATATCTGGATGTGAGTTGCATTTTAAAAGGATGGTTGTTTTTTGGATAAATTTATTAGTATAATAAATGTAGTTATTATTCTTCTTGTATTTTAAATATATTAAATAAATATATTAAATAAATAAATAATAATATAAATAAATATAAGATATTTTATGAAACATTATCCGTAATTTCTTAAATGTTTGAAACATATATTAAATTAAATAATTTAAATTAAATAATAATTATAAGAGTAGATGGTCTAGAATAATGATAAGTGTCTGAAAACCTTTTATCATCTTTTTTTGTACTCTTTTAAACTTTTAACTAATTTAATCATCAACATACTATTATAACATTTTAGTTTTTCTTTAACTTTATACTATCATAAAACTTTAACAATGTTTACTTTTAATAAGTTTTCATCTTAGAATTATATAATAAATCTAAATTTATAAACGAATTACTAAATTTTATAACTGTTTAAACATAGTTAATTTAATTTTAAAATTAAATAAATAAGTTAAAATATATTATATATGTTGTAATAGAAAAGTAGGGTCTAGTGATTATGATAAGGTATAAAGATGCAAATACAACGATAAGTTGACGGTAACATTTTAGTTGTTAGGGCGATTAAATCTTGTAAACAAGCAATAAGTAATACAAATAAATAACGGTCTAGAATAATAACAAGTGTCCTTTTATTGATTTCTTTTATTATATAGTATAAATATTGATATAGATTTTTCTTTGTGGAGAACTGTATCATATTAAAAAAAAGAACTAATTATTCATTCACGTAATAATAGGAAATTCAATATAATTGATATTATTTAGGTTATTATTTTACCCCTTCTCTATTTTTTTGAACGACAAATTTGGATCACTGACGGGCCACTGGAGTATCATTGTGCCACCAGCGAAACCACCAAATCATATTTATCTCCACTAGCCAATAACGCCTATACACCAAATCAGGAGGAAACCTAATAAATCTAAGAACCCCCCCCCCTTTGTGGGAATCGAACCTAGGACCTAATGGTCCCTAAGCCTTATCTCACCCCCAATATGCCATTAGGCTACAATGCCATGGTTCAATGTTTTACGTTTTGTTTTATGCTTCAACGTGCGTGTGTAGTTCAACGTTTTTACGTTGCGAGTTAACACGACACAACATATGTGGTTCAACATTTTTATTTCATCTATTTTTTTTCCATTTAACAGGTTCGTCATAACGTGCGGGTCGTAGATCGACTTAGTTATTATTTTCTATTTTTACGTTTCGGTCTAATTTCTTTGCATTAACATGTTGCAAATTCAGTGTTTGTGGTCGCTCACAGTGATGTGATATTGATGCTATTTGACACGGTTTTACGCCCCGGCCTCAACGCGGGGATGCTTAATATTAGCAAAACAATCTAATAAATAAATATTTACTCTTACTTTTTTAACTTTAGGTTTTCAAATATGCTCATTTTTTAGCTTCATATTTTTATATAACACATTTTAAGCTTAAATTTATTTTACCCATTTTTATTTTCCCCCATAAACAATAGTATTTTTCATAGATAATATTCAAGCTAAATAAGTTAAGCTAGAAATGAGTAGATGTAATATTTGAAGTTAAATGACATATATAAGATTTCAAAGTTTTAGAAAAATAAGGGTAAAATAGTCATTTATTACATTTTTAATGAACTGTGTATATATGATATTTCAACTACTTTGTAAGGGTATAGATGATATTTATAATTTTGCATAAGCATATATAATATTGTGCAAGTTTGTAGGGGTATATATGGAATTGCCATGGATTAATTTTATATATACCTTTACAAACTTGAAAATTTCATATATATCCAACAAAAACCAAAAATATCATATATGCCCCTATAAAATACTTAAGACTATAAATTTGGGTTAAGACTAGTTATTTAGCTGTAAGACCATACGGAGTGGAGGAGCTTGAAAAGGGAACGTTATGCGACATGTGACAGCCACATACAAATGTCAGAAAAGTGGCATGGTGCAAAAATAACGGAGTAGGACAAGGCGCGAAAAGGTGGCGTGGTGCGACACGTGACATACTTTTTTTGTATTTATTTTATATATAAAAAATAAAAGAAATCTATTAAATTTAAATAAAAAAAACATAATATTAATCAGATCAATAACGTAAATTAAGAAAAGAGTAAATTGCCAAAATAGTCCGGAGGTTTGGACATGTTTGCCATTTTCATTCTAAACAACTTTTTTGTATCATATCGCCCTTCACTTTTAGGATTTTTTGCTATTTTTATTCAAATGTCTAAATTGGGTTATTATTATTATTATTTTGTAGATTTATGGATGAAAATGACAAAAAATCCCAATCCTCAAGAACGATTTTAGCAAAAAGGTTAGACGTTCAGATGGAAATAGCAAGTTAGCCCAAAACTAAATGGTAATATAGTAAAAAAGGTTGTTTAGGATGAAACTGGCAAAAGTACCCAAACATCAGGAACGATTTTGGCAATTTACTCATTAAAAATTACATAAAATTAAAATTACTTAAACCTAAAAATAATTATATAAACCTTTAATCATCGTCTTCGTCAGGGTTGTTTAATGGATCGCTCCATCCAAACATGTTCAATTAAATTCACTAGAAGGTTGTGATGTGTTACATTGTCATAAATTTCAGTTGAGTTCGCTTCTTTCTCTTTATCACTTATTTGTACAGTATTTTTTATAAATCTGTTTTGTGTTTTTTTTTCTTTTTTCTGTAAAGACTCATCCTAGTTATCAAAGCAGCATTTTGATACCATGTGTCATTTTAACAACCTAATGATGATAGGCATGGGTCTGATAATGAATCTGACTTTGTTTTTGGTAAGTTCTAAATATGTATGTTGGAAGCATTGACGGAACTAGCTCATTAATTTAGGGGTATCTCGAATTTTTTTTACCGTCCAATCATACAATGATAAAAGAGACGATAATAAATAAAAGTAAAACATATATCTAATAGATTTGTCCTCTTCTTTTTTATCATTGCTTGAAATCGTTGAATCACATCGTCGTCTTTTACTTTATCAAAAGTTCCTCTTTCGACTGCACAAACCATAACATTGTTCAAATATTCCTGGCCTATTCCATTGTGTAAATACGTCTTAACAAGCTTCAATTTGTAAAAACATCTTTCAACGGTTGCGGTTACAACAAATAATTTCTGAATCCACCACTGCTTATTCAATTTAGAAAAACATCTTTCAATGGTGCGGTTGCAACAAATATTTTAGTGTATATTTTAGGCAAAAAACCCGACCACGCCTCTTGAAAATATGGTTAAACGCGTCATCCGCGCCTCCAACAAATAATTACTGAGTCTACCACTGCTTATTCAATTATAATATTGTTTTAGTTCTTAGGCTAACTTTATCAATTATATTTAGGACCTCCTTTCAATTCTAATATTATTAATTTGGGCTTATTTTTGTCGTCTTGTAAGTATCCCCCAGTTCCTAGCTGGGCTCTCTCTCTCTATATATATAAACTTGTGTCGACGTTCAAAAAAACGTTGTGCTTATTTTATCATTCGGGCTTAATTATTCTACAAGTTTTTGGTTTTTAAAATGTTTGGGCTTATAAAAAATGAGATTTTAGTAATATCAAGTATCATATTTTCTGGTTAGGGGTATCCTAGTATTTTTTAGGGTGATCCTTTGTATAAACTCGAATAAAAACACTACGAATACGGGGTTGAGCTGTAGCTCGTGCTACGGCTCTCAATACTATGGTTCCGCCCCGCTTGGAAGGTACATAAGATACTAGGGATGATTTCAACTATGGTAGGGATGAGTGTTGATGTTACCATTAATATATGTGAAGGGAGGAAACTCAAACAAGTCGTATAGTATTTGCGTAGTTGAGAGAGTAATTGAGTACCGTAACTTACATGTAAAATAAAATGTGTGAAAACCGAGAATTTAACCAAAAGATATAAGACAAAAGCCATAGATTTACTCAGATCTTTATATAAACAGACAGAAACTTTTAAAAAATGCTTATATGTAAGAGATGCCTTGCTTAACGTTTAGAATAATATACCAAATTTTAGGGTAAATTAAAAAGTAATCATTTTATTTTAGTGATTTTAACAATTTGAATTCAAAATCAAAATGTTTAACGCCATGAGTTTCTATATGTTTTTTTTATAACCTTTTGAGTCCAGTTTTTAACCTTTTGAGTCATTTTTTCTTTGTAATAAAACTGGACTCAAAACGTTATAAAATAAACAAAATTGGACTCAAAACGTTATAAAAAGAGCGGTTAGGGACTCCGGACGTTATTTTGATTTTGAACTTAAGTGGTTAAAACCACTAAAACACAGGGACTTAAAAATTTGGTGTTCCTTGTGACTCAGGTTCGACTCCCACTCTCCCCTTATTTTCTGCGGCATCCGGGTGAAGGGTGAATACGGGTGGCGCCGGTTCGTCTTGGATGGGAGGCGAGGTTTTACCGATTATTCCACTGTCATGCCTTCGGGCGGGTGGAGGTTGGGTTTCCGCACATCTAGGAGAGCCAAGGAGCTGACGGCGGTCGAGTAGTCGTCCTTGGCCACACAGCTCGGTGTCACGGTGGTTAACATGTCGTTTCTTGCCGTTAAAAAAAGTAAATATATTTTAATTTGCATTGATAGTTATCACTTGTAAAAATTCCATCACTCAGAACATTCAATGAAGTTTCGTCAAGTCATCAACCGTTATTCCAGCACTCACAATCTTTTTTAGTGGAAATGGTCATCACTTGTGATGGAATTCCATCACTCACAACCTTTTTTATTTTTTAAATTATAAATTAACAATAAAACACTAAAATTATAATTTCATTTAAATTAAAACATACTAGTTCAATATTTTAGACTACAATTAAAAAAACATACATAAAGAAACTCTACTCCTCGTCCGAATTAGAAAATTCCAAACCTAAAGAACCTACTAGTTCGATTAAATCGTATCTCTACCGAAAGCGAGTTTCTTCATCACGCAACTGTTGTTGGATATTTTCGGGAACGTGAACTTGTGTAGGAGGATCCGACACCCAATCTGGAGATATTGCACGTCCGTCTTCTTTAATTAACATATTGTGCAATATGATACATGCATATACTATGCTATGTATTGATTTCTTATTCATCGCACGAAACGGTCGGCTTAGAATGTCCCATCTACCCTTTAAAACACCAAAAGCCCTCTCAACATCTTTTCTTGTCGATTCTGCAACTTTTTGAACGCTTTTTCTTTAGCCTCGACATGAAATGAAGGAGCTTTCACAAAACAGACCATGATGGGTAAATACCATCCACAAGAAGAAAGCCTCGTCTGTAATATCGTCCATTAACATAGAATGGACAGAAGGGTGCGGTACTATCCGTTACGGTTTGGAACAACGGCGACATATGCAAAACATTGATGTCGTTGTTTGAACCTGGAACACCAAAATATGAATGCCAAAACATCATTTGACGCCACTGCTTCAAGTATGATGGTTGGTCTTTTGACGTTACCCATAACATACGCCCCTTGCAACTCTCTTGGATAGTTTCTCCACTCGATATGTGTCACACCCCGTATTTCCAACACAATACCGGTGGGCCCGGGTGGGGAGTACTGTGACGTAAGATTTGGTATCATCATGGTCAAACATATACAGCACAGCGGAAGACTTGAATTTTAAATATTATTACAAACCATTAGTCTATAAAACAAATACATGCTTTGCATTATTAGATCAACAGGCGGATCGAAAGTACAAAAACGATATTCTCCGACAGACTTTAGGCTTGACTAAGAAGTTGCAATATTCTCTACATCATACCAAGCAGTTCCTAGCCTATTCCGTGCCGAAACCCACTTAGCCTTTTTGAAAAATACGTCAGTTTTCACTGGTAAATACATTTAACCGACTCATTTTTGAAAATATTTAAAATTTGTTTAGGTGCATTGAGCACGAAAATCTTGTATAACCTGGGACAATTCAAAATGATCTTGTTTACAGTTTTACAAGCCTGTCAATACATATGGGGTCCGGTGCAAAAACCGAATAACCTGATTAACCGACACACCACTTAATAAAACCCACGGAGGAGTATAATAAAAGTAATTTGTTTAGCATTAGCATCTGTCGGGTGTATGCTTACACCCCGCGCTTAGGTCGTGGCCATTAGTAATATCAATGAGCCAAGGATATCTAGGACACGGTCGAGTTAACCCCCAATGTTTAAGTTATCAGACAATACAGAATAAAACGGGTTAGAAGATTTAATAAATCACAATCCGATAAACATGATCCCATACCCGACCAAGCGGTAGTATAATACCGTACCCCAAGCCCGTATAGGGAAAAAGTTAAAGTATTTACCTGAGCTAGTTCTTCTAACGAATAGTAACTCAGCCGTTAATCAAGAAGACAAATGCAAGTATCGATCTACTGGGAAGCTTATAGTCTGGATTGATGGTATTAATAACCAATTAGAATGCTAACAGGTTTAGGTTGAGTCGTTGACTCGAACCAGTTAGCTTAAAGGATATGTAACGGAACGATACGCTAGATTAAGCGATGACCGGAAAGAATGTTGTTTAAACCCGAAAAGTACTAGGACTTTTATATTTTGGGTAAACATATAACATTCTGGATTTTGATATAAAAATGATAAGGTTAGACCCGGTTCGGTGAATTTACGTAAACTAGTCACGTAGGCTTAACCATACGCATATAAGCGATACCGGGTAACCGGATGAGTCATATACAAGTTTCATGTGCCATTACAATTAAAACATGTTATAATATCAGTAAGATATTAACATGCATGCCCGTTATAGTTTTAAAACCGAATTCAGCTTCGAAAGGGGTATTTTGATCATTTCACACATAGGTTTGAAGGCTTATTTGGAAATCTGAGTTTACAACTTGTACCTACTGTAATAATGTTTAAAATATGCTTTATAATCAGTAGGTAACATGCCTTGGTTCATAGATACGGTTTTAAGCCATACTATGCGCCGAAAAGGCGATAAAGTCGATAAATGACGAATTAAACGATGTTTAAGGAAAGCCGGTGTTATGAACAGGTTTATATAATTAAAATATTTTATTTATTATTTTATAACAGTAGGTTTGATTTTGTTATTACAATACATTTAAAATCGCTTTATGCACCATAAGGGCATTTCCGTCATTCACCGATGGCATGCAAGGACATGCACACAAAATCAATTTATAATCAGATTTAATATTCCAAATAATTCTACATATTTTATAACATCAGTAGGTAACTCGATCGCATGCTTTTTTTTAGTTTAAAACTTATTTTGAGCAAAACAGGCATTTTAGTCAAAATTAGGCATATTAATGAAACTTGCGCATAAACTCGGATTATGATTATGACCATGTAGTATGACCTCAGAGGGTTATATCATTATATAAAGGTCATAATGCAACTAAGAATTGGCCTTGAAAGATACTAAATCGGGTCAGAACTGGAAGTCAAAGCAGAAGTCAAACCTTGCGACTTTCGGCTGCGAACTAACCTTAGACCTGGATTTGACGAGCCGAACATGTTCTCGCATGTTCTTATGATTACTACCAAGTATTTAGAGTGTCAAAACTGATTTTATAGCATGCATGTTGTTAATTATGCGTTTGATACCAAATTTGACCCAGTTTGACTTTTTATGAATAAGTTTGACTCGTCAATCGGACATGCAAACGTGGTAATCAGGAGGTGCCCTTATGGGGTGTTGTTACCTACCTCGTTACGATCACGTAACCATGTTTAGATCAAATCATGACTGAACCGATAAATATTAAACCGACAGTTAAACCGTTTTTACGACAAGCTTGACTTTTGGCTCGAAAGCTTGATAAAATGAACAAGGAGGATTAAGAACACTTAGAAAGGGTCCTAGTACGAATTTGGTATGGACTTGCAGGTAGTTTGAGCTCCAGAACTTGCAAGGATTAGTGAGAGTGAGTTTTTAAGAACTTGCAAGTTCTTCAATGGAGTCAAGGCTTGGATTTATAGAGTTGGAGGATGAAGGAGGTCATTACAGGTGTTAGGCATGCACACCAGGGTAAACAGGTGTCTAGGGACGTGCTAAAAGCTGAGACATGGTGGAAATTCGCGAAATATTTGGCAAACATGCAAGCTGCCATGACTAGCCTTAGCAGGCTGTCACTAGCACTCTCTCGCAGGCCGCGAGAGAGATGTCCAGGGCTCTCACGGGCCGCGATCGCCCCCCGGGTCAGCAATACAACTTTTAAACAATGCCATTTCTGCCCCTGGACTTATAACTTCTATTTTAAACACCTTTGGTCCCTCAAATTAGATTTAGGTACTATTAGGAAGTATACTAAACACCGTTAAGTTCCGGTTCCGACAAATGGTCACTCAGAGGTATAATTAAACATGTTGACACTTTTAATTCCTCAACTTTGTCATACGTTGTTCAGAGATTACAATAATAACATAACGACGCTTTTGGTCCCTCTCGGCCAACACGTGGCAATAGAGGAACAACGGAACACGTGTCGGGATTTAATTGGATAGGAAATTACGAGGTGTTACATCCTCACCCCCTTAAAAGAAATCTCGACCTCGAGATTTTATTCAAACAAATGAGGGTATTTTTGTCGCATATTGGACTCGGCTTCCCATGTATATTCGGGATCTCTATGAGCATCCCACTTGACCTTTACATTAGGTATCTTCTTTCTTCGAAGCTTCTTGACCTGTCGATCTTCGATCGCAATTGGTTTCTCAATGAACTTCAGCTTTTCATCGATCTGGACGTCCTCATGAGACATTGCTAGCGATTCATCTGCTAGGCACTTCTTTAAGTTGCAAATGTGGAATACATTATGGATTCCGCTTAGCTCCTCCAGTAGACTTAGCTTATACGCTACTGATCCAACTCGTTCGATGATCTCGAACAGTCCTATGTATCTGGGGCTTAGCTTGCCCTTCTTTCCAAAGCGCATTACACCTTTCCAAGGTGATACCTTCAACAAGACCTTGTCCCCTACTTGGAACTGTGGAGGTTTACGCCTCTTATCTGCGTAGCTCTTCTGCCTATCTAGGGCAGCTTTGAGACGATCAAGAATCTGTCCAATATTTTATGTCGTCTCTAAGACTATCTCAGGTCCTGATAGTTGGGCCTCCCCAAATTCCGCCCAACAAATAGGCGTTCGACATTTCCTTCCATACAAGGCTTCGAAAGGAGCAGCCTTGATGCTTGTATGATAACTGTTGTTATAGGAGAACTCGATTAGGGGTAAGTGGTCATCCCAACTTCCGCTTAAATCGATCACACAAGTGCGAAGCATGTCTTCTAGTGTCTGGATGGTACGCTCACTCTGACTATCTGTCTGAGGATGGTAAGCCGTACTGAAGTTTAATCGGGTGCCTAAGGATTGCTGGAAACTCTTCCAGAAGTGAGAAGTGTATCTTGTATCTCTATCGGATACAATAGATACTGACACACCATGCAGTGACACAATTTTATCCACGTAAAGCTTGGCTAACTTGTCAGAGCTATGCGTCTCCTTTATGGGCAAGAAATGTGCTGACTTAGTCAGTTTATTGACAATTACCCATATCGTGTCATTTCCACTCTTTGTTTTAGGCAACTTGGTAATGAAATCCATAGTTACCATCTCCCACTTCCATGTGGGGATTTCCAGTTGTTGTAGAAGTCCTGACGGCTTCTGATGTTCAACTTTGACTTGCGAACACGTCAAGCACTTCGCTACATGGTTGGCGATGGATTTCTTCATACCCATCAACCAATAATTCAGTTTTAGATCCTGATACATTTTGTCACTTCCTGGATGCATCGAATATTTGGAGCTATGAGCTTCCTGAAGGATTGTATCTCTGAGTCCTCCAAAAACCGGAACCTAGATTCTCCCATTGAATCTAAGTATTTCATCATTACCAGGAGTCAATTGATCAGTAGTTTTACCTAGCCCTTCCTCAGGGAGGTTCGCTTCCAACATAGCTTGCTTTTGAGCATCAAGTAGTTTCTCATTCAAACTATTTCTGAGCTCAATACTTTTGGCGTAGATCCTGATTGGCTTAACCCTCTCCTTACGACTAAGCGCATCGGCAACTACGTTCGCCTTGCCAGGGTGATATCGTATTTCACAATCATAATCATTTAATGTCTCCATCCAACGACGTTGTCTCATGTTCAAATCCTTTTGATTGAATAGGTGTTGGAGGCTTTTGTGGTCAGTGTATATAATACACTTTGTACCATACAAATAGTGTCTCCATAACTTCAGTGCAAACACTACGGCACCCAGTTCCAAGTCGTGGGTAGTGTAATCCCTTTCGTGCACTTTTAATTGTCGCGATGCGTAGGCAATCACCTTGCCTCTTTGCATAAGCACACAACCCATACTAGTGTGCGAAGCCTTACAGTAGACAACAAATTCTTCAGCACCTTCAGGCAGAGTAAGTACAGGAGCATTGCTCAACTTGTGCTTAAGAATCTCAAAGGATTCTTGTTGCTTAGGACCCCAACTAAACTTGACATTCTTACGGGTCAAGGTAGTTAAAGGAGTGGCTATTCTTGAAAAGTTCTTGATGAACCTCCTGTAATAACCGGCCAATCCTAGGAAACTACGGATTTCAGAAGGAGTCTTGGGTGCTTCCCAATTCATGATAGCTTCAATCTTGGCTCGGTCAACTTGGATGCCACGTTCGCTCACCACATGTCCTAAAAACTGGACCTCGCACTTAGAGAACTTTGCATAAAGCTTTTCCTGCCTTAGAAGTTCTAGAATGCACCTTAAATGTTTCTCGTGATCTGCTTGACTACGAGAATAGATAAGGATGTCGTCTATGAAGACAATGACAAACTTATCTAAGTATAGTTTGGAGACTCTATTCATAAGATCCATGAACGCTGCTGGTGCATTAGTGAGTCCAAAAGGCATCACTAAGAACTCATAATGACCATACCTGGTCCTAAAAGCAACTTTCGGGACGTCTTCACTTTTGACTATCAACTGATGGTATCCAGACCTTAAATCAATCTTTGAAAAGTAGCTAGCTCCTTGCAGCTGGTCGAATAAGTCGTCGATCCTGGGTAGAGGGTAACGGTTCTTAATTGTTACCTTGTTTAGCTCACGATAATCAATGCACAGACGCATTGAGCCGTCCTTCTCTTTACGAACAATATAGGAGCTCCTCAAGGCGATGAGCTAGGCTGTATGAAGCCTTTTTCCAAAAGCTCATCCAGTTGGGTTCTTAGTTCCTTCATTTCTGAGGGTGCTAATCGGTAAGGAGCTTTTGCAATTGGTGCAGCTCCAGACAGGATATCAATCCTAAACTCTACTTGCCTATCAGGGGGTAAACCAGGCAATTCCTCAGGAAATACGTCCACATATTTTGAGATAACCTTTAAGTCTTCTATCTTTGGTTTGGGTTCGTCAATGGTTACTTGCGCCATGTAGATGGCACAGCCTTTCTTCAAACATCTTGAGGTTTTCAGAAGAGACACCTTTTCGGGTAACCCATGATGATGATCTCCTAATATGGTAAGGGTTTCACCGGACGGGGATACGATTTCGATGAGTTTCTTATTGCATGCGATGCGAGCTTGATTATGGGATAACCAATCCATGCCTAAGACTACATCGAATCCCGCCAACTTCATTGGCAAAAGAGAGACTGGAATAGATTGATTCTTTATGGATATGGAACATCCATCAAGAATGGTAGATGCGGATTCTAAGGTTCCATCGGCGAGTTCTACTTCATAAGTTATATCTAAAGCTCTTATGGGCAAATTCAACAACTCACTAAACTTATGACTTACGAAAGACTTATCAGCTCCGGAATAAAACAAAACACTTGCAAAAATGTCATTAATGAGAAAAGTACATGTGATGACATTGTTGTCGTTGACGGCCTCCCTAGCAGTCATCTGGAAAGCTCGGGCATTTCCTTTGTTTGCCCCTCCATTCTTGGCACCAGCCTTGGTGGCCTTAGGGCAATTGGTCTTTATGTGGCCCTTTTCGCTACATCCATAGCAAGATGCATCCTTCAAATCCTTGCACTCCAAGGTCTTATGCCCCAATTTCTTACAGATTCCACAAGGCTTAGCCTGTGGATCAAATCGACACTGACCCCCATGCTTCTTCTTGCAAATCTTACACTCGGGTCTATCATCGGACCGACCTTGGTTCCCTTTGAAACCAGGCCTCTGCTTCTTTCTATCAAACTTGTGGGAGTTGTCATCCTCCCTTTTCCTCTTTCCCTCGGCATCATTCTTGACTGATCTTTGCCTCACTATGTCTTGAGTTAGGGACATCGCTAGGTCCACAGCAGACCGGTAAGTGCTAGGCTTAGAAGCCTTGACCATCCCCTTAATTTCTGGAGCAAGACCATTAATGAAACGCGCAATGCGCTTTGGCTCTGGGGTGATCAGATAGGGAACTAACCTCGACAGGGAGTTGTAATCACTGACATACTTGCGGCAATCTAGATACTTCATAGAGTGAGTTAAGAAATCAACCTCTATTTTCTCCACCTCGTGGGGAGGGCAGTATGTCTCCTTGATCAATTCAACAAACCTTTTCCATCCCAAATTATACAGGGCTACCTTCCTGTAGACTACACCATCGCTTTCCACCATATCAGGGCGTCGCCCTTGAATGATTGAGAAACAAACTTCACCACATCATTCCTAGCACAACCACTAATATCCACAATAGTTTCCATGTCATCTAACCACCTAAGACATTCTAGTGCACCTTTTTCACCATTAAAGTCTTGTGGCTTGCAGGAGACACAGTACTTGTAGGTGCAACCATCTCTGATGGGATGGTCCCTTTCTCTATGCTCATGTGACCTTTGGTCATTTGTCTTTCTAGATTCACTTCTCTTATTTGACGAATGAACAGAACTAATCCTCCTAGCTGAGGATCGTGGAGTAGATGCGGTTCTGGAATGAGTAGCGCTGGTATCTTTTAGCTTTTCTAAAGCTTTGTTCATGGCCTTGCTTACAGCCTCATCAATGCGAGCTTGGAAGGTATTGTCATTGATGTTAACGTTAGCATGATCATCATTCTCGGGGTGACTATTGGCTCCTCCAGAGTCAGCCATCTTGTAGATCTTGGTACTACACAGTTTAAAAGTCCATTAGTTGATCATTGAAGTTGATGATTCGCAGAGTGACATGGTATTCTTAACCATTTAAGTACATTAAAGAACATGTTTCTTAATAAACTTGGCACAAAAGGCTTAGACTTTTAAAGAGTCATGAATGGTGTTGGACATGGGATTTATGGCTCAAAGGCATTTCATCACTAATGGATGTTCGAATTTTCTTATTGTCATTGCTTATCTGGCAAGATGATATAAGATTGATCACTTATGATCGATGAGGTTTGGGCGTAGCCCAGCTACCTCGATGACTAGTGTGGTCCCTCAAGTCACACTGCCAGGAGAATCATCATCACTTAGATGTTGACTAGGATTAATTGTCTTAAAATGGTTTTTATAATAAAGCCTAGGTTGTATTTATGATCATTTTAATAAGGTTTGGAGCGTGGCTCACTACCTTGAACAGGGAACCTTAAAGGTTACAACGTCCTTAACTCCATTGGATGATTAGGTATGGTTCGTAAGCCATTCATCCTGGAGTGATAATGGAAAGTGTTTATCATTCCTGATGTACACTATGATCTTGTTAACCATTAGGCTTTAAGGTGGAACATAGTTCACCGCATCTGGATAGAAGGGATACTCTTCCTTAGCTATCATGATAGAAGGTTATCAGTCCTTAACTTATCATAGTTTGCCAATTTATTATGATCTATTGCCATTTGGCTGTGTAAACCATTAAGAAGATCTTTTGGAATTTTAGCAGATAAATAAAATTTCGAGTAAAGTCGAGAAGATCGCTTGAACAAAGGATATTCTAATACATATATATATATATATATATATATATGTATATATATGTACACGCATATAAAATTTTGATCCTTTCTCATTAAAATAAATAAGGGATTACATTAAGGCCTTAAACAGGTCTTTTAATTGAGATTAATTGGTCCTCACAGGGGCCTAACAGAATAACTAGTCCACGCAGGGACTGAAATGAAATACTTGTCCACGCAGGGACTAAAATAAAGATACTTGTCCACGCAGGGACTAAAATAAAAATACTCGTCCACGCAGGGACTAATAGAAATACTCGTCCACGCAGGGACTAAAATAGAAATACTTGTCCACATAGGGACTAAAATAGAAATAATAATACTAATAGCTCAATCCTCACTCATCTTTCTTTCCCTTCCATATTTTTATCAGCTTCTTGAAAGCTTTGAAGGTTTTCTTCTCCTTTTTCTTGGTTTGGCGCTGCATCTGCTCGACTCTTTCTAAGGCTTGATTAATGGCCTCTAGTTGTGGCATTGATTGAGGTGTTTGCGGCGGCGAGGGTTGCGGTTGCTGTTGATACTGGGATGCAGAAGGGTATTGGTATCCATAGCCAGGATATGATGTAGCTGAGTATGGGAGATAAGGAGTTGGGTTATAAGCATTATATGCGGCGACTTCCAAATATGGATCAGCAGACGGCGCCGTATAGTCATAGTGTAAAGGTGTAGGTGTATGGTGGTACCCAGATGAATCTGGATAGGAAGGGATCGGGTTTCCTGGTTCTGGCAGTGACAGCTAAACAGTGGTTCAATGGCTGGTGGTAAAGGTGGCAACACCGCCTCTGGTGATGTGTTTGAGGGTCCACCCATTTGTGGGTCCTCAGGGATAACAGGGTAAGTTTGGGACGTAGGTAGTTGCGAACCTGTCAATTGCCCTGCACGCACTGACATACGGGCTCCACGCTTCCTTCTTGGAGGTGTTTGTTGTTGTTGGGGTTGTTGTTCCTCCACTTCCATTTGTTCAGCTTCTTGGGGAGGTGATGGTGGTTTAGAAGAATGGGGAGAAGGGGTATAGTAAAACTGGTATTGACTCCATCTCAAATCCCAACTATCAGGGCCTTTAAATGGTGATCCTGTGCGAGAAGGGGGACCACTTGACAGTTCAATAGGATATTCATACGATCCCAAGGGTGGCATTTCTGGATCTTCCTCCATGTGGGTGGGTGAGTCAACCAGTGGCGTTATAGATGGTGAACGCGTATAGCTATTTGGGTTGGAGGCTTCTTGGTGAGGGTTGGAGTGTTGGGGGTGATGCGAATGGTACGAATGGAAAGAGTAGTGTGAGTCTTGGGAGTCTGATTGTGGGGGAGAGTACTCGCGTGGAAGCGGGTACCCGAATGGTCGCCATGATGATGAAGAATCTCCTGATCCTTCGTGTGGGTTTGGGCTCGGTACACGGGATGGTCCTTGCCTAGATGCTCCTCCTCTTGTTGAGCCTCCGCCTCTCCTAATGCTACCACGGCATCTTGGCGGCATTTTTCCTGCTCCAAAAACAAATCAGAAAACAAAGCAAAACGAAATAATAAATAAATAAAATTTTTAATAAGGGTTGGAGAATCCTAAATTGATGTCTAGACTCAGAGTTTAAGGAATGTGCTATTGTGTATACTCGAGATTAAACACAAAAAGTTAGTGTTTAATTCACTCGAACGTTGGCTCTGATACCAACCTGTCACACCCCGTATTTCCAACACAATCCCGGTGGGCCCGGGGGGAGTACTGTGATGTAAGATTTGGTATCATCATGGTCAAACATATACAGCATAGCGGAAGACTTGAATATTAAATATTATTACAAACCATTGGATTTAAAAGTCTATAAAACAAATACATGGTTTGCATTATTAGATCAACAGGCGGATCGAAAGTACAAAAACGACATTCTTTGACAGACTTTAGGCTTGACTAAGAACTTGCAAAATTCTCTAGATCATACCAAGCAGCTCCTAGCCTATTCCGTGCCGAAACCTGTCACTTAGCCTTTTTGGAAAAATACGTCAGTTTTCACTGGTAAATACATTTAACTGACTCATTTTTGAAAATATTTAAAATTTGTTTAGGTGAATTGAGCACGAAAATCTTTTATAACCTGGGACAATTCAAAATGATCTTGTTTACAGTTTTACAAGCCTGTCAATACATATGGGGTCTGGTTCAAAAACCGAATAACCAGATTAACCGACACACCACTTAATAAAACCCACGGAGGAGTATAATAAAAGTAATTTGTTTAGCATTAGCATTTTTCGGGTGTATGCCTACACCCCGCGCTTAGGTCGTGGCCATTAGTAACTTCAATGAGCCAAGGATATCCAGGACACGGTCGAGTTAACCCCCAATGTTTAAGTTATCAGACAATACATAGTAAATCACAACCCGATAAACATGATCCCATACCCGAACAAGCGGTATAGGGAAAATAAGTTAAAGTATTTACCTGAGCTAGTTCTTCTAACGAATAGTAACTCAGTCGTTAATCAAGAAGACAAATGCAAGTATCGATCTACTGGGAGGCTTCTAGTCTGGATTGATGGTAATAATAACCAATTAGAATGCTAACAGGTTTAGGTTGAGTCGTTGACTCAAACCAGTTAGCTTAAAGGATATGTAACGGAACGATACGCTAGATTAAGCGATGACCGAAAAGAATGTTGTTTAAACCCGAAAAGTACTAGGACTTTTATATTTTGGGTAAACATATAACATTCTGGATTTTGATATAAAAATGATAAGGTTAGACCCGGTTCGGTGAATTTACGTAAACTAGTCACGTAGGCTTAACCATACGCATATAAGCGATACCGGGTAACCGGATGAGTCATATACAAGTTTCATGTGCCATTACAATTAAAACATGTTATAATATCAGTAAGATATTAACATGCATGCCCGTTATAGTTTTAAAACCGAATTCAGCTTCGAAAGGGGTATTTTGATCATTTCACACATAGGTTTGAAGGCTTATTTGGAAATCTGAGTTTACAACTTGTACCTACTGTAATAATGTTTAAAATATGCTTTATAATCAGTAGGTAACATGCCTTGGTTCATAGATACGGTTTTAAGCCATACTATGCGCCGAAAAGGCGATAAAGTCGATAAATGACGAATTAAACGATGTTTAAGGAAAGCCGATGTTATGAACAGGTTTATATAATTAGAATATTTTATTTATTATTTTATAACAGTAGGTAATTGATTTTGTTATTAAAATACATTTAAAATCGCTTTATGCACCATAAGGGCATTTCCGTCATTCACCGATGGCATGCAAGGACATGCACACAAAATCAATTTATAATCAGATTTAATATTCCAAATAATTCTACATATTTTATAACATCAGTAGGTAACTTGATCGCATGCTCGTTTTTAGTTTAAAACTTATTTTGAGCAAAAAGGGCATTTTAGTCAAAATTAGGCATATTAATGAAACTTGCGCATAAACTCGGATTATGATTATGACCATGTAGTATGACCTCAGAGGGTTATACTCATTATATAAAGGTCATAATGCAACTAAGAATCGGCCTTGAAAGATACTAAATCGGGTCAGAACTGAAAGTCAAAGCAGAAGTCAAACCTTGCGACTTTCGGTTGCGAACTGACCTTAGACCTGGATTTGACGAGCCGAACATATTCCCGCATGTTCTTATAATTACTACCAAGTATTTAGAGTGTCAAAACTGATTTTATAGCATGCATGTTGTTAATTATGCGCTTGATACCAAATCTGACCCAATTTGACTTTTTATGAATAAGTTTGACTCATCAATCGGACATGCAAACGTGGTAATCAGGAGGTGCCCTTATGGGGTGTTGTTACCTACCTCGTTACGATCACGTAACCATGTTTAGATCAGATCATGACTGAACCGATAAAGATTAAACCGAAAGTCAAACCGTTATTACGACAAGCTTGACTTTTGGCTCGAAAGCTTGATAAAATGAACAAGGAGGATTAAGAACACTTAGAAAAGGGTCCTAGTACGAATTTGGGATGGACTTGCAGGTAGCTTGAGCTCCAGAACTTGCAAGGATTAGTGAGAGTGAGTTTTTAAGAACTTGCAAGTTCTTCAATGGAGTCAAGGCTTGGATTTATAGAGTTGGAGGATGAAGGAGGTCATTACAGGTGTTAGGCATGCACACCAGGGGTGAACAGGTGTCTAGGCTCGTGCTAAAAGCTGAGACATGGTGTAAATTCGCGAAAGATTTGGCAAACATGCAAGCTGCCACGACTAGTCTTAGCAGGCTGTCACTGGCACTGGCTCTCGCAGGCCGCGACCGGCCCCCGGGTCAGCAATACAACTTTTAAACAATGCCATTTCAGCACCTGGACTTATAACTTCTATTTCAAACACCTTTGGTCCCTCAAATTAGATTTAGGTACTATTAGGAAGTATACTAAACACCGTTACGTTCCGGTTCCGACAAATGGTCACTCAGAGGTATAATTAAACATGTGGACATTTTTAATTCCTTAACTTTGTCATACGTTGTTCAGAGGTTACAATAATAACATAACGACGCTTTTGGTCCCTCTCGGCCAACATGTGGCAATAGAGGAACAACGGAACACGTGTCGGGATTTAATTGAACAGGAAATTATGAGGTGTTACAATATGTGTACAATCGATGCTACCGAGCATCCCAGGAAAATGCCATCTAGCCTCATGTGCGGCGTAAATACGTGAGATGTTGTGATTCATCGGTTTACGTAAAAACTCTTTACCATACAATTTAATGACCGCATTACAAAAAATTGCAGACATTCACGCGAAGTTCTGTCCAACATAGCTAGGTATTCATCAAATTGATCGGGATGGTTACCTGTCGCTTGTTGGCGAATGGCGGGCGTGCCTTTTTGAATCGGTGTGAAACTTGGTTTGCTCCTCGCGTCGTAACTTTCTTGAAACCATTCTTCAGTTCTTTCGATCTCTCCAACAATCTTTAAAAATAATTCTTTTGGTACACGAAACTGATCTGTAAACGTTTCGGCATATTATAGACCGGATTCTCCACAAAAATAATCGTTCATTAACACTTCGTTGGCATGTACCCGATCACGATCCACCATTTTCTTCTTTGGGCGGTTCGAACTTCCTTCAAGGTCGTTATACACCGACACAAAAAATTTAAGCGTCTCATTGTCGGAAGACGATTGGCTATCGCTATCGCTGTCCATCGGAAACGTCGAATCCGTAGGAAAATCCATTTGTGAAATTGTATAAAAATTGTAGAATGTGTGATATGTGTTTGTGTTTTGATGTGGGTGAAATGGTTAAAAATTGTAAAGTATATATAGATTGTTTTAGGTTTTTTTTATTAAAATAACGTTACAAATAAACGGTCAAGAGGTGCAACGGTCGAATTTTGAATTATTCAACGCGCCAAATTTATGACGCGAAAATACTTCCACGAGTCAAAGTTGGGGGCCGGCGGTGGTGTTTTGTTAAGTTTCACGAATGAAACTTTTTTATAACGTGCAAATTTTCAACCATTCCGGGTGGGCTTAGCGTTTGTAATTAGGTGTTGGATGAAATCAATCAAGTGGGTCGGCAGACACTTGTCAAAAACCTTTTAATCCTCAAAACTTAGGTTAAAATCAGCCACAATTGTTTTGACTTTTTGGAGTCCACTCATCATTTCAATTTCTCCACTAACACTGACTACGTGTCAAATCCACCATGCAAAACTACTATAAATACATGAATTCTCTACATTCATTTCGCATCCTCAATACAACTTAACGTTCTTTCATCAAAGTTAAAGTCAACCCAAATACACATAGTAAACTTGTTACAAGCATAATGGCATTCAAGAAGTTCCTACTACTTCTTGCTTTACTTATTGCTTCTTCAACCATTTCCATTATAAGTGCCGAGGGTCGAGTTGCACGCAAGGATTTAGGTGTAGATCTTGGTGGCATTGGTGTCGGGGTTGGGGCGGGTGTTGGGATTGGGTTAGGGGGTAGTGGAAGTAGCTCTGGAGCAGGTGCTGGATCCGGATCAGGATCAGGATCAAGGTCCAGCTCCTCCTCTTCTTCAAGCTCCTCGAGCTCGAGCAACAGCGTCTCTGGAGGAGGTGGCTCTGAAGCCGGTTCGTCTGCAGGATCCTATGCGGGATCCCGTGCTGGGTCTGGACGCCGAGGTGGAAACTGAATGAGGACTTATGTATGTCATTTTATATATAATACGTCACCATATAGTTATCTAAAATAAGTTAATGGTGATTCTACCTCTTGTACGTTACTTGTGTTTCTTCACTTTCAGTTGCTTGTAAAAGTATATTTAAGTCTATACACATTATGATTTATGCTTATGCATTATTGGAGAAAGAAAGACCAATGGAAACTATTCCTTATATATGAAATGGTCGGGCTAATATGTGTTAAAATGCACAACACGTCAACACCAACAATGCATGAAAATATATAGTTACAACCTAAGGGAACACTAAATTATGTAAAGAGTACAAAAATCATTTTTTGTAGGTGTTATACTTTATAGTTACGTCAGTAGAACAATTTTCGATTTATATTCATGAATTACGCCGCAGCATGATTACAAATAAACTTTTAGTCACCTATAACTATTTAGGTTTGACTAAAGTACCTAAATATTTTACACAAGTTTTTTTTTGGCAACGAAAACTTCATTTATTACTGAATCAACTTAAAATAACAAAATATTTTACACAAGTATCACTCAAGACAATAGATTTATACTCGAGTATCAATTTTATCATACCGAGCATAGCTTCAAGGTAGATTGTTGACTAATTATACTCACGGTATTAATTCGCCTATCTCCATAAATGTTAGTTTTTTTTTGAAGGGTGACTTTCAATATGTACATGGACCATTGGTCACCGGGTTCTCATCAAGGATGGTTACCCGTCAGCCCAGCATTCGCAGACGCGATGTTTTATCGGGCTCCGGCTGCCGCTCTGACTGACCTTCGCCCGGAAACCATACTGTCCTCACACGAGAGCCTCGCTTATCTTTTTGCCCCATTTTGTTCTACAAATTGTTAACATTCTTTTTTGAGTTTTATAAAATTTATATTCCTTGTAATAGTGGTAACAATGGTCCTTCCATTACACCTCTTTCTAACAATGTACACTCTTTTTTGCCCATTTCTATAAATGTTTATGGATTTGGTTCACTACTAGAAAACTAAAAAAACTGCGACGACAGTATGTAACAATTGATCTATCAGGAAAGGGTAGCATCGACAAGGTTGCGACAAACGTGCTTTATGTGAAAAAAAGTCACCGGAGATCAAATTAACGACAAGTTTTCGATGAAACTTGTGACACATTACAAAAGAAACAATTGGCCGCAATTTGCAACAATGCTTTTTGCAATTTCCAATAAAATTGCGACAACTTTACCACAATAATAATAATAATAATAACAACAACAACAACAACAACAATCACCCAATACAAAAATAATAGCATGAATAATAATAATAATAATAATAATAATAATAATCATCATCATCATCATCATCATCATAATCAGCCTTACATCTACCCCGTAGGAATAAAGAGAGTAAGATGTAGACAGCATTACCTCTACCCCGTAGGAATAAAGAAGCTGCTTAGTAGTTTTGCATCAAGCTTTGGACATAAGGCACATAAAACTCGACAATTAAGACAAAGGCTAATTAGTGCATGTACCCCTTGTCTTTCGGCTATCAACGCCACCACATAATGCATGATTAACCACCCCCTCTTTTAACATTATTTTCACGAAATTAATAAAATAACGTTAAAATTAGTGCACTTTCACTTTTGCCCCCCGAGCGCCCACACATATATACATTATATGCGCATACCGCAAGCGGGGTGTGAATAATAATAATGATAATAATAATAATAATAATAATAATAATAATAATAATCACCCAATACAAATAATTAATTTTAAACGTTACAGTTTTATTTATTTATTTTATTTTTATTTTTAAATTGTGACAATTATGCGACAAAATGAACAATTATTTTACTTTTATTAAAAACTGTGAAAATATTAATCATCTATTTTATTTTTTAATATTAGAATTGCTACAATTTTGCCACAAAGTTAATAATTGTTTTATTTATTTACTAGTTTATAGACCCGCGTATTACACAGGTTTTAGGATAAAAATAATGTAAATTTATAGTGTGGAAACCAAATTACATAAATGAATTATTCTTATTAAATCAAACAATATAAAATCAGGAATATTTACAAATCTCTAAATATTTCTTTATACACGACACGTATTACATGGGTTGAATAAAAGAAATATATCACATAAGTAAAACACAAAAAATGGTTAAAATCACTCACGATCAGGAAAATATCAAATTTCTTTTCTTTGAATTTAAAGAAAAACAAAATAATTTTGACATAAATTTACACAACTTAAAAGGCCAATATAACCGACATATTTATTGTTAATTATCATTAGATACATTAAAACTCACCAATTACACAACTTGAATTATAGATAATTTGAAATGAAAAGTTATAGATATAGAAGAATCTGAAATGGTTAAATCTTAAACCTTAGCTTGAGTTTATATTCCATTAATCTTTTTCACTTTGATATTATTATGTTTTTTTTTGCATGAAATAGTAAACTTTAAACATATTTTTTTAATTACTACAAATCCATTATACTCTAAAGTTTAACGACTTTATTTCTATGATTTTTCCTTTCGATTCCGATCGAAACTGATCTCACGCCGCATCACGTTTCTAGTAATTGTTACTTTACATTATATATGTTATTGTTTGATAACTAAAACAAATTAAACACATCCAATTAGTTTATATCATCGCTTGAATATAAACTAATAGAATTATATAAATATATCTTATACAATAATGTGAAATAACTTAATTATTATTAATTTTAATTATAACTGTAAATTAAAATATAATCTAATGATTATATAAAAAGTAATATATTTTATTTTTGCTAAAATAATTTGTCATAACTAAGCTATATTAAATTAATAAATACACAAATTGTATATTTGTATAAAAATTATATTTTAATAAACATAGATATTAGATATTATTAATATTATTATGATGTATTAAAGCCAAATATCATCGTGATATTGTTTTATATTAATTTTTGTTAAGAATGCAGATGAGATATATTTTAATTCTATATATCTTTTACATAATATAACTATAACGTATATTTATATGTTATTGTATATTAATAATATTAGAATTAGATATTAAATTAATATATTAGTTAATAGTATTAATAGGTTAAAGAGAGAATGTCATGTGATATTAATTGAAATTTTTTATTAGTATCAGATAAAAATAAGGATAAAGATAAGTGATATTTATATATTAGTTATTAATATTAAAAGAAGAATATTATTAAGCATATATAAATAAAATTTACGAGGTTGAAGGAGAATGACATGTGACATTATTTAGAGTCTTTTATTATAAGCTAGATCAATAAACTTACGTGATAAAAATGCGATACTTATCAGATTTTTTTATTTTTT
This sequence comes from Scalesia atractyloides, assembly GCA_947069175.1. Lineage (NCBI taxonomy): Eukaryota > Viridiplantae > Streptophyta > Magnoliopsida > Asterales > Asteraceae > Scalesia > Scalesia atractyloides. The sequence goes on along the minus strand of CAMTDV010000030.1, from coordinate 12,228,234 downwards.
TGTTAAAACTAGTGACAAACGCTGAAAAAACTCTAAAAATATTTTAAAATCCAGATTTTTTTATGAAAACATGCCAAAAAATAAAAAAAAATATCCAAAAAAATCTGTTGACAATCTTGAAATAAAAATACCAAAAAAAATTAAATAAAGGCATGCTTTTCTGATTACAAAAAATCTGTTGACAATCTTGAAATAAAAATACCAAAATAATTAAATAAAGGCATGCTTTTTTTATTACAAAACTAACACAATCTTTAACATTTATATAAAATTAACAGAAAACAAAAGTCAGTTTTACTTATTAGCGTCTTTTTACAAAACGGAAGTTAGTTTTATTTATTAGTGTCTTTTTTTCTTCGTTTCTTTCACGTATATCCACCATTACATTTGTTCGGTCCGCTCTCTTTCACGTTAGGCCCCCTTTCGTTCATCTTCGGCCTGTTCTAGTTCACACTATTGCTCAAATTGTTCAAAACAAGTTTCTATATTTTGTTGGACTTCTTGTTCTTTTTCTAATTTCTCCTGAATTTTTGGAGTTTAAACTTCCCAAAAGATATATACATTAAATACTATATACAAACTAAAAAATCATAACATATTATTCAACACATATTACCAAACTGGGCGATCTAAATAAATCTTTATTATAAAAAATCCTACAAAAATCAACTAACTATTTAACATATTAACTAACAATTTTCACGCCCAACCAATGTCACCGGTAAAATATAACGTACTAGATTATAAACCCGTGTATTACACGGTTGAATGAAAAAAAATATCTCACATATCTAAAGATGATAGATACCATATAAAATTGCTTAAAACTACCTATAATTAAGCAAATGCCAATTCCTTTTTTTTAAATTTATATAAAAAGCAGAATAATTTTGAAATTAATTTACACAGTTTAGGAGAAATAAAAAAGAATTGTCGTTAATTATCATTAAATACTTAAGTTAAAACTTATAATTTACACAACTTGGATTACAAATAATTTGAAATGGAAAGTTACACATGAAGAATCTGCTATTATTGCTATATCTTAAACGTTAGTTTGAGTAGAAATTTCATTAATGATTTTTACTTTAATACCATATTTTTTTTGTGCAAGGAATAGTAAAGTTTAATTTTTATTATTAGTGATCTTATATTACAACCATAAATAAAATTATATAATTTTATAATTTAATAATATATGAAAATTTATTTAAATTCAAAAGTGTTTATTTGTTAAATCTCTTACCTTCAGTATCTATATGCGAAACCTATCAAAATATATATCTTTTATTAAAACAAACTAAACAATTAAATATCTTAAATTCCATATTTTATATGCACGGATTTTGCAATTAAATCAATTTTTGTCAGTTAAGAACCTTCGAATAGACTAATCTAAGTTTGTATTAATTAAATATGTATATATGAGTTCAGTTAAGATTGAATTTTAAAAAATGGATATTAATAACAATATTGGATATTAATAATATTTATATTAATCAATAATGAATTAAAGAAGAAAATGTAACAGGAGATTAATTGAAATTCTTAAATCTCTTGTATTAGAGAGGTTGAACAAATATAATTCCATATACTAAGGGTAAAGATATATTTCGTTCCTTATTTATCTATATTCTAAAAGTCAATTTTAAATAAACCTACATCATCAATTGTAATATACTTTAAAGTCAATTTGTGAATATTATTTTAACCGGCAATCACATGATATTAAATATGTTATTTATTATTAACTTTATTGATAATATTAGTTATGTATGTCAATAGTATATTTTAGTTGATATATAAAAGTAAGTTACTAAATAATAGATATATAAATATAAATATAAATAATAAAATATTTATAAGTGTGTATGTTATTGAGATTATATAAAATCTATGGGATTTATATATTAAGAAATAATAAATTAAAAAGGAGAGAGTGCTCCTTTTATTAGAATTTAGATTTTTTATTATTATGAAAAAAAGATAAATTATATTTATATTAATTAATTATTGAAAAAATTAAAAATAAAATATAAGTTAAAATTAGGTTAAAAGAGAATACCATGTTGCATTAATTAGAATCATTTATTAGTATTGCATAAAAGTAAGGATAAAGATAACTGATATCTATATATTAGTTATTAATATTATAAGAAATATATTAATTAAACAAATATAAATAAATTTATAAGGTTGAAGGAGAGAATGTCATGTGTCATTATTTGGAGTTTTGTATTATAAGTTAGATTAACCTAGCAATTTTGCCACAAATACTTATTTTTGAACTTTTTAAATTATTAATTTACTAACATTAACAAATTAAAAATAATAATTAATAAAATCAAATACTTTTTTAGCAAATTTATCACAATTTGCGACAAGTTTGCCACAAATATTTATTTTTTTATTTTTTAAACTACTAATAATTTACTTATATTAACAGATAAAAAATAATAATTAATTAAATCAAATACTTTTGTCACAAAGTAGTTGCAAACTTCTTTATATGCCTGATGTAATGGTGGAGCTTGAACGGAAAAGTAGTGACATTCGGACTCTCAAAATCCAATCAGTGCTGGCTCAATCCAATATTTCACGTTACTGTGAAAAATCATTGGGGGCTGAGACACCCCCAACTACCAATTAAGAACCTTTGCCACTGGTCTAGTGAAACTGTGACATAATAAGAATGCGTGGCTATTTGTTGGATACATTTGGAAACTTTAGGGTTTTTTTGGTTTTATGTGTTGTCGGAAATTCGTAGCAAAACTTGTCGTAAATATTGAATTGTGGGAAATAGGTATGAACTCTTGTAGCAAAGAGACCCATTTTCTTGTGGTGGTTGTATTAAAAACCTTGTCCTACAATATTAGAAACGAAGGAAACATCACAAATACTCAAAAGATTTTGGTTGTGGTTGACGCGTGACATTGGGTGGAAATGATTTTTTTAATACGAAGTGCATAAAAGGCTCCATTGGATTTCAAGCCCAATAAAATGCATGTCTAATTTCAAAAGTGAATTCACTGTTCCGTAATTTTTTTTTCGCTTGTTACATGTGTATAATACATTATTGTCAGTTATGAAAACACCTATGAATTATATAAGATTTTCTATTCATAATAAACGAGCTAACAACATTAACATTCAACACAAATTTAGCAATAAAACTAGCTGAAAACATTTTTATCCAAAATAAACTAGCCTTATCTTAAGTTGATAATATCATGAAAAGGTATTCTTCCATTGAATAATTTAGAGGTAACCTGTTTTAACAATATAAAGCAATCTTGGTTTCACCATAAGCCTTGCATTATTCCATGTTTAATCGAATGAAATATGTGTTGGAAAGAGAAGACACAAAGTTGTATTGTATTTGATGTTCAACACATATCACTAAATTATTTAGGTGATACGAACTTCCAGGCATTCTCAACTTGGTAGAAGGCGAAAATATGTAAACACCAATTACAGCATGTAACGTGCAAAGGTTAGAAATGTATGATAGAGTTGGACTATTTTCATCATGGTGATACAGGACAATGTGTGGCCGCTAATCTCTAGGATCTCTGCGCTTCCAGAGGTTTTGAGCTAAGGATACGATAAGTTTAAAACGAAAATTTAAGCTCTTTAAAACTTAGTTTTTTTTTAATACAATATTCCTTTTACAAATTTGTATACAATTGCGAGTTGCTATGCTTACCTTACAGGGAATCCTACTCTATATATTGTTTAATAAAACAGTAGGGAGATGATCAAATAGGAAGTATGTTTTTGGTAGGAAGGATAGGAAGTAATCTTAGCCGTTCATCTGAAAAGTAGAAATACAAGTAGGAAGGGTATTTTAGTCAATTTTCTTTTATCTATTCTTTCTATTTCCCTTCTCTGTATCTTCAAAACCCAGATCTTCAAAACCCACCATTCAACATTTCATTCCTTTTCTCTCTCTAGAATTATACATCACGGTGCAATTTTTCTTCATTAATGAATGGTTCGAACACTCAATCAACATGTTCTTCGATTCTTTGAAGAAAACCCAATTTATGATTCTATAATTTCTCGTTTTTTTCAATTTAACATGATGCGATAGAACATGAGATTTCTGTTAAAACAGGTAAATTTCTCAAACATTTTTGAATTCAAATCGAAGATATCTCTGATTCTAGTCTTTCTCTTAATGTATTCATGCGTTTGGGCAACATCATTAGTTCCAATTTCATTGAGAAATCATTAATAAAAAGTTGCACACCAGGTGTTTGACAAAATGTCTCAAAGAAAAATTGCAAAATACCTTTCAGTTTAGACTTTAATTTAAAATTGTGTTTTACAAAAGAATGAAAAAACAATCTTTTTGGGTGTTTTTTGGTCCATTGCGTTTTACATATTAATGAAAAAAACTGGTTTTTATTCATTGCGTTTTACAAAAGAATGAAGAAACACACTTTTTGGTGTTTTTTGTCCATTCCGTTTTATAAAATAATGAAAAAAATTGTTTTTTATCCATTACGTTTTACAAAAGTGTGACATCCCGGTTTTTCAGATATCTTAAACGCACTACTTCACGGTTATTCGTTCCTACGCTAAATTGATTCGGAGACTTAAATTACACGCTCGAAATAATTACGATAATTTCGTGTACTTGTCAAATGAATTACGTGCTACGTCTTAAACGTTTATAAGTTGGTGCGTTATTATGTGATGTTCCGATTTCGTGTTTTGTTTTAGTTGAAAAGTGTAGATATAATAAATAGATAAATGAATCGAACCGAGCCGCGAAACGAATAGACCTCACTTCCTTGCGACTCAAGTAGTTAATCGAAACTTGAGGACCAAGTTTTAAACCCAAAACCAACCCACCCGAACCACTTGCGGCCGCGAGCACCCCAAACCGCAAACCCATCCCTTTTCCATTTACCTCTTGCGCTATATATACACATACATGCATGTGCATTGCTTCACAAACAAAACACACAAACCCTAATAGCTAAACAGCCGACGGCAGCCCTCCGTTCAGTCTCTCGATCGCAAAACAGCCTTGCTGCATCCCTCTTGATCGCGGCAGCACTCCCCTCGCCATTCTCCTTCTCGGTCGCGATCCTCTTTGATCATCGGCTCCCCATCTCACTCACGGTTTCATTAATCTTCGGTGTAAAAGGTTAGAGTTATCATTATTTGCAAAGTTATAATAGGATTATAAACTCTTGATCATGTTTGAATGTAGTGTTATGTTGTTAGCCGATTTATTTATGCTAGTTGCGGTTAAGATGATTAGCGGAATCCAGAAACATTAGGCTGCGTTTTGTGTAATAAAAACTATATGTTATGATTAGGGTTTGCATGGGTATGATATATATGATGATATATGATTGGTAAATCTGTTCTTGATCGCTCATGTTCAATGTATCGATGGTTTAAGCGGGTTAGATTGTGATAAAGTGCTGAATCAGGATGCTGAATGGTGTTTACAGCCAACTTCAACTGACTGTAACTTGGTTATTATTTATCGAAAAACGGATTTTCTGAAGTCTAAAACGTAGAGTTTTGAAAAACGCTTCTAATGGCGCTGGATTCATATTTTTCTGAAGTCGTTTGGTATTTTTAAGTGGCCAATTATGTTCAGTAACTGAAGCTGTGAAAATTCTGAAAAATTGTTAGTTGGTTATTGAGTCGGATCTAATAATCTGTAGAGAGTCGAATCATGAAATCTGTACAGCAACTATATATGGAAATTTCCGGGAAACTCCCACTGGAATTTTGTTAATTGGACGAACGGTGATTTTTAAATAAATTCTTCCGTGGACTGCAGTCAGAAAGTGATGAATCTGACTGCAGCCTAGCATATTAATATTTAGGAATAATTGGTAAAGTGTTAGGACTTGAAAAATTTATATAAAATTCTACAGTATAGTTGACACCTTCTGTAAAATAATTGGAATTTTTGGAATGTTCGAACTATTTTATAAAAATCCTCGAAAACAGCCTAATTATGAGTATATAAGCTGAAACTTGATAACTTGCGAATGTGTGTACCAAAGTGTTGTATGGATTGATTGTGTTCATGATAAATTGTTTTGATCACTATATTGGTATGATGATACTTGCATGCATGATTTGAGTCTTAGGAATTGTCATTGTATGTACCGCATTGTGTGTTAGTATGTGTAGGGCTTGTATCAGTGTGTTCACACACTAACTCTAAATCAATTGACTTGTTAGGACGCAATTAACGGTCCCATCATTTGCAACTTCTGTGTTACACTAACCGAGCAACTAAAGGTGAGTTCACGGCCCCTAATTTTATCCGGTTTTAAACAACAGGGGGAGAAACATGTATACACTCTACAACTCTATCTCTTTACGTTATACGAAATTAACGTCATTAAACTATTCGGTAACTAAGTTAATGTTAATGTACATTATGGTCACTAAGCAGCTATATCACACAAGTCCTCGACAATCTCTCGGATCGTTAGTATTGGGTTTAGATAGCGGGGAAATTATAAGTAGTACTACTGGGCCCGACAAGCCCCATCCGAGCTAGTCGCGCTAGCCGACCGGGTATGGTCAACGGATGAATAATTTGGCCTAACTTCGCCATGGTCAGTGATAGGCCTGGCAACACGGAGGCACAACAGTCAGCTTCGATCGCGAACACTTACGTGACATAACTTTAGGCTAGCTACCTACATGTTAACATTGAACTTAATTACGAATCAACAATATTATCCCGGGTTAGGGATAATGGAACGAATCAACAATATTATCCCGGGTTAGGGATAATGGAACCAACAACGTTATTATTCCGAGTTAGGAATAATGGAACATCATTATTATTCCGGGTAAGGAATAATGGAACCATCAGTATTATTCCGGGTTGGGAATAATGGAACTAAATCGTTATCCCGGGTTAGGGATAACGGGGGAACAAACTTATAACCGAACAAACGAATTTATGAAAACCTGTGAACTCACTCTTCTTTAATGTTGACACTTGTTTCTTTACATGTTTCTCAGGACGCTAGGAGCTCTAGGTGCACTCACTTGCATTGATCAAGACATCTTTTATCGAGTCTCATTTACAAACATTGTTTTGGGTTTTTCTTTAGTTTTGGCGTTTGTGTTGGCGCCCGTTCCTCTACTTTATTTTTATGCTTCCGCTCGACTTTAAAAACTAATGCTTCCGCTAAACATTGAAAACTAACTAAGACAACATAAAAACTACTATGAATGGTTAAACAAATGATTTTGGAAAACGTATTAACAAATCATATAGAGTCGTTCGACGTACTAGTGTCTTAGATTTTGGTTTGTTCACATGTCTCGCGGTAAAACTCCGCAAGTGGAAATTGAGGGTGTGACAAAAAGAATGAAAAAACACACTTTTTTGGTGTTTTTTGTCCATTGCGTTTTACAAAATAATGAAAAAAACTGTTTTTTATCTATTGCGTTTTACAAAAGAATGAAAAAACACATTTTTTTGGTGTTTTTTGTCCATTGCGTTTTACAAAGTAAAGAAAAAAACTGTTTTTTATCCATTGCGTTTTACAAAAGAATGAAAAACACACTTTTTAGGTGTTTTTTTCATTGCGTTTTACAAAATAATGAAAAAAGTGTTTTTTATCCATTGTGTTTTACAAAACACATTTCTTTTGTGATTTTAGTCCATTGCGTTTTAGAAAGTACACTTTCTATTATATTTTTAATCAATTGCGTTTTAGAAATTAACTTTGTTTTGTGTTTTAATTCATTGCTTTTTAGAATAAAAAACAATTTATTTTATGTTTTTTAGTCCATTGTGTTTTATGATGGTTTGTTGAAATTGAAATGAAACTATATGATAATAATGTTGTAAAATTAAGTGTGTTTGAATGAATGTTCCAAAATGGTAAACCACTTGTCCCATATTGGTGTGGAGACAAAGTATAAGGTTATTTATAAGGTGAAACCTTTTCCTAACCAACACAACCTTATGACATGTTTTACCATAAGTCCTATGCGCGAGTACGCAGGGGGGGAGGGTGCAAATTGGAACCGGAATTTAGTCGAACTCGTGTGCACCCGGACGTCCTGCGGACACGAATGCAGTTCTGAAAAACCGGGTACTGTTTGGTTTGCTCGTTCACTGCGTTTTATAGTTACAGATTCTTTTTTAACTATTCGTTCACTGCGTTTTGCAGATTACAGATGCTGCGTCTGCTTTGGTTCGCTCACTGTGTAATATAGCAATAGCATACTCGTTTTAAAGATAAAAAAACATAAGGTGGGACGGTGCACCCTTGCATAATCGAGAACACCGCTGTCACCCCATGGGTAGGCAGGGCGGGTTCTGTCCACGCGAGATGAAGCCGCAAGGGTAAGAGGTGGAGGGTTGGGATTTTGAAGAGTTTAAGGTTTAGGGTGTGTGGAGTAAAAGAGTGGGTTCATGTTTCTACGGTACTTAGGGTAGGGTGCTGCCAGTGTTTTGTAGTGCTATGATACTTTGGTTAAAATTTGACATAACGCCAGTTAATTGATCGGGAAAATGATAATACCTTTGAGCGCCCCTCCCCCTAACATGCATCCACGGTAATTTTTCATACCCCGAGGGAGAATACTTATGAAAATTAGCAATTAACCAAATACTTAATTTTTTTTTTCAAACTTCCATGTGAAATGGGAAAAGAAAGACATGTGAAATGTATTCCTCAAATATGACATGGTCAAACAACCACAACATTCGGGTGGAATAATTGAGCCACCCTAAAGTAAATATGATTGTATGGAGAGTCACGTTAGATAAGACATGTGAAATCTATTCCTTAAATATGTTTGATAGATTAGCCACTAGAGAAGAAGGAACGTGAGGATCAGGAGGAGTCGGTGGAACATCTTTTTACGGCTTGTATAATGGCTAAAAGAGTATGATCGGGTTTCAGCGGTTGGTGCAATATTCCGCCCATTTACATATTCGATTTCAAAGATATTATGGAAGCTCACAAGTTTTTGAATTTGGGCAACAAAACTGTGAAGGTCATTTATGGTCTAGTGATTGTAACGTGTTGGTGCATATGGAAAGGAAGGAACGAGGTGATCTTCAACGAGAGTAATCGTGACTCGCAAAATATTATGGGAGAGGTTAAATCTAGAGGGTTCGGGTGGTTAAAAAATAGGTTTTCTTTTAAACAAATTCGGTTGGAGGAATGGTGTAAATACCCGTTGTATATGTTGTAGTTGTGTGCCTTTTGATTGGGTCGGAGGTTTGATTTTGTTTGGCCTTTTGGTTGTTTGGGTCGGAGGTGTTTTAATAAACGAGAGACCAATGTCCATATTGTTTTGTTTATTTGATTTTGTATATCTTTGATTTTGTATATCTTTGATTCAATTTTAATGTTAAAGCTCCAAGTATATATGTAATTTTAAATGGTTTATCAAATGATTTTATGTTTGCAAATTTGGGTACAACTCACCCTAATTTGGAAATAAACGTTAACACATGTGCAACCCTATTTGGGTATTAGACAATGACCGACCCGAGCGTACTAAGATTGTATGCACACATATGTCCGCGTGTATGATGGCCCTAATGGTTCTTCGCTGCTAACTCCATACTTTGATAGATTATTTTTATACATGTATAAACATTAAAACTACTAAAAACAAGTAAAAGATAATGTACTTCGATTAAAACTACTAAAAACAAGTAAAAGATAATATACTTCAAAGAAGCTATTATGAATAACCATCATATGTGATATCTTAGCAAATGTGGCGTTATTATGTTTTTTATTGTCTACATGAGATATACAAAGTCATAAGGAATCCTTGCCTTAAATATTATAACCCGTTTCAAGTGCATTATTGTAAATAAGAGAAGAACTCCACGATTGATTGGGAACAACATAAAACAAATTTTTGAGCTCTTCATAGGCAAAGTGAACAATAATAGTTGGTATGAAAGGTCGAATGGTATTAGAGCACTCATGTAAAGTTGTGTATGTGATGTGGGGCAAACCATAAGGAACAAGGAACAAGGACTCCAAAGGGGGTATTTGTGTCACCTTTAGTAAATCCTACATTGTTGTGTTCTATGATGTGTCCATACAAAGAGATATATTGAGCAATAAATATGCCATGCTTCAAATATCACAAACTTGTTTTACAAATAATGGATTGTGGATGAGAGGAGAACTTCTCAATTAAGCGTATTTAAGTAACAACAATCCATGATGTCTAATCTCCTGTGAAGTTTCCACTTAGGCAACCAAAAGTAAATTCGTGGGCACCGCATAGGTAAAACGGACAATATTGTTTGATATGGAAGACTAGATGTTACAAGATATCGTACCTACATATGTTTAATAAGTCATTAACTACCCAATATCATATATACCCATGTGTTGCCATTAGGGCTCCTCAAATAACTCAACTTTCGAAACTCGCTTGAAAAAAAACTCGGAAATTGCTCACTTGAAATCGAATCATTTGTAAATGAGTTGGTTCGGCTCGACCTGGTTTGTAAACAATCCGAGTTCAAGCTTGGCCTTGCTCGGCTGCGTTCGTTTTGCCTCATATAATTTAAACCCAAATTTAATATTTTATATCAGAGATTATCTTTTTCATCATTCTACTGATTGGGTGAACCTGTGTTCGACTTCTCTGGTAATTTGTTGAACATTGGAAATGTATATGTTATGTATAATTTTGAACTTTATCTAAATGCTAGTTTAATAATATTATACATCCGGCCACATGATATGTTTTAAGCTTGAGACGATGATCACACTCAAGGGTGTAGCATAGTAGGGCCGGGGGGCTGATCCTCGAACTTTTCGCTCAGTAGTGTATATACGTTTTCGTATAGAACTTTTTAGGTATATACGTTTTCGGCCCCTTCGAAAATCTTAAGCTTCTCCACTGATCACACTTATTTTGAGTAGATATCCAAGAGAATATAGACTAGTACTTTTTATGATATTGTAGCATGTCCTTACGCAAAGAATCAGCTCGTGGAAATAACGACCATCTTAACTAAGATTTATTCAAATAGCTTGAAATTCACTCGAAAAAAAGCTCAGAAATAGATTGTTCAATTCTAGCTTGACTCGATTTGGCTCGTGAACATCATTGTTCATATGATACCTGCGTTTTTGGACATCCTATTCCTTTGTTTAAATCAAAATACCATTTTTTTATTGAATTTGTATTGAAATAAATATAATATTCTTAATTTATATGGTTTTATTGTTTTAGTATTATGATAATATATTTTAGATATTTTATTTAAGAGATAGAATTATTAAGTCATCCCTGATTTTTCATTTCGGAAACCAAATATATATTGTAACACCCTGACCCGAATAGGGCTGACATGTCACTCTTACAGATATCAAAACTAGAAACCAATCCATAACATTAAATGAAAGATCTTAATTACATTTATTACATTACTAATATAATGAACCTGAGCCAGCAACTTCCTAACGCTCCTCATTGAAATCCCAGATCATCCCATATTACCTGTAAAACAAATAGGAAAAACACAAAAAGAAAAATACGGCTGAGCCAAAAGTTGCTCAGTAACGGAGAAATCAACAGTACAAGTAAAGTCATGTCAGCGGAAGCAAAACACAACATAACGTAACTGAGCTGAACTGAAACGGTTACTGACACGGGTACAAAAATAGATGGAGGCACAAGACTGATGCAAAAACGGATGCACGAACTGATACGAAACTGTAACGGAAACTGATACAAAAAAAATCAATCATATACATAATTGACACTGAACCCAACACAAAACCTATCTAGTGACTGATGAATCGTTGACCATGACGGCCGAAGCATTTTATCTTGTATAACTGGACTTATTTAAACGTCGTTTATCATCCACTATTTGTATAATAAGAATTTTTTATGCCTAGCGTCTTTAATAAAATGTTTAAAGGAATCAGAAACTATTAACTATCGAATATTTCAAACACCGTTTAATAGTGTTAATATTTTTAAAACGAATTGCTTGGCAAGGATATTTTCTTATAGTAAATGTTTAGATAAAACAAAATAGTTGATAAATTTAATAGCGGCTCATTATTAGACATAATATAAACTTTATAACTTCGAAGAACTATATTTAAGAAACAAAATAATGTAAATAACCTGGATATCAAAATGAAATACTTATAAAAGTTTCGTAAACCGACATGGAAAGCCGATACAGAAATAAAACCAAATACGTAAGCCGAAACATCTTAAATACCATTTAAAATCTCATAATCTTTAAAAGAAAGGATTGTTGAAACTATTGTCTTTAAAATAAACGTTTGCATTCAAATTCATATATTCTAATTAATCAATATTCATATGTTTTATTTAGTCAAAATAACTATTTTATAGCTTTGAAGATTTATATAAAATAACCTAAATAAATAATCTAGATAACCTGAGTTTAAAGGTATAATATTTAGCCCTTCCGAAATTTCTTAAACCGATCGTAAAAAAAACCGACGCGAAACAAAGACAGATTCAACGACAAATATCGAACAAACACCGAATCATATACTGAATACAGATACTGACGGATACAAACTAAACGTATAACACGGAATCCAAATCCAAATCGAGACCGATACTGAGATGAAACTAATACGAACCGGAACAGATATGGAGTCGAAACAGACATAATTAATACATAACAGAATCGGATACTAAACATAATCAGAAGCATAATTAACTCGATACATTATCGGAACATAACCAGATGCGTACAAACATATCAGACATATCGGAACAGAGAACATAATCGGAAGCATAACCCGATACACAATCGGAATCATAATAAGACGCGTACAAACATTTCAGACATATCAGAACAGATACTGAACATATTCACATACAGAAACATATACCAACTTACACGACAGATGTATATATCAACAAAATAATCGTGTAACACAGAAGCACCCAAAGCCAGAAACAGAAACAGACTGGTACATAGCTAGCTAATCCATGCACCTATAAGAAGGTGAGTGCGGCGTGCACCCATTATTCCATCTCCAGACAAACAAACTCAAACTCAGAGCTAAGATCGATCTATACGCCTCTAGTGGCCCAGGTGCTACACAAGCACGAGCTAGAGACACCGTGAACTTTGATTACGCACTGTCACGATAAGTGCCATGTCGTTGACGCCCAAATGACAAGCCAGACATGCTTGGGTGACAGAGTACAAATACGAAGGCCGTATATATAATTTACAGATAACTAAAACTAATTACCGATAGGAACATACGACCATGAGTACAAGTCTGAGGTATGGCATGCTACATCACACTAATAAACAAGCAGACAAATACAATACTGACTCAGATAACGTATCACGTATTAACAGATAAAGGTATCAAACCATGACAATTGGACTTCAAAACAAAGGTAAAGATCCATATTAAAGAGAAACGATAAGAAATTTATACTACTATGTCAAGACCCAAGATTTCGTACTCGTATAAGGAATAATTGGAAATTATACTACGATGAAAAGAAAACAGAATCCGTACTACAAAGTAACAGATATGATAAAGATAAATACTATGATGAGAAGACCAGAGAATCCGTACGTTAGTGACGCAAAGCAAAAGTAAAAGCATAAAATCAAGTCGTCCTCAAAAATACCATACCCTACATTTTATTTAAATCCACATTATGTACTTCCACTATCTAATTCGTGGCTTGTTGGTTGATTAAAGATTTAATGCTTAACGTGTTTATTTTCAAAATCATTTAGTTTAGTGTAGTTTCAACAATACGTATAGTTGTTTGCTAAAAGGGCTCGAAATTTTAAAAGAAATGTCTTGGACTTATGTGTACCTTATTGAATGAAAACAATACTATAATATAATACGAAGTATTAAAAATCTATATATGTGAGTGTGGAACACTAAGTTCTTGTTAGTTAATCAAAATTAAATCTAAAATGTAAATGGCTTATGCTCCATAATAGTTAATCAAAATTAAATCTAAAATGTAAATGGCAAATAGAAGGAGGATGTGGGAAGAATTGCTGGATGCGAAGAATACCATATCCGGTCAATGGATTTTATTGGGGGACTTCAATGAGGTAAGATTTCCTGAGGATAGATTTAATTCAACTTTTGATGCAAACGGAGCTATGTGTTTCAACAGTTTTATTAGTAGAGGGGGTTTTCAGGAGTGTGGGATGAAATATACGTTTTTATCCGGCGACGGCACAAATCTCAGCAAAATCGATCGACTGTTGGCTTTCCAAACAAAATTCAAGGAACCAGTGGAATTTAGACCGAGAATGGGGGCAGGGGGTTTTAAAACGTTGAGCATGGAGCAAGCCGAGGGACTGATAACCCCATTTTCAGTTGAGGAAGTTCGGAAAGCTGTTTGGGATTGCGGAATTAACAAATCTCCGGGTCCGGATGGGATCAGGTTCAAGTTAATTAAAACTTATTGGAGGAGCTGAAAGGACCACTCATGGAGGTTATGAACCAGTTTTCCATACACGGGTCGGTTCATCACACCTGCAGTGCCTCGTTCATCGCTCTTATTCCAAAGGTAATTGATCCATTAACCCTCTCTGGTTTTAGACCATTATCTTTAGTTGGTGTGGTTAATAAAATAAGAGTTAAATGCTTGGTTGGTCACTGTAGTTTCCAAAAATTTCAGCGTTGGTCCCAGTGGTTTACTATTTACACTCGTGGTACCCAAACTTGTAAAAAATGAACTCGCTTGGTCCCCTGCCCTAACTTCAGTTATATAACTCTGTTAAAACACCCCACGTGCTTGGCACGTGAGGGCAATTTCGTCCATTCAGCCCAGCTCATTATCATCAGCTTCTTCTTCTTCTTATCTCCTAAAAAACCCTACCACCCAAACAACCAGCACAACCACCACCATATCACCTTCGCCACCATCTCACATCCACCACTGAACACCCAACACCACCATCTCACCTCTGCCACTTCTCACCTTCACCCCTGAACACCAAAACACCCACCAACACCAAAACCCACCACCACCAAAGAACACCTCCACCACCGGGCAGGCCACCACCACCACCACCAAAGAACACCTCTATCGCCACCGGAAACTGAAATGTGTAATTTCCAGTGATGTTGTACACCGGAGGCGATTGTAAAGTGAAATTACCGGAGAGATTCTACAGTGAAGCACCTGTAACCGTCGAATTCGCCGGAGAGCGTCTATGTCTGTACTCCAAAATACCTCCGCTGCTCAACACCTCCAACTGTAATCAACGATCTTGCCGACCGCCGCTGCTCAACGCGAATATCTCTACCAGGAACGAGTGTCGGAACGGTGTTCTTTGGTGGTGGTGGGTTTCGGTGTTGGTGGGTGTTTTGGTGTTCGGGGGTGTAATAGTAATAAAAATACCACCTACCTGAGCTCGGTTTTGGAATGAGCAAGATCGGTCTGCACAGAGACATGTGGAATTGTAAGAATTTGGGTCTCCTGGATGCTATAGATGGCATGACCACAGATTGAGCCAATCTGCTTACGCTTGGTAACCAGAATCAAATAATAAGACTCCAAGAACTTGATACAACCGGCGATGCCGTAAACCTTGTTGACGAAGATACAGCCCCCAGTGGCTCGATTGCCCTCAGCAATCCGGTGAAGCAGGCTCTTGACCTCTTGAGGAGGATAGACGACTGGATCTTGACCTCTTGAGGAGGGTTCCATTCGATCAATTTTGAGGACTCGGAAGAATCGTTTGTTCCGATCACTGCCGATGAGATAGTACCGGGCCCTCGTCTCGTACAGATTGAATTTCTCCAGGGAGTAGCACCAACTTTCACCCTCCTCACTGCCCCCCTTCGCCATCGCATCGCAGAGCACAGAAGACGACGATGATGATGCTGCTTTTGCACTTCCTGGATCAGGTGGTTTTTATAATGAGCTGGACTGAATGGACGAAATTGCCCTCACGTGCCAAGCACGTGGGGTGTTTTAACAGAGTTATTTAACTGAAGTTAGGGCAGGGGACCAAGCGAGTTCATTTTTTACAAGTTTGGGTACCACGAGTGTAAATAGTAAACCACTGGGACCAACGCTGAAATTTTTGGAAACCACAGGGACCAACCAAGCATTTAACTCATAAAATAATATCCAAAGTATTAGCGAACACAATGAAAGGGGTTATTAGGAGTGTAGTGTCAAATGTTCAGTCAGCTTTTATGTCGGAGAGAAATATAGTTGATGGGCCGTTGATAATTAATGAAGTGGTCGGCTGGGCAAAAAGAACGGGGAGGAGTTATCCGTCTTTAAAGCAGACATTGAAAAAGCCTATGACACCCTTAATTGGAAATTCTTAATTTCCATTTTGACACACATGGGATTTCCACCGAGATGGAGGAATTGGGTTATGGGAATATTATTCGCGGGGAGGGGCTCGATACTGGTGAATGGATCGCTAACGGGAGAATTTCAATATAAAAGAGGCCTAAGACAAGGTGACCCACTATCACCTTTTCTTTTCATTACGGCTATGGAAGCTTTGCATGTAATGATGGAAAGGGCTAAACTGAATAATATTTTTTCTGGTATAAAACTACCATATGACGGCCCATACTTAACACATATGCTATACGCAGACGACTCAATCTTTATTGGAGAGTGGGTTGAGGATAATGTGAAGAATCTTAAAGAATTCTCCGTATCTTTTACCTTACATCAGGGCTTAAAGTAAATCCACATAAAAGTCAGTTATATGGGGTGGGTATGACCGAAGAGGAAGTGAATAACATGGCATCAACTTTTAATTGTAAGGCCGGAAAATTCTCCTTTGTTTACCTAGGGTTAAAGGTAGGAGCAAATATGAATAGAATAGTGAACTGGAAGGAGGTAATCGATATGTTCAACAAAAGACTCACTAATTGGAAGGCGAAAACTTTGTCTTTTGCAGGAAGGGTCATCCTTATAAAATCAGTTTTTGGTAGTTTACCGAATTATTACTTTTCCCTGTATAAGTGTCCGATTGGCGTTATAAAGGTATTGGAAGGAATTCGGAGAAAGTTCCTATGGGGTGGATGCAACATTAAGAATAAAATAAGATGGGTTAAATGGGAAAAAGTGGTAGCTTCCAAGGATTTCGGTGGCCTCGGTATTGGGAACATTAGAGACATGAACTTAGCCCTCTTAGTAAAGTGGTGGTGGAGATTCAAAATGGAGCCGGAAAGTCTATGGGTAAAGGTTATTACTTCGATTCATGCTAGTAACAGGAAAGTAGAATCGATACCGTTTAAAAAATCTATGCCGGGAGTATGGAAAAACATAGGCGAAATAGTAAAGGATTTTACGAAAAACAATATCAACATCAACACAAACCTGAGAAGTAAAGTGGGATTGGGAGATAAAACGTTATTTTGGGTTGACACTTGGTTAGGCAACGAACCGTTGAAAGTACAATTCCCGAACCTATATCTGTTAGCCGTAAAGAAGAAAGCAAAGGTACTGGAAAATTATAGAATACTGAATGGGGGAAGAATGTGGGATTGGGTATGGTCAAGAGCACCAACAAATGAGGAAGAAAAACAAGAAATGGAAAACCTCAAGGGGCGTCTACAATATCAGGTAACAACACAAGGAAGCGATGTTTGGTATTGGAAAAACAGTGAGTATCAAGAGTTCAGCGTGAAGAACGTTAAGTCCTCTTTAGGCCAGCGGTTAGACTTAAATCCTGCAGCTTACGTGTTTAGCTGGAACAACTGGGTAACCGGGAAGTGTGCAACGTTTGTGTGGCGTGCGATTGAAGAGAAGATAGCTTCAGCAGTAGCACTCAGAAACAGAGGTATGAATGTGCCAGATATAATTTGCAAAACATGTGGCGCAGCCGAGGAATCCGCAATCCATATCCTACTCAGGTGTAATTTTGCAAAAAGAACCTGGGAGTTGGTGACGAATTCGTTGAAAATCCAATGGTGAAATGTACAAGGAAGCCTACGAGATCTACTGTTAGAGACGAATGAAGTTCAGCGAAGTAAAGGTGTGCGGAAAGCGATTTATGCAGTTGCAATCCAAACAATGTGGAAAACCATAAACGAAAAGGTTTTTAAAGGTAGGCAAGGCAAGGCAAGGTTCAAACGGTCTTAGAAGAAATAAAGGAGGCATCTTACCTAGGTGTGAAGCTGAGGTCAAAACACGGTTCGATAACAAGACAGGAATTGTGGGATTTTAACGTAATCTTTTAAGATTGGTTTTGTTTTTCTTTTGAAGTTTTGTTTTCTGTAGTTTGTCCAGCTCCTGGCTGGGGTGTTTGGCTGTGTATGACTGTGTTTTCTATTAATGAAGGTTTCGTTATGAGTCAATTTACCACGTTACTTATCTAAAGAATGATAAGAAAAAGAATTCCAAAAACTTTCTTTGTGAACTAACGGAGGTGGGACACAATATTCTTATGAATTTCAAAAACCAAACTTCAGGTGTATGTTTCTTTAGTCGCCAGAACTCAAAGCGATCACAAAACCAACTAAGCGAGCACGCTAACAAATAACGAAACGGTTCGATTTGTTACCTTAATAGCCGAACGGGCTTGACCAAGGCCAACGAATAGAGTTGTCGGACAATTAGTCAGAAACGAACGGTGGCGGCAACGGACTGGTTCGTGGTGAAGCTGCAACAGACGGCAACGCATCGCAATCATATTTCCGCTTAACGGAAAGCGGGTGGCATGAGGGTGATCATGGTGGAGTAGTGACGGTGGTAGTAATATTAGCTGGGGCTGGTGACGGATGTGAATCGTGGCGGCAAGCGGTTGCGGCGATTTGTGGTGATCGGAACGAGTGCGTCTGAAACTTGCAAGGCCCCTTTTTTTATGACCGCCATCATAATCATAGGTCGTTGATCCGAACAATTTTCAATTTTATCAAAATTTACAATCATGTGTTGTCGCCGTTTACGGAAAGTTATAAACGGATTCTAAAGACAACTATTAGTCTATTGACTTCAATTCAAGTTTTATATTTCACCCATAGGTTTAGAAAATATACACATTAAGCCCTTAAGGTATTTGTTTAAACCAAAACACAACGTAACCTTAGAATCATGTATAAATCATTAAATTTTGTTACAATTTCAATTATTATACTTGGTGTATTATTTATTTATAAAAAAAAAATGATAACACACTATTGTTACATCGTCTCTACTACATAAATTAAACACTTAAAGACCATAATAGTTTAATCGAATTTGAACTATATTAAATTCGTTTAGAGCTGACATAACTAATCGATATTTATTACTTTAGGGTTTTCAATTTTTCGGGTATTACATATATAGTGGAATGAAATCAATCAAGCAAGTTGGCACTTGGCATACACTTGTCAAAAATCTTTTAATTCCTCGAAGCTTTGGTTAAAATCAGCCACAATTGTTTTGACATTTTGGAGTCCACTCATAATTTCAAGTTCTCCACTTAAACTCACTACGTGTATTATAAAATCCACCACGAAAAACTACTATAAATACATGAAATCTGTACCTTCATTTCGCATCCTCCATACAACTTAACCTCTCATAAAAAATAAGTCAACCCACATAAACATAGTAAGCTTGTAACAAGCATAATGGCCTTCATGAAGTTCCTACTACTTCTTGCTTTGCTTATTGCCTATTCATCCATTTCCATTATAAGTGCCTAGGGCCGGGTTGCACGCAAGGACTTAGGTGTTGATCTTGGTGGCGTTGGTGTCGGGATTGGGGCAGGCGTTGGGATTGGGTTAGGGGGTAGTGGCAGTCGCTCTGGAGCAGGTGCTGGATCTGGATCAGGATCAGGATCAAGGTCCAGCTCCTCCTCTTCTTCAAGCTCCTCGAGCTCGAGCAACAGCGGCTCTGGAGGAGGTGACTCTGAAGCAGGTTCGTCTGCAGGGTCCTATGCGGGATCCCATGCTGGATCTGGACACCGAGGTGGAGACTGAACGAACACTTAACTAACATATATCATTTTATATAACATGTCACCATATTTATATATAGCTACTTATCTAAAATAAATTAGTGGTGATGCTACTCTTTGTACTTTACATGTAATTCTTCACTTTTATCTTGTAAAAACATTATTCAAGAATAATACATAATAATACATTATGCATTATATATACCTTCTGATTATGTGGTATAAATCCGAATCTAATATGGTACATGAAACCGCCTCTTGAACATGAAACATAAAGTTCAGATAGAATTGAATGTAAATTGCCTTATGGAACTTCTCCTGTCATTTGAAAAATAAATGGTAAATAAAAACAAGACACGATGAAACGACACGTTCAATTAAATTTAAATCTATATATTGTTGACGTAAGAAAAAACTTGTAGTGTGTCAAATATGTTTGAATTCCAGGTGTTAGAAGAAATTGATAGGCGTTTATAGGTGGTTTTTAAAACATAAATGGTTACTAAAAAATAAAGTCCAAGTTTGCTTCCTTTAATATATATATTTTGATTTTGCTCATAATTTACAAATTATGCTCGTTAATTTTAGAAATGAAATCTAAATACACAGTTTTATTTAGTTTTTTTTGGCTGACATTGCGATATAAATTTTATAAAAAACCGAGTAATATTCAAAATAAAATAATTTTTAGTCAACTATACTTTATTTTGAATATGTATTGGTTTTTGATAACATAATTTATCGAAATTCCGACATAAAATAACTAAACAAAACTGTCAAATGAACTAAATAAAATAATGGAAATGAGTTATAACTACGATCACAGATAGAAAAATGAAATTATGTGTCAAACGAACTAAATAAAATAATGGAAATGAGTTAGGGATGGTAGTTGAATAAGTAAACCTAAGATTATTTTTGAAGGGTCTGCTCCCTAGGAATAGAGGTGTAAACCGGTCAAGTCATTATTGAGTTAATTAAGATCTGTTCACTAAAAGCTCTAATCGAACCAAACTTAAATGAGCCCTGAGCTAAAAATAAACTTATATGATTAAACGAGTCCGCTTAAAGTTCACGAATTATGAATGCTTATCAATTTCCTGAAAACCAAACATGTAAAAAAAAACCATCTATAAACACTTATCAATTCCCTAAGACACCTAGAAATAAAATAAAATAACCTCGTAGTATGAAGGAGTACTGTGTAAAGTAAATGACTAAATGCTCTAAAGATAACAAAAATGTGGTAGCAATCTAGCAACGTTCATGTTATGTATATGTTTGTAATAACATTTGTGGGTCATTTAATTTAAACTTGGATCCCCCACCCTAGCCGAGTTGGTTGTTGGGCCGGTTGTTATCCTTGGAGACGCCGGTTCAACTCCCGGCTGTGGCGAAAGGTGCGGGACGTCCCAATGATGGATTGTTTCCTATCGAGGCATGGTTCGATTCGAAGGGCAACCCGGTTTTACCCAGTTGTTACCCAACGAGGTTCTCGTGTGAGGGCAGTATGGTTTCCGGCCGAAAGTCAGTCAAAACGGCAGCCGGGGCCCGATAGAACATCGCGTCTACCAAGGCTGGGCTGACAGGTAATCGTCCTTGACGGAAACCCGGTGACCACTGTCATGTACATATTGAAAGTCACCCTTAAAAAAGATTTAATTTAAACTTGGGACTAGATTTATAGGTGTCAAATCGACCTAATATATTAATTGGTAATATTATGTATAAAGAGAGATTCACGATGTAATCAGGTCTACACCTAACGTTCAAATTTTGAAAAAGTCAATACACGGGTTAAATTGAAAAACATTTTGGTTCAGTATAATTTGACACACACATCCATTATGGTGAGTGGGAACAAAATCATATTGAAAAACAACCATGCTGATACAACAAATAGAGTTGTCTGGTAACTTTTCATAACCTAACTATGAAATTATTAATGACTGTTGAAGAAGAACCCGGTTTGATTAAAGTGGATCGGAAGGTTGACCACTAAAAATGTGCATAATAATAATGAACAAAATATTCTATACAAGTATAAGATTGATATTATCTCCAATAAAGTCGGGATATCACATAACCGACTCTCCAGGAAACCCTAGGTAACCTGCACGTATAAATAGGGGACATCAATGCTAAGGTATATTCATTCTCTCTCTCGAAAACCCTATTTCTCCATTAAGCGAGTTTTATTCTCATGTCGAAGGGTGGTTACAGGAATAACCACATTCATGTAACGAGTCCTAACGGTGTTCTGTCTTGTAGGTCGAAGGTCCGATCACTACCCTTTTGGATCAGCAGTGGAATTAGCGTATTTTGGGTGACGTTTCTACATTGGCGCCATCCGTGGGACCCGCAATACGAAGGAATCCACAACCATGATGAGTGTTTCGAACACGAGTACTACAGTGGCAAGCAATGTTCTGACTCCCACCGGTGGAGAAAGCTTGACGACATCAAGTCCATCCGGGGCAATCACTGTGCCTGAAATAACCAGGTCCTTGGAAGTAGAGTTTGAAGCAGAGCTGCCTCCAGAGTATGAAAGGAGACGTTCTGGTGCAACCACTTCAGGATTAGGACCTTCCGTTATGAACGAAGGATTAACATCGTTCTCCCCGGTACAGGCGACGGTGGGAATCAATGCCCCTCACTCAACCCTAGCAGCGTCGCATAGCGTTAGTTCGCTAGCGTTTACTCCAAGCATTAACTCGCGTGGGTATTATTACCAGTCGTCGCACCCCATTTATACAACGGCGGTGGGAACCGCCACCCAGTATCTCTCATCAGCGGATGGCTTTCAGTTCTCTCCGCTGTACTAAGCGGCAATGACCGCAACAACGTCCACACCGCCCCATCAGCCGGTGATTATGAAATGGGTAGCGCTAAACACCCCGATTACTCTGGGAAACCAAGCGTACATCCCACCTTACTACTATACGCCACCTTATAGCTACGTTCCTACTCAGGTGTATGGCTTCAACAGCCTATATGAAAACACCCAGGCCGCCCAATGGGGTTTACAATATTCACAACCCTCATTTTGGCCGGGAGGTCCTATTGCATATTTCACGCCTGGCCAAACCATTGCAACAACCACATTAGGCTAAACAAGGTCGTCCAGCAACACAGACAAAAGTCCTCCTCGTAACCTAGGGTACGCCTGTGGTTATATCGACAGAGGAGGATGATGAATTGACCAGACCGTACAAACCAGCGGAAATCACGTTTCGGTCAAAGTTTTCTCGGTGTATAGCCGAAGCGCCAATAAAAGAGAAACCAAAAATGCCACCCACAGTCGGGAATTATGATGGAACCAGTGATCCGGACGATCACATCAACTTGTTCAGAAGCACGGGAGAAGTAGCTTTATGGCCGAGCCTTTGTGATGTAAAATGTTTGTCCAAACGCTGGTAGGAACAGCTCGAGTCTGGTGGGATAGCCTCCCGGTCTGGGGAATTGACAATTTTGATGAGCTTACTACTAAATTCTCCCAGCAGTTCAGTCAACAGTGGAGGCACACCAAGGACCGAAACGAAGTACTTCACATACGTAGGAGGGACAACGAAACAATGGAGAATTTTTTAACAAGGTTTAACAAAAAGAGTATAGCCATCTCGGGCTTGACTGAGGACTTGGCATGTGGCGCTTTCCTTCAGGGCATGAACCTTGACGAACTCCTGAGGAAGTTACATGACCGGAATGGGGTCCCAGACATTAGAGAAGAAATAGTGAGGATTGCCAAGGTTTATGTGCGCCAGTTGTTGCTAGCCTTGCGGCCAATAAAAAGAAGGAATCATATAAGCCTGAGGAAAATGATAGGCGGGGATGTAAGATTAAAAGCCAGAGCGGGAGATTCTCAAGGGGTAGTTACGTGGAGGCCTAGGGAAGATATGATAGACCTCGGAACACTACGTCGAGGTAAGAGTATTCCTCTAGGACCAGGGTAGATTTCCCAACCCTAAGTAAAACTCCTGCGGAAATACTCACATCAGAAAACCTCAAGCTTAACCCTCCTAAGCCCCTAAAAGACTCACTGGGCAAAGACTCGTCTAAGTGTTGTGAATACCGCAAGGGGCGCGTGCATGGTACTAACGACTGCTATCAGTTGAAAAACAGATCGAGTATTATGTTAAGTCTGGAAAATTGGCACATTTGGTAAAGGATATTAAACAAGGCCCTCTACTAGTAAAAGAGGAAGAAAGCAAATTTAGCCGAAAGCAACGTGACATGAACATGGTCTACGTGGAAGATGTTCGGGGAACTAAGTGGGTATAGAAGTGCGTGAACCATGGATGATGGTAGATATGCAAGTAGGTCATGGACAGCAGGATACCCACCTCAGTATAGATCCCCTCATCATCACCACAACTGTGGGGGATTATAATATGAGGAGGATTCTGGTAGACACTAGGAGCTCAGAAGATATAATATACGAGCATTGTTATAACAGGATGCAAAGGAAGACCGGGCTCTTTTAAAACCAGTGCACGCCCCAATCAGGGGGTTTACAGGGGAAAAGGTTGACCCAATCGGGTAAATTTTAGAGAAATTTGGTCATCCCTTTCCTAGTAGTGAGAGCTGAATCACATTACAACGTCATTGTCGGACGCTATACACTGGGAAATCTGGATGCGGTCATCTCCATGACGCGTGGACTTATGAAATTTCCAACCCTAGGGGGTGGCAACAGCATATCGAGACCATACGGGTGAAGTAATAAACACAAAAAAGTGCAGACACGGCCCAACCGGTGTGGTTGGACCTGAGAGGTGGGTGTTGAGCACTAAACACCCGGAACAGATGGTCACGATCTGTGAGACTTTCTCACCAGAAGTGAAAGATAGTCTAAAAGCATTGCTTCGCAACAATATAGATGTTTTCGCCTTCGAGCACAGCGACATGAAAGGTATACCTCGCGACAGAGCAGAGCATCAGCTTTCTACACTTCCCAGGGTCAAGCCCATTGCACAGAGAAAGCGTAGCATGGCTCCGGATAGAAGGGATGCAATAGTAAAAGAGGTATGAAAACTAGCTGAAGCAGGAATATTGAGAGAGACAAGCTATCACACCTAGGTGGCAAACCCGGTTATGGTAAAAAAGAGCGATGGAACATGGAGAATGTGTGTGGACTATAAGGACCTCAACAAGGCTTGTCCCAAGGACGCGTACCCACTACCAGAAATCGATTAAGGTCGATTCCTTAGTCCTGTTCTGCTTCAAGTGTGTGCTCGACGCCTGCAAGGGATATCATCAGATACAAATGGCAAAAGAAGACGAAGAAAAAACGGTGTTCCGCACGGACGTTGGGATTTTTTGTTATCGAAAAATGTCGTTCGGGCTTCGTAACGCGGGGACAACCTACCAAAGGCTCATGGACAAGGCTTTCACCAGAAGAATTGGGTGAAACTTAGAAGTATACGTGGATGACCTGGTAATCAAGAGCCAAGAGGAAAAGATCATGTTGCAAGACATTGAAGAAACATTTAAGACGTTGAGGGAATACAACATCAAGCTCAACCCAAAGATATGCTCGTTTGGGGTTGAGGAATGAAAATTTCTTGGGGTCATTTTCACACGAGATGGGTTCAAGACAAGCCCTGAAAAAGTTATGGCCATAACAAACATGCCCTCGCCGCGCACCCTCAAAGAAGCTCAAACATTGAACGGAAGGTCGATGTCAATAAGTTTTTAGCAAAGCACGCCGAACAATCCTTGCCTTTTATAAAAACATTGAAAGATTGTTTGAACAAGAATAATTTTCGATGGACAGCGGAAGCGGAAGGATCTTTTCAAGAAATGAAGCGTTTTTGGCACATTTGCTAAATCTGATAGCTCCAAAGCCGAACGAAATACTAAAAATGTACCTAGTCGCAGCTCACCATGCCGTCAGTGTAGTTTTGATGGTAGAACGAGAAGGAGTGCAAACGCCAGTTTATTATGTTAGTAGAATATTGGCGGATCCAGAGACCCGGTATCCGACATTGGAATAATTGGTGCTAGCACTGGTTCACGCTTCCCGGCGCCTACGAAGATATTTTCAGGGACACAAATCCAAGTGCTGACAAACCACTCGCTTGCATAGTGGGCCATTGAATTGGGGGCACTAGACATCGAATACCGAAAGAGAACGACCACAAAAATATTTCTTACAACCAGTTAGAAATATTATATCGGTCCTATATATTGTAGGACCGATTAATAAAATATAATATTTCTAAATGGTTGTAAGAATATATTATTACTAAAATATATCTTCCGGAAAACCGACAAGTTACTAAGGATATTATTTCTGACAAGTTTCGAACTCGTATACATATTTTGGTTAAATGACCGATTCGGTGAAACGATATTTTACAAGATAAAATACATATTTATTAGACATAAAAGTATATAATTTTTACCAAACGAATCAATCGTGCGAAGACCGGGTTTATACAAGGGGCTGAGCATGGATACTAAACAAACAAGTGTGTATATATTTTACATGTATGATCATTCGGATAATCACCCACCAACGTGTCTAAACAAACAAGCATTTTTAAAACGAAGCATACATAAAGTCTTAACAAGGTTTGGTGAAAATGATTAGACTTAAGTGTCTTAATGAAGTAGGACACTTGTAGGTTGGTGACATTACATCGAACATTATTTGTGTCACACCCCAACCGATGGCGGAATCATCGGGGCGCGGCACTAAGCGAACCAGATTGTTTCACGAGAAATTACATAACATTATTTCAACGACTATATTTAAACATCAAAATCCCATACTTCAACATTCAATCCTCAAATAACATTACAGAATAGAAAGATTATCATAACACAAATTCCAGTTAATAATCTCTAGATTTATTACAAAGCGTTTCTAAGGCAAAAACCTAAACTACGCGTCCAAAGCACAATCCTCAACCTGCCACATATGTTAAAAAAAACGTCAATACAATTAAGTAAGAGTGAGCATGCGAGTTTTGCGTACAATATAGTTATAAAAGCGTTTTAGCATACACCGCATGGCATACGTAATACTTGTGAATGATGTAACTACTTAGATTCATGCAAACCAACAAACCGCGATTGATCGAGGCATGCGAACATGCGTTCACATCCTAAAAAGAGAAAATAAATGCGAAATAAAAATGTGAGCCTTAACAACCTCGGGCCTCCGGGTGGCGGGTCAACGTCTAGTATATTATAATGTTAAGGGTGGCGTACAAACAATCAAGCAATACATACAATTCAGCAGATTTCACGTATAATCATGTAACAACGAGTTGCGAATAAGCGTTTGAGAGTTGTGTGATGTGTTTTGGAAATACGAACATATGTGACACCCAAAAATGCGTTTAAGCGTAAAAGGGTTCAAGTATACTCATAGTCGGTGCGTTTGGATAGGTTAACAGTATTTACCTGAGCTTAGCAATCCTTTTTAAAATAAGAAATATAATATGCACAGCCGTATCCAATTTAAGTAAGCATAGGTACAATTTACCAGAAGGCTCTAGTCTGGAATGATGGTATAAATAACCAATTAGAATGCTAGCGGATTTTATTTAAGTCATTGACTTGGATCGGCTAGCTTAAAGTACGAAAAACGGTACGATACGCTTGATTAAGCGATGACCGGAACAGAATGTAGTTTAAACCCAACAAGTACTAAGACTTGTATTATATGGGTAAACTATCAACATTCTGGAGTTTGAGATAAAAATGATAAGATTAGACCCGTTTTGGTTAAATTGCGTAAACTAGTTACATAAGCTTAACCGTACGCATATAAACGATACCGGGTAACCGGATGACTCATGAACAAGTTACATATGCCAATATACTTTAAATAATTTATAATATCAGTAGGATATCAACTTGTAAGTCCGTAAAGGTTTTAAAATCAAATAATGCCTTAGAAGGGTGTTTTGGTCATTTAGCGACGTATAAAAGGAACTTGCGTATAATCTAATGTTACGACTATAATTATTCTGTGAAAATAATTTATTTATGATATAATATCAGTAAGATATCAAAATATGTGTGTTTTATAGTTTAAGACCAAACGATGCACCGTAGGGGCATTTTGGCAATTTCACACATAGTTTCGGAAGCTTATTTGGGATTCTGAGTTTATATTATACCTACTGTAAGAGTACTTTAAACAAGATATAAAATCAGTAGGTAACAAGACTTGGTTGGTAAATATGGTTTAAAACCATACTATGCATCGAAAAGGCGTAAAGGTCGTTAAATGATGATATTTGCGATATTTTGTGAAAACTGATGTTATGACCAGGTTTAAATAATTTAAATATGTTATTTAGTATAGCATATCAGTAGAAAAGGTTTCATATAAATAATCATGACTAAAAACCATTTTAAGTGTCGTAAGGGCGTTATTGTCATTTAAGAGCGTAATACAAGAACTTGTGCATAAACTCAGCTTATAAACTGAAATGATATCCCCAATATCCTAATTATAATATTACATCAGTAGGTAATGAGTTTGGTAGGATATATTATGTTTAAAATCGTTCTATGCGCCGAAAGGGCTTTTCGGTCACTTTAAAGCCTTATTTACGATATTATACGAAAACTTGGGTTATGATCATATTTGTAACATCAAAATATGCTAAACATGTTATTATATCAGTACCTAAATCATTTGCAAGTTCGTTTATATTTAAAACCTCAATTTTAAATAAAAATGGCAAAATAAGAAAAGTATGGCTTTTTTACGGAAATTTGCGTACAACTCAGATTACTATTATGATCGTGTAATATAACCTCAGAGGGTTATCCTACATCATAACATGATTATAATGGGACCTTAAATCAGTAGCATACTAATCTAATTCGGTTCACAATTGAAAGTCAACGCAAAAGTCAGACTTCACGACTTTCGGTTGCGAACCGACCCTAAAACTAAAATTGACGAGCCGAACATGTTTACATATGTTCTAATAATTATTACCAAGTTGTTTAAGTGTTAAAACATATTTTATAATATGCATAAACTCAGATTATGAATATTACAAAATCTGACCTGTTGACTTTTAAACATTAATATATTGACCCGTCAATTGACCAAGCAAACGTGGTAATTAGGAGGTGCCCTTTTTAGGGATTAACACCTACCTAATTACGATCATGTAGCCACGTTCGTTGCGAACAATGGTTGGACCTTTAAGGTCTAAACCGAAAGTCAAAGTGTTTATCGAAAACGCTTGACTTTTGGCTTTAAAACCAAAATAAAAGAACTAGCCATGGAAGGAACACTTACTTGTGGTCCTATGGACTGAAGAAAACTCAAAAGAAGCTCCCAAATGCTCAGGAACCTACAGAGGAAAGTTATCAAAAGATTATGAGAAATGGTGCAAGTTCAACTCATGAATTCACCACCTATTTATACTTGAAGAAGATCAAGGAGATCATTCCAAGTGTTTAGAGGCTTCTTAAGATGATTACAAGTGTTAAAGAGGTGTCAAGACCAGGTGAAGAGTGGCAAAAACGAGCTAGTGGCGAGCTAGGAGGTTATGCTTAATGAACAAGCATGAATCTATAATTAGAGGGGCTTACGGACCGTATAAGTCCACCCTTACGGTCTGTATGGACCCAGGTCAGCAGCCAGAACTTTCATCTTTTGACAGTTTTGGCCCCTGGACTTGTTTCGTCGCGTTTTGTCACTCGTAACCCCTTTTAACCTGATTTCAAGGCTCTATAAGGGTGTTATGGTATATGTGACTTGGATTATATCTGGAAATATCTGGATGTTGGTTCGTTTGGTTGTACAGTCGCACGTTTTGCAGAAATGCGTAAAACACTTAAACGGACACAAAAACGATCGAAATTTGGCAACAATGGACATCCTTGTATTCTTATCAATAACAAGCAATATTTTATTGAATATACACATTTGGATTTATATACAGAGCCTGTATTCAAAATATGAGAATCGACAATCCTCGCAATTTGTCAGGAATAGCCCCTGAACTTCCAAACTTGCGTGTATCGTTATAATTAGTGCATAAAGCCTTCATTGGCCTAGGTATACAAAAGAGTATGACTAACATCATAAGACTCTCAGTTCGTTAAAAGGTCACTCAGAGGCTTAGTTTAAGCATGTTGACACTTTAGTCCTTTAATTATAAAATTTTCGTCCAGAGGTTATCAAAATAACATAACAATGCATTTGGTCCCTCTCGTTTAGCACGTGGCATACGAGGATCAACGGGAGACGTGTCGGAATTTTATAGGACAGGTTTTTACGCGGGTTTCCATCTTCACCCCCTTAAAAGAAATCTCGCCCTCGAGATTCTATTCATAAGATAGAGGTAAATCTGTCGCATAGTGGACTCAACGTCCCGTGTATACTAGGGGATCTCTATAGGCATTCCAAATTGACCTTTATAATAGGCACATGCTTCCTTAGAAGTTTCTTAACCTGTCGGTCTTTGATCAATACCGGTTTTTTTTTCCAACAAAACCGCAGGTTTTCATTAATTTGCACGTTTCATGTGACATAGCTAGCATCTCATTGGCTAGACATTTCTTCAAATTGAAATCGTGGAACACCTTGTGAATTCCACTGAGCTTATCAAGTAAGTTTAACCTACAAGCTAGAGACTTGACACTTTCGATTATCTCGGATGGTCTTTATACATATATATAGAGCTCAATCCGTCCTTCTTACCCAAGCACATCACACTTTTCCAAGGTGATGTCTTTAATAGTATCTTGTTCTTTACTTGGAACAAAATTTTGCGTCTCTAGTCGATGAAATTCTTATGCCTATCATGGGCAGCTTTGAGGTGATCACGGATTTGTCTGATCTTATCCATCGTTTCTAGTACAGTATCAGGTCCTATTAGTTGGGCCTCCCCAACTTCTGTTCAACAAATAGTGTTTGACACTTTCTCCCATACAAGGCCTCCAAAGGAGCAGCCTTTATGCTTAAATAAAATATTATAGGTGAACTTAACTAGGGTGAGATGGTCATTCCAACTATTACCCAATCGATCTTAAAGAAATAGCTAACTCTTGTAGTTGGTCAAACAAATTGTCGATCCTGGGCTGCAGATAATGATTCTTAATCCCTATATGTTAAGCTTGCGGTAGTCAACGCATGACCACATTGAACCGCTTTTCTGATCCAACATTATCGGATCTCCCCAAACATCAAGCTAGGTTGTACAAGCCTTTCTCCAGAAACTTATCAGGATAGATAGAGATTATAGAGGTAGTCTCAATCTCAGCTTTTGGTTCATCTAACGTCGGTTGTGTCATTAAAATGGCA
This sequence comes from Scalesia atractyloides, assembly GCA_947069175.1. Taxonomy (NCBI): domain Eukaryota; kingdom Viridiplantae; phylum Streptophyta; class Magnoliopsida; order Asterales; family Asteraceae; genus Scalesia; species Scalesia atractyloides. The sequence goes on along the minus strand of CAMTDV010000030.1, from coordinate 12,197,026 downwards.
CGTTTGCTCTTCGAAAACTAGAATGCTTTGAGTAGAGACACCTACTCAAGCAATTTCGATACAGACTATCTCCTTAAATACCATTGGCTGATTTTAGTACAATATGATTGTTGAGAGATCCTAGTGGTTCCATGCATTAAACCTTCATGTTAATCAGGCATGAAAGCAATCTATGGGACACACTAAGGTACTGCCAATTATCATATGGCGCTTTTATTATACTAGTATGGTATTCAGAGTCGATAGAAATTAATGAGATAAATAAATATAATAAATTTAAATAATAAGAACAAGAATTCGTCATACTTCAACCGAAAGCATGACTGATTTTTATGGATAATAGCATCCATCAAGAAGAAGTGATTTCTATGATTTCATCGGTAGGTTATACCTTATACCAAATATCTGATATTTCTCATGAATATATATAAAAGTTTTCTGGACTTATGGTTTATGAAAGACTTATTGTGCCTGAATTAAAACAGGACTGTTAGAAAAGATATCATTAATTACTGATGAGGAGTGTACATGATAACATTTTTGATATTTACTGCTTACGACATTCATCAGGAAAATATTCAGGCGGTTCCTTCCTTAGCCTCTTCAGGCTTAGCTGCACCATCTTTGGCCGCTTAAGGGCAGTTACTACTGACGTGGCCTTTCTCGCCACAGCTGAAGCAGACCGCATTATTTATGTCTCTACATTCATGGGAGTGATGACCAATTCTTTTACAGATACCACATTGCTTTGGCTTTTGGTATGTTCGACACTATCCCTAGTGCCTTTTGTTGCAGGTCTTGCATGTAGGCTTTTCATCCGACTCTTTTTGGTTCTTATTGAATTCAGACTTGCCCTTTTTCTTAGATTTCTGGGAGTTATCCTTCTCCCTTTTTCTTTTCCCACCGGTCTCAACTTTGACCAATTTTTGTCTCATTAAATCCTGAGTGAGAGTCAGAGCTAGGTCTACAACAACCTATATCTGTTGGGCCTTGAAGCCCTAACATTTCGCTTAATTTCTGGCGCTAAGCCACCAATAAAATGAGCAATCTGTTTTGGTTCAGGGGATGCTAGGTATGGCACTAACCTAGACAAGGAATTGTAGTCGGTCACATATTTCCGAAAATCTAAATTCTCCATTGACAGAGATAAGAAATCCGTTTTTTTTCTTTTCCAACTCATGAGGTGGACAATAAGTTTCTTTAATTAGGTCCGCAAACTTGGGCCAACTCAAATTATACAGATATACCTTTCCAGCAGACTGTACTATAGCCTTCCACCATATTAGGGCATCGCTCTTAAATGATTGTGATACAAATTTCACAGTATCTTTGTCAGCACAACCGTTGATCTCGACCATTGTTTCCATTTCATCTAACCATCTAAGGGCTTCAACTGCCCCTTCTTCCCCATTGAAATCACAGGGCTTACAGGATACGAAATACTTATATGAACACCCATCCTTATTGGAATACATCTTATCATGTTGTTCATGTCTCTCAGTCTTACTCCTCACATTTTAGGAGTGTACCTCACTATCCCTAGGATTCGATCGAGGTATTGATGAGTGTTTCGATAAATGTTTGGAACGAGAAGCGCTCGACTCCTGTTTTTTCTCAGTATAGGCATTCATAGCCTTGCCAACCTCCGTGGCAATTAAAGCTTGTAAGTCCTTCTTACTTATGACAATGTTTTCATCAACATTATCATCATTTTGCTTACTGTTAACCTCCCTAGTATTTTCCATATTCAGCTGCTTAGTACTAAACACAAATTTATATTTTGTTAGTTGGTCATTCGCATTTGATGACTCATTGTGTATATGTTATGGTATTATTAAACCATATTGGCTTTAAGTTGGATATGTAAATCCCTTGTCCTTTTGGATCAGTGTGCTCGATGTCAAAACTGTCAGGCTTTAATATTTTAAATGAATGTCTGATATATATATATATATATAAAAGTAGGTCTCATAGGACCATCACAGGTATTTTAAAAGATTGGACATAGTCTAGAAATATCAGGCAGTGGATCATAAAGTCATATCTGCCTTTGTCATAATGACAATTTAAGTAGCTCGTAAGCTTGTCACAAAAGATTTAAAATATGGCACAAACGGCCTTGTCACTAATGGACCTATAGGTTTACCACTAAAGGCCCTGTCACTAAGGGACATTATAAGATATGGCACAAAAGGCCTGGTCACAAAGGACATCAGAATACAGCTCTAGGACTTGTCACAAGGACATTTTTTTAAAAATATATATAAGCCGCGATCTTATTAATCAAGAGGCTTTAAGGCTTGAACATAGTTTATTATCTTTGGACAGGGGTCGTAGACCACAACTGTCTTCTCATAATTGACGATATTATATGGCCCGTAGGCAAAACAATTGACATCTCAAAAGGATGTTAAAATAATAATCATCACACTGATGATAGTAGTCACGATCGTATTGATCATATTGATTCTGAGGCTTGGGCATAGCCCATCATCTTGGACAGGGAACCATAATGGTCACAACTGTCATTGTCTTAATGATGATATAGCCCGTAGGCGAAACACCACTAATGGATGTTAAATCATGGCCCGTAGGCACTACATCACTAATGGATGTTAAATCATGGCCTGTAGGATGGAACAATATGATCAAGAGGACACCGCATTCATGACACCCACCGGCATATATTGTTATATTGCCATGCCCTTTGGGTTAAGAAATGCAGGTGCTACATATCAAAGGCTGGTGAATATGATGTTCAAGGAACAAGTTGGATGCACCATGGTGGATACTATGGCGGGTCATGAGTTGTTGACTTTTATGGATGCTTCATCTGGATTTCAGCAAATTCAGATGGAATGTCACACCCCGATTTCCACGTGTATCCCGGTGGGCTCGGTGGGGAGTATCATGACGTATGTTGATATCATCATAACCATACAACACAGAATAGCACAACGGAAGTCTTGGATTTAAAATTTCATTACAAACCGAAATATTCAAAGTTCAAAATATAATAACAATGGTTTGTAACGAAGATCCACAGGTGGATAAAAATATATACAAAGATGATTAACAGACTTGGCACCTCTAAGGACTTGCAAGATCCTCTTATTGCTACTGAGCAGCTTCCAGCCTATTTACAGATTTGTACCTGTAACTTAATTATTCTGAAAATACGTCAGTTTACACTGGTAAATACAATCAATCAACACATTTTGAAAACATTTCAAAATCATTTTATGTACACATTGGTACATTTGTTTAATATTTAACTTGGGACAAACTATATCTCATGTTATCAGTTTTACATAACTCGACAATACATACGGGGCCCGGAAGCTATGTCGGTTCATGATTAACCGACACACCACTTATTCCCTTACTGGGAAAACCCATATTGGGTTATAAATTATAACTTATTCCCTTATTGGGAACACCCGTATTGGGTTATAAATTATTTATTTAAACCGTTTCGCATTTGTCAGGTGTATGCCACCCCGTGCTTAAGTCGTGGCCACTTACAATTAAATGAATCAAGGATATCCAAGACACGGTCGAATTAACCCCAAATGTTTAAGTCAAGCAATACGAATCATGACAGGTTATTTGAATTTCCCGACACATTGGTCTTCGAATCCCATACCCGACCATGCGGTAAATATTTTCCCGTATCCCAAGCCCGTATAGGGAAAATAGGTTAAGACTATTTACCTAAGCTTAGCAATCCTTTTTAAAATAAGAAATATAATAAGCACAGCCGTATCCAATTTAAGTAAGCGTAGGAACAATTTACCGGAAGGCTCTAGTCTGGAATGCTGGTATAAATAACCAATTAGAATGCTAGCGGATTTTATTTAAGTCATTGACTTGGATCGGCTAGCTTAAAGTAAGAAAAACGGTACCATACGCTTGATTAAGCGATGACCGGAACAGAATGTAGGTTAAACCCAACAAGTACTAAGACTTGTAAATATGGGTAAACTATTAACATTCTGGAATTTGAGATAAAAATGATAAGGTTAGACCCGTTTTGGTTAAATTGCATAAATTAGTTACACAAGCTTAACCGTACGCATATAAACGATACCGGGTAACCGGATGAGTCATGAACAAGTTCCATATGCTAATACTCTTTAAACATGTTATAATATCAGTAGGATATCAACTTGTAAGTCCGTTAAGGTTTTAAAATCAAACAATGCCTTATAAGGGCGTTTTGGTCATTTAGCGCTGTATAAAAGGAACTTGCGTATAATCTGATGTTACGACTATATTTCTTCTGTAAAACACTTTATTTATGATATAATATCAGTAATATATCAAACATATGTGTGTTTTATAGTTTAAGACCAAACGATGCACCGTAGGGGCATTTTGGTAATTTCACACATAGTTTCGCAAGCTTATTTGGGATTCTGAGTTTGTATTATGTACCTACTGTAAGATTACTTTAAACGAGTTATAAAATCAGTAGGTAACAAGTCTTGGTTGGTAAATATGGTTTAAAACCATACTATGCGCCGAAAAGGCGTAAAGGTTGTTAAATGATGATATTTGCGATATTTTGTGAAAACTGACGTTATGACTAGGTTTAAATAATCTAAATATGTTATTTAGTATAGCATATCAGTAGAAAAGGTTTCATATGAATAATCATGACTAAAAACCATTTTAAGTGTCGTAAGGGCATTATCGTCATTTAAGAGCGTAACACAAGAACTTGTGCATAAACTCAACTTATAAACTGAAATGATATCCCCAATATCCTAATTATAATATTACATCAGTAGGTAATGAGTTTGGTAGGATATATTATGTTTAAAATCGTTCTATGCGCCGAAAGGGCTTTTCGGTCACTTTAAAGCCTTATTTACGATATTATACGAAAACTTGGTTTATGATCATATTTGTAACATCAAAATATGCTAAACATGTTATTATATCAGTACCTAAATCATTTGCAAGTTCATTAATGTTTAAAACCTCAATTTTAAATAAAATGGCAACATAGTCAAAGTATGGCAATTTTACGGGAACTTGCATAAAACTCGGATTACTATTATGATCGTGTAATATAACCTCAGAGGGTTATGCTTCATCATAACATGATCATAATGCGACCTTAAATTAGTAGCATACTAATCTAATTCGGTTCATAATTGAAAGTCAATGCAAAAGTCAAACTTCGCGACTTTCGGCCTAAAACTAAAATTGACGAGCCGAACATGTTTACACATGTTCTAATAATTATTACCAAGTTGTTTAAGTGTTAAAACATATTTTAAAATATGTATAAACTCAGATTATGAATATTTCAAAATCTGACCTGTTGACTTTTAAAATATTAATATATTGACCTGTCAATTGACCAAGCAAATGTGGTAATTAGGAGGTGCCCTTTTTAGTGATTAACACCTACCTAATTACGATTACGTAGCCACGTTCGTTGCGAACAATGGCTGGACCTTTAAGGTCTAAACCGAAAGTCAAAGCATTTATCGAAAACGCTTGACTTTTGGCTTTAAAAGCCAAAATAAAAGAACTAGCCATGGAAGGAACACTTACTTGTGGTCATATGGACTGAAGAAAACTCAAAGGAAGCTCCCAAATGCTCAGGAACCTCTAGAGGAGAGTTATAGAAAGATTATGAGAAATGGTGCAAGTTCAACTCATGAATTCACCACCTATTTATACTTGAAGAAGATCAAGGAGATTATTCCAAGTGTTTAGAGGCTTCTTAAGATGATTACAAGTGTTAAAGAGGTGTCAAGACCAGGTGAAGAGTGGCAAAAACGAGCTAGGTGGCGAGCTAGGAGGTTATGCTTAATTAACAAGCATGAATCTGTCAGCAGAGGGGCTTACGGACCGTATAGGTCCACCCTTACGGTCCGTATGGACCCAGGTCAACAACCAGAACTTTCATCTTTTAACACTTTTGGCCCCTGGACTTGTTTCGTCGCGTTTTGTCACCCGTAACCCCTTTTAACCTGATTTCAAGGCTCTACAAGGGTGTTATGGTATATGTGACTTGGATTATATCTGGAAATATCCCGGATGTTGGTTCGTTCAATTGTACGGTCGCGCGTTTCGTATAAATGCATAAAACGCTTAAACGGACACAAAAACGTTCGAAATTTCACAACAATGGACATCCTTGTATTCTTATCAATAACACGAAAGATTTTATTGAATATACACATTTGGATTTATATACGGAGCCTGTATTCGAAATATGAGAATCGACAATCTTCGCAGTTTGTCAGGAATAGCCCCTGAACTTCCAAACTTGCGTGTATCGTTATAATTAGTGCATAAAGCCTTCATTGGCTATAATAGGTATACCAAAGAGTATGACTAACATCATAAGACTCTCAGTTCATTAAAAGGTCACTCAGAGTCTTAGTTTAAGCATGTTGACACTTTAGTCCTTTAATTATAAAATTGTCGTTCAGAGGTTATCAAAATAACATAACAACACATTTGGTCCCTCTCTTTTAGCACGTGGCATACGAGGATCAGCGGGACACGTGTCGGAATTTTATAGTACGGGTTTTTACAAGGTGTTACATGGAATCATCTGATCAAGAGGACGCAACATTCATGACACCCACCGGCATATATTGTTATATTGCCATGCCCTTTGGTTTAAGAAATGCATGTGCTACATATCATAGGCTGGTGAATATGATGTTCAAGGAACAACTTGGACACACAATGGAAGTATACATAGATGATGTGGTAGTCAAGTCTAAAAGAGCTGAGGATCACTTGAAGGATCTCGAGGAAGCATTCAATATCCTTGACCAGTACAACATGAAGCTGAACCCTTCCAAATGCCATTTCGGTGTTAAAGCCGAAATTTTTTTAGGATATATGGTGACCAAGAGGGGACTCGAAGCAAGTCCGGAGCAGATCAAAGCCATAGTCAATATCAAATCTCCTGCTAGTCAAGGATGTGCAAAGATTGACTGGAAGAATTGCTGCCTTGAACAGATTCATTTCAAAATCCTCAGAGAGATACAAGGATTTCTATGATATTCTGAGGAAGAATAAAAAATTTGAATGGACTTTGAAGCATGAAGCTGCTCTACAAGCCCTCAAGGATTACTTATCCTTCACACCGGCTTTGATGAAACCTTAAGATGGAGAACCATTATCATTATACCTAGCTGTCTCAGGTAAAACGGTAAGCGCGGTCCTAGTTAAGGATCAAGAAGGCCAACAACATCCGGTATACTATGTAAGTAAAAGTCTACTTGATGCTGAGGCCAGGTATTCTCACTTAGAGAAACTTATTGTTGCTTTAATCATGGCTTCTACTAAACTTAGATATTATTTTGAAACTCATACTATAATCGTAAAGACAAACTTTCCTATTAAGAATGTCCTCAGGAAGCCTGAGATGTCTGGCAGGTTGGCGAAATGGGCAGTTAAACTTAGTGCATATGACATCAAGTATGAACCAAGGACTGCCATCAAGTCCCAGGCTCTAGCCGATTTTGTGGCTGATTTCAGAAGTGATCTACAAAGGGAAGCTGAGTTAGAAGTGCAACAACTTGAGGAGACCAAGGATCCTTGGACACTTTTCACAAATGGATCTTCAAATATCAAAGGAACTGGACTAGGCTTACTACTAAAATCGCCACAGGGGGACATTACAATATATTGCTTGTGAATTTCAAACAACTAACAATGAGGCAGAGTATGAGGCCTTGATAGCAGGTTTGCAATTAGCTAAACATATCAGGATCAGGTATCTTCAAGTATTTGTAGATTCGTTATTAATTACTAATCACTATAATGGTTCCTATGCTGTTAAAGGTGAAAACTAATCAAATATTTGGAGATAGTCAAGAAATTGGCAGATTCTTTTGCTTTTTTCAGTTTAACACAGGTACCCAGGGAAGAAAATGCAGAAGCAGATGCCTTAGCCTATCTAGGATCCTCACTGAAGATGCCAGAGGATGTGAAGATACCCATCATCTATATTCTGACTTCTGCAATTGAGGAAAATGAAACAATGGAGATAGTGGAAGATGCTGAATTGTACCTAGTGATAATGCACAATCAATTCCAGGATCATGGATCCTTCCAATCCTGAACTATATTCAGAAAGGGAAGTTCCCGTTGTGGAAAATCCTAGAGCCTTCAAAATCAAGGTATCCCAATTCACTATAATTAATAAAATGCTATATAAGAGATCTCTTGCAGGACCTTATCTACGATTCATTGAGGATCCCGAGATCCAAGAAGTCTTGAAGGATTTTCATGAAGGAGATTGTGGAAATCATACTGGGGGCAGAGCACTATTTTCAAGGATTCTTAGAACATGATATTACTGGCCTACAATGAAGAAAGATGCTGTGGAATACGCAAAGAAATGTAATGCTTGCCAAAGACATAGCAATATTCTTCATCAGCCAGCTGAACTTCTGCATCCTGTATCCTCTTATTGGCCATTTATGAGATGGGGAATGGATATAGTAGCAAGCTTCCCAAAGCACCAGGTGGAAAAGTGTTCATGTTAGCTATGATAGACTAGTTCTCTAAATGGATAGAAGCTGAAGCCTTTGCCCAAGTCAAGTCATATCCTTTATTAAAAGAAATATCATAACTAGATTTGGAATTCCTTCTGAAATTGTTTGTGATAACGGATCCCAGTTTATTGGGAGTCGTACTACTAACTTTTGTGACAGCTGGGGAATTAGGATTATAACATCAACACCAGCCCACCCACAAGCTAATGGCCAGGCAGAATCATCCAATAAAATCATCATCAACAACTTGAAGAAGAAGCTCGGGTCTAAGAAAGGCAAATGGGCTGAGGAATTGCCTTATGTCTTATGGGCAGATAGAACAACTCCTAAGAATGCTACGGGTCAAACTCCCTTTTCTTTAGTCTTTGGAGCTGAAACAGTAATCTCTACAGAGATGGTAGTCCCTACAGCCAGAACAAGAATCCGTGATCCTGAAACAAATGCTGAGAACCTAACTCAAGACTTGGATACCGTGGAAGAGCTTAGAGAGTTGGCAAGGATAAGGTTGGCTATCTATAAACAGAGAATGGCTGGTACTTATAATAAAAATGTCAGGGTCAGAAGATTTCAAGTTGGTGACATGGTATTAAGGAAAGCATTCTAGAACACTACGAACCCCGCGGATGGCAAACTGGCACCAAAGTGGGAAGACCCCTATCTCATTGAGGCTGAAGCTGAAAAGGGGGCATATCGTTTACTAACTATGGATGGTGATCTTCTGCCAAGAGCTTGAAATGCTATCCATATAAAGAAGTATTTTATGTAAGGATCAAGGATCCTTAAGCAATCTAATGTTCAGATTGAAGGATCCTCAAAGGATATGTGATCCTTTGTTTGGTAACATTTTACTAATTCCTTCATATCATATTTATTGTTTATTGTAAGGAATAAATGTTAAATCCTTAACATCCAATCTTATCTAGTTTTAAGCTTTTGCAGAATTTACTTAAAGGACCTAGAGGTTGGCCACCTCTCCAAGACTTTGGGCATGTCCCCAGCTTGAAGTATCTAATACCTTCTAAGGTTTAAATGTTTTCACCTTTCACTTGAATTGGGTTTTGACAACCCGCCAGTAGCGCACGTTATCCAAGTATAGTTCGAGGCAATGGACCAGTACCCGCTTTAGGGGCTGGCAATTTCATTGCTGTTGGCTATATATAGGATCCTAAGTATAATGGTAGACGTACCGTACACCCGTTCCTAAGGTCTCTAACGTTTTCACGTTAGCTAAGGTTTTGACATTTTCATGTCACTTACGATTGGTTAGTCGCCAGTGTGGGCCGTACACCAGTATCCTAAGGTTTCTAACATCTTCACGTTAGCTCAAGTATTATCTTATTTTTGGGCTTGTCCCTAGTTATTTGGGCTTGTCCCCAGTTACTTGGGCTTGTCCCTAGTTATTTGGGCTTGTCCCCAGTTACTTGGGCTTGTCCCTAGTTATTTGGGCTTGTCCCCAATGTTTAATGACTTATTCTAGTGATGATGGCTTAGTCCCAAGTGTTATTACAGGTTTTCTACTATTTACAAGTAAGGATCCTGGATCCTCGAGTTCTGATAATTTTTATGCCTTATTATTTAAACCGTAAGTTTTAAGGATAAAGGATCCTAACTTGGATTCACTGGTATGACCCTTTACTCAGCCTTATTTTTGTTTTTGATATTACCCCCAATCTTTGACGGAAGCCTATATGATCCTTAATCATGTAATGTTTAACCTTTTAAATAAAACTCGTTTTGACAAAAACTTGATATTCTTTTTAAGAACTTATGAATTACTAAATCTGAATTTCCTAACAAGTACAAGCATAATGATATTCAAATCAGAAAGGAACAACAACAAACATAGTCAAAAGCTTAAGTTTTATTTATTTATAAGAACCCCTTTTAAAAGGTTGTCAAAATTATCAACCCAAACTTCTACCAAAAAATGGCCCGTCCGTTTGGGTTGACAAAGGGTGTCCATGATAAGGGGTCATACGTTGCAGAATTTAAAAGTGAAGGAAAGTAGCGACAAGGGGCATCAAAGGCTTAATCCTCCACAAATAGAAGGACCCATCCACCTTTGCTACCCCCTATTGTTCAAAAGATCAATGATCTTTAACCCTAAAACTATTATTCAGTACAGACTAATTTATTCAAAATGAAAATACCAACAACCACAAGCATAAAAAATGGGCTCCGACCACGTCTAGAAATTTCCATCATCGCCCATTGGTGCAGCCTACTCCTTTGCTGCTTCATTGTCACACCCCTAATTCCACGTGTAACCAGTGGGCCCAGTGGGGAATATCATGACGCAAGTTGATATCATCATTACCAAACAATACAAAATAACACATCGGAAGTCTGGATAATTACTATTACAAACGTTTGAATGTTCAAAGTTCAAAAATAAATACAACGCTTGTAAATAGATCCACAGGCGGATCGAAATGTGATTACAATAGATGTTTAACAAACTAAGGCCTTCTAAGCAAAGGAGTTGCAAATTCCTCTTAAGCTTCCCGAGCACTTCCAGCCTATTTACGTACATTCGTCACCTCCGCTTAGTCTTTTGAAAATACGTCAGATAAATCTGGTAAATACAATTTAACCGACTCATTTTGAAAACATTTAGTGTACACAATGGTACTTTTTTAATAAATAACTTGGGATAAATTATATTCATGTTATCAGTTTTACATGCTAATAATACATTTAGAGCCTGAAAACTATGTCGGGAACATGATTAATCGACACACTACTTTAATACCTTTAATAGGTACACCCTTAATGGGTTATAGTTTATTTTAGCATCTGTCGGGTGTATGCCTACACCCCGTGCTTAGGTCGTGGCCATTTGCAATTAAATAAGCTGTGGATATCCAAGACATGGTCGTTTTAACCCTCAAATGTTTAATATTAAGCAAAATGAATTAAAATGGATTATTTAAATTCCCGACTCATTAGCCTTTGATCCCATAACCAACCATGCGGTATTATTATACCGTATCCTAAGCCCGTATAAGGGAAAATAAGTTAAAAGTATTTACCTGGCTAGCAAAATCTTTAAATAAGAAAATAAGCAAAGCACAACCGTAATCAATTAACTAGCTTGGTGACAATCTACCGGAAGTCTCTAGTCTGGAATGGATGGTATTATTAACCGATTAGCTAGTTAGCGGGTCTTTATTTAGTCATTGACTTAGACCGGCTAACTTAAAATAAAGATAACGGTACGAAACGCTAGATTAAGCGATGGCCGGAAAAGAATGTATTTTTGACCCAACAAGTACTAGGACTTGTATAATATGGGTTACCATTTTACATTCTGGAATTTGAGAATGATTTGAAATGGTTAAACCCGTTTCGGTTAAATTACATAAACTAGTTACGTAGGACGAACCGTACACATATAAGCGAAACCGGGTAACCGGGTGAGTCATATACAAGTTCCATACGTCATTATGTTTAAAATATGTTAAAATATCGGTAAGATATCTATAATTCAGCCCGTTATGTTTTTAAACATGAATTATGCCTTAAAAGGGCAATTTCGTCATTTTACAATGTAATAAATGAGTTTATATGTAAACTGATGTTATGTTCATAAAGATTCTGTAAAAACACTTATTTTATGATGTTATATCAGTAGGATATCAATTATATGTGTGGTTTATAGTTTAAGACCAAACTATGTCCCGAAAGGGCATTTTGGTCATTTCACAATATAATTTGATAACTTATTTGGGAATCTGAGTTTGGGACATGTACCTACTATTAATAATTTGAAACTATGTTTTTAAATCCGTAGGTATCAAGCCTTGATGCTCTAATATGGTTTTAAACCATATTATGCACCGAAACGACGATAAAGTCGCTAAATGATGATTTAAATGGTATTTAAGTGAAACTGTTGTTGTGACCAGATTTGTATAGTCAAAATATGTTAATATATATATATATATATATATATATATATATATATATATATATATATTAGTAAGTATATGGTTTAGTTCCATTAGAATGCTTAAAACCATTTATAGTGCCGAAAATGCAATATCGTCATTTAAGGACATAATATGCAAACTAAAGTTTAAACTCAGTTTGCAATCTGAATAAATATCCCAAATAATCCTAATAATGATAATACATCAGTAGGAAATGAGTTTTGATGTCAAATCATGTTTAAACTATTTTATACGCAAAAAGGGCGATTTGGTCACTTTAAACGTGTTTATGTGTTAAATAATCAAAAATTGGTTTATGACCAGATTATTAACTTCACAATAAGTTTAATTTAACAAATCAGTTCACAACTCATTTATATGTTTGTTAATGGTAAAAACCTCATTTTTATACATTAAGGGCCTTTTGCAAAATTGACATATTTAACGGATACTTGTATAAAAGCCCGGATTACTACATGGCCATGTCCTATAACTCTAGAGGGTTATAGTATACTATAAAATGGTCATATTACAACTTAGAAATAATAGCTAAGGTTGCTAAATCGGGTCAGAACTGAAAGTCAAAGCAAAACTAAACTTTTGCGACTTTCGGTTGCGAACCGACCTTAGACCTGGACTTGACGAGCCGAACATGTTCCCACATGTTCTTATAATAATTAGCAAGTTATTAGAGTGTCAAAATAGATTTTATAGTACCTACATTACTAGTTATGAATTTATTTCAAAACTGACCCGTTTGACTTTTTATTAACATAACTTTGACCCGTCAATTGACCAAGCAATCGTGGTAATCAAGAGGTGCCCTCTTGAGGGATTAACACCTACCTAATTACAATCACATAGCCATGTTCGTGACGAACAATGGCTGGACATAATGGTCTTAGATCAAGGTCAAAACGTTTTTACGTCAACGTTTTGACTTTGGCTTAAAACTTAACAAAACTGAAAGGAGGGCCCCAGAACACTTACACAAGGTCCTTAGCACGAAATATCAGTGATTAGGAAGTTCCCTTAGATTCAGGAACCTCTAGAGAGTGAAGATAGAAGAATTATGAGAATGAGCAAGTTCAAAGTTGCAAATGGAAGGGTATTTATAGTTGAGGGATAAATTGTAGGATCTTGCCAGGCGTAGGGAGTGTTAGGAGATATGAACAAGTGTTTAGGGACGTGTCTTGAGAAGGAGAAGAGTGGCATTTGTGGGCAAGGTGGCATATCCAGTCTGCTGCCAAGTTTCTGTCGCTGGCGACCCCTTACGGACCGTAAGGGTTTAGCCATGTGGTCCGTAAGGAACTCTGGTGCCCACAGATTTTGAATGGTTACGGACCGTAACCAGAATGGCTTGCGGTTCGTAACCGCCTTCCAGAACTTAAAATTTGGCATTTTTACAACTTAGGTCCTCCAACTTTTTCCGATGCTCGTTCAGAGGTTATTAAAATAACATAACGACATTTTTAGTCCCTCTCGGCCACACTTGGCAACTAAGAATTGACGGGACACGTGTCGGGATTTTATTAGACGAAATTTTCGAGGTGTTACATCTTCACCCCCTTAACAAAAATCTCGACCTCGAGATTTATTCAAATAGATAAGGGTACTTCTGTCGCATATTGGATACGACCTCCCAAGTATATTTGGGACCTCGACATGCATCCCATTTAACTTTCATTATAGGCACGTGCTTCTACGAAGCTTCTTAACTTGCCGATCTTCGATCGCAATTGGTTTCTCCAAGAAACGCAAGTTTTCATCAATCTGAACGTCTTCGTGAGGCATTGCTAGCGACTCATCCGCTAGACATTTCTTCAAATTGCTGATGTGGAAAACATCATGGATTCCATTGAGCTTCTCAGGTAGCTTAAGTTTGTAAGCTACAGATCCGACACATTCGATTATCTCGAATGGTCTAATATACCTCGGGCTTAACTTGCCCTTTTTCCCAAAGCGCGTTACACCTTTCCAAGGTGACACTTTTAACATAACCTTGTCCCCAACTTGGAACTGTAGATGTTTACGCCTCCTGTCGGCATAACTCTTTTGTCTATCACGAGTTGCCTTAAGTCGATCACGGATTTGCACAATCTTATCCGTGGTTTCCAGAACAACTTCTGGTCCAGATAGTTGGGCTTCTCCAACTTCAGCCCAACATACAGGCGTCCTACACTTTATTTCGTATAAGGCTTCAAAAGGAGCAGCCTTAATACTTGTGTGGTAACTATTAATATAAGAGAACTCGACTAAGGGTAAGTGATCATCCCAACTTCCGCGTAAGTCGATCACACATGCACGCAACATGTCTTCTAAGGTTTGAATAGTACGCTAACTTTGTCCGTCAGTTTGAGGATGGTAAGCCATACTGAAGTTTAATTTCATGCCTAGAGATTGCTGAAAACTTTTCCAGAAGTGAGATGTGTATCTTGTATCTCTATCAGATACAATGGATATCGGCACACCGTGCAAGGATACAATCTCATCGATATAAAGCTTAGCCAGCTTATCGGAGCTATATGTTTCCTTAATTGGTAGGAAGTGGGCTGACTTGGTTAATCTGTCCATAATAACCCAAATCATTTCGTTTCCATGCTTGGTCTTTGGTAACTTAGTGATGAAGTCCATAGTCACAATTTCCCACTTCCACACTGAGATTTTGAGCTGTTGTAGAAGTCGTGACGGTTTTTGGTGTTCTGCCTTGATTTGAGAACATGTCAAGCACTTTGCTATTACATGATTGGCTATAGCTTTCTTCATACCCATCCACCAATAACTGGGCTTTAGGTCTTGATACATTTTGTCGCTTCTTGGATGAACCGAATATTTAGAATTATGTGCTTCTTGGAGGATTACACCTCTAAGTCCTCTATAGATCGGAACCCAGATCCGATTATTTAACCTGAATATTCCATCCTTTCCAGGTACTAACTGCTCGATAGTTGCACCTAATTTTTTTCCTCGGCAATATTTTCCTCTAGCATGGCTTGTTTCTGAATATCTAATAGCTTCTCATTCAAGCTATTTTTTAGTTCAATGCTCTTGGCATTGATCCTTAGAGGTTTAACTCTTTCCTTGCGACTAAGCGCATCAGCTACTACATTTGCCTTTCCGGGATGATATCGGATCTCACAATCATAGTCGTTCGGTGTTTCCATCCAACGACGATGTCTCATGTTCAAATCCTTCTGATTGAACAAATGTTGAAGACTTTTATGGTCAGTGTAGATGATACACTTTGTTCCATATAAATAATGTCTCCATAATTTAAGTGCAAACACCACTGCACCTGATTCCAAATCATGGGTGGTGTAATTTCTCTCGTGCACTTTTAATTGCCGTGATACATAGGCAATCACTTTGCCTCTTTGCATAAGCACACATCCCATACCAGTGTGTGATGCGTCACAGTAAACCATAAACTCTTCTACACCTACTGGCAGAGTTAACACTGGGGCATTGCTTAACTTGTGCTTTAAAGTTTTGAAAGATTCTTGCTGCTTTGGACCCCAGTCGAACTTAGCATTCTTACGAGTTAAGATTGTCAAAGGAGCGGCTATTCGTGAGAAGTTCTCAATGAACCTCCGATAATAACCGGCTAGTCCTAAGAAACTACGTATCTTGGACGGTGTCTTTGGTGCTTCCCAATTCATAATCGCTTCTATCTTTGTAGGATCCACTTGAATACCACGTTCAGTTACTACATGACCGAGGAACTGAACCTCACGAAGCCAAAATTCACATTTAGAAAACTTCGCATATAACTTTTCTTGACATAGTATTTCAAGAATGCACCTTAAATGTTTCTCGTGATCAAATTGATTACGAGAATAGATAAGTATGTCTTCTATGAAGACAATGAAAAACTTATCTAAGTATGGCTTGCGAACTCTATTCATGAGATCCATGAATCTGCTGGTGCATTAGTGAGCCCAAAAGGCATCACTAGGAACTCATGATGTCCATATCTCATTCTATAAGCAGTCTTCAGAACATCTTCACCTCTAACTTGAAGTTGGTGATATCCCGATCTTAAATCGATTTTCGAGAAGTAACTTGCACCTTGTAATTGGTCAAACAAATCATCGATCCTGGGCAAGGGGTAACGATTCTTGATCGTATCTTATTGAGTTCACGGTAATCAATGCACATTCACATTGAACTGTCTTTCTTCTTAACAAACAGGATGGGAGCTCCCCAAGGAGAAGAACTAGGTTGAATAAAACCTTTCTCTAAGAGTTCGTCCAATTGGGTTCTTAATTCTTTTTTTTCGGTAGGTGCTAAACGGTATGGAGCTCTAGCTATGGGAGCTGCTCTATGTATGATGTCAATTCAAAACTCTACCTGCCTATCAGGAGGTAGGCCAGGTAATTCTTCTGGAAACACGTCTGGGTATTCTGAAATGATAGGAATATCGTCAATCTTCGGTTTGGGTTCATCAATGGTGACTTGTGCCATGTAGATGACACAAACCTTCTGCATACATCTGGATGCCTTAAGCAAAACTGCTTTATCAGGCAATCCAAAAGTGTTTGTCTCCCTGAATGGTGAGGATTTTACCAGACGGAGATTTGATCTCGATGAGTTTCTTATCGCAAGCAATGCGGGCTTGATTATGCGACAACCAGTCCATGCGTAAGACTACATCGAATCCCGCTAGTTTCATAGGTAAAAGAGAGACAGGGATAGAATGATTCTTGATGGATATGAAGCATCCGTCAAGAATGGAAGAAGCGGGTTCTATAGTTGCATCAGCGAGCTCTACTTCATAAGTTATGTCTAGGGTTCTTATGGGCAAGTTTAATAGTTTACTAAACTTATGATCTACAAACGATTTATCAGCGCCCGAATCGAAAAGAACTCTAGCAAAAGCGTCGTTGATAAGGAACGTACCCGTTATGACATTATTATCATTCACTGCTTCCTTGGCACTCATTGGAAGGCTCTAGCAGTGCCTTTCTTCGCTTCAGTAGTTTTGGCCTTCCCTTCGGCACTTGCCTTAGGGCAATTCGTCTTGATGTGGCCTTTCTCACCACATCCAAAGCAAGTAGCATCCTTTATATTTCGGCACTCATGTGACCGATGTCTTGACTTTTTAGAGATATTACACTGCTTCGGTTTCTGATCTAAGCGACACTGTCCATGGTTTCGCTTCCCCCATGTCTTGCAAGTGGGTTTGTCGCTCGACTTCTGGTGTCTTTGCTGAACCCATGTTTACCCTTTTTATTAAACCTTTAGGAGTTGTTATCCTCCCGCTTCCTCTTCCCATCGATGTCAATCTTAACTGACAATTGCCTCACATAGTCCTAAGTGAGGGAGAGGGATAGCTCCACAGCAGATTTATAGGTGTCGGGCTGCACCGCTTTAACCATACTCCTAATTTTTAGGAGCTAGCCCATTGATAAAACGCGCAATGCGTTTGGGCTATGGGGTAACTAAATAAGGCACTATCCTTGAAAGAGAATTGTAGTCGGTGACAAACTTCCGACAATCCATATTTTTCATAGTCAAATTTAAGAAGTCTGACTCGATCTTTTCCACCTCATGAGGTGGGCAGTAGGTATCCTTCACCAACTCTACAAACTTGGACCAGCTCAAGTTGTAAAGATGAACCTTGCCAATAGACTGAACTATGGCTTTCCACCAAAAAGAGCATCGCCTTTAAATGACTGGGACACGAACTTAATGATGTCTCGATCAGTGCAACCGCTGATATCCACGACCGTCTCCATTTCGTCCAACCACCTCAAACATTCCACAGCTCCTTTTTCCCCGTTAAAATCGCGGGGTTTACAAGACACAAAGTACTTATAAGAACATCCATCCTTGTTGGAGTGTATTCTTTCATCACGCTCTCGACTCTTGGCTATGCTTTGCACGTTTGAAGAGTGTACCTCACTGTCCTTTGGTTTTGACTGATGTGGCTGGGATTGAGGTTTAGAGACATGTTTGGAGCGAGAAGCACTCGACTCATGTTGCCATGCAGACCTATCTTTCAAGGCCTTGCCAATTTCTACGGCAATAAGGTCTCTTAAGTCGTTCTTACTTATAATGATATTCTCGTTGGCATCAGTGTCATTGTGTTTGCTATTAGCTTCATTAGAATCCACCATTGTTGCAACTTAATTCTAAATATCGAGATGAATTTGGTTAGTTGCTATAGCGTACCCTTTTTATGCCATGGTTTCTTTAACCATACAGATTTTAGACAAAGGATGGGGTATATACATATAACCTAGGTCTCAAAGGACCATCATAGGTATTTATGAATTGGACATAGTCCAGAATTTATTAGACAATGGATCAAATGTCACTACTGTCATTGTCACTAAGGACAAATATTTTATTATACATTGGCTTTACACTACTATTGAGTGTTTGAATATTTTAGCAAGGATCTAATTTGATCACTTAGGTGATAGGGCGTGGACATTGCCATTACCCAAGTGACAATATCTATCACAGGATTTAAGAGTTAACTTCACATTGTGAGTTAACATAGAGAAATGATAAATTTGGAAGTTGAACAATGTTCACCTTTTCTAGATAGAAGGTTACCTCCAAAATTTTCATTTGCCAATTTAATTGATCATAGTCATTGGCTGATAGATCTTTGGATAATATAGCGGATCAATAAAACTTGAATAAATATCATGATGATTGATTGGATGAAATATATATAACGAAGAAAATTTTACTAAAAGAACATTACATAGTTGCCTAAATAGAGGACTTTGAAATAACAAAAGTAGTCCACGTAGGAACTTAAAAGAAATAACAATGTCCTCGCAAGGACTTTTGAAATTTAAAATTACATAAATGAAAATACAAAAACTACTCATCCTTCTTTCCTTTCACTGCTTTATAGAGTCTCTTGATGAATTTGGTTGTTTTCTTCTCTGACTTCTTAACTTGCTGCTGCATTTCCTTGACTCGATCTAAAGCCTCATTGAGAGCCTCAAGTGGTACTTGTGCTTGGGGTTGAGGCTGAGGTGGAGGTGGTTGAGGCATAGTCGGGTGCGAATATCTATAAGGTGGATACCCGGTAGCCGCATAGGAAGAGTAAGAAGGTGGGTAATCAGGGAAAGGGGAAGGATAAAGGGCATTATACATAGCTGCTTCAAGGTATGGGTCATATGCAGGAGTAGCAAAATCAGCACCGTAACCAGATAAATCTGGATAGGTGGGTATCGGGTTTCCTAAACCTGATGATGATGGCTGAACTACTGGTTGGGGCATCGGATCAGCAGCAGGTTGGAACCGCCACATGTGAAGTATTTGAGGGTCCACCCATTTGTGGGTCCTCGGGGATGACAGGGTAAGATGGTGGCAATGGTGGTAGCGAGCCGACCTTTGACCAGCACGCACTGACATGCGTGCACCACGCCTTCGTGTGGTTGCGATGATGACTCAGGTGGTGGCTGAGGTTGATCCACTTGTTGCATATCTGCATCCTCTTGGTGAGGATGTGATTATGGGGCTTGATGTTGGGGGGTGTTGTGGTAAGAGGGAGTGTTGACGACACGTACTGTGCTCATCTTTGTTCATACTCATCAGGACCTCGATACGGAGATCCCGCCAAGGAGTTCAAGCCACTAGACAGCTCGATGGGATGACCATATGATTCGGTTTGTGGAAATTCCTCCGGATAGGAATCCTCCTCCATATGTGTTGGCGAATCGATTGGAGGGGTTTCAGGTGAGGGTTGGTTAACGGGGTTGACAAAGTTAAAATTAAAGAACTCTTGGTAAGAATGGGAATGAGAGTGGTGTGATTGGTGGTATGGTGTGAATGGTAAGAATGTTGGGAATGTGAGTGGGGTGGAGAGTATTCGTGCGAGATGGAATGTCTATATGGTTCAAATGGAGACGAAGAGTCTCCGGATCCTTCGTAAGGGTTGAAATTGGATGCTCCAGCTAAGGATGGTCGAAAAGATGGTCCAGTCATGGAAGGTCCATCCCTCATGGGACCTTTTCCTTTTCCTCTGCGTCTGAATTTAGATGGCATTATTCCTGCTTCAAAAACAAGTTAAACAAGAAAATACAAAGCTAGAATAATAAGATGAAAATGATTAAGCTTAGGTCAAAGTCTAGACTCAGAAGTCTAAAAGATATGAGTTAATATGTATTTTCGAGATTAAACACAAAAGGCTAGTGTTTAATTCACTCGGAAGTTGGCTCTGATACCAACCTGTCACACCCCTAATTCCACGTGTAACCCGGTGGGCCCGGTGGGGAATATCATGACGCAAGTTGATATCAACATTACCAAACAATACAAAATAACACAACGGAACTCTGCATAATTACTATTACAAATGTGTGAATGTTCAAAGTTCAAAAATAAATACAATGCTTTTAAATGGCGGATCGAAATGTGATTACAATAGATGTTTAACAGACTAAGGCCTTCTAAGCAAAGGAGTTGCAAATTCCACTTAAGCTTGCCGAGCACTTCCAGCCTATTTACATACATTCGTCACCTGCGCTTAGTCTTTTGAAAATACGTCAGATAAATCTGGTAAATACAATTTAACCAACTCATTTTGAAAAAAATTGGAAACTTTTAGTGTACACAATGGTACTTTTTTACAATTAACTGAGTGAACTCAAACCCAAGCTCCTAATAATAACATTTATCATGTTGAGTTAAAATTGTTCAATAGCTCGGAAATAACTCGCTTTTGAATCGACTTAGTTGTAAACGAGCCAGCTCAACTCGGTTGGTAAATAATTCAAATTTAAGCTTGACCCTAATTGGAACTTTTTAGTTTACACGCTACAGAAAAAAGACGTATATATTAGATGGGAAGTATGATCATTTTGCTGTTGACATAGAACTTCTTTATATAATATAAGATGTTTATGACTTGTAATATATTAAAAAAAAATATGTATAGTGGGACAATATTTAAGTCAAATATATGCTAGTGGTTGTTGATGTAAATTATTGAACTTGAAAATTCAACAGTGGTGGGGACAGAAATTTGGCATTGGTATTCATCACGTTTCAACACTGATATATTGTTAATCATGAATCTATGTGTCCACCACTTCACTTTTGTAGTTATTCATCACGCCTCTAACAACTATAAATAGACCTACTCCTTCCGAAGGAGTCACCAAGAGATAAAACAAACCAAGATAATTCAGGCTTTCCTTTCGGTTCCGATATGGGGAAACTAAGGGCATTGAGTTTGGCTAGTATGCTAATAGTTTCAACTTTAGTCATGATGTGTGAGAGTCGAGTAGCAAGAAAGGACTTGGGTTTGAATTTGGGAGGGATTGATTTAGGTTCGGGAGTTGGAGTTGGAATTGGAGTTGGGGTTGGGATAGGTGGAGCAGGTTCTGGTTCAGGATCCGGAGCAGGTAGCTCCGGATCTAGCTCATCCTCCAGCTCTTCCAGCTCGAGTTCTAGCTCGAGTTCTGGTGGAGGAGGAGGAGCAGGGTCAGAAGCTGGCTCGTCGGCTGGTTCTCGTGCAGGATCTAGTTCAGGAGGTCGGGGAAGAGGTGGTGGCGGTGGTGGTGGTGGAGGAGGAGGCGGTGGTGGACGTGGAGGTGGTTCAGGTGAGGGTTCTGGAGAGGGAAGCGGGTATGGCTCTGGGCACGGAGGTGGTGAAGGTGGTGGAGATCGCAAATAAACTTATAACAATATATTGTGCTTTTCTTGTAAGATTAATGAATAAGCTATGCATGCACTTTAATGGTTATTTGTGTATTAAGTATATGATGGAAAGTGTCTTTTACTCAACACAAAGTGTTGTTTGGTGTTTCATGATTGTACTATCATTGTAATATATGAACCAATTATAGTTGTTATGTTTTTTAGCAATCTTGAAGATAAGTTGATTGACCTACTTTGAGTTGGTAGTTAAAAATAGTATTTTGTCCATGATTTGATCCTGAAAATTAATTTTGGTAGATAAGATCCATGAGTTAGTCCTTGCTGCATGCATGGCATGCAAATCAATCATCTAGTCTTTGAAAAAGAGAGTTTAAGAGCCTTTAGAACTAATGAAAAGAACAACTTTAATAACCTTTTGACTTTGTAGCGCCTTTGTTTCGACCGTGTGTACAACCGTATAAGTCATCAGACAAATCTTTTATTTCAACATTTTTTTGTTTCTAACTTTTCACTAATTTAAACACTCTTCACGACTTTACTTTTCCATTACACCAGCTGATCTAAAAAGAACATTTGAATTAACTGCAGTAAAAAATAAAAGAGTAAATTACTATTTTAGCCCCTATGGTTTAGTCAGATTAACTCTTTCAGCTCAAAAGTGAATCTTTTAACATATCAGACACTAAGGTTGCATTTGATAATAGTTTTTGTCTCTGACACTAACTTTGTTACTTTTTTGCAGTTAAGTGTAAGAGCACTCACAATAAGCGGGGTTGAGGTGAGCCCTTCCTTCGGCATCACTGATGAATTGAGGGGAACATGGGAAGGTCCCCTACACATAGCCCATTAAATCATCACTGATGAGTATAGGTTTAAACTGTGATTTCCATATATACATTAGGGGCTGTTTTTGTAATTGTAACGTTTTTTAATAATTAAGGGGGAAGGGAGTGGGCGGTAAACTTGATCGGCAAAGGGGTTTGCCGCGCGGTAACACCGCTGTCGTCCCCCTTTGCCAATCGGTAACCATAGTCACGCGGTAAAGGTTTGTCGCATCGGAAAATGTTGTTTGCTGCTGCTGCTGCATTTAATTTAAAAAAAAATTGCTGCATTTATTTAAATCCTCCCAGCTTGTGTGTTGCTGCAGCTTGGTTTTTCGAAGCTGCATTCGTGCCCGCAGGACGTGCGGGCATGCACGAGCCTAGCCAAATTCCGGTTGGGTTGCACAACCTACGCGCGAGTAGGACTTGTTGTAAAACATGGCACAAAGAGTTCAATAGAGTGTTAGATTTTAATCTTATAAACAACTCCTTAGTTTGTTCCCACACCAATGTGAGACAAAGTAATTTTTTTGAATTTTATGTTTTCTTTTAAGTTAAAATTTAATGTAATGGTTTTTTGTACTTAATTTTAATGTTTTAGTTGTTTTATTTAAAAACAAAAAAAAAAGAGTTTACCAATTCATCAAGCGTCTAACCATTACCAACACTTTTGACCAAAGTTTAAACACTTTAGATGGATTGACGTGGCACGCTCTCATTGGTGGATTTTGAAGTTTAAACACTTTAGGTGTTTAACCACTCCCTTCCCCCTAAGAGATTATTAATGCAATTACTCAAGTTCTCATTTATTATTTCGTTACTTTCACGATAATTATTTAACAAAACTGTTTCATATATACAAATAAGTATGTATTTTCATTAAGCATTTATTTTTTTTATAGATGTCGTTTTTAAAATCATTTATTTTTTAACCTTTTTTTAAATCGTCTATGGTTTTTAAAATTATTCCTTTTTAAAAACTTTTTAAACCATCTATCTTTTTTAAAATTATTCCTTTTTACACCGGTTGTTTATTAAAAACGTTCTTTTTAAAGTTGTTTGTCTTTTAAAGTTTTTTTAAACAATTCATTTTATATCGTTCTTTTTAAAATTATTTTAACCTTGTTTAAACAATTTTTTTAGGTCGTTAATTTTTAAAATCGTTTCATTTTAAACCGTTCCTTTTAGAACCGTTCTTGAAATCGTTAATTTTTTAAACTTTGTATTCATTTTACTTGTAGCCATTAAGGAAAAGGAACTTTAGAAAATGAACGATTTCAAAAATCAAAGTAATTTAAAAACGATTGATTTTAAACGAAGATGTAAGGCCCCAACTCGTTTTAACCGAAAAGACGCATAGGAAAAATATGAACCATAAAATTTATTTCTTTATGAACTGTTTGACCTACTTGAAGGTTTATTTATAAAGTGTCGAACCGATTCCTTGAAAAGAATTACGACATTCATTCTTAATTTAAGTATCATGCATAATAGATGAATACAAATAACGTGACCACTCTTCCTGTACAATCCTTGCTCTTTGACTCGAACTACTCCCGCTTGCCCAGGATGGTGATAGAGAAACTATGTGCAAATCATGCGGTCACCATATACAACCAACCCATTAGTGATTGATAACATCATAAAAAAATATATACATACAATTAAAGACTATAATACATTCTAAACTACATAATTCTATTTCATTCGATTATCCTCTTGAATTCACTTGTCCCATATCCGACATCAGTTCCTCAAGGGCCCGGAATTCTCTTACATGCAATTTATTTCTTTCTCAACAGAACACATTTAGTAGCATATAATCCTGACGTATTAAAATTCACATCTTCACATAACACATATCATTTGTATGCATTCATTCATTTACGGCACATGTATGCACTTTCTTAAACTAATTATTTATGTTCCAATCCCGTACATATATCGCACCTATAAGCTCACGCTACTTACATCAACAATAACTACATATCTACAATACGCATACAAGTCTCGATTGACTTATTTACATTTAATTATCATACTCATTGTGCATACAATATCCACCTGTAACATTCCTATGAACAGGTTCTATCCTTTCATGTGTGTAATATATATATATATATATATATATATACATATATATATAGCTTGCGAGCCCGAAAATCATTATTTGTATTGATACGACATAACTAAGCTTTTTACGATGTTATTGTTGATTATACTACTTCGTGGAAGATTCTCGGGGCCTTTACCTAAGCCTTAAGGGACACGGAGGTTCGGGACACAATAAAATACTCAAAACCAACATATTTATTTTTGCTGCCCATACCCGCCGTAAGCTACGAGCTACGACCCACCCACCGTAGCTTACGGTAGGGACTTTCTGCAAAAACAGAAGCTCCTTGCCGTAAGCTACGGTCGGGTACCGTAGCTTACAGTCAACTACTGTTGCTGCTGGTCTGTAGCTTATTTTCGACCGTTTCGAAATTCTTGTTCGTTTAGGCTAGTCCCGAGACTCCCAAACACACTTTTTCTAATAACTTATATGTTTTCACTTCCTTCAAAACCTTTCGCTTAATGTTACCAAATCCTCATACTATCCATCTTAAGATCTATCTACTAAAGTTATGACCCATTTACCCAGGGTAAAGGTTTTTGCCAGTTTAATACCGTATCAACCATTTCAACAAATCTTACCTTAACTTTTATCATATGTTTGTACGTTCCACCATGATTTCGATTAATCAAACATATAAACACCTTCATGTACTTAGTTACGAAGTGAGTTCGGAATCACTTACCTTGAGTGCCTGTTTCGTACGTGCTTCCTCATATCCTTTCCGTCAGGTCCATGCTTTCCCCCACCTTGACATGATCCTACATTTTCATGTCATCATGGTTATCAAATCATTAGTATAACATTCTAATATTGCATTCGTTTCACATTCATATCCTACACTGACCTTTACTCGTCTAATTCCAAATACAATGTATAAGTTAGAAGTCGCATCTTTTCATTCCATATAATTCTTAGTATTGTCACATATAGCACATATTGATATAGCGTGTACCTATTGATTTCTCCAACATAACATTTTGGGACAAAAAGCCTTACTACGCTATTTAAGCACAGTTGACTTTTAGAAAGTCAACTTCCTATCATATGAATTATCAACTTAGTCTCATACGTCCACATGATCACATATGCACACAGAACATAATCAATTCCTTCCATACAAGTAATCTCATAATTCCACAACTAACATCATCATTCAAGATTAACTAATTTAATACTATCCTTGAACCCAACATTACCCTTACTACATACAATGACACCATTTTCACCCCTTGATCCCAACTACACAATCAACTAAGTGCATAAGGTGTGCCCTATCTTCAAGCATAGAGTACAAGATCCTAAAGCACGCTCCTACGACATCATACTAAAAATCAATTTTCCACACGATTTCTATCTAAAACACACCTTTCATGTTTGTTTGCTAACAAATATATCATTATCTCCTTCTGTACTTATTTACCCACAATTTGCATATGATTTTCACATATTGTTGTCGTTTAGACATTTCATCAAACACCTTGTGCGCACACTACTCTATAAGCATAATGTACAAGTAGTCTATGCACATTCTTCCTATTTCGTAACATGGATGATTTTAATCAATCAATTTCACATAAACTTCACCCCACATCAATATATCTAACAATACATCATAAATACATCAACATTAATCCTATTTGCACCTACATGATCATTATACTTCATCATATTCCTACTACAAGTGGGTTTTCACTTTTAATCATCAAGATAAACAAATTTAAGCATAATTCTTGTTCTATGAGGTGATTCTAACTCATAGCCATACTAATTTCACATATACTCATGGATTGATTGCAACCCACTTTCTATAAAAATCACCATATCATGAAATTCGACTTACCTCATGTTAAGTAAGCATAGATGATTACTTATTATCTTTGCAAATTTTATGTTATGAAGAACTTGTTCTTCCTTCCTTCTCTCTCTCTAGTCCACGCACAAACTCACACACATATATAAAATTCTGCATTTTGCCTTTTATATTCTAACTTTCTCATATGCCACATTCAGCCCTTCATGTTTAATCTAGTATTTAATTTGATCAATACCCCTTATCTTTTGCTAGAAGACATACGCATAGGTATTAAACTAGGTTAGTTAGTATCAACCAACGAGCTCCATATTAAACGTTAGGATTTATCAACATGTTAGCTATTGGCCATGATTTTCAATATAATATCATTTGTACATGTTATGGTATTAACAGAAACTAAGTTACCAACATGTACACATTTTGGGTGTTACAGAAGATTTAAAAAAACGACGTTTATAAAAAAAGAAAACCTTGAAAAATAAGTTAACAGGTGTAAAGTTAAAAAAAAACGCACGAATCTAATAAACAAAAGGTTAAAAAAACGAATTTTGAAAAACACACAGTCCAAAGAAATTGAAGATTTAAAAGAGGCATTTAAAAAGTTTGAAAAATGAACGATCTTTTGCAAACTTTTTTATAGAAAGTTTATCTTTTTTTTTTCAAATCTCATTTCTTTTGTTTTTTATACACATCGTTTTGTAAATTTTTTAAAAATGAACGACTTAAAAACGTGAGTTGTTTAAAAATATTTTAAAATGAACGACTTAAAAAGAATAGGAAAAATGAAGTGTTTAAAAAATTGTTAAAAAGACAAACGACTTAAAAAAACAAAAGGTTTAAAAATGAACAATTTTAAAAACGATAGACAGTTTAAATAAAATGTCAAAAACAAATTATTTTTAAAACGGATTTTATAAAAACAAACGCTTAATGAAAATACATATTCATTTGTATATTTAAAACGTATTTTGTTAAATATAATCGTGAAAATAACAAAAGAATAAAAAAAGCTTGAGTAATTGCATTAATAATCTCTTAAGTACTAAAAGAACTTTGTAATTATCAAAAACAACCCCTAAGGTATATAATGATCAATTAACCTTACACTTAACAGCAAAAAAGTAAAAAAGTTAGTGTCAGGGACGGAAACCGTTATAAAATGCAACCTCGTGACATGTTAAAAGATTCATTTTTGAACTGAAATGGTTAAACTGACTAAACCATAAGAGCCAAATCAGTAATTTACTCAAAATAAAAAATAAAATAAAAAAATATGTCACACTGCTTATTGGTTACTGACGGGGTGTAACGGTTAGTTTATGGTAGGATTTTATTCTAGACATTTCAGTCATTTGTGTGTTTGTCTTTCGAGCGGTATAGCATGGACCTGATTAATGTGTCTCATAGGGATGTTAATGAATGGGGTATGACTAATTTCATACACATATCTGGCTGTAAAATCTTGTCTCATATTTGGTTTATCGGTTGACTATTTATTCGTTGGGTGTCAGACATATCCTCGGGTATTAGGTATACTCATTAGCATTTAAAAAAAATATATATTCGTATTTTCATGTGTGTGTATATATATTATATTTCTTCATAGTCTTATGTTTTTTAAAATCTATACAATAAATTAAAATATGATAAATAGCGTATCACCATACAAAAATTTAAACCTATAAACATATTTTACTATTAGTCTCAAAAATTAGTTTTATAGTTCGTGCATATGAATATAAATAATGTCATCAAAATTATTTTTCAAAAGAAAAGTTTATTTTTGAAGTAATGAAAATGCAAAATTATTAAGCAATAATTAAGGAAATATAAAAACAAAAGTGGAAATTTCCAGGTTTGTTTCGGGTATATTGTTCAAGTAAATAAGTATATAGTTTCAGGTAATCAGGTTGAGTATCACCTAATCACACACTCGTCAGATACCCACGAAATGTTTATTTTTAATAAAAAAAAGTGAAACCACTGAAAAAAATTCCTAGATCCGTCACTAATCCTGGAGTATGTGAACACAACAAAGAGCTTTTGCAAGTTCTTAGTTTGTTGTGGTGGCCTAGGTAACATGCTAGTGTTAGGAAAATTGCAATGTCACAAATTTTAACGTGATGAAAGAATGTGTTACAAAATATTTAGATTAGAACTCACCAAAGAGATGACTTGTTTAAGTGTGTATTTCATGTGTGTAATGTTCCGAGTAGCAAAGAAAAGGGTTTGTCATAACCAGTGACATTCGTTGGCTATGAACAAATCATAGACTTTGAATTAGTTTGTTTGGATGGACAACTTGAGTTTCATTGTTTTTACTTGGTATGAATTTTCAAGTATGATGAGCATACCATTATACATATAATTCACATCATTGGTAACATATTGTTTTGTATTTTTGCTTTCCCCCTCAGTGGTCCTTAGAAGAGATGACCACACCCATGGTCTGCCTCACACGCCTCCGTGTTGGCCACTTTTGAATAGGATGACTAAGTAAATCTTGACAAAAAGATTTCCGTACTTGACCGGTTTATGCCTTACTACTCATGGGTCGTGCTTCGGCCCATATCATCTTATAAATTGGTAGCGTGTGCACCCGTTTTGTGACAACCGACACTTTCTAGTAATTTCCGTACAATTAAAATAGTCATTTATATTATACAATTATGTGTTTTGAACGTCTGAACTGCATGATTACATGACATACATCTAGAAAACTCACAGAATACATTTTAACGATGCATATTGTTCATTTATTGCTCGCAACTCGAAACAGTTTAGACAATGCACTGAAACAACTAGTACACCTACTGGTTAGACTAATAGTGCTGACATGGTTCCGGTACTCAACTAAATGACAGATTTAGGACCTAGATGTGAGTCCAACATCAATCATATACTAAATCCTGTGTGGGAAAACAAGGATTTATGTTAACACTTACTAGAAGTTATACAAGCACTAAAAACTGTCCGAAACGGACTATAAGTGACAAATTCAGCACAATTCAACATTTGATAATTATTACTAGATCCTGAAATGATGTTAAACATTGACATTCCCTTGAAAAGCCTTGAAAATATCATTTGGCTACATAAACACCTCATATCATACGAGCTTCACAACTTAACGTTTTAGCGACCCGATAACGAAACGAGCATCCGAAACACGAACAAGACAAGATATGGACTAGTTAACAAGATCATAAAACTAGTAAAAGTCATCTAACATCTAATTACAGCTAAAAACCTCTAATATGTTTAAACCCCTAACTAAACCCCTATATTCCTAAGCAAATAAGTTAACCACCATTAAAACCCAACCAATACCCCCCCCCCCCCCCCATGCCCACATATTGTCTAGATATGTTTGCTTATGACTTGTTGGTTAACGGAGTTATCTGATGGTAGGAGAGTAAGCATGATGATATAAGGAGACATAATCCCAACATAGTCTTATCTATTCACCAAACACAAAATTCAAACACTCCATCTTCCCCCTTTGCCCTCTACTTCACGGCCACAACCACTCGTTCATCATCTTCATTTCACTTCATCATACAATAATTCCAAGATCATCCAAGCAGTGGCGAAGCTTGAAAAAAAGTTCGGGGGGGTCGGAAGGCACCGAGCCTAAAAAAAGAATTCTATGTCCGGGTCAGACGTCGGTGATTTGATTCGGGACAGGTTAAACATTAATATTAAATAAAAAATGTTCTCAAACATTAAAACGTAAACACTGTTTAACAAACAATTGAACAAAGACACCAAATCATTAAAAAGAAGAGGAAGGTGGGTACCCGGTTCATTTGGATGAAGATTTATAGTTCTGCTGGTCCGCTTGTTGAAGCTTTTTGTCATTTAATCTTATTGTTTCCATCAACAATTCCTGCTACTTGTTCGTTATTCTTTCTTTTGAAAAAAGAAGTTATACTTTTATACTTCCCCATAGCATAATCTAATAACAAACAAGTTATAACAAATCACCCTAAATTTCAAACTCTAGGTTTTATCTAAAACACAATAACATTAAACAAATAAATTAGACATTGCTTCAACAAGTTTAGGGCAAAAATTTGGACCAATTTCACCCCTAGTTTCAACCTAAATCACATAAATTGCAGCCCTAAATTAAACCTAAAGATAAAAAAACACATACCTGTAACCTTATAAAGATTGAAGAAGTTGGACAAGACCACAACAAGTAGCGTAGCAGCCTAAGCCGGTCAATCCACAGGTAGCGCAACAACAGTCGAACAAGAGCAGGTACAACAACAGCGTTTCTTCCCCCCCCCCCCCTTCTGGCTTCTGTTCAGTTCGTAGTCACAATTAAAGGAATTTGGGTTTTTTATTTGATAGGGTGGGCTTTCTATTTGCGCTATAATGAATTGGGCTATAGAATATACATTCTTCCAAATATTATGATTTGGGCTATATGATGGGCTAATTAAATATTTTATTTGTGCTAGAATAAATAAAAAAATTATAAACCCGGGGTCGAAAACATATATACCTAATTTTTTTATAAAACCGGGGGGACTAAAACGTATACCTAAAATTTTTTTTGTTATAAAACCAAGGGGTCGAAAACGTATATACCTACAGAATTCTATACGAAACATACCGAATTAACACTACTGAGCGAAAAGTTCGGAGGGTCCCCCCTTGGCCTTGAATCCTGCGCCCCTGCATCCAAGTGTGTCTCAAGGCAAGTAAAGAACGTGTCAAGTCTTGGAAGTGCAAGGACCTTCTTGAGGAGCTATTAACCACCATCTTTACATCATCATCTTCTTCTTATTCTTGTTGTTACATCCCTAGCCACTAGTGCCGGTTGTGAGTCTTCTAATCCCTCATTCTGATTCTTGTTACTAGTATCATAAGGGTGTACAAGTTAAACCATCAAAAACCTTAACCTTAAAAAGACGAACACATGACGAAGTAACATAAACTAAAGAAATAAGTGTTCTTAATGTTGTGTTGAAGTTGTTTAGTTGATAGTTTGTGTGAATAGTAAAATATGATGCATGTACACTTGCTAGATTATATTTGAAGTCAAGATCTAGCGAGTATACATATTGGATCTTACAAGATCCATGATGAACATGTTGATGGACTTGTTAAATATAAAAGATGGATTTTTCAAGTTGCTAAAAATACTATGTTTATGTTTATAAACTCATAGAAAAAGTGGATGAACAAAATTTTCAAAAATGGTTTTCTACAAAGTTTGGAAATATTAAAAACAAGATATGTTTTTAAAGATGGATGAACATGTTAAATAAAAATTTAAAATACTACATGTTTTTTATAAACTTTCAAGTTCATCATGGCATGAAATATGCATATATGCATATGTTTATACTTACAACAATTATTGTGGATGATTTGGTGATTTTGAATGCATTAACACATGTTTTTAAACATGGGAAAACTCCTAAATCTAGGGGAAACTATGGTAAATTACTATAAAATTTTAACACTTAGAAAAATATATTTATACAAGACTTTTTACTAATAAATTTTCAAAGAAGTTAAACATGGCTTTCCCCTATTTTTATACAAAAATATTAGTTAAGAAAATAAAGTTTTCTTAAAGACTAAAACAAGTATGAATATATATATATATATATGTATGTATGTAGTGGTCACCAAGAATTGTGTGTTTATGCGTATATTATCTGTATTATGTAGTAGTATACGTGCAGGGGATGAAATACACTAAATACTCCCAAGGAATATAAATACAAAATAACCTCAAAATACAATGGAAAATACCCAAGTATAATATACACATGAATTACCCGTACATGGGTGTACGAACAAGATACAAAAATAAATACTTATATATATATATTCCCTTATCAAGATGTGGACACTTTGGACAATTGGACAAATATATATTAAGAACAAAGTATATATGTTTACAAGAATTAATGGAAATTATATAAAATCGGACAAATGATAAAATATATATATTTAGCAAGTATGATGAATATGTATATATATTACAAGCAAGTCTTAAAAGTATATTATTTTTAAGAAATATAATTTCCAAAAAAGTATAAAAATCATTAGATATAATTCTTGTCACTAAATATAAAGGTACATGAGTATTTATACACAAATACATGTATACTTGCGTAAGTATACATTTGGTAAAAATGACATGATATACAAAGAGCCATACAAGTATATCTATACTAAAATAATATTGGAAATATTATTTTACAAATCATAAATTTATTTGAGTTGATCAAACGAAAGAAAAGACAAGAATACTTGGCATAATATAAATATACGAATACAAAAATGAGTTAAAATATATTATTTTTAACATCCATTAAACTTGGACATTATATATATTTATCGGGAAATATATATTCACACACACATTTAGAAGGTGATTAAAAGTCACACTAAACAAGAAGATATATTTTTAGATATAAAATATATCCGTTAGACATCGTCGAAATAAACATGTGGGACCCGACAACGAGAAGTCGAGGACACGTACATCTTACTTGTGCAAGGCACGAAGTCAAGAGGGCTAGGCCCGTTCATACAATCCATGATATACAAGAATATATATTTGGTGAAATATATATTGACAACTTATCAATTTATACATCTAAAAGAAAAATTCAAAGAAATACAATTCATACAAGTCTTAATAAATATTGAAGACAGAAGACTTGTACATAAGTCATTACAAGACCGACGTGTCTAACGACCCTAGAACGTTGTAGGTCGTGATAGAATTCATGGAAACCGCACGTGAGCTACACACAGTTTACGGAACGCACTTCTGTGAGTTCATGTCTTTTTTTCGTTTTAAACACTTTTCAGCTTTACAACTCTCGGGGAAAATACATGTACAATGGTATGATAAACTAGGGAATGAAACAACTTAGATCATGTGCGAATAGGGTTGTACTTAAGCACCATTAATCTTGTTTAGACCGAGGAACAAAAGGATAGATCTACCGGGTTTTGGCGAGCCCTACTCATGGTAATGGACCCATACGGAAGAGTGCATTTGTGTCCCAGTCGAGGGTAATCGACACAAAATCGTCTAGGTTTGGATTGCTTCCTATGTCGTGACACATATTAATGTCCTTTGCAAAACATTAATGATCAATGATTTCATTGACGTTTTACATACTAGTTTTCATACAAATACATCTCACATTTTGAGGATTCAGCTCGTACAACTAAAACACATGAACTCGCCAACTTTTGTTGACTTTTTCAACATAACATGTATTTCAGGAAACTAGTGGACCACGCGAGGATTTCAGTCAAGAAAGCAAGTGTCAAGACTCCATGCCGCATTTTGAAGGGTTTTCCGGTTATATACCGCCTTCTTGCGGTGATATAGTGGCCAAAGCCTTAACATTTTAAAACTTGCATTTTGATGTATGACACTATGACAACTTATTTTCATTTGATGGTTTGTAAACATACACTTAACTTATGTTGCGTTTTGAAATGATTATGAAAATGACATTGGAGCTTGTTTTATTCATTTAGTATGTTCACTCATATTTTATGCAATGAGAATCAGTCAGATCACACCTCGTGCTTCCGCCTATGAGCGAGTGTGACACATTTCACCATCCCTTTTCTTTTTCTTCTTTGCCATTTCTACATGAAATTTCTTTTGTATTTTCATCTTTTCGGTCTCATCTAAGGATCCAAGATTTTTAAAACAATTTTTAAACATTTCAATCTTCTATGTTTAACTTTAATCAATCAAGCTTTAGTATGATTCATCTTAAAACTATGAGTTGCTAAGTTCTTGCATCACTTAGGGAAGATGAACCCTTAATGACTTTTTGATTTGTTTTATAGACATCCATTTGGAATGTGTTATAATGACTTTAAATAACTAATCTTCTACATTTAAAATGAACCTTTTAACATACTTAAAACAATTCATTCACTTTGTGTTTGTTGATTCAAGCATTTATGTTGTTTATGTCTATGTAGTTAATTATACATGTTAAATACTTGGAAGGGGGTTAGAAGTTATGCATTAGATTTTTGGTTTTAGAATTTCTTCCCTTGTGTGGAAAGTTTGTATACTAGAAACGTGAGAACTTGGTTTAGCCTATTTGTACTACTCTTGAGGAGATAGCACCAAATCAAAAGGTTCATAGTAGTTAGTGTTATACACCCCTTATGGAAGAATTTTACTTATATTTTATTTTTAACACTGCGGTGGTTATTATGTGATAACAATGGTGTCAAATTTCCAATATTGTTGAGGAATGTGATGCTCGTAACTAAGGTCCTCTAAACTTTTGGCATTGGTACACATTTCTGCTTGCTTCATCGAAGGACTTTAGGTGGTTCTCCTGTGACGAGTGATCGTGACAAATTTCCAAAGAGGAGTATGATTTAGTAACTTTAATCGAAGTCATTTCTATCTTTTGGATAGTGGTCTTTTAGAAGTCCATAATCAAGGAATCGAATGTGTCATTAGGGGGTCAAATCCAAATGATTCTTTCTTGTTATTGTTATGCAACATCTATCTTTTTCTTTTTCTTTTTATTTATGCTTTTAATAATAGAAACTACTAAAGTCAACCCTCATATATGGATTGACGTGGACTTATTACATGTACTTAGAGCTCTTTTATCCTTAAACGATCTTGGTATTATAGCCACGCTATACTATGCCAATGATGTGTGCACTTGCCTCATGTATCGCCGTGAGTGATCGTCTCCTACCATGTTATAATTTTAAAACATGAAATTGTATTAAAATTAACTAATATTTATATACCATTTGTAACATGTCATGGTACATAACATGTATATATTTTTTAGGGTTTCACCATGAGATGATGATATTGCCACACCCCGACCCGCAGCGGAAAAGGTGATCGGGGCATGATTGGGTTTTCATCAAAGCTCATGACATTTATTATAATGTTTCATATTTATTATTACAATTTAAAAGTAATCATACAATCAAATCAAACAATTACAACATGTTTAATACATCCTTCTAAACTTCATTATTTTTCTTCTAAGGCAATTTCCTATGTTTTCCTTGCTTCATCCTGTTCACCTGTATCATGTGTAAAAATGGTTTTTGGGTCAACAAAAGTTGGCGAGTGAACCTTGTCCGAAAACATTTATTATTTATTTCTTGTTGTATTTAATATGGAAAAATTGCGCAATAATCATATATGAACAAACGTAAGTAAACATACAATAACAAACAAATAGCATACAATATCAAACAAATAGCATTCAATATCAAACAAATAACATACAATAACAAACACCTTGCATGAATATGTAACATGAATGACAATGTAAATGTTGGCAACGTCTCGTTCATGCTCATAGGTAATGGGAACGGCTCACGCTCATAGGTAATGGGGAGCAGACGGCTTATGATGAAATGTATGTGCGATCAAGGCTCAATCAAACAGAGCCGATCGTATGTTGGCACGCCTGGTTCACGCTCATAGGTAATGGGGAGCAGACGGCTTATGATGAAATGTATGTGCGATCAAGGCTCAATCAGACGGAGCCGATCGTATGTTGGCACGCCTGGTTCACGCTCATAGGTAATGGGAAACAGCTCAACGCTCATAGGTAATGGGGAGCGGCGGCCTATGAAAATGTATGTACTGAAAATGATTAAAATTAATCTAAACAATAATCACACAAACAGATAATACATGATGAATACACATCTGTTCATGGATATGATAGATGCACCATAGTTTAGAAGTAATAAATAATAAGACACATGATACACCCCAAAAACGTGATTAAAACGGGGAATTGTAGAGATTTACTCACCTTGGGTGCGTTCGGTGAATGATGTTGAATGCGCACGAGTTTAGAGGATTGATCGACGAGGAATAACTAACCTAATTAATAACGAAAAAGTAAGGTAAATAAATGGATTTTATTAACAAATTTTAATAGGATTTTTGGATATATTTTTGTGAGTTTAAGGCTATTTTCTAACTTTAAAAATGTTATTTTTAAGTATTTTTAATTGATTTTTAATTTAAATAAATAAATAAAAATAAAAAAAAAATGTTGATTTTTGACCATTGACCGTTGACTTGTTGACCATTGACCGTTGACCGGTTCGGTCGGTTATATGTGTGCGCTGGGTGAGACTCGAACCCGTGACCTCCCGTACGCGTGCATACAGCTCTACCAACTGAGCTACGTGTCTAACCCGAAATATTTCTGTTTTTAATTATATTTATATACTATTTAACTTAATCCGAAATTCATTTATTTTTAAAAAGGTTTTAATGTATCGACTCGGTGCTCTCCACAAGTCTCGAACCCGGGACCTGTGGTTTAGTTTGGCACACAGTCCACCGCTGGATTGTGTGTCTAACTTGGTAAATATTCTAGTTTTTATTATACTTAACATCTTACTGAGTTAACCCGGTTCGGTAAAAAGAAAAGGCATTTTTATTTCAAGAGAGTGAGGTTGGGACAGGAATCGAACTCGCGACGTGTATGTATTTATTTGCACACAGTCCACCGCTGGACTGTGTGTCTAACCCGTTTATAATACCGATTTTAAATAATCTTATAACATAACTACTTCGTCTTCTTCGTTCAAAACTCATACTACGGTTACCTAACTGTTACTTGATTAATTTGGTTAATGAACAAGATGAATAATTGAAAGGTATTGAACCGAAGAGTTTGGGGAAAGAAAATACCGAACAGATCGTCTTCTTCAGAAAATCCGGCGAAACTCGTCGGCTCTGTTCTGGTGACCTTCGGCTGTTAGAGTCAATCAGCAGTTTGGAGGGATTAGATGTGAAATTGAACTAATGAGTAATGATTATCAGTATGTTTGAACGATCATACCGGTTAACAGCGGGTTTCCGAAAAATCCAGAAGTTTTCCGGTGAAAACAGAAAGTCCGGCAATGTCGTCTGAGGTTGATTCTGAGAGATGAAATGGTGTTAGATTTCGTCTTATAATGGAATGAAACAGAAACATCGAGGTAATTACCGTGTATATGAAAGTCCCGGTTTTTCGGCGACTTGCAGAGAATTCCGGCGAGTGAAATTTCTTGCGACAGAGATTCTTTAAAGGTTTAAGGTGAGTGGGAGTGATGTCAGTATGAGTCCTATGATCTTATTTTTGGGTAAGAAGAAAGGATGGATTGAACTCGGTTTTCCGGCGAAAATTTCCGGTAATTTTTCAGAGAATTCCGGCGACTTCCGGCGAAGTTTTCTGAGCGAAATAATGAGTGTGTTTGATAGAATTCGCGAGCTCACTGAATGAAGAAAGTATAACTCCCGGATTTGAATTGTATTTTTTCGATTTTGAATTGAAATGAATGAAATTGATGGATTTCTTCGGTTATAACCGATCTTAGTGTTAATGCATACGTTATGACCAAAAAGAAACGGCCAAATTTGACGAAATTATCGGGATTTCCGACGTGAACGGATTTGGGCGCGTTGAGTAACTGGGTTTTGATTTCCAGATTGATTTATGTATTAATTGGTTCAATATATTAACAAACATCACAAGTGGCGGAGTGGTTGGAAGTGTGTGTGTTAAATCGTTGCTTGTATCTGGTTGACCCGGGTTCGAAACCCGGCATCTGTAATATATTTTTATTTCATTATTTCTAATGAATTTTCAAAAATAAATTTTATATTCTAATATACTTATTAATTATGTATCGTTTAAAATTAATTTGGGCATTAAATTCGCAACGAAATTTTTAACTGGTTGTTCGGTTAATAAACGAAGCGGATTTGGTTAATCCGGTTTTTGACGGATGTTACAGATATTAGTTATGGTTTGATAAGTAAACCCAATAGATTTGGGGTGGTACAATATAAAATATACAAAATAAAACAGGAAGCTTTAAATTTTGTTGAGGTCATGTGTTTGATATGTATCCATTAATGCTGATTTTACATCTCTACTCAAATGGTGTTTCTATCTCTTAAGAGTGACAACTAGAGTAGTAGTTGTGCTGTAACAACTCTCCATAACACCCCAAACGGAGCCGAAACGAAGAACAAGACACGCGAATCAAGACTCGGCACGCAAAACGAGAAAACTTCACCCCGGTCGCCCAGGCCCCACGCGCAGGACACCCTATTTCTGGCGCGACGCGCGGAAGACACCGGATAAACGTTTGTTCGTTTTCAACAAGCGTCAAGCCTATACCCCCTTGACAAGGCTAACCTAGCCCTAGAGTGTCACACCCTGGTCGTAGCGGAAGCGCAAGCGTGTGACTATGAGGTAATCATTGCATCCAATCGTGTAAACAAATAGTTTTAACAATGATGCCATAATTATCCATTAAGTAGTAACCAAAGTTTACAAGTTCAAAAAGTAAGACCACAAGTTTTCAACCAGTTTACGTTTGTTATCCAAAACATGGTTTATGTTACATTACATCATAAACAAAAGGCTTTTTCATAATAAAACATAGTGAGGTTTTGACTCCTATATACCCATACAAGGTCGGGATATAAAGGGCAAACCATCTAAATTTGGCAACCGTTGTTATGTCATCCCATTCCAAAGTCTATCACCGGCTCGTGTCTTGTTTCCTAAAATACATGTAATTTGAAAAATCAACAAAAGTTGAGCGAGTTCATGTAGTTATTGTTTTCGTATAAAATGTCATAATTGAAATCCGGCCATTGTCATAAGCCACTTGTCATAATTGAATCCGGCCTCTGTCATAAGCCATTTGTCATAATTGAAATCCGGCCACTGTCATAAGCCATTTGTCATCAATTTGGAAAATCCCGGTATGTTATTGTTATTCCTAGGGTTTAAGGATCTATCAGCGGATCGCGAGTCCCTGATATTATGTGTCGTAAGTAAATAACCAAACCGAGACAACTTGTCATTCATAATTTCATAGGGCTCACAAATGCACTCTGAACGGACTTGTTTTATTCAGAGTGGAGTGTGTCTCACAACTCAATAGATCTACACCTTTGCACCTTGGTCACTAAGTGATTAATGGCTATTATGTTATCAATCCTACTTACACACATTGATCTAGTTCTTTTCTAAACCCACTTGTCATAAAGTGTCATAGCATGTATTTCACCCTGATTGTTAGAAAACGTTTAAAAGGAAAACGGGGGAACATGAACTCACAACTTTGCGTTCCGTGTAGTCGTACAGGTGTCCGTACATGTGTAATACCTACATGCGTATTTAATTCATTAGACTTTCAGGTCTAATCGGACCTCGTACAAGTTGTTCATCTTGACTTGTTATTATGTATTTATTAGTTTTCTTGGAACAACTTCATTTTATTTATAGTGTTGGTAGTTTTGTGTTTGATTATTATTTGTATATTTATTTCACAAATATATATTTGTTATCGAGTATTTAATCGTGGGTGAACAGGCCTTGCCCTTCACTTATCTTCGTGTCTTGCACCCATGTCATTGGGCCTGGCCCACTTAGTTCATGTCATTGGGCCTAGCCTACTTAGTTTATGTCATTGGACGTAGCCCACTTAGTTTATGTCATTGGGCCTAGCCCACTTAGTTCATGTCATTGGGCCTAGCCCACTTAGTTTATGTCATTGGGCCTAGCCCACTTAGTTCATGTCATCGGGCCTGGCCCACTTAGTTATATCATTGGGCCTAGCCCACTTAGTTTATGTGATTGGGCCTAGCCCACTTAGTTATATCCTTGGGCCCAGCCCACTTTGTTATGTGATTGGGCCTAGCCCATATGTGTCATGTAATTTGGGCCTAGCCCATTATCATAAATTGAGCCCATTAGTGGGAATTCTTATATACATGTATTTTTAACTAAGTATATTTTTATAACACTTAGTAAATTTTATACACCTTCAACTTCCGGATTTTACTCTTGGCAACGTATGTATATATTTATTTGTCCGGTGTCGAAAATATTTATTATTTCTTAATAGTCCGCCTTCATAGTTTGACCTTAGCCATTTTACTATATTCGTCCATTTAACAGTTTATGTAATATGTGTATGACTTGGTTATTTCCATTTTTATGTCATTACTTTTGGGAATATGAGTATGTATTGTCGTATGTATTCTCACACTGGTTTCATACAAGTAATTTTGATTCACCCTAAGTATATTTAATATATACACATAGCACACAAATACATATATTTAGGGGTTTTTCCAAAATATATATAATTTTTGCCCAAAAATTATACACATATATTATAATTGTTTTTCATCATTTATTTTTATTAAAAATATACATTTAAGTCCTCAAGAACGCTTGTGCATTAAAGGCTTAACCATTTTGATAAAGGGTTCCGTAATGACGTTTAAAACCACTAATCGCGCTTAACTGTGTTAATCACCCTTTAACCCTATTTTAATCACAATTAGATTTTTAGAAAAAATCGCCATAGTTTCCCCTAAAACTATGGTTTTTCCACGTTATAAAACGTATTTAGATCATAGCCAAGTTTCCAAATCGCCATTATCCATCAAGTATCTTCTAAACATATATATTTAGTAGCATAAATTCCTCGTTTCATGAACTTTAATATTACCCTTTTTATACATCAAAAGTTAGACCTTTTTAAGGTGGTTTTCATAATAACAAGTTATTTGATTCATCTCGTAAAAATAAAGTTCACTAAACTTTCCGAAATTAAGTTTTAAATCCATTTAAACACTTGTTTCTTCACGTAAACTAAAAATTATGTGTTTAGTTCATGAAGGTGAGTATGATGATCTTTCATGATTTAAACATATCCATGTTTAAATCACATATTTATGTTCATCATGATAAGATGAACACAAATATAGAATACTACGTGAAACTAACAACATGATCATCATAAACATAGACTTTGACTCACTAATTTTATCATGATTAATTTAAAAAACAAGATCATACAAACTATCATACACTAATCTACATAGAACAACTTATAATATAGTTATATTTAGTGTTCTTTAACTTTGAGTTTAGGTTTTTGATAATGTTTATTAAATTTCAAGATCATCAACTTGTACTTCCATAAACTACTAGTAATATGAAGCTTAAAAATGGTGGTTTGAAGACTTACAAGATTGCACTAGTTAGATAAGAAAATAAGAAGACATTAAGCTCCAAAAGTGCTCCTAGTGATCCTTCACCTTTACAACTTCCTTAGGTCATCATGGGATGATCTTGTAAGGCATGAAATGGGTTATTTGGTGGATGAAAATGGTGGGAAAAGGGGTGTTTGGGGGCTACCGTGAACAGGGGAAATAGAGGAAAGGTTTTGGTTTGAATTTTCTTTGTGAAGTGATGAAAATGGTGTAAGGAAGTGATGGTTATAATCTTGCACAATTCTTTGGTCAACAACAAATCTAGAGACCATACTCCTAAGATCAACAAGTTGGTGAGGCCTTGGGGCCCACCAAAACCGTAAGTATGAGGGGGGGGGGGTTACGTGTAAGATTTTAATGTTAAAGTCCTTAAACTCTATATATTTTGGTAATTAAGAGAAGTAGGGTGTTTAGGGTTTTAATCACACAATTAAGAGGGTAACTAGAGATTAGGACTTGTATTAATACTAACTAGTTTACTAGACTAGTTAAAATGATAATTCACTAGTTTAAACAGCTTCCGTTTAAGCGTCGGTACACTAACGGTGCTTTTATGTCGTACCGCGAACATTTCCATAAGTTGTTATCTCGCATCCAAAAGTTGTATGAAGTGATTCTGAGTCCCAAATTAGGCTTAACTAGCTCACTACTTCCTTCACGTGGTCGCTATAGTGGCGGAAATACCGTCTACTAGTTCGTCAGGTCGGTATCGGACTAGTTAGGGTATAGCGATATAACTTCGGAAGCTTATAGTTTTTGATATCCCGTTGATATTCCCAAAATGTTTTAGTGTGCTTTACATCAATTGGCACAATTCTGAAGGTCCAGAATTGTTTAATAATTATCACGGACGAATTTAAAAGTGTTATATTTTTAGCCGATCAGACTATTCTGTCTTTAGGACGTCGTACCGGAAGGTTGTGTGATATTATAAGAATTATTACCACATTAGTGTTTTCATATGTATGGACTCAGTTTTGTCATTCATGTGTCTTGATTCATTGTTATGTTCTGTTCAGCGGTTCCTGGCACGAATAGTGCAACCATGAATAGTGAGCCCAGTACTTTCTACCAACACTTTTAGGACATAGTTTTATTTGTTTCGCGTTGTAACGAAACCAATAGATGTTATATCATGTTTTTCTTGTCCTAATACATTTTATATGTCGTACGACTCAGTTACGTAATTTAATTATGTTTAAATGCATGAGATTAATAAACAAAATAGGTGATTAGATTGTACGGAATTATCAGTTATTTGCTGTTTGTCACTGAGAAGGCAGCTGTCGCGCCACGCGCGGGGTTCCTGGAACCTGGCGCGACGCGCGGGGGATACCAGATTGGGCCTATAAATTCAGTGGCGTGGGACTGAAGTTCCTGCTCAAAATCGATCGAAATTCTCTGATCGTATACTCTCGTATCCCCGTTTCTCTGAACAACACCCCCTAAACCCCTAAACCTGCGAAACGCTGTCTACTGTAAGTATCTTAACCCCCAATCACTAATTCGTTACCCTACCCGATTTAGGACCAATCAACGCATGTCAAGGCTCTGCTCGACTAAGCTCGTTGGGGTTCTATCTCGTGTTGTATGCGCATCTACCCGATTAATTTAGGACCCACCGACGCATGTCAAGGCCCAGCCTGACTAAGATTCGTTGGGGTTCTGTCTCGTGTTGTATGGCTAAAGTGACTTGGGTTAATTTACTAACACGTATGCATTGTGTGTTTTAGGAATTATCACCAAAAAGGCCATAGGAACACCTAAGTTTTCAATGTGAATCATTCTCTTTTTCTCAAATGCTTTTACAAAACCTCAAATGTTTTTCAGTATACTTACAGTGATTAAGTCTTTGTATTCTACGATTACTGCCGGCATATGGGGTGTTGTATACATTACTTGACAAGCGTCACCATTGGACAACTGGTTAGCCAATGGGTGATATGACCATAGTCACAGATCCGGTCGAGTGACAAATATTGAATGAGTAATCGGGTAGATATAAACATTGTAATCGCTCTTAGTACTATAAAGTATAATGATGTGTCATGTTATATAATGGAATGAACTCGTTAGTATTTCTTACTGATAACATATTTTTAAAACACGTTTCAGGTAACTTAATGTGAAGCTATAAGAAGCCAGCTATGGAGCACTGAAGGCTTAAAGAAAGTGGCTATAAAGTTACCTAAATAAAAAGGAGTTTATGTTTTTCATAAATTAGGGTTTATCCCTACGAATGTATTGTAACTGAAACATGGGTTTTATCCCATTTGTTTAATATAAAAGTTTGGTGTTTTTGAAACTCTGATAATATTTCCTAACTACGATCCTAATGTTTCATTTCTGCTGCCAAATTATTAAAACACCGGTACCACCTGTCTGCTGTCCTCGCGGCTCCCGCTCCCGGGGTAGGGGTCGGGGGTTACGACAGAAGGTGGTATCATGTGACATCCCGCAATTTCAGGTAATTACTATACGTTTTACATATTTCTTATTCCTTGAGAATTATCGAATAATTATAACGCATGACGTAGTTTCATGGCAACATTGGAAATTAACGAAACACGAGGGTTTATCTCGTCATTACGGAAAGTTAACTTGGTTAACTTCAAACAAAATATTTAGAAACCTGAAAACATGAGGGACTTGTTTGGTCACTCACAAAAAGTTACTTGACGTAACTTTCTGCAGAAGATTGAGATTAGAAAACATGGGGACTATTTATGCACTAAACAAAAGATTAAA
The DNA here is from genome assembly GCA_947069175.1 of Scalesia atractyloides. Taxonomy (NCBI): domain Eukaryota; kingdom Viridiplantae; phylum Streptophyta; class Magnoliopsida; order Asterales; family Asteraceae; genus Scalesia; species Scalesia atractyloides. The sequence continues at coordinate 12,152,332 of CAMTDV010000030.1, read as the reverse complement.
GTTATAACTTTTGTTTAAACTCCCAACCCTAGCCGCCATCACCCCCATTCGTCCATCTCTCACTCTCATTCATCTCTTTCTTGCAACACACACACACACACACCCAAGATCATCGTCATCATCAATATTTAGGCTCTCTCTTGACTTCCGGTAATCGTCTCCTTGCTTGCATCATGTGTTTCTATGTACATAACTTGAGTTCCTGGTGATTTTCATGTTCTTGAATGATTAGGGTTTCTAGAAATCATGTTCTTGATGATTGTGTTGATTGATTTCAAGTATTGTTGATTCTAGGGTTTTGATTATACATGCATGCACATTAGGGTCTTGATATTATAACATGATCTTGATGAATATGGTTGTTAACATTGATGATTAATATGTTATATGAGTGATGTTGGTTGAAAATCATATTTAGAGAGTTCAAAACATATTGTAATTAAGAGTTGAATGCAAACAGAAGCTGATCAGAAATAACAGCCGACTTGGGTTGGCTGTAACCAGGTAATAAATTGAAAAAATTGAATTTTCTTGAGTCTAAAACGTGGGATTTCGAAATAGCTTTCAAACCCCACTGGAATCATAATTTTTCGATATCGTTTGATATTTTAAATGAATTTTCCCGTAACGGAGGTTCAGGCTGCATTTTCGGGTAGAAATTGTAGGACATTACGAATGTTATAACTCAGTTCATGTTTAGAGTTAAGTCATGAAATTTATACAGTACATGGTCTTAGGTGTCAGTGCAAATCTCCAACTGGTATTACATCAATCGGATAACCGAGTATTTTTAAATAAATTTTTCCATAAGCTGCATTCAGAAAGTGACGAATCTGATTGCTGCTTAGTAAACGATTTTTAGTAAATTATTGGTAAAAAGTTGGCCTTGAAATTTCTACACAAGACCAACCCCTTCGAGTGGTGCGTCACATAAAAAGATCATAATTTTTGCGGCCCTGCAAATAGGTTAAACAAGTCTCCCAAAATAGCATATTTTCAGTGATTTTTGCTATGCAGTTAGCATGAACGTATAAGAACCGAACTTGCTACTTTTAGTATCCATAATTGTTTGTTAATTGTATAAATAGCGTATGACATATCATAGGAAAGTTATGAACACGATATGGAACTATATGATAGAAGTGCCATGTGATTACTTGTTCGTGTGCTAGTTGCTAAACACGTGTAGGACTTTCGTGCTATGAATAAACAAAATCTAATAAACCGTGGTAACTATTATAGGGCATGGTTGATCACTCTAGATTTCGTACACGTAATCTAATCTTACCGAGCAAAACAAAGGTGAGTTCATGGCCCCAATTTTATACGGTTTTAAATACACATGGGGAGAAAACATGCACCGTCACGGTAATGTAACGCTTTTACTGTTACGTATTAACGAACTATATTGGGAGGGGTTATGTTATACGGTTATGGTCACAAGGAAGTATTATATCACATGTCAGTCCCTTTAAAACTTACGATGCCATTAGTATTGGATTATAGCGAGGGAATTTTTGGTAGCACTACTGGGCCCGACAAGACCCACTCGTGCTGGTCGCGCCAGTTAGACCGAACGTTGATGGTTACGGGTGTAGAATTTTCCTAACACTTAGCCATGGTTGCTGATAGATCTGGCACAACAAAGGGCAGCAACGTCAGCTTTGGATCGAACACTTTGTTGACATGACCTAGGCTAGCTACCTAAACATATAACATAAACTGCTAATCAATATAACAACACGATTCGGGTTTTGAATCCGGAACAACTTATAACAACACAATTCGGGTTTTGAATCGGGAACAACGTATAACAACACGATTCGGGTTTTGAATCGGGAATAACCTATAACAACACGATTCAGGTTTTGAATCGGGAATAACCTATAACAACACGATTCAGGTTTTGAATCGGGGAAACTTAAACATTCTGATTCGGGTTTGGATCAGGGGATACCTGTCATAACATACTGGTTTAGGATTTGAACCAATGGAAACAACTTATCGTATATCTGAAAACTAAAACCTGTGAACTCACTCTTCATTAATTGTTGAAACTTGATTTTTACATGTTTTCTCAGGTAACTAAGATGTCCCATCTGCTTAGGAGCACGACACGAGCATGAAAAACTATTTTTGGATGTTATGCATTATGACAATTACTTTGTTAGTTTGGGCGTTTGTTTTTGACGCAAACTATCACATACATTTACTTACGCTTCCGCAATACTATCAATTATTAGTTGTTTTCAAAAACGTATTTTTTTCATATAGAGTCACTCGATATGACTAGTGTCTTGGATCCTGGTTTGTCACACGCCTCGCGGTAAAACCCCGCAAGTGAAATTTTGAGGGTGTGACATATCAGAACCACTGGTTTAAGCCTTTAGGTGTTCTTTTAAAATACCTAAATTCTAACCAATTGTGTTAGGAAATACCTGCGACTTCTATGATACTCTGTGTAAATATATATTATATTTTGTGTTATTTTAATAACTTCTATGTTTTCAGTATGAGTGATCAGGGTACCTCCGACGCTTATTGTCATCTACCTCATTCTCTCATGGATGAAGGAACATCCCAGCCAATTACCGACTACACTGCCGATTCCGAAGATATCTTTGTTTTCAAAGCCAAATCCGAGGAACCTTTTCCCCCTAAAAGAGACGTTGGTTTAGTAGAGCCAAAGGAGAGAGGAGGAAAAGAATGAGACAAGCACAACAGCAAGCCTTAGCGGTTAGAACTGAGAGAAATACCCAAAACCTAGATGCTAGACCTTTATGGGAAGAATAATTGGATAGATAGTTAGCTAATTTTCACATGTTTGGAAATATATGAGGAGAACCTAATTTCAACCAAGTAACAAATCCTGAACCATCGTTACTTCCTTTATTTCCTGACCAACCCATAAACCTAGAACAGAATCAGGAAAACCAATTTCCAATTCTAGCCTTTGATCCCAATGAGATACCTAGGATTATGGCACCAAACCCTTTAGATCAGTGGTGGGCTAAAAACTGGGCAATTCAGAACCTACTAGAAAACCCATTCCCCTACGAAGAACCGGTTCCACCTTACCTTGAACCAGTACCAGCCCCAGTGCTACCAAGAGATCATGTGGAGGAACTCCGCCAGTACGGAGAAGAGTTGGTTGAGGAAGGAATCCTGATTCGCCAAATCGGGGAAAAGCTCGTCTGGAAATATGACGAGCGGGAGATGCAGTTTTAAGAAAACAGTCGCCTAATAAATATATATATATATATATATATAATATATATATATATTATATATGTGTGTGTGTGTGTGTGTGTGTGTGTGTGTATGTGTGTGTGTGTGTGTGTAATTTTGTTACTTAGAAAAAAAACTAAAATAGATATAAAGTAATATATCACCTATATATATATTGATGCCTAGTTACTAATGTTTGAATTCCAGTTATGTTTGTAATAGATGCATATATATATATATAAAGAGTAAAAGGCGCAATGCTCGACGATTTTGGTTCACTGTGTTGGTATGATTATCAGTTAATTTATTCTGTGATATAATACCTGATAAATGTTTACAATTCAGATGTCAGATGAAGTAAATCAGGAAATCCAGAATAACGATAATAACGAGAATCAAATAAATAAAAGTGCTATCAAACACATAGTGGCCAAAGGAATCATAGATGCTATGCCCTATATTATCGATACTATTAAAAAGGCAGAAAATAATGATTCCATAAACGGGAATAAACGTGTACCCCTGAATTAAATCGCAGCGTGAATGAAAATCATGAATTGTTAATCCAAGCTCCAATTAAAAAGAAGAAGAACCATCTCATATTGTTGTTCTTATAAAGAATTCTTATCATGCAAACTGATAGAATTCTCAGGCAATGAAGGAGCTATTTCAGCCTTGCGCTGGATAGAAAACACAGAAGCAGTCCTAAAGATAAGTTAATGTGCAAATAAAGATAAAGTCATGTATGCTTCTAATATTTTTAAAGATGCAGCCTTAGAGTGGTGGAATACCATTCTTCAGTCCACAGGAAGTAACAGGGTTTACAGTATGGAACGGAACAACTTTAAGGAAATAGTTAAAAGGAAATTTTGTCCTCCTAATGAAAAGGAAAAGATTGCTAATAAATTCCTAAATCATAGAATGATCGGGGTAGATTGCAGGGAATATACTACCACATTCTTTGAATATGCAAGGATTGTACCAACCCTGGCTTCACCAGAACCAGTATTGATCTCCCATTACATCTGGGGATTAATCAGTGAAATCAGGCACGTAGTCAAGGCAGCTAGACCACAAACTATTGAAGAAGCAGTAGAACTGGCAAACACCCTGGCCGATGAATTGGTACGTACGCATGAAGAAAACCAAAAAAGGAACCTAGCTCAAAAGATCACCCAGGAACTACGTTATGGTAATTCCCTTCGCGGAAAAGGGGCAAGTTCTTCTTCACCCCCATGTAAGTACTGCAAAAGGAAACATTCAGGAAAATGCTCTTTATACTGCAACTTCTACAAAATATCAGGCATAAGGAAGAAGACTGCTGAAAGAAAGCTAACCTTAGTAGAACATGCTTCAACTGTGGAGAAGCTGGGTGATATTAAATCGAACTATCCAAAACTAGCTCTAGCGGCAAGCAACAAAGCAAAGACGACGGAAGGACCAAAGAGAAATGCCAGAGCATTCGTGCTGACCGCCGAGGAAGCCAAGATGATTCTGGATGTGATTGCCGGTACGTTTTTATTTAATTATGTTTATGCCAAAGTATTATTTGACTCTGGTGTAAACCAAAGTTTCATAAATACTTCTTTCTGTAAACTTCTCAATCCACTATTAACTAAACTACACCAAGACAGTCTGGTGGAAACGGCAAATGAACTTCTACAAAATAAGCGAAATCCTGCAAGGAGCAAGGATAGAAATTTTAAGTCATAATTGTACTGCTAACCTTTTTCCAATGGATCTAGCCGGATTCGATATCGTGCTTGGAATGGATTGGTTGGTAGCCAATCAAGCAAGGATATTATGTGATCAAAAATCTGTAGAAGTAAAGGCACCAACAGGCGAAAGGATCACTATTAAGGAAGATAAGTCGACAAGGTCAACAAAGTTCATTTCGGTAATGAAAGCTGCAAGTTATATGCGGAAAGGAGGAATGATGTATATGATTTCCATAATCATTAACACTAAAGGAAAAGAATTAAAAGATATTCCTGTAATATCTGAATTCTCCGATGTTTTCCCAAAAGAATTGCCTGGATTAGCGCCAGATCGAGAGGGGTTGAATTCAGAATTCACCTAATACCAGGAACGACACCGATTGCCAAGGCACCGTATCGCCTAGCACCGACGGAGATGCATGAATTGAAGAAACAACTGGACGAATTACTAGAGAAAGGGTTTATACAACCTAGCCCGTCGCCATGGGGAGCACCGGTGTTATTTGTCAAGAAGAAAGACGGATCGATGCGTATGTGCATTGATTACCGAGAATTGAATAAGTGACAATAAAAAATCGGTACCCGTTACCGAGAATTGATGATTTGTTCGATCAACTCCAAGGAGCCCGATTCTTTTCTAAGATCGACTTACGCTCAGGATATCATGTACAGGAAGAGGACATTCCTAAAACTGCTTTCAGAACAAGGTACGGTCACTATGAATTTACAGTCATGCCATTTGGTTTAACCAATGCCCCAGCTGCATTTATGGACATGATGAACAGGATATGTAAACCACACCTGGATAAATTTATGATTGTCTTTATAGTTGATATTCTAATTTACTCTAAGAGTAAGGAAGATCATGCAGACCATTTACATATACTCCTGACATTGCTGAGAAAGGAAAAGCTTTATGCAAAATTCTCAAAATGTGAATTCTGGTTACAAGAAGTACAATTCCTTGGACATATGGTAAACCACGAAGGAATCCATGTGGATCCCACAAAGATCGAATCAATTACCAAATGGAAGGTCCTAGAATCACCAACGGAAATAAGAAGTTTTCGCGGATTGGCAGGATATTATAAACGTTTTATTCAAGATTTTTCTAAGATAGCCATCCCGTTAACCAAGCTAACTTGCAAATCAGTTGAGTTTGAACACAGGCCACAGCAAGAAGAAGCATTCAGGATTTTGAAGCAAAAGTTAACCAACGCTCCAATACTCGCCTTGCCAGAAGGAACCGAAGACTTCGTAGTTTATTGTTACACGTCTAAGTTAGGATATGGATGTATGCTGATGCAACGTCAAAAAGTAATTGCTTATGCTTATAGACAACTTAAGAAGCACGAAGAAAATTGTACAACCCATGATCTAGAATTAGGAGCAATAATTTGTGCCCTTAAGATTTGGAGACACTATCTTTACGATAGTAAGTTCGTTGTATTCACAGATCAAAAGTGTTTTTGATATGTCTTTGAACAAAAGGAATTAAACATGAGACAAAGGCGATGAATGGAAATCCTTAGTGATTATGATTGTTATATCCAGTATCATGCAGGAAAAGCTAACGTTGTAGCTGATGCTTTAAGTCGGAAGTATCATGAGAAGCCGAAAAGAGTAGGCTCTCTTAGACTAAACCTGCAGTTAGATTTAAATGAGCAAATTAAACAGATACAGGAAACAGCAATCAAGGACAATGCTGAAGGATTAAAAGGAATGATTAAGGAATTAGAAAAAGGACCATATGGAATTTGGAGATTCCATAAGAAAAGGATTTGGATTCCTATCCAAGGAGACCTACGAAATCAAATTTTAGAAGAAGCCCATAAAACTAAGTATACAATGCATCCTCGAAGTGATAAGATGTATAAAGATTTAAGAAAGAATTTCTGGTAGATAGGAATGAAAAAGGATATAACAAATTACGTTGCCAAATGTCTAACCTATTCACATGTTAAAGCTGAACATCAACTGGAAATGCCAATTTGGAAATGGGAGTTTGATAACAATGGACTTTGTTACCAAACTACCTAGGACACGAAAAGGTAATGATACAATCTGGGTGATTGTAAACAGATTAACCAAATCTGCTCATTTCTTACCAATGAAGGAAACTTTCAGTATGGAACAGTTAGCCAAGTTATATGGAAATAAAATAGTTTCATTGCATGGAATTACTTTATCTATTGTGTCTGACAGAGACAGTCGTTTTACTTCTCATATTTGGACAAGTTTCAAAAAAGCAATGGGAACTAGATTAAATTTGAGCACCGCGTATCATCCTCAAACAGACGGTCAAAGTGAGAACAATTCAAACAATGGAGGATATGATGAGAGCCTGTGTAATTGATTTTGGAGGAAATTGGGATGAACACTTACCTTTGATAGAGTTTTCCTACAACAACAGTTATCATACCAGCATCAATGCCGCACCCTTTGAAGCACTCTATGGACGAAAATGTTGAACCCTAGTATGTTGGGCGGAAATTGGAGAAAAGCAATTATCAGGTCCTGAAATTCTACAAGAAACAACTGACAAAATCATTCAAGTCAAGGAAATGTTGAAAGCAGCACAAGATCGACAAAAGAGTTATGCAGATAACAGACTAAACCCTTGGAATTTCAAGTTGGAGATAAAGTGCTATTAAAAGTCTCACCATGGAAAGGAGTTGTAAGATTCGGTATGAAAGGAAAACTAAGCCCAAGGTATGTTGGATCTTTCAAGATTATTAAAAGAATAGGGCCAGTAGCTTATCAGCTATAATTGCCAGAGGAAATGGCAGGAATACATGATGTGTTTCATGTATGTAATTTCAAGAAATGTTTAGCAGATGAATCATTGGTGATACCTCTTTAGGATATAAAGGTAAATGAGAAGCTTAAGTTTGTAGAGAAATCCATTCAGATTGAAGATAGAATGATCAAGAATCTCAAACGCAAGAGATTAGTTCTGGTCAAAGTAAAATGGGATTCAAAGAGAGGGCTAGAATACACATGGGAGCTAGAGTCAGAAATGCAAAGGAAGTATCCACACCTATTCCAGTGAATCTTGAAGACGAGATTTAAAACAAGGTGGGGAGGATGTAACAATTCTCCATAACACCCCAAACCGAGCCGAAACAAAGAACCGGACACGTGAATCGAGACTCGGCACGCAAAACAAGAAAACTTCACCCGGGTCGCCCAGACGCCACGCGCCAGAACCCCTGTTTCTGGCGCGACGCACGGGAGACACCGTATAAACGTTTGTCCGTTTTCAACAAGTGTCAAGCCTATACCCCTTGACAAGGCTAACCTAGCCCTAGAGGGCAGCTGTCGCCACGTGCGGAGTTTCTGGAACCTAGCACGACGCGTGGGGGATACTAGATTGGGCCTATAAATTCAGTGGCATGGGACTGAAATTCCTGCTCAAAATCGATCGAAATTCTCTGATCATATACTCTCGTATCCCCCTTTCTCTGAACAACACCGCCCTTAAACCACTACACCTGCGAAACGCTATCCGCTATAAGTATCTTACCCCCGATCACTAATTCGTTACCCTACCCGATTTAGGTCCAACCAACGCATGTCAAGGCTCTGTCCGACTAAGCTCGTTGGGGTTCTATCTCGTGTTGTATGGGTATCCTACCCGATTGATTTAGGACCCACTGACGCATGTCAAGGCCCTGTCTGACTAAGATTCGTTGGGGTTCTGTCTCGTGTAGCATGGCTAAAGGGACTTGGGTTAATTTACTAACACGCGTGCATTGTATGTTTTAATAGAAATTCTAGGAAATAATCAGGAATTATCACCAGAAAGGTCGTAGGAACACCTAAGTTTTCAATGTGAGTCATTCTCTTTTTCTCAAATGCTTTTACAAAACCTCAAATGTTTTTTAGTATACTTACAGTGATTAAGTCTTTGTATTCTACGATTACTGCCGGTATGTGGGGTTTTGTATACATTACTTGACAAGCGCACCATTGGACAACGGGTTAGCCAATGGGTGATATGACCATAGTCACAGATCTGATCGAGTGACAAACACTGAATGAGTAATTGGGTAGATATAAACATTGTAACCGCTCATAGTACTGTAAAGTATAATGATGTGTCATGTTATAAAATGGAATGAACTCGCTAGTATTTCTTGTTGATAAAGTATTTTTAAAACACATTTCAGGTAACTTAATGTGAAGCTATAAGAAGCCAGCTATGGAGCACTGAAGGCTTAAAGAAAGTGGCTATAAAAGTTACCTAAATAAAAAGGAGTTTATGTTTTTCATAAATTAGGTTTACCCCTACGAATGTATTGTAACTGAAACATGGGTTTTATCCCATTTGTTTCATATAAAAGTTTGGTGCTTTTGAAACTCTGATAATATTTCCTAACTACGATCCTGATGTTTCATTTCCGCTGCCAAATTAATAAAACACCGGTACCACCTGTCTGCGGTCCTCACGACTCCCGCTCCCGAGGCAGGGGTCGGGGGTTGCGACATGTGCCACCTGAAATAAACTCTTATGTTCGAGGGTGCAACGAGTTTTTGTGTGTTAAATCACCCTGAACAAGGGATATGTAGTATTGTTAACAAACATCTAAACAAGAAATCTTTGATTTTGGAAAATCAAATAAAATAAGAGGATTTTTCTCTCTTTTCCTCTTGATTTTTGTGAGTGCTCTACAAAAAATGTATGTTGTCTATGAAAAAAAGACCCACTAAATTAAGTTTTGTAGCTAACAAAAATATATAGTATAATTACAAAATGGTCAAACGAAACTACTAACTCGTGTTTCATGTTGGTAATTTTAGTTTTATCGGCGTGTATTTTAGGGTATTGGATTAACTTATTGATCGAGGAAATAACGTTAGATATTAAACGAGTTAGTGACGCGGGAGTGCGGGCACAATTTAATCCTAATGATAACTTATGTGGGCTGTATATATACATATATATACCCTTATGAGTTCAAAAAACTCAATCGCCACCATCCATCTATGGTTGAGATTGCATGTTACAAAAAGTAACTTTTCGAAAACATTTTATAGGCTGATAAAGGTATGTGTAACAAGTTTTTGCTTTTTCGTAAAACCTACAAAATTTGCTGTTGAAAACAAAAAAAAAGTGTAACGTGTGATGTTACATCTACATAAAATTGCAAAAAATGTGTAACACTATAACTTTTTCTCTCCTGACAAAAGCTGTTACATGTCATAATTCTAAAAAAATGTTATAACACGTGGCAACATGTGGTCCATTCATTGAGTTTCTTGAGTTTTTTGAACTCAAATGGGGTTTCCTCTACAATTTCCCTATATATATACAGGGGCGATCCTGAGAATTCAAGTGCCTGTCCGAGCTCGAAAAAATGTGCCCCTTAGCCCTTAACGAAATATAACGTAAAATAACACCTAACTAATTGACAATTAACGCCAAATAATCAACAATCATACGCCAAATAACACCTTAGGCCTTGCAAGTGTGCCTTGTTTCAATCTCCAGGTGTTTCCCAATTGTCGCCCAAACAAAAAGATATTGTTTTAATATTATTATTTTTTAAATAAAAAGGGTATTGGACTAAACCAAATGAGCTAACTTATAAAGTTCAAGATAGCTTTGTAAATGAGCCTCTCAATAACTTGGTGTTTTGTATGGGTATACTATTCTAGATTTGTAAATGAGCCTATATATATAAGAAAATGTGCCCTCTGAAAACACGGGCCATGCACGGTGGTCCTCCTGCCCACCCCCAGGGCCGCCCCTGTATATATAGGCTAGGAGTTGACTACAATTCCAAATTTCCTAAAAAGTGTGTAAAAAGTCATAACCACCATAATGTCAACCATAAAAAACACAAAAAACCCACAAATAACATAATGATGATTACTAAAACAACGTATATGTGGGTTCTGTGTTGTGTTTTGGATGCTAAGTGTAACACCCCAACCCGGATGGGCTGACGTGTCACTATAACAGTGGATCAGAACAAAAGTCATAATTCCATTGATATTAAGTTAGGGTTACATTTCAAAAGATAGTGCATAGCCCTAAGGCTCAAAATACATATTAGTTTTATAAAAGCGACAAACATCTTCGGTTAGCATCCTATGGTTTATTCTTCACTCTTTACCCCGTCCAAAGTATCCTGTGAACCTGTGGTGAAATAAAATATATGGGATGAGCCAAATACCCAGTACGGAATAATAGGCTCAATAGCGAATAAATAAACAACTGAAATGATATCACTGATAAGAAGCACAACAAAGCTAACATATAACTGAACTGAATCATATCATACAAATGTACCCATGAGCTAAACAGAGGTGGCAGCCACAAAGTCTGTCACAAGAGACGGTGCGGGTTGGCCTACCCGACATCCATCTCCAGAATAATTCTAGGATATATCCATACGCCTCCTAGTTGCTATGTACCACGTTTGTACCTAGGGACGCCTGATAACTCCATCACGGGAGGAGCCCGAGAACTTAGGGTAGCAGATCTCAGATAATCAGAAATAAATGTAACACTAACATTAACAAATTATAAGTGTCAGAACATGCGACAATGAGCACAATATAATCATAAACTTATCGCATGTTGTCAAGTCGAATAACATTTTTAATTTGAGTAAGAAATGAACGGACGGTCAAATGAATCGAGGCTCAAAGACGTTAGAGTTTTCGAAATAATATATATACATATATATAAATAAGGGTTTATAGCAAACCAATCAGATAACAAAAGGAGAGGGTTGAGGATCCATAATTTCTTGACTTGTTGTCTTAAAAAGATATATTTGTCAAAGTGTGCTCGTAAGAACCTACATCGTGTTCATATATTTCATAAGGTTGTGTTTGCACATAAAAAGCATATATATGTATTTGGTGGTTTAATTCATGTCTAGTTCCTCAAGTTTGCTTAAGTAATCATTTAGATAAATTAGTTTGCTTTAGATTAAAGAATACATATGTGTATTTATATTTGTACCCATTAATAAAACATGATATTATTTTCAGTTTTATAGTCGTAATTATAAAGATATAAGAAGTAAGTAAATAATAGGTTAATAAGATAAAACATTAATTAAAAATAAATGTTAGTCACAAGATTAAAACCTGTGACCTAAAGGTTATAAGAAAAAAACTAGTTAGTCATTTAGTAAAAGATATGATTATTAAATAAGAATGTAATTAATTAGAAAATATGACAAAAGTAATGTCGCCAGCAAGGTTTGAATGCAAGACCTTTAGTTTCTAATTTACAAGACTTAACTAGTTGGACTACACCACCTTTTGACATGTATTTTGAAATCTGATGGGTTTAACTAATATTCTGACGAGTCTAACTATAATTCTGATGTATTAAAAAGGATGCCTCTTGCAAGATTTGAACCAAACACCTTTATGTTATAAGTTAGAGTCTTAAGCAATGGACCACTTAGTTATTTATGCTTGTTTTATGAATTCTGATGTTTTATATAAGAAATCTGATGCATTTATCATAATTTCTGGTGTTATTTATAAAATTCTGATATTTTATCAGAAATTCTGATGACTCGTCAGAAAATCTGATGTTTCGTCATCTGATATTTCATTAGAAAATCATCTTATGCATTATATCAGCATTCTGGTAAAAATATGTCTCCAGCAGGATTTGAACTTTTGACCCCTGGGTTGTAAACCAGCTACTGAACCAACTGGGCTACAGGAGCCCTTGTGAATAATCAACCCCTTTAATTATTTATTTACTCAGTTCACTGGTTTATCTTCTTCTTCATCATCTTTTATAGAAAACTAACATTCACAAATAATTATGTATTCCATTTTCATTATAGATTAACCTTAAAGTATCAAAAATAAAGATTTTGTTTATGATTACCTAGGTCAAAACGCGTTTCGGTTACGAGAGACGTCGTCGGAAAGTACGTAAATATCACCGAAACTAGTATTTCTTCACCGGAAATGGTTTCGATTGGTTTATTTTTGGTGGTTAAAGCTTCGAGTGGTTTAGTAGAGATGGTGGTGAATGAAAAGTGGTGTCGGTATGGTGTTCGGTTTCGGTTACGGTTATTGGAACCGGGTTTTCTTAGAAGGTGATAGAAGATGGTGTGATTTGTGAATAGGTTGAGGATGATTTTGCAAGATGATGGGAGCCTCTATTTATCGAAGAGAAAGCAAGGTGTTCGTTGATGGAGAGTTTGCAGAGATACTTCACAAAGTCAATTTTGAATGAAATACTTCATGCAAGTTGTGAAGAAGTAAAGAACTATCAGCCATTCATTTTCAAATTGTCTGACAAAGTGTTATCTATACCTTTTGCCTTTCTTCTCCACTTGCAAGACTTCACAATAATAAAAGTATTGTATTATTGTTGTTATTTTATTATTATTATTATTATTATTATTATTATTATTATTATTATTATTATTATTATTATTATTATTATTTTGGTTATTACACTAAGGCTCTGATTATGGAATGACAAACATTATTATGTTTTATATTGATTAACATGTTGTGTTTTATATTCATAATTCTACGATGGAATGTTTGAGGTTTATATAGACTGTTAGGGTTTAAATTTGGTGTTTTAATAATCTTCACTCTGTTATTTGTACTTTCATATATTCTTTGAAGAATTGGGACACGTGCTAATAAAATATTATGTCAAGTGGAATTTGGATTTGTAAATGTAAATGTGTGTGTATGTTACCTACATGTATTTAAATGGAAAACATGGGCTCAATCCATAGAGAAACCCTATTATTCTAATATTTGTGTCGTATATTATACAAAGTGAAACTTCATTCCTCTGGGACATTTTCATTTTGCATGCATTTGTGCTTCTATGAGGATGGTTAAGTTAATCTAGATACCGCTTAAATGGGGAAGGAATATTTGTAATTATAGTATTATCGACATGTATTTTAGGGTATTAGATTAACTTGTTGATCGAAAAAATAACATTAGAAATTAAAAGAGTTGCTAACGCGGGAAAGCGGGCTCGATTTAGTCCTAATGATATTTGAGTTTATCGTATGGATAACTTATATGGGCTTAACAATTATTTTCATATGATTAATTGTTAAAAGCCCTATGAATTTTCTTGATAAAGAATTGTTACAAACAATTGTTTGTGTATAAAGATAATTTCCATTACATTTCTTGTTTCCATTATGTTACTGTGGTGAGCCAATGATGGATTATTTTAAGATTATAAGGCTTTTAATTCCATTAAGTTATAATACTAAAAAATTCAATAAAGCGATTTGAATGATATGAGTCCATGATATTAATTGGACTTTGGCCCATGATGGCCTATTAAGTGTAACACCTCAAATCGTGTAAAACAACACGCGGCGGAAACACTTGGGGAGTCACGTTAACAGATTGTCTCAACAACACATGGTAGTTATCGTTATGTTTTATCGAATGATTTACAAATTACATTATTCTTGAAATTATAACAAACTAAGCAAATATTTCAATTGTCTTTCTTGTTTTAAGGTACTAAAGTCTGCATCCATTCCTACATCAGCACGCATCAGTATCGTCTAGCATCTTTCCCTGAAACATATGTGAAAACGAGTCAGCAAAATATGCCGGCAAGTACATAGGTTTTGTGAACATGTCAAGTCCATGGCTTTGTATATATTGCAATATAAACAACCCGGCTACTAGAGTCGTAAGTGAAACCTTGTTTTGAAAGCATTTGATATTGCAATAGTTATTCAACTAAAACTAATTGTTAAAAGTTATAAAATCTAGTAGCCGTGAACCTTGACTCGAAAACATTTGTTTTGTAAATCCAACTTGTAAATCGTCTTGAAATAACTTGTATGGTTTATATCTTTAATCGAAAATCGTTGTGTGACATTGTTTGAAATCATTTGTTCGTCGTTCATCGTTCCTCGTAATAAACCATTTGTTCATCGTTCATCGTTCATTGTTCATCGTTCTTTGTTTCTTGTTATAAACCAATCGTTCCTTGTTATAATTATGAAAACTTTTGGTCGTTCTTTAATGAGTACATTCAAACCTTTGTTGACTCGACTATACCCCAAGGGTATCTTTAATAGATCCTAAAAGATCTCTTTAACAAGACTAGCAAATCAACGAATGATTTGTTAGTCATAAACAGTTTCTGTCGTTCCCCAAACTACCCACCAAATCCAGTGAATAGCCTAGTAACGGGATTGTCAATCATATGGTACCATAACTTACTACTCGGCGGCATAACAATGTTAACGAATGTCATTCGTATTTTGGATAACGCACCAACAAGTTGTATGACATTATTGAAACCATATTGTTACATAAACCATAGTATTTGTACTTTGAAAACTTGAAAACAATTAGCATATATGAATCACCCCAAAACATTTGTAAAAATAAAGGAGGGGAGCGATGTACTCGCCTGGGATTTGCGGATAAGCCTTGTACAAGTGTATGATCAACGTCCGAAGATCAAGGAGTCAAGTGTGTGTCCTAAAAATGGATAATAATGTAAATATCGAGACTCGAAATCAGAGGATTGGATAGAATGAGACCTTATAAACCAAATGAGTATTGAACTCATATGAAATGGTTTAATAAGTTAACATTCTGAGTTGGAAAGATTTTTAAGTGCTTTTGACACGTTATGACCCGTTAAGGTAGTTTAAGCCACTTTAACGCGTCACTTGCGTAACTACGCATTCGGATGGTTAGATATGTGTTATGATAAGTCTTAAATGCTTAAACATGTTTGAAAATGTTATTTGATCAGAATACATGTCAAAATTTATGTTACATATGTGTTTAATTGGTTTTCTTGCGAAAAGGGCATTTTTTAAGGGATATTTCCATTGATTAACATAACACTTTCCGAAAGACATGACCATAAGGTATAAACTCAGAGGGTTATTCACTATATATTTATGGTCATAATTATGTATTTGGTCGGGTCTAAATGTTGACCAAACGGGTCAGATTCAAAAGTCAAAGTGGTGGTCAAACCGCTAGACTTTTGAACCCAAATGAGCACATTTAACAAAGCTGATGAATTTGACAAGTCTTGACATGTTTAGGAAGTTTATAAAAGCAACTTAGCATCAAAACAACCTGTTTTGATACCCGAAAACAGATCCATTTCAAAATGCGCAAAAATCGCATTTTGATCGAAACTTTGACTTGTCAAAATAACTAGAAATGGTGGGAATCAGTAGGCATGATTTTTAGGGATCATAACCACCTTGATTATCATCATATTGCAAGATTCAATTGAGCTTTATCTTGATCATTTCATGATCAAAACTAAAAGTCAAACAGAAGTCAAATTGTTTGATTTTTAGTCAAAATAATTTATAATAATTGAATATGTCAAGAGTAGAATACTTACAAACACAAGGAATGATCAAGACACCAGAGAAAAGCCCCAAGGAAGTTGCAAATTCGGGTTTATAGCAGATGAGAGCAAGAAGGAGGTTAAAAAGCTTCAAATGGTGAAATACCCTTGCTATTTATAGCAATTTTGATGTCATGAGAGCTTAAAAAGTGTCCATTATTTATCACTACACTTGATTAGTGTCATACACATGTTAAAAGCAGGAAAAAGGGTGGCAAATTGCAAGCTAGGTGTCAAAATTCGCGTCTTGATGGCCAAGGAATGAGCTGGGAGGTTGCCAGCTTATTTTTCTGTATCTGATGGCTTCTCGCGGGCCGCCAGTCGTTTAGGCTTAGGGACTCGCGCCCCGCCAGAAGCCCAAACTTTCAGAATTGGCATAAATGGTCCCTGCAGCCTCTAAGCTTGTTTTTCGACGCGTTTTGGCACTTTTAACACCCGTGAACCCCATTTTTAAGCTTTATAGGGACAATAAAGTATAGGGAACTTGAAATATGTCCAAAAATGTTCCAGAGGTCGGTTCGTTTGGTCGTACGGTTGCGGTTTTCGCTTAATTACGACGAAAAGCGTAACGAACGCGCGTACGACCGTAAATGCGTAACGAATGACATTTTTGCATCCCAATCACTAAAATATGACATTTTAATGATTACTAATTTTTTGGATGTCCGAATATGTTCCGGATGGTGAAATACGCGAAAAGACATAGTTTCCCGAAATTTGCAAAATAGTCCCTGAAGTTACAAAAGTGTGATTTTGCCATACCTAAGCCCTCAAAACCTATTTCTAAGTTATGTAAAGGGTATTTAAGGTATGTTAAGCTTGTGACCTTGTTCCGGAGCTTAGGTTGCTGCGAGAATCAGCAGACTTTCGCAGTTTGTCGTAAATAGTCCTTGTGATCGAATAAACTTGTTTTTGACATACCAAACCCTTCAAAACTTATTTCTAAGTTATACACAGGTTATTTAAGGTATGTTTAGCTTACGTAACTATTCCGGAACATACGTTGCATTAAATTGGTTTTGTTTTGCGTAATAGCTTATGTATAACCTCCAGAAAAGCCTAGAGGAGATGAAATTGTACATGGACTAAAATGTATAAATGTCACATGTAATTACACAATTCTCAGGAATGAAACACAAGATTTCATTAGATTCGGAATTGTTCGGTATTGTTTGATGCTTGACGAGGCTCAGATGTCACAGTCTCCCCTACTCTAGGAAAGTTCGTCCCGAAATTTAATTTAGAGGAAACTTGTGAAAACATATGTGAGGGTATCGCTTCTTGTGAGAGAAAAATCTATAGAAAATGTTTGGACTCCAACGAACTTTGTTTATTTTACTCGTTTGTTGTCCATGGTGATGAGTTGAGATTCGAAAATCTTAACCTCATTCCAATAGGTAGGTGCATGACACCTTTGATTGTACTAAGCCTCATAAAAGATTCTTGTAAATGTCATAGTGGTATATTTTTGTTGCAGCATACCATAAAAAGAGCGTGGACTTGAAAGAAAGGAGTCGGATTTCGAATAATGAGCGGAAGATTGTTTATAAAGGTTTCCCATGAAGACTAGTATAGGAAACTTGTGTGTGCTCGAAATAGGAGTCAGAGAGTGTATGATAGAACAACGTTTGTCAAGGTCCAGAGCTTCTAGTAACTTAAATAACGCCACGCTTGCAATGTAATAAGGAACAGTTATATATAGGAAGTACCAGCGGCGTATCCACCATGCCCTTATTACATTGTTCCCGTTTCGTTATTCTTATTACTATAGGTTCTCACACATGACAAAACTTGCTATGGTTTTCTATGCAAGGGATTTTATAATTATGTACGCATCCACAATTACTCAATTCATTGCACAGTCTGCATAGTTTATTTTGTGATGTGTAGGGAAAAAATCATGAGTAAACATGGAATGACTTGTGTAGACCACATCGGGATCTCTTTAATTAGATCGACGCATGATCTCTTTAAATAGACCACCAAAGAGTCTCTTTAACTAGATCTTCACATGATCTCTTTAACTAGATTGACGGACAATCTCTTAAACTAGATCAACACATGATCTCTTTAACTAGATTGACGAGCAATCTCTTTAACTAGGCCCTGAAAGACCTCTTTAACTAAGCCCTGAAAGACTTCTTTAACTAGGCCCTGAAAGACCTCTTTAACTAAGCCATGAAAGACTACTTCAACTAAACCCTGAAAGGTTTCTTTAACTTTGTATCAAATTAGGAATAGTACGTTGGAATCCAAGGGCTTAACTGTTTGCATAGAATAACCCCTTCAAGGATTTAAGATAGTACTTTTGGATATCCTTCTAAGAATCTATCATATGAAGATATGGAAGATTCTACAAGGATTTGGATAACGAACATTTGAACCAACTTAACACATAAACACATAAACACATAATCACATAATTGTCAATTTGGTCATCAACTTGTTATTAACTTGTCATCAATGTGTACATAAGTAGTTAAACTACACTAGGAATCCAATCAAGGAGTTCATTTAGTACTTTAAGCATCTGCAAGAATCTAACTATGAAGATAGAAAGATCTTGTAAGGATTTGGTTTTGCCTTATTGAATCATAACATATGTATAGATCCTAATAGACGAAAGTATTTTGAAACCTTATATTAGGTATACTAGGTCAACATACGAAGTAGGAATGTCCATGAAATCAATGTGCTAGCATGCTCAGACAACATACATAGCAAAAATGTAATGAAAATCAATGTGCTCATATGCTAAGTCAACATGTGCCGCAAAAAGTGTCTTTGAAAATCATGCATGAATTATTTTTTTTTAAAAACATGCTTAATGTTTTTGAAATCATATGTATAATTTTTTCGAATTTATGCACTAGATATATTAGGTAAATATACCTTTGTTAAATTGACTTGAAACCATAAGAAAAATCCTTGAATTAATGTATAGAGTTTTTGAAAATACGTATTTTGAAATCATGCACTTCGTATATTAAGTAAATATGCTATGTTAAATAGCTTTTAGAATCTTATGAAATATATTTGAAATCATGAAATTTTGAAATCAGTATAATGTTTTTGAAATTATGTACCATGCAAAGTGTTACGAAAAATCAGAGGGTTGTGGTATAAACATATTGCATAAGACCATTTAAGGACTCATGGAAGTATCCTTAGATATCGAATCAAGGATTTAAAGTGATACTTTGAGTATTCGTTAAGAGTTGTAACTTGTATCTTGTACATTGTTTCTTAAAAGAAACAGGTACTTAGGATTTTTGTGGAGATTGCGGGCGATCGCAAGATGAAACTAACTACAAGAGTTGTTTGATTTGCAAGGAACCATGTTATTGGTATTGGTATTGTAGGGGAGGAACACACATATATAATCGCATTTGTAAATAAAATGGAATCTACCAAATTTATTTATAGACAATCAAAGTGTTTTCAAGGTTCTTGGTAAACAAAAGAGAAACAGATGATAAAAACTTAATTGTTCATAGTTGCATCATTGTTGGCTTAAGTCTTGTTAATATGTTCATCCACGAGCGGGATTTGCATTTACAAGTCTCGGGCAGTTGTTTCTAAAATGACCCATCTCGCCACAGTTCTAGCAAGAACCTGGTGGAAAGTTAGCTTGAGCTGATCGACAGACGTTTGCCAAATGACCAAGTCGCCCACACAAAGTGCATTGACGACATTGTAGGTGAGCCTGATGATGAGCATTGCACTAGTTGCATATGGGTGTTGTACCAGCATAAGGTTTCCTCACAAGGGGTTGTACTGGTTGATTGGGGGCAGCTTGATTGTTCTGAGCAACTACACGAAATTTTGTGAAGCCTTGCGCTTCTTTGACTTCTTAGAGGATTCAATCTTGTTTTCTTTTGGTTTTTCATAGGTAGTTTTGTCAGATGGTTTCTTGTCGCCTTTGAGGAAAAGTTTACCCTTTTTGATTTGGGACTCAGTCAGGGTAGCAGATAGTTCGATAGCCTGTCGAACGGTGGTAGGGTTGCTACCGGTAACAATATCCTGAACGGGGTCAGGCAGACCATCAATGTACATTTCAATCGCCTTATCCAAAGGCGTAACCATCGAAGGACACAACAAACTTCCTCATACCGGTCGGTGTAAGCTCGGTGTTCTCCACTATCTTGCTTAAGATCATGGAACTCATTCTCAAGTGCCCTTTGTTCATGACGAGGACAAAATTCCTTCATCATCAAAGCTCGAAGCTCTCCCCAAGTTTGTGCCAATGCCACATTGGAATTCCTATCTCTCATTATACCATTCCACCACGTAAGAGCTCTTTTCTTGAATACACTCGATGCGAACTCAACTTTTCGCTCATCTGGACATTGAACAAAGCGGAACGTGCTTTCGAGACTCTCAAACCATTGAAGAAGTCCCGTAGCTCCCTCAGACCCAGTGAACTGAAGTGGTTAGCCAAACAGAATTGTTTCTGCACGAAGCTGGTGCATTGTTGTTATTGTTGTTTTCTTGATTTAATTAAGTCACTAGGTTCGGCAGGATTGCAGCCATTTGCTGAGCGATAAGTGCAGCCATTTCGGCATTTTGAGTTGTATCACGTCGAGGAGGCATTCTAGAAAAGAAACATGAAAGAAGATATATGAGATTGACATTCAGAAGAGAATCAATAGAGGCATCAATATATTGAAGAAACATATGGATGGTGGTCACTTGTTTGTTTCTCAAAACACACAAATGACGCACGGTGACTGATCAAAGTAAATGGGTCTTATAATGTATCGCAAAGACATGCTTTAGCCTATAAGTGGACACTCACCCCAAGAGTTCCCAGCTAAGAGTGACTGGTCCGATTAAGTGGATTTGTACGAACACTCTAGCCTTAGACAGAAAACTCGGGGTACAGGCACCCTCCCTTCCAGATTGCATGTGTTCACATTATTAAAACCCAAACTTTAACGAGAGTTTGAAAACTTTGAAGGCAATAAGCCCAAGGTAAACCATCTAAGGATAGATGATTTCTCGTGAGATTTTAGAAAAATTTTGACTTTCAAAGGAGGTGATATGCTTTGTTTTTGATAATCACCTAAGGATAGGTGATGGTAATGTTTTAAGAATCTAAACACAAGTAAACTTGCGTTGGGGTCCTAGGAAGGTTATAGTCTAGGTCAAAGCATTACTAATAACCTAATTCCCTATAACCAGTGCTTTGATACCAATCTGTAACACCCCAAATCGCGTAAAACAACAATCGACGGAAACACTTGGGGAGTCACGTTAACAGATTATCTCAACAACACATGGTAATTATCGTTATGTTTTATTGAATGATTTACAAATTACATTATTCTTGAAATTATAACAAACTAAGCAAATATTTCAATTGTCTTTCTTGTTTTAAGGTACTAAAGTCCGCATCCATTCCTACATGAGCACGCATCAGTATCATCTAGCATCTTTCCCTGAAACATATGTGAAAACGAGTCAGCAAAAATATGCCGGCGAGTACATAGGTTTTGTGAACATGTCAAGTCCATGGCTTTGTATATATTGCAATATAAACAACCCGACTACTAGAGTCGTAAGTGAAACCTTGTTTTGAAAGCATTTGATATTGCAATAGTTATTCAACTAAAACTAATTGTTAAAAGTTATAAAATCTAGTAGCCGTGAACCTTGACTCGAAAACATTTGTTTTGTAAATCCAACTTGTAAATCGTCTTGAAATAACTTGTATGGTTTATATCTTTAATCAAAAATCATTGTGTGACATTGTTTGAAATCATTTGTTCGTCGTTCATCGTTCCTCGTAATAAACCATTTGTTCATCGTTCATCGTTCATTGTTCATTGTTCATCGTTCTTTGTTTCTTGTTATAAACCAATCGTTCCTTGTTATAATTGTGAAAACTTTTGGTCGTTCTTTAATGAGTACATTCAAACCTTTGTTGACTCGACTATACCCCAAGGGTATCTTTAATAGATCCTAAAAGATCTCTTTAACAAGACTAGCAAATCAACGAATGATTTGTTAGTCATAAACAGTTTCTGTCGTTCCCCAAACTACCCACCAAATCCAGTGAATAGCCTAGTAACGGGATTGGTCAATCATATGGTACCATAACTTACTACGGGGCGGCATAACAATGTTAATGAATGTCATTCGTATTTTGGATAACGCACCAACAAGTTGTATCACATTATTGAAACCATATTGTTATATAAACCATAGTATTTGTACTTTGAAAACTTAAAAACAATTAGCACATATGAATCACCCCAAAACATTTGTAAACATAAAGGAGGGAGCGATGTACTCGCCTGGGAATTGCGGATAAGCCTTGTACAAGTGTATGATCAACGTCCGAAGATCAAGGAATCAAGTGGGTGTCCTAAAAATGGATAATAATGTAAATATCAAGACTTGAAATCGGAGGATTGGATAGAATGAGACCTTATAAACCAAATGAGTATTGAACTCATATGAAATGGTTTAATAAGTTACATTCTGATTTTGAAAGATTTTTAAGTGCTTTTGACCCGTTAAGGTAGTTTAAGCCACTTTAACGCGTCATTTGCGTAACTACGCATTCGGATGGTTAGATATGTGTTATAATAAGTCTTAAATGCTTAAACATGTTTGAAAATGTTATTTGATCAGAATACATGTCAAAATTTATGTTACATATTTGTTTAATTGGTTTTCTTGGGAAAAAGGGCATTTTTTAAGGGATATTACCATTGATTAACATAACACTATCCGAAAGACATGACCATAAGGTATAACCTCAGAGGGTTATTCCCTATATATTTATGGTCATAATTATGTATTTGGTCGGGTCTAAAAGTTGACCAAACGGGTCAGGTTCAAAGGTCAAAGTGGTGATCAAACCGCTAGACTTTTGAACCCAAATGAGCACATTTAACAAAGGTGATGAATTTGACAAGTCTTGACATGTTTTAGGAAGTTTATAAAAGTAATTTAGCATCAAAACAACCTGTTTTGATACCCGAAAACAGATCCATCGCAAAATGCGCAAAAATCGCATTTTGACCGAAACTTTGACTTGTCAAAATAACTAGAAATGGTGGGAATCAGTAGGCATGATTTTTAGGGATCATAACCACCTTAATTATCATCATATTGCAAAATTCAATTGAGCTTTATCTTGATCAATTCATGATCAAAACTAAAAGTCAAACAGAAGTCAAATTGTTTGATTTTTAGTCAAAATAAGTTATAATAATTGAACATGTCAAGAGTAGAACACTTACAAACACAAGGAATGATCAAGAACACCAGAGAAAAGCCCTAAGGAAGTTGCAAATTCGGGTTTGTAGCAGATGAGAGCAAGAATGAGGTTAAAAAGCTTCAAATGGTGAAATACCCTTGCTATTTATAGCAATTTTGATGTCATGAGAGCTTAAAAAGTGTCCATGATTCATCACTACACTTAATTAGTGTCATACACATGTTAAAAGCAGGAAAAAGGGTGGCAAATTGCAAGCTAGGTGTCAAAATTCACGTCTTGGTGGCCAAGGAATGAGCTGGGAGGTTGCCAGCTTATTTTTCTGTATCTGATGGCTTCTCGCAGGCTGCCAGTCGTTTAGGCTTAGGGACTCGCGCCCCGCCAGAAGCCCAAACTTTCAGAATTGGCAGAAATGGTCCCTGCAGCCTCTAAACTTGTTTTTCGACGCGTTTTGGCACTTTTAACACTCGTGAACCCCATTTTTAAGCTTTATAAGGACAATAAAGTATTGGGAACTTGAAATATGTCCAAAAATGTTCCAGAGGTTGGATCGTTTGGTCGTACGGTTGCGGTTTTCGTTTAATTACGACGGAAAGCGTAACGAACGCGTGTATGACCGTAAATGCGTAACGAATGACATTTTTGCATTTCGATCACTAAAATATGATATTTTAATGATTACAAAATTTTTTGGATGTCGAAATATGTTCCGGATGGTGAAATACGCGAAAAGACATAGTTTCCTGAAATTTGCAAAATAGTCCCTGAAGTTACAAAAGTGTGATTTTGCCATACCTAAGCCCTCAAAACCTATTTCTAAGTTATGTAAAGGGTATTTAAGGTATGTTAAGCTTGTGACCTTGTTCCAGAGCGTACGTTGCTGCGAGAATCGGCAGACTTTCGCAGTTTGTCATAAATAGTCCATGTGATCGAATAAACTTGTTTTTGACGTACCAAACCCTTCAAAACTTATTGCTAAGTTATGCAAAGGTTATTTAAGGTATGTTTAGCTTTAAGTAACTATTCCGGAATATACGTTGCATTAAATTGGTTTCTTTTTGCGTAATAGCTTATGTATAACCTCCAGAAAAGCCTAGAGGAGTTGAAATTGTACATGGACTAAAATGTATAAATGTCACATGTAATTACACAATTCTCAGGAATGAAACACAAGATTTCATTAGATTCGGAATTATTCGGTATTGTTTGATGCTTGACGAGGCTCAGATGTCACATTAAGTCTGTGTCTCTCTCGATCAACTTATGACACACACAATATAAAATATTTTCTTGATCATATGAAAAGTATAGACACAGAATATACGGTTACACAAAAGCTTTTATTTTACTTCATAGAACCATCCAAATTTGAGTTCCTTAAGAGCAAATCTCTATCTAATCCGCTAAATCATTGTGTGTAACCCGCAAATAGGTATATCTAGTAGTTTTCATATGATTCAAAGATTAATCCGGGTTTCACTCAGATTATTTGCAATTTTAATTCGGTTTCCAGATTTGTTAATTTTTTCATATTACTTGATCTAGACTAATTCTACAACATTTTCAAATTACTTGTTTTAGACTAATTATACAACATTTCCTTCAAGTCCCTTACTTAGCTTCGGTATCTTACTCAACTTACCTCTATTTTGATCGCAATTAAACTTGGTGCGAATCTCTTCTCAAGAAAATTGTCAAACCGTAATGTATTAATTATATATCTTTCCAACATTTATTGTGGTTTATGGATTTTTGTTTTAAAAATGATCATAATTATCTCGTATTTTTTGATGAGATTTTACTTATAAAATATTAGATGTTTGATCTTTTAATTAAGGATGGGTATTCTAAATAAAGTATTAGATGTTTGATATTCTAATTAACGATAGGATAATATTAGAAGGATTTTAGTTCATTGATTTTAGATTTGAAGGGTTTAATTAGTTTTAGAGAAAAGAAAATAATGGAAAGACATACAAGGAATCCTATATTTATTGACTTTCTCTCCCCACATGCAAGACACATGTCAATTCTCCTATCAGTTTAAAACGTCTATAACTTTTTCATACGACATTTAAAAAAAAGAAGTTCACCAAAATATAGAGTGTTTTTATCTTTAATATAAGTATGATATTGCTATATAAAAATAAAATAAAATAAAAAAATCATTGACATTCAATTTTCTTTGAAATGTGTTAAAAGTTCTAGTCCTTGTGTCTTTCAATTGAGTTTTGGAAATTACATTTTTACTAGGGTTTCTGTACATTATGTTATTATCAAAACTTATAACACAATATTAATTTGGGTTTTGTCCATTCCGTTTTTAATCAGAACCTATCACCTATAACATAGTGTATGACATAACGATGATAGTGGTATATCTAAAAATGAACAAATCGCGGCCGTTTTGAGATATGTTGACAAACCTGTGGTATTAAAGAACGATTTATTGACCTTGTTCAAGTCACGGAAACATCTGCGGTATCTCTTAAATCAGGTATTAATGATTTATTTTCTTGGTATAATTTAATTTTGGCAAGGGATAGATGTAACAGCCCAAGTAAACCGTACCAAGATATTGTCTGCTTTGCGCCCGATGGGTTGCCCATCCAGGAACTCATGGTTTTGTTTTCACCTGACGAGTTGCTCACCCAGGCAAAACGCATCTTGGTAGAGAAGGTTTCCACCCCTTTATAAAGATGGCTTCGTTCTCCTCCTCAACCGATGTGGGACTTACATCTCCACCCCCTTAGGGAGCCCAGCGTCCTCGCTGGCACACCGGCCTGGCCCATGGCTCTGATACCATTTGTAACCGCCCAAATAAACCATGCCAAGATATTGTCTGCTTTGCTCCCGATGGGTTGCACATCTAGGAACTCACGGTTTTGTTTTCACCCGACGAGTTGCTCCCCAGGCAAAACGCGTCTTGGTAGAGAAGGTTTCTGTGACATCTGCACATTTTCAATCCTTGTATAAAGTGTTAACTGATACTCAAACATAATCCGTTTAAGCAACGTACACTCCGAAACAAGGACATAAGCTAAACGTACGCTAAATACCTTAGCATAACTTAGAAATAAGGTTTGAAGTGTTCGGTATGGCAATAACATGCTTATCCAAGCTCAGGGACTCTTTGTGACAAACTGCGAAAGTCTGCTGATTCTCGTATTTTTGATACGAACCCCATATACAAATCCAAATATTTTTGTAATCAATGAAATCTTGTATTTTATTTATGATAATGAAAAAATATCAATGGTTGTGCAATTTCGATCATTTTCGTGTTCGTTAAAGCGTTTTACGTAATTTCACGAAACGCGTAACCGAACAACCCTACGAACCGACATCCATGACATTTCCGGGCAAAATCCAAGTTACATATGCCTTAACACCTTTATAGAGCCTAAAAATTAGGTTAAAAGTGACAAAACGCGATAAAACAAGTCTCAGTCCCTAAGAATTCGAAGCCTTGGTCCCCAAGAATTCGAAATTTCCAGATTTGTTCCTGCATTTGAAAAGTGTTAGGACCTCCCCTCTGATCATGACATATCAAGGGACACTTGTGATGATCTTGTGGACTCTTAAACACTATAAATAGCAACCAAGTTCATCCATTTTCACTTGCTCAATTCTCATTTCTTTCTCCCAACTCTTTGGAGCTTGCTTCCAGCTTTGGAGGCCTCCTATTCTGAGTTCTTATAGTGTTCCCAACACAAGTAAGTACTTACTCCTGGTCTCTTTCATTTCTTTAGCTATTTGAGCTAAAAGTCAAACAATTTGACTTTCTGTTTGACTTTCGGTTATGACCATTTTTTGTTAAGTCAAAGTTCAATTGAACTTTGCAACGTGATCGTAATCACGAAGGTTATAATCCCTATCGATTGCACCTTCTGATTACCACGTTTACTAGTCGAAGTGATGAGTCAAAGTTTCGGTCAAAGATGCGCATAATGTGTACTTTACGACGAAACTATTTTCGGGTATCAAAACACCAAGTTTTGGTACCAAATCAGTTTTATAACTTAGTAATACATGTTCCAACATGTCTAACTCGTCACTTCTAGTTTGGTGCTTTTATTAGGGTCGTAACCGCTTTGACTTTTGAATCTGACCTGTTTGGTCGATCTTAGGATCCGACCAAACACATATTTGTGACCATAGTTGTAAAGGGAATAACCTACTGAGGTTATACCTTATGGTCACATCATTTGGTTATGATAAGTCACTCTTATGTTCTTAAAAATTACCAAAATGCCCTTTTTGCCCATAAATCCATTTTAAACATATGTAACCAAATTTTTGACATAATAAACTAATATTATAACATTTTCAAACATGTTTGGGCATTTAAGACTTATCATAGGACATGTTTAACCATCCGATTACGCGTTTACGCAAATGACACGTTAAAGTAACGTAAACTACCTTAACGAGTCATAACGGGTCAAAGACACTTAGATCATTTCCAAATCAGAATGTTAAGTTTATTAAACCATATCATATGAGTTCCAACACTCATTTGGTTTATAAGACTTCATTCTATCTGATCTCCCGTTTAAGTCCCGACACACACTAACATAGTTATCCGATATTAGGAGCTGCTTAAATCCTTGATCCTTTAAGCTTTGTTTGATCTTTCATACATGACTTATATGCAATCCCAGTGAGTACATAGTTTCCCTTTTTTACGTTTTGCAAATGTTTTGGGGTGACTCATATGTGCTAAATTATTTTCAAGTTTTCAAAAACAAAGTCTATGGTTTATATAAAACAATATGATTTCAATAATGTGAACAACTTGTTGGTGCATTATCCATGACACGAATGACATTCATTAACATTGATCACGCGCGACCTGTAGTATGTTATGGTACCATAGGACTGACAATCCCATTATCGGATTGTCCACTGGATTTGCTGGAAGTTTGGGTAATGACAGAAACTGTTTCTGATTAACAAATCATTTGTTGATTTGTTAGTCTAGTTAAAGAGACCCTTTGGTGATCTATTAAAGATACCCTTTGGTGGTATAGTCAACACATGCTTAAATGTGTTCATTAAAGAACAAACAAAAGTTTTCACAATTAAAACACATATGATTCGTTTATAACACGGACGATTTACTGATGACACGGACGATTTATTGATGGCACAAACAATTAGTTTATGACACATACAAATGGTTTATAACATGGACGAATGGTTTATAACACGGACGAATGGTCTATAACACGGCCAATTGGACGATTGGTTTATGGTAAGTGATTTAGATAAGAGATGAGTGTAATACGATAAAGTCATGGTGGATACGCCGTTGGTACTTCCTATATATAAGTGCTTTTATCGTATTAGATACCGTGGCATTATCCAAATCACTTTGACAAATAATTTCAAACGATATTACACTGCGATTTTCACTTAAAGATATAAACCATATGAAGCTTTCTTCTAAATTGATTTGTTACTCGGTTTCACTAAAAGAAATGTTTTGGTCAAGATTCATGGCTACAGGATTTTCTTTTGCTTATATCGACTTGTTAAGTTTGGTAAATATATTGCAATATCAAACACTTTTTAATTTCAAGATTTATACTCGTCGACTCTCTATGTTAGACGAGGTATTGCAATATGAA
Source organism: Scalesia atractyloides (assembly GCA_947069175.1). Taxonomy (NCBI): domain Eukaryota; kingdom Viridiplantae; phylum Streptophyta; class Magnoliopsida; order Asterales; family Asteraceae; genus Scalesia; species Scalesia atractyloides. The sequence goes on along the minus strand of CAMTDV010000030.1, from coordinate 12,123,148 downwards.
TATAAAGCCATGAATTTGACACATAAAACCCATGTACTCGCCGACATTTTTATGTTGACTGTATTTTCACATATGTTTCAGGAACCAGTGTTTGGTAATTTGATTGCATACTTCACATAGAATGGACATGGGTCTTAGTGACTTTAAAACTTGAAAGATAATTTGATTGTATTTGTTTTCCGCTATTCTAAGACAATGTAATTCAATAATTCAATAAAACAAAACTTTTAATGCCATGTGTTATGAAACAAATTCCTGTAACATGACTCCCCGATGTTTCCGCCGTAGTTTGTTGTTATGAAACAGTTTCCACCCCTTTATAAAGAAGGCTTCGTTGTCCTCCTCAACCGATGTGGGACTTACTATAGAGATCAAGGATATGATGGTGCTAGCAATATGACTGGTGAGTTTAATGGTTTGAAAGCCTTAATTTTGAAAATAATGCTTCAGCTATTACATACATTGCTTTTCCTACCAACTTCAACTAATTGTTGTGGCCCTTGGAAACAAACATGATGACATTTAGACATTTTTTGATCAGGTATCGACTTTGACAAATGTGGTTTGTGCATCTTTGACAGAGGTGATTATTTTACTTCACAGAATCATCCAAATTTGAATTTCTTAAGAGAAAAATCTCTGTCTAATCCGATAAATCATTGTGTGTAACCCTCAAATAGGTTTATTTGATATTTTAATTCTAGAACTTTGGTTTCATAAGTTTTTATTTTCTAGCTGTGGTAGTCTGTAGTTTTTTGGAACCCTAGGTTGCAAAGTTTGGCTTTTATAATTAATTTATAACTTGTTTTGGGTGAATGAATTTAGAGAATTAGTTCAAGATAGGAATTTTTATGGTTGGAGAATTGAAAAAACATTTTAATCGGAAGTGGGTTTTTTCAAATTTATTTAGAAAGGTTTTGTACATTATTTTAACTTGTTCATCATCAGTTGTTTCAAAATGGTTGAAAAAGATAAGAAAACTGGGAAGTTTAACAAGTGTGAGAGTAATAAAAGAAAGTTTGATCGGGATAATAATGATTCCAACAAGAAACCAAAAGGGGTTTGTTAGAGATGTGGGAAATCGGGGCATTTCAAGAAAGATTTTCGTGTGAAGATTACTAGTGGAAACAAAGCTAACGTAGCAGGTCCAAGTGGGTCAAAAGATCCAAATGCTTCATAAGGGACGCTTACTATTTTAATTTAAGCTTGACAAAACCTATGAGTTTTTTAGTTGTTCAGTTAGTCATCCGGGACATGTTAATTATTTTAAACTAGATTTGATTCAAGGAAACAAAATTTAAATTATGATCTGTCTAATGAACAAATAAAAGGTAATGTGTTTTAATCAAATATATGGAATACTAAAGTGCAGCTCAATAGTTGTGATGGTACACACACAAGAAGTGTACAAGTCGGGAAAATCCCATTAGGGGTGTGAAATAAATGAAACTCAGTCTTCGGGTTTGTTATTGAACTCAAAACGTCCAATGGCTTATTAACATAATTCTGTTGAGAATTACGTATCATTTATTTCTAAATCCTTTTATGTATAAGATAATATGCTTGCATGGTGGGTAGACTCAGGTGTGACATCCTGTTTTTTCAGGTTAACAGTATTAAGCCTTTTTTGTTAATTACAATTTATAAACGCATAAATTAATAGCACATAAACAAACATACGGAGTTAATTTGGTTAACTTTGCAAAACAAAGGACATGTGTGTCATTCTATAAAGTTATGTTAATAACTTCTTATCCAAGTTCGAGAATTGGAAAACTTGGAGGACTAATTCAGCATTTTCCATAATTGTATTTAAAAAAATATATATAATAAACACAAACCCAACCCTAGGCCGCCCCCACACCATACGTCACCTCTCTCCATCTCTCTCTAGAAAACTCAAGAAGAAGCTGGGAAAACTCATCTTTTTCGGGTTTGATCTTCATCTCTATCGCTCTAGATAATCCCTCTAACACACACTCATAACTTGTTATTCATGGTTGCGTTTCTTGTATCTACATGAATTCTTGATCTTGTTGTGATTATTGATGCATGATAACATGGATGCTATGTGTTAGGGTTTGCTATAATCATATATTTTCATGTGTAGATTATGATACTTGCTAGTTAGTAACTCTATGATCATGTATGCATGCTAGGGTTTTGATTATGGCTGATGTCGAGGATGAAACTTAATTTAAAATCGTGTATGTGATGTTGTTGGTGTTTTGATTGCTGAAAATAGGGTTTAGAGTGTCATAAACATGTTTTAATTGAGAGCTGAATTCAAACAGAACCTGATCAGAATTTATAGCCGATTTGTATCGGCTGGAATATGGACAAAATTTATCAAAAACGTGTATTTCTTGAGTCTAAAATGTAATTCCAGGAAATAGCTGTCAAACCCCACTAGAATCATAATTTTCTGATGAAAATTGAATGTTTTATGAATTTTTCCGTATCAAAGGTTCAGGCTGCGTTTTCAGGTAGAATTTGCAGCCCATTACGAATGTTATAACTCAGTCCGTGTTTGGAGTTAGTATGTGCAATCTATGCAGTTGGTAGTGCTAGGGGATTCCAAATTCTTCAATTGGAATTTCGTTAAAAGAGTTAACGAGGATTTTTATATAATTTTTACCGTAAAATGTCGCCAAAAGGTGACGAATCAGAGTTATGAATACTATTTATTTTTTCATGAATTTTCCGTTAACAATTAGGCTTTAGAATTTTACACAATGACAAGTGGACCATTTTTCACGTCACATAAATTTATGGTATTTTTTAAGCTCGATTAGTATTTTAATAAAATCCCCGAAAACAACTAAGTTTGGAGTTTAAGCTGAAACTAAAGTGAATTGAGTTATGTGTTTCTAAGTGTTGCTTGTGCTATCTTAGGAGGTTAATACTTGTTTACAACTTACATAAATTCTGTTTAACATGTCGTGTGTTATGCTATGATCATGTACACAAATTCACTCGAATGAACACTTAAATGTCAATGTGATGCTTGCTACGTGTTAGATACATGTAAGGATTATCCGTCTTGTATAAACACACACTAACAAACCTCATGGTAACCATAATGCGAAGTGGTTGACCACATCAGCTCGTAATTTGTTTAAGTCATACTGAGCAAAACTTAGGTAAGTTCACACATTTACTAAAAGCATGCATCCACGGGTATTGGGAACCACACTATCCCTGGATTTGGACCGCCTAGTATTTACTATCCCTGGATTGGGACCGTCTAATATTCCTGGATTGGAATACTACTAATCAAATACTGTAATTTATATTCCATGTCTTTAGCGGACTAAACGAACTCTATCTGTAAGTCCTCACACATTACATTGACTAGTCGCCGGGTTTGGCGAACGGGGTATTAGTTGATAGCGCCATGTTTGACAAACCTCACACCGTGCCGGGAAGGCCGGGCGTGGACTTTGCCTTGGAAACTGGTCAATGATGATAGATATTGACACGTGGCACAAATAACTACAACAGTCAAGTTTCGGTACCACACAGTTTAGTAGCTTAACGATAGGTTAGCTACCCACTAATGTTTTATAAACTAATGTATTTAAACAAACGTACTTTCACAATTAAAATGAAACTTTGAACTCGCCAACTTTATGTTGACACACTATTGCATGCTTTGCATGTCAGTAGATACAACTTTGGACGAGCGTTGCAATCGGCTAGAGTGTGTGGTTCGTAAAGCCTTATGTTTTGTATATTTATTAAACTTGTGGTTTTTAAGGCTTGATGAGTTTTACTTTATTTTTCCGTTGTAACATAAACTGTGTTTTAGACTTTTAAACATTGATCACTAATCATGTTGATTGTTATAATTTTACAATTTCAATAATTGGTTCAACATGATTAGTGGCTGGATCCTGGTCAGTCGCACGCCTCGCGGTAAAAACTTCGCATGTGGATTTTGAGGGTGTGACATCGGGTGCTACAAGTCACGTATACAAGGATCTCGGTGGTTTGAGGAATGTTAACCAATTAAAGATAGATCTGTACTAAAGATGGGAAATGTTGCAACCGAGCCAATCAAAGGAGTTGGAAAAGTTAGACTTCTACTCATGTCTGGAAAACACTTGTTGTTAGATAATGTGTTGTATGTACCAGGGATACGAAAGAACATCTTATCTGGGATTGTATTAAATAATCATGGTTATAAACATGTCATTGAGTCAGATAAGTTTATCTTTTCTCGACATGGAACCTTTGTTGGATTTGGATATTTATGTAATGACATGTTTATGCTTAATATTAATGTCCCGTTTGTTATTGAATCTATTGGTATGCATCTACATCTTCTAATAATATTGAGAATGATTCACGTTTTTCGCATGCTAGATTAGGTCATGTTAAGTATTACAGGATGAAATATATGTCTAAAATAAGCCTAATACCTGCCTTTAACATGCAAAAGTGTAGTCAATGACATACTTGCAAATTGACTAAAATTACTAGAAAATCATTTAAGAATGTTAAAAGGGATTCTAAGGTATTAGAATTAGTTCATTATGATTTATGTGACTTTCATGGTACTCCGTCACTTGTAAATAAAAAAGTATGTGGTTACTTTTATTGATGACGCATCTAGATTTTATTATGTCTATTTGTTACATACAAAAGATGAAAGCTCTTGCTAAACCAAAATTTATAAACAAGAGGTAGAGTGATATCAAAGTGGTTGATAAAGAACATTCGTACTAATAGAGGCGAGGAGTATTATGATCTAGTTTACTTTCAGTCTATTGGTATAACACATCAAACCACTGCTCCTTTTACACTACAATAAAATGGTGTATCAGAGAGGGAGAATAAGATTTTAAAAGAAATGGTTAATTCCATGTTATCCTATTATGGATTAAGTGGGGCTAAGGCTATGCTAATAACCAATTATTTGCTTAATAAAGTTCCTAATAAGAAGTCAAAAAAAGTAACCCCATTTGAACTCTCGTACAAAAAGACACCAAACTTAAGTCATCTTAGAGTATGGGGTTGTAGAGCCATTGTAAGGAAAAATGAGAAACATAGGTGAATGAGGTATTGATTGCACCTTAATTGGGTATGGTGAGTATTCCCTTGTTCATCGGTTCTATATAACATAACCAAATGACTATGTTTTTGTTCGAATCGGTGATTGAGTCAGTTTGTTATTGAATCTGTTTGTATGGCATCTACATCTTCTAATAATATTAAGAATGATACCACTTAAATGGGGGAGAAATGTTGATAATTTTAGTATTATCGACATGTATTTTAGGGTGTTGGATTAACTTGTTGATCGAGGAAATAACGTTAGAGATTAAACGAGTTGGTGATGGGGGAATACGGGCTCGATTTAATCCTAACGCTATAATGCTATTTGAGTTTATCGTATGAATAACTTATATGGTTATATATATATATATATATATATATATATATATATATATATATATATATATATATATATATATTACTAGGTTAGTTACCCGTGTGATTCACGAGCTGAACTAAAATTTTTGAATAGATGTTTTGAATCAAACTACGTGGAACATTGATTAAAAAATACAAAACTGTAATTAAATTAATACTATTAAAAGTAAAAATGTAATAGTAATTTATAACTCTCTAAATACTTCTTTTTATAAAAGATTTGTTCGTCACACTACTTAGGTCATGTGTAGTCATAACGCCACTGAAGGGGCGTTTTCTGACATGTGGCTTGCCACGTCAGCAGGGGGCGTTTTGGTGCGTTTTGACATTAGATGTCGTAGTCATAACGCCCCTACGTCATCATTACTCAAATATTAATTTCCATTATTTAATATTTAATTTCTAACTATATAAAAATAAAAACAAATTCCATTAAAATAAAAAATTACACTAAAAATACAAATAAAAACATTACACTAAAAATAAAAATAAAAACATTACACTAAAAATTTAAAAAACATCACAATAAAAAAACTCAAAGATTGGGACGAGTGGGTACCGGAGAAACGGGACGGGTAGAGTGGCTAGCTTGATTCGTATCGCCGCTCGAACGTGGAGGAATAAAACCTCGGTTGAAAGGATTCATGGTTAAAAGATTGTAAATTTTTATAAAAAAGGGAAAGAATAGGATGTGAAGTATGTTGAAGTTTTTAAAAAAATGAGAGATGAGGGAGTATAATATGGGTATTATTTGTATTTTTTAAAATATATTTTTTTTTTGCAAATGACCGTTTGCAACGGTCGGATTTTTCAAAAACAAATTCAAAACGCCGCCATCAACACAATGGGGGATCCAAATTCAACCCCCAAAGCGCTCGGCGTAATGGTGTTGTCGGCGCTTTGGGGCGTTTTCGGCAACAAAAAATAACTCAAGGCGCCCCACTACGGGTGGCCTTAATAAAAATAGAAACATAATCGCATCGTACATTAATTATGGCCGAAATGTATCAATAAATTATTATTGCCCTTAGATATTCAGTTATATACAAGTTTTTTTGTTCCATTACCACTGCTAGTGCACTGTAACACAACGGCTAAAAAATGTAATTCGGTCCAAAATGAAGATGTTGTCACAGGTTCCAAGCTTCTAGCAATTCTCTTAGCATTTGGTTGTCATGGAAGGTTCTTTCGTCTTCCTTTAAAGAAACTAAGTCCTTTTTTTATGAAAGGTATAATTATTAAATTAGAAAAAGTGTAAAATTTTAGAACTTGATGTGGATGTAAAGCAACCAAGTGAATTATAAAGAAAGTCCCACCATTTTTTATGTCGATTAAGAGCCTATAGCTTGTTTGTTCATAATCATTTCCACCTCTTTCCTTCTTTAGCTGCAGATAAAACATAGGCTCTTAAATCTCTATATAAATTAAAAAGTCAAAAACCATAAATGTATACCTACAATAATTCATTTTCACGTGATGAAGTTTGAATAATATATAGGTTTTTAAGCAATTGACCCAACAGAGTGGCTCTGGCAGTTTGGTCCCTAAAATCATTGAATCTTATGATAGAAAATTTATTAATTTTCTTAAAAATAATCATGTCAAATAGCTAGAAATTCACCCAAAGTGTCAATATGCTTACATAATCTGTGCGACCCATTTTAACCATAATTTGTATTGACCCGTTATATAATCTGCGCAAGCTGATCACCTTGGTTACATGAGGTAAAAGCTTAAATATTGAGTTTCTTAACTCGTCATCTCCTGTTTACAAAGATGATCAGCTGCACGCCTATACCCGATTTCTGGAAAATTTTTAAGGGAATGCAGTACAAGATGGTTCAACATGTAACACTAATGAAACTGAACGTCATGTAGCATTTCGGTGGATAATGACATAAAGTCCTTATTCAATGGTTCATTAGCTTTTAATGTTTGGCTCATTTGTTCCTTAACAGCATAAACCATTCACATTAAAAATAATGGCGCAGCGTAGAGGGTGTCGTAACATAGAAAAATTATCGCTTAGCAAACTCGAGCGGCGTAAGGTATGTTGAACTCAACGTAGCTTACGCTTTGGTCAGCGCAAACATGGTAAAATCACATCTTAATAACTCGGATGACCCGTTACCTCAGATTGTTTCATGTTTATTCGTCTGAATACTTTTTATCTGTAATCCCAAACATCACCTCCTTTGTTAAAAAACGGATTCTAAAACCGATCAGAAAATCCTTACAAATATACATTTATACATAGCGTAAAAAGATAGTCATTAAAATCGCATCATTTTGCTTGATATCCTAGCTCTAAAGCACGATTTAAGCGACCAACGATTATTTAGAACCAAGTATTACAAACCGAAAGTTACAAACTTACCTTGTAAGCTTCGTTGATTTCCATCCCCTTTGTTCCCACAATTAAATACGTCCTCGATGATTTATAGATTCGTCTCTGTCTATTCACCTATAACATCCTATATATGAAATCAAAACAAATGAACACATAAGGAAGCAATGAAGCATCTTTAAAAAGAAATCTCCAAACTATTAAATGACAGTAGATGTATTATTTCTATGTTACATTTTTTTTTTCAAATTATAACCCTTTGATTCAATTAATAAATAAGATGAAAGATTTCATAACCATTATACAACCATCATAGTTTTGAAAACGATTCAAACCTAAAGCTAAGATGTATAACACTTTGATACACATAATAATTGTTACAAATTAAATCAAATTACTAATATGTACAACTGAATCGATACATGAGTTACCTTGAAGTGGAGTTCGATCGACCGGCGAAGGTTGATTTGAATGCTTGCGACTGGCATCTGATTTAAGGATATTCATGATCTGATTTCGGGTATTCAATAGGGTGTGATTTTGTTTCAGACATATCAAGATCGTTACGAAAACAATAGGGTGGAATGGTTTTCATCAGATGGGTGGCTGAAGGTAGGAGAAGGGTGAGGAGGGTTGTCTAATTGTGTAACCTATTTAAAAACTGGACTCATCTAAGCGGGGAAGAAGAGGAGACGCGTACAACGAAGAAATTAGGACACGTGTACAATTGTCCTACGTGGCAGCAATAGCATACATCTAGGTAGGAGAAAATTTGTAAGGCGGGCTAAAATCCAGCAAAGTGTATGATCATTTTCATTTATGTATATAATAATAAAGATGGGCTTATTAATTATTCTCATATTATTCATATTGAAAAGCCCTGTTTGTTTGTTTTTTCTTCTAAAAAAACCCATTTCTCTTCTAACAACACACACAACATCAGATGCCATCATCCCCACCAAAATCACTCATCTCTTTCTCTCTGCCTTCATCCCCACCACCACTGTCGACATCACTCCAGCAGCACCACCACCACCGTCCCTCTCTCTCTCCACCGTCCCTCTCTCTCTCTTGCATCTCTCTCTCTCTTGCATCTCTCTCTCCACCTCTCTGTACCGTCGCTGCCCCCACCAGATGGGGGTGATGGTGGCCGGCCGTTCATTGATTTGAAGGGAGAAGGTGGGGTGTGCTTTGTCGACGGAATGAACCGGGTCCATGGGTGAGGGGGTTTTGTCGGTGGCGGAGATGTGGTGGTGGAGGGGTGGCAGAGATGTGGTGGAGGAGCTGCCGGGTCCATGGGTGAGGGGGTTTTGTCGGTGGCGGAGATGTGGTGGTGGAGATGATGCAGGTCTGTGGTGGTGGAGGGGGTGGCAGAGATGTGAGAAGAGGTTTGAAGACTTGGGTTCATTTCTGCTTGAGGAAGAGATGGGGAAGAGGTTTTTGGTGAGAAGCTCTTCAAGAAACCAAACAAGCTGCAGGACCCTTATGTCTACGCGCGTCTGCGCGACACAGACTTAAGACTTAAGTGCTCAGAATAGCTTTTGCCAAAAAAAACATACACCCCCTTATTGTTTTGTTTATAAAGATAATAATGTCCATTACAGTTTTTGTTTCCATTGTGTTACTATGATGGCCGATGATGGGCTATTTTTAGATATTTTTAGATTGTAAGGCTTTAAATTCTATTCTATTAAGTTATAATAGTAAAAAAATCATTAAAGTAAGTTGATTGACATGAGTCCATGATATTCATTGGACTTTGGGCCCATTATGGCATATTAAGTTTGTGTCTCTCTATCAACTTATGACATGCACAATGTAAAAGATTTTTCTTGATCGTAAGAGAAGTATACCAGGGCTGGCCCTTAGGTGGGCGAGGAGAACCATCAGGCAGAGCCCGTGATTTTGAGAGACACGTCTAAAAAAATCCGATACGTGTGTATATTCGGAGGCAGAACTGTAGAGAGAAAGATTAAAGAAGTGTAGATCTGATTTCGTTTTCCAACCTGGATCCGGAGAGGCTGATGAAAGGTTGCAGGTGTTATGTAAAGACGATACGGAGAAGACGACTAGAAAAGTAGGCTGAATAGAAGTTCTTTTGGTAATTTAGGTTTAGGTTATTTACTTTTTCTTTCACAACTCAGTTATAATTGATTAATCAACTCCATTTTTTCGGTTACTACTCTCTTATAATTGTTTAAGCAACTCCAATATAAAATTTCTTTTTTTTTTCTTTTACTACTTCCTTATAATTATTTATCGAAGGGCTAAACACTCTAAATGTAAGAAGCATTGCATTTCTTTTAAAACTTTAAATATTATTATTTCATAGTTTTTTTTTTAATTTAACATACTATTCTTCTTTTAAAACCTTAAATTGTTGTTACTTCATAGTTTTTTTTTAATTTAACATACTATTCTTTTATCTAAACTATTTTATTTAAACTTTATCATGTTACTACTTTATTTTACACCAATTGGTAACCAGTGATGACCATTTCCACTAAAAAAAGGTTGTGAGTAATGAAATAATGGTTGATGACATGGCGGAACTTGATTGTAAGTTGAGAATGAGTGATGAGTGATGGGTGATAACCACCCCTACCCCCTAAGACATTAATGAATTTAGAATATGAATTGAAAAGTCACCCTCCGGTTAAATACTTCTATTGTATAATTTTTTACGATAGCATACCCATACAAAAACCAAGATAGGCCCATTTACAAAACAACTTTTAAGTATTAAAGTTAACTTATTAGATTTAGTTAGGCTAAGGGCTAAGAGCTAAAGGCACATTTTTTCGAACTCGGACATGGCACTTGAATTCTCAGGGCAGCGGCCCTAAAGTATACTAAGAAACAAAACAAACAGTTATACATAAGTATTTATTTTACTTCACATAATTTTCCAAATTCGAATTCCTTAAGAGCAAAATGTTTGTCTAATCCGATAAATCATTGCTTTAACCCGCAAATAGTTATATCTGATAGTTTTTCATATGATTAAAAGATTAATCCGGGTTTCACTCGGATTCTTTGCAATTTCAATTTGGTTTCCAATTTTGTTAATTCTTCAAATTACTTGATCTAGACTAATTATACAACATTTTCAAATTACTTGTTCAAGACTAGTTATACAACATTTCCTTCAAGTGCCTTACCTTAGCTTCGGCTTCGATATTGTACTCAGCTTACCTCTATTTTGATTGCAATTAAACTTGGTGCGAATCTCTTCTCAAGAAAATTGTCAACCCGCAATATATTTATTATATGTCTCATACTAGTTGATGCACCGCCCGCGTTGCGGGGCGATGACCGAATAATTCTCAACCAATTAAAAAAACAGTCATATTGTTTTGCTAGAAAAAAAACTAAGACGAAGACAAGACTGTAATTTTGAGCTCAGGGCAAAACAGTAATTTGTCAGGACTAATGAACGAGTGTTAGGCAACTACTTGACACGAAAAAACAATTAAATCGAGTAAAGCAATGAAAACAAAACACTTTTATACTTTTGCTAAAATAAACTAAAACAATGGCAGTACTGTAATTTATAACTGACAGCAAAGTTGTATTTTTGTTACTGTTTTCCAAAAGCTAAAGTGATGGCAATATCAAAATCATGAATTTGTGCAGAGCCATATGCATAATTTTTAAGTTGGGGTAGTATCGTAATATGAATTTGAACTAAGGCCCAATCGTAATTAGAAGCCGCAGGAAAACCTTATTTTTTTTTTTAACCGAGGGAAAAATTGTAATTTAGGGTTGGGGCAAAAGTATAATTGGATTTTTAACTGGGGCAAAATGATAATTTTGAACAGAGGGCAAAATCGTAACTTTTAGCTGAGGGGAAACATAAATTTACTCTGAACCGGGGGGGCGAAAACGTAATTTTGCGCTGCGGGCAAAATCATAATTTTTAACCAAGGGCAAATTCGTAATTTTGAGACTAGGGCAAAAGCATAATTTTATTTTGAGTTGGGGTCGAAAACGTAATTTTAAACTGGTGGCAAAAACATAATTTTAAAGTTAGTATAAAATAATAAAGTTGTTGGTCCAATGGGGGGAATTCCAGGCATTTGAAACTAATGGCAAAACTATAATTTTAAACGGGACAAAACCGTAAATTTGAACCGAGGGAAAAATTGAGAATTTTTGCTGAGAGCAAAAGGGTAATTTTATTTTAAACTGAGGGTAAATACATAATTATGTATCGATGGCAAACTGTTAATTTTAAAGCGGTGATAAAAACATAAATTAATTGGGTCAATAGGAGAGTGCCTAACAGTTGCGTGGCCCTATCCCCTTTCCGCCGATGCCACCCAAGAAAGGGCGGCTGCTATTCCCGCCGACAAAAGCAGGTTGTAAACGTAGATATGGTAAATGTCAATTAGTTTCCAACTTTTATCGCCGCTTATGGGTTTGCGTTTAAAAATTATTATAACTATGTCATCTTTTTTGGATGAGATTTTACTAATAAAATATTAGGTGTTTGGTCTTTTTAATTAAGGATAAATATTCTTAATAAAGTATTAGATGTTTGATCTTTTAATTAATGATTAGATAATTTTAAAAAGATTTTAGTCTATTGATCTTAGGTTTGAAGAGTTAAAATTAGTGTTAGAGAAAAGAAACAGTGGAAAGACATACAAGGAATCATATATTTTTTACTTTCTCTCCCACAAGTAAGACACATGTTAATTCTCTCTATCAATTTAAAACCTCTATAACTTTTTCATACGACATTCGAAAAAATTCACCATAATAACGAGCGTTTTTTATCTTTAATATGAGTATGATATTGCTACATAAAAATAAAATGAAAAATTTCATTGTCACTAGGTTTTCTTTGAAATGTGTTAAAGGTTCTGGTCATTGTATCTTTCAGTTGGGTTTTGATCATTACTTTTTACTAGGGATTCTATTTATTATCAAAACTTATAACACAATGTTAATTAGGGTTTTGTCCATGGCGTGTTTATCAGAACCTATAACACAGTGTATGACACAATGAATATAGTGTATATTTGGGTTTTCTATGCATTGGTGTTATTGGTTCCGATTATTGTGTTTTTCATCTTGGTGAGTTTTCTATACATTGTGTAATAGGTTTTGATCATTATTGTGTTTTAATCTGTTGTCCATTGTTTTTTGGTTTTGTTGTCCATTATGTTTTAATTTGTTGATCATTGTGTTTTAATCTGTTATTCATTGTATTTTTAGTCTGTTGTCCATTGTGTTTTAGTCTGTTATTGAATGTGTTTTTTGCTTGTTTTCCATTGCATTTTAGTTTGTTGTCCATTGTGCCTTTTATCTGTTGTTATCAATTGTGTTTTTAGTCGACTTTCTATTGCGTTTTTAGTTTGATACCCATTGTGTTTTACGTTATGTCCATTGTGTATTAGTCTGCTGTCCATTGTGTCTTCTATATGTCGTCATCGATTGCGTTTTTAGTCCACTTTTAATTGTGTTTTAGTTTGATACTCATTGTGTAAATTACGTCATTGTGCAATATGCAACTAAGTTTTCGGTTTTATTATATAACAATATGGTACTCGTATTAAGATCATAAGACGCTCGATTTTATGGGGTTTTTTAAACAAGCGATGTATAAAAAGTTAAGGACGTTAAAAAAAGGGTTAAACAGCGTGACTTACATGTGCACATTGAGTTTTTTCTATTGAACGAAACTACCATTTCCATTTTTTTTCATTGGATATTCTATATTGGCTTCTCACCCTTCTTATTTATTTTAGGATTTGTACAATAAGTTAACCATTCTTGATAAAATAATATTATATAGAACAAATTGGGATATTTTATCTTTAATAATCCCACATGATGAAATCTTATTCTTACATGGTGTATACGGGCCGTATACACCATGTGAGAATAAGATTTCAGTGTGCTCGTATATAATCCTTTATACGGGCTGTATAAAACTATACAACCCGTATACATCGTTTTTTCTATTTTTTTGTTTTTTACTGTTTGACACGACATATAATTCCTCGATACACGTTCGACTAGACGTAAGATTCTTCGATTCGATGTTATATTCCTTGATTACCGTGCTAGTTATGTGATTAGACGTTAGATTTCTCGATATTCGTGCGAGTTATTTGATTCGACGTAAGATTACTCGATTCTCGTGTTAATCATTTGAAACGTGTAATATTCCGTAAAAACCTCTATATGAACAACACTAATCTTATTCATTTTCATTCAACTTCTATTCGTTTCTTCTATATTTCTCTGTATTCAAGCTATTTTACGCTATCAATGGCGTTTTGGCGTGAATTTTTTGGTAGTGACTAATCGAATCAAAGGACTTATGATAACAATCAAAATAACAATACGGGTTTGTTTAATCTAAATGCTCTGTTCCATCTCAATCTTGCGTATGATGCAAGTCAGGAACCTTGGGTTTTGATGCCTTTTAGTGTAATTATGCTGGTTATTATCCATCGCCCCCGTTAGTTTTGAATCCCCTCCTAGTAGTGGTGGACCGCCGGACGATAGTTCTCATTCTCCTCCCGGTAATGGTGGACCGCCGACCGGTAGTTTTCAATCTCATCCCTATAGTGGTGGACCGTCCAAGGGTCCAAGGGTGACCATGAACCTAGTGAGTTGCAAACCTATCAGGTATAACAATTAATTATGCGTTTATTTGCCGTACGTTTAATATTTTACTGTTTATACGTTTCATGTCATTTTCAGTAAAATATTAGTTCGTCCAAAAACTATACATAACATCTTATTCAATAGAATCATTAATTCACACATATAACTATTTTCGCCAGAAATTCGTTAGCATGCATGAATTGGTGGATTGGTGTAGAGAAGTCGGATGTCAAAATGGGTTCATTTGCTGCTGCCTCCTCAGGCTCCTCAGAGATCTCCTCTGGTGCTTCTTCCTCCGGCTCATTTGCTAACCCAATCTCAATGATCCTGTCTTCAGCTAAACCCATCCTCTCTGTGAGGTCCACGACCTGTTCGGCCATCACTCCGCTAATCTCTCTAAGGTTACTTGTTTTAGTGGCTTCAGTTTGCTGGGTTGCCCTGACCTGTGCGAGCTCCTGTTTCACCTGTTCCAGTTCCTGTTTCAATGAGCTATTGCTCGCGATGAGGTCTGTTATAGACCCAGCCGCCTCACGTATGTACTTAAATTCGCGCTCCGTGGCGGCCACGAATCCAGCAAAGGCCTCCTCTATAGGATAGCCGAGAGGGAGCAAGGTACCATAGACCTCCATGTCAACATCATAGGAATCCTCCAAAACCATAAGTGGAACGTTCTCATCCACTATGTAGTTCCGAATGTGATATGGACACCAGCTCCAGTCGCCATTCCCCGAACTGGGTCTGACGATGAAGGGCTCGAATTGCGTGAGACGACGAGTGCGAACGGCCCTGAGTCTTCCCGAGAAGATGGGAGACATATGTGAAGGCGGGGCATCGCCTTGTTCCTCACTAGGCTCAGATGAGTCGTGCGAGTTAGACATGCCTGTCAAAGCGAAAGAATAAGACATAGAACATACCAAAACACAGTAAATAAAAGAAAGCATGAAATTTAAGTATTCGCGTTAGTTTCATACTAATGTCAAGTTTGTGGCTATAGTGTAGGTTTACTAGTGTTATATGAAAACCTAATTCTCTATAACAAGTGGCTCTGATACCAATCTGTCACACCCTCAAAAATTCACCTGCGGGGTTTTACCGCGAGACGCGTGACAAACCAGGATCCAAGATACTAGTCATATAGAATGACTCCATATGCAAAAATATATGTTTAAACAAATCCAACCATGCAGTTTAATAAATGCAGAAGCGTAAGTAAATGTAAATAAAGTGTGCGCCAAAACAAACGCCCAAACCAAAATACTTAAAGTAAAGATGCAAAATGTTTAAGGTGAAATAGTTTTCATGCTTGTGCCGTGCTCCTATGCGAATATGATACCTTAACAACCTGAGAAAACATACAAAAGAGAACAAGTGTCAACAATTAATGAAGAGTGAGTTCACATGTTTTTGTTCACGAGTTTCAAACATAAGTAGTTTTCCCACTGGTTCAACCCCGAACCATTGTCTCATAAGTTACCCTGATCCAACCCGTATCAGATTAATATTAAGTAATTTAGCAGTTCATGTTATATGTTTAGGTAGCTAGCCTAGGTTATGTCAGCAAAGTGTTCGATCCGAAGCTGACCTTGCTGCCCCTGCTGTGCCAGGTCTATCACCAACCATGGCTAAAAAGTTAGGCAAATTCTACACTCGTGATTATCAATGTTCGGTCTAACTGGCGCGACCAGTTCGAGTGGGGCTTGTTGGGCCCAGTAGTACTACTAAAAACTTCCTCACTATAATCCAATACTAACGGCATCGTAAGTGTTAAGGGGACTAGTATGTGATATATGCTTCCTTGTGACCATAACCGTATAACATAACTCTAAATAAAGATGCGTTATTGTACCGTGATGTATGCCACTCATACACCACTGTAACGTGTATATGTTTTAAATAGAAGGACGTTACTGTACCGTAATATAATCAACTCATATATCACTGTAACGTGTACATGTTTTCTCCCCCTGTATGTTGTAAATGTTTAAGGAAATAGGGGCCATGAACTCACCTTTGTTTGCTCGGTTTAGACTCTAGCACAATTAAGAGTCGAGGTCTGGTAAATCTTGTCCTAAAATGATTACCGTTTGGTTGTTAGTATGTGTGCTCATGCAGATACATGATCCTATAGGTATCTAGTGACTAGCATGCAGACAGTATGGTGTGTAATCTTTGTACAATTAACAAGTAAGCACGGATATCCAAGATAGCATTAATCACATTAAATTCAATTTGCCGAACAATCAGATTAGATTTGTATTGTAAATAAACCTCTAAATCCTAAATCTTGCCTTGTCATTCATGTTTCTAAATCATATATTAAATTAAATGAGAAACATGTATGCATCTATTTCATGAAAGCATCACCTAACCTTTTTTTTATTAAATAATTATTATTTTTACACATATTATCGTGTACTTGGAACTCATGGATGGACCTACTAGGCATGTCACGTTCATGCCAGTACTCCTGTAGTTAAACCAATCATGCATGCAATTTGAACCTCCCACAGTTATACTCACGAATGCATGTATACAACTGACCACATACGCACATGTCTACACACTTATATAATTGTTCACTTCATACATCTACACTTTCACGCATAAACATAGTTGCACTACATCTATGGTTTTACATGTGAGTATACATATATAAATTGTGCATACAATTCACCGGTTACGCATACATGCCCTCGATCTCGATGAGGCCATTCATACCTGGTTTACATATAACCTCCTACTCGGTTCGCACCTGCTCGGTTCCCACCTAACAGTTTTCACACGTTTAATCACAACTACGGCTCAGCTACTTAACACCTAAGCTATTTCTATACAAGTTTACATATATAGTTCACACTTAACCTTCACGCCTACATCCGGGTCGTGTGTACAGAAACTCATGTCATACATTCGTGCACATACACAACTCGATCTATCAGTGTAATCACCTATACATTCTATTTCATGTAGCATTTATCCAAATAGTTTTCATACATAACACGTATACACTTATGATATTTCAAGTTCCTATACACTTACGGACATCCGTATATACATATACCCTACATGCGCCTCATGTCGAACAGGCTAAAACTAACCCTCATGCACCTACTTGCAATCACAACATACATAAACTATATGCTCATGCCGAGAACAGGATATCAAACGGAAATCATGATCGATACGTTACACTCTAGTGTGAACTAAAAGAGAAGGGGAGACTTATTACCTGCGATCGGCGATGAAAAGAAGGAACGGAGATGAGTTGGGTTACTGTTGCCGAGGGAGGGAGGGACGATTAGGGTTTGTTTGCAGGGTGTGGGCGACGGGTGGGAAGGGTTTGGTTTTTAAAACAAATTTTTCTTTGTTATAATTTTCCCTTTGGCCCTTAGTGTTTCTATTTTTTGATACTTGGGTAGGAAGAAAGTAGTATACTTTTATACACGTACGAGACTAGTCCCTCAACGTGTAACATCCGTCAAAAACCAGATTTACCAAACCCGCTCCGTTTAATAACCGAACAATCAGTTAAAAATTTTGTTGCATATTTAATGCCCAAAATAATTTTAAACGATACATAATTGATAAGTATATTGGAAAATATAATTTATATTTGAAAAAGTATTGAAAATAAGAAAATAAAAATAAAATGCAGCTGCCGGGTTTCGAACCCGGGTCAGCCAGCATTTCGGCAAACAGACTTAACACATAACCATCCAACCACTGCTCCACTTGTATTTCTTGTTCAATATTGAAGACAATTAATTCATATCATGAATCTCAAATTCAAAAACCGGCGCACCTAATTGCAATCGTCGGAAATCCCGACTTACTCGCCAAAAATTGACGGTTACTTCAGTTATAACGTAAACTTTAACTATGACATCGGTTATAACCGACGCCTGAGTCCGCGACACAAGTTATAACCGCCGGAGAGTTTCTAACCGACGAATCAAGTCGGAAATCGGACCAAATCCATCGATGACCTGCCCTATAAATACCTCCTCGAACCTCTGCAAGACTTTTCGCTCAAAACCGCACCTTTACCCGACGTAATTCCACTCGCCGGAAAAAATTCTGCACCTCGCCGGAAAACCGAGCCCTTCACTTCTGAGCCTTACTGAACCCCCAGAGCTTATACCGAAGTCACCCACATCCATTTCAAGCTTGCTGAAGACTCTCTGCCGCAGGACACACGTTGCCGGAAGTTTCTGCTGTCACCGGAGTTTCGCCGGAGAAACAGAGGAGTCCAGTCGGTATACCTTACGCTTAAATCTTTCATTCTTTTTATATAGCTCACCTGTAATTAACCTCAAAACACTAAAGAAAATGATTAAAACATCGAACCAGTCGGACTTCCGATTCTGGTTAAATTCAACGAAGAAGACGAAGTTTCAGTTGTGTATATGTATAATTAAAATCAAGTTATAACTCGGGTTAGACACACAGTCCAGCGGTGGACTGTGTGCACATTAAACACGTAAACGTCTCGAGTTCGATACATGTCCCACGCACACTCGCCTTAATAAAAATGTCCTTTTTTTTAAACCGAACCGGAGTCACCGCTGTTACATGATAAGTTTAATAAAAACAGGAATAATAACCAAGATAGCCACACAGTCCACTGGTGGAATGTGTGAATGTTTAATCACAGGACACGAGTTCGAGTCCGGGCTACCGCACCGGTCCGGACAATTATTAAACTTTTTATTTAAGACAAAAATGAAAATATTTAGTTTGTATATAAGTATAATAAAAATCGGTTTATTTAACAAGTTAGACACACAGTCCAGCGGGGGACTGTGTGTTAACTCAACCCACAGGTCCCGGGTTCGAGACCTATGGAGCGCACCGGTCCGACGCATTAAATCGTTTTTAAAAATAAATGATTTTCAGTTTAATCTAATTAGTATATAAATATAATTAAAAACAGAAATATTTCGGGTTAGACACGTAGCTTAGTTGGTAGGGCTGCGTGCACGCGTACGGTAGGTCTTGGGTTCGAGCCTCACCCAGCGCACACAATTACACATACGAACCGGTCAACACTCAAGGTCAAAGTCAATGGTCAACGGTCAACGGTCAAAAAGTCAACTTTTTTTTATTATTTTTATTTATTTATTTTATTTAAAAATCAATTAAAAATATTTAAAAATAACATTTTTAGGGTTAGAAAATAGCCTTAAACTCACAAAAATACACCCAACAATCCTACTAAAATGGATTAATAAAATCCGTTTACTTACCGAACCATTATGCCATTATCTAGGTTAATTTCACTCGTGGTTAAAACCACTTCGTGCGCATTCAACATCATCAACCGAACGCACCCAATGTGAGTGAATCTTACAACTCCCCTTTTTAATTACACGTTTTGGGGTGTGTCATGTGTCATAAAATTAACTCGTTTATTTAAACTTGTGCCATACCATATTGTGATCTAAACTTAGATTGTATACATTGCTTGAAGTTATGTATTTCATTTTGTCTATTTATATGTAATTCATTCATTAGGCCCATCAGTTCCTCGTGAGAGACGAGTTGAGCAACGCGTGCCTCTAAACGATCCATTATTGTTCATGTGTGTATTGTTTAATATTAAATTGATTGGTGAATAAGTTTACATCTATTTTTACTCATGTGTGGTTGTGCACCTTATTTTATAATCAATTAAATAGACTTGTTCAAATGTTTTCCATAGGATTCACTCGCCAACTTTTTGTTGATCCAAAAACCATTTTTACACATGATACAGGTGAACAGGATGAAGCAAGGAAAACATAGGAAATGGCTTAGAAGAAAACAAAGAAGCTTAGATTGATGTTAGGTCATGATGTAATTATGATTGTAAATTTCCTATTAAATTGTATTAATGAATATGAAACGTATAATAAATGTCATGAGCTTTGATGATAACCCAATCATGCCCCGGTCACCTTTTCCGCTGCGGGTCGGGGTGTGACAGATTGGTATCAGAGCCATGACTATAGGGATATAGGATAGGTTATTAGACCCTTAGAGCCTATACTATAGTTTGCCTAAATTTTAATTGTCTAGGTGGTTACATACAAACTTATGATATTTATTGTTTCATATTTGTTTATACTTACAGTCAAACATACATACTTATATACACATTCATTATACATATTTCAATGTTCATATATTCAAATCATTTTCATACTCTCATTATTCAAGGATTTTGTTGCAATTTTCAAATCTCATCAAAGTAAGTTCTGCGACGGGCATGTAGTAACTGGAAGGGTACAAGTACCGGTAGTCGGAACGTCCTGTCTAGGTTGGCATTCGTATAAATCCAATATAACGGACCAGTTTGCCTACCTGGGGACTAACGATGAGAGTAAGAAGGACCTATTAGGCCAAAGCATGCCACACCAAACGTCGTTCGAACTAACCCCACTTTGAGGTGTCACCGTGTCTACACCTGGACACATTCCGAATATCACACGTTATATACATATTTCTCGATTTTCTCCGGGTTTTAGTATACGTAACCAGGCTAACACATGCGAACCATATGAAAAACCCGGTATTCATGGGGACCCACATGATTACGAAGGTGAAGTATGGCGGCATGCAGGGCCTAATGACGAGCAAAGCCCAAGACATCCTATGGATGTAGTAGATTTATTTTTCTATAATTATTTTATGAATGTTCATTCCTGAATGCGACCCATGAACCCAAAAACATCCAACTCATACTCTTGACATGTATTCCTTGTAGATGTCTTCTAGCCTCGCCCGTAGGAAGATGAGAGCAGGAAAAGCCCGCGAGCGTATGGCTGCCCTAGTCGCTCAACAAATGGCTGCCGTAATACCCAACATTGTAATCCAAGTCCAACAAGCACTTACCGCGAATCCTGTCAATCAAGAAGATCAACACGTTATCAACCCTCCCCCAAATACCACTAAATGCACCTACAAGCATTTCAAATCATGCGACCCTCTAAAATACAAAGGGACTGAAGGTGTCACTGCTCTCCTCCATTGGTTTGAAGAAATGGAGAACACCTTTCTAAATTGCGATTGCCCCGATGATCGCAAAGTGCGATATGCTACCGGTCGTTTATATGGAATACCACTTACTTGGTGGAATACAGAGAAGGCCAAACGAGGCGTTGACGATGCTATGACTTTAACTTGGGATGAATTGAAGGAAATCATGACCAGACGATTTTGTCCAAGGAGCGAAATCAAGAAATTAGAAGATGAGTTTTATTCGTTGAAGCAAAAGGAAGGAGACCACACCACATACAACAAAAGATTCCTCGAGTTACATCAAATGGTTCCCAACTTGTTCACTCCCCTCTACCGTTTGATCGAGCACTACATTCGAGGTCTTCCGTCAAAGATTCAAGACTCTGTAATAAGTACCATGCCTGCAACTTTGGAAGCAGCAATGGAGCTAGCAACAGAGCTCACTGAGAACCGAATTCGGAACAAAGACTTCAAGGAGGAGAAGAAGAGGGATAAAGCATCGACTGAAACCTCCGACTACACCCAAACCAAATCCCCTTTTCCACCCACTTTTAAGAGAAAAAGAGACGGGCAACTTTTCGCTACTACCCAACGTAATCAACCAATTTCACACGCCATACCCATCCAAGCTATCCCAATCACCCAAGTGGCACCCAACTCAACTTATCCAAATAAGAAACCATATCTTGGACCTCACCCTCGATGCAACAACTGTTTTTATCACCATCCCCTTACCTTACCTTGTCGACTATGTGCAACTTGTGGACGCTATGGTCATTTGAGCAAGGTTTGCTGCACCTTTCAAAACCAAATCTCTCCCCCTACTCAAAACATGATCCACACCTATCAACAACCCCAATACCCCATGTTCCCATATGTTCGAGCTTGTTTCAATTGTGGCGACCCTACCCACTTTAGAAACACGTGCCCTCGATTGGTTAACATCATCAACACTCAAGCTCAGTCAAACCCAGTTAACCAAGTAAATCAAGAAAATCCAATCGCTAGGCCACCAGCAAGGGGAAGAGTTTCCAACATCAACGCAAATCCTGTCGAAGATAATGACGGCCCAAACGAAGATACCCAACTAGTCCTCTTCACCGAAAATCCAGATTCAACTCTAATCGTTTAGTTTTATGTTTTTCTTTATGTTTTAGAATCACATAGAACCAATCATAACTTAAGGATAAAGCCAATGAAACTTTGACAAGAATATGGTGGATACGCTGATGGTACTTCCTATATATAAGTATTCTTGTCAAAGGATCAGAAGCATTATCTGGCGGTTATGAGAGGTTCCATGTGTAAACTGTGAGTAATTATTGTTTATTATTTTCAGTACATGCAATTTCATAGGCAGCCGCTCCCCATTACATTATGAGCGTTGAGCATGTTCCCCATTTCGTTATGAGCGTGAACCCGGCGTGCCCACATACGATCGGCTCCGTTTGATTGAGCCTTGATCGCACAGACATTTTCATTTTCAGTACATGCAATACGATCGGCTCCGTTTGATTGAGCCTTGATCGCACAGACATTTTCATTATCAGTATCTTGTGGTTGTTGTGTTTGTTGTAGAGTCACATAGAACTAATCATAACTTGCGGATAAAGTCAATGAAAATTTGACAAGAATATGGTGGATACGCCGCTGGTACTTCCTATATATAAGTATTCTTGTCAAAGGATCGGAGGCATTATCAGGCGGTTATGAAAGGTTCCATGTATAAGCTGTTTGTGTGATTATTGTTTAGATTAAATTTATTATTTTCAGTACATGCAATACGATCGGCTCCGTTTGATTGAGCCTTGATCGCACAGACATTTTCATTTTCAGTACATGCAATACGATCGGCTCCGTTTGATTGAGCCTTGATCGCACAGACATTTTCATTATCAGTATCTTGTGGTTGTTGTGTTTGTTGTAGAGTCACATAGAACTAATCATAACTTGTGGATAAAGTCAATTAAAATTTGACAAGAATATGGTGGATACGCCGCTGGTACTTCCTATATATAAGTATTCTTGTCAAAGGATCGGAGGCATTATCAGGCGGTTATGAGAGGTTCCATGTATAAGCTGTTTGTGTGATTATTGTTTAGATTAAATTTATTATTTTCAGTACATGCAATACGATCGGCTCCGTTTGATTGAGCCTTGATCGCACAGACATTTTTTCATTTTCAGTATTTTGTGTTTGTTGTATTGGTTGTAGAGTCACATATGACTAATCATAATTCACTGATAAATCCAATGAAAATTTGACGAGAATATGGTGGATACGCCGCTGGTACTTCCTATATATAAGTATTCTTGTCAAAGGATCAGAGGCATTGTCAGAGGGTTATGAGAAGTTCTATGTAGGATTTAGTAGTTTCTTGGTAACAAATCATAACTTGCGGATAAAACCAACGAAAATTTGACAAGAATATGGTGGATACGCCGCTGGTACTTCCTATATATAAGTATTCTTGTCAAAGGATCAGAGGCATTATCAGGCGGTTATGAGAAGTTCCATGTAGGATTTAGTATTGTCTTGGTTGAAATTTGTGTTACATTTATATCATCTCGCTATTTAAAGAAATTGGATTGTGTTCCATTTCTACATAAACTAACCTCTCCATCATAACAAACGAGAGAGGAACTGTCACCATTCAAACATATATGCTATCAGAATGTGGATTCAAATATTGGTTGTTGTGTTATTTATGTTCTAGAGTTACATCATAGGACCAATCATAACTTACTGATAAAACCAATGAAAATTTGACAAGAATATGGTGGATACGCCGCAGGTACTTCCTATATATAAGTATTCTTGTCAAAGGACCAGAGGCATTGTCAGACGGTTATGAGAAGTTCTATGTAGGATTTAGTAATTTCTTGGTACATTAGCTGTTGTGTTTATTTATGTTTTATAGTCATAGAACCAATCATAACTTACTGATAAAACCAATGAAAATTTGACAAGCCGCTGGTACTTCCTATATATAAGTATTCTTGTCAAAGGATCAGAAGTATTGTTAGATGGTTATGAGAAGTTCCATGTAGGTTGTAGTATTAGAAGTTTTGCTTTAGGATATAACAATATCCTTCCAAACATATCAAAACTCTTGCGCATGACATCATATTTAGCGAATCAACTCTGCTTATCAATATTTTTACCGTAGGCAACAAAAAGCGATTCCTGTAACAGGGTACTTAACCCTTACAAGGAACGTTACCTCCTCAAACAAAAACTTAAACCCTTACTTTTCTAAGTATGTAACTGTCAAACTAAACACCATCATTTTTATTTAAATATATCACTACTTAAATTTCGGGACGAAATTTCTAAAAAGCAGGGGATACTGTAACATCCGTCAAAAACCGGATTTGCCAAACCCGCTCCGTTTAATAACCGAACAATCAGTTAAAAATTTCGTTGCATATTTAATGCCTAAAATAATTTTAAACGATACATAATTGATAAGTATATTGGAAAATATAATTTATATTTGAAAAAGTATTGAAAATAAGAAAATAAAAATAAAATGCAGCTGCCGGGTTTCGAACCCGGGTCAGCCAACATTTCGGCAAACAGACTTAACACATAACCATCCAACCACTCCTCCACTTGTATTTCTTGTTCAATATTGAAGACAATTAATTCATATCATGAATCTCAAATTCAAAAACCGGCGCACCTAATTGCAGTCGTCGGAAATCCCGACTAACTCGCCAAAAATTGACGGTTACTTCAGTTATAACATAAACTTTAACTATGACATCGGTTATAACCGACGCCTGAGTCCGCGACACAAGTTATAACCGCCGGAGAGTTTCTAACCGACGAATCAAGTCGGAAATCGGACCAAATCCATCGATGACCTGCCCTATAAATACCTCCTCGAACCTCTGCAAGACTTTTCGCTCAAAACCGCACCTTTACCCGACGTAATTCCACTCGCCGGAAAAAATTCTGCACCTCGCCGGAAAACCGAGCCCTTCACTTCTGAGCCTTACTGAACCCCCAGAGCTTATACCGAAGTCACCCACATCCATTTCAAGCTTGCTGAAGACTCTCTGCCACAGGACACACGTTGCCGGAAGTTTCTGCTGTCACCGGAGTTTCGCCGGAGAAACAGAGGAGTCCAGTCGGTATACCTTACGCTTAAATCTTTCATTCTTTTTATATAGCTCACCTGTAATTAACCTCAAAACACTAAAGAACATGATTAAAACATCGAACCAGTCGGACTTCCGATTCTGGTTAAATTCAACGAAGAAGACGAAGTTTCAGTTGTGTATATGTATAATTAAAATCAAGTTATAACTCGGGTTAGACACACAGTCCAGCGGTGGACTGTGTGCACATTAAACACGTAAATGTCTCGAGTTCGATACATGTCCCATGCACACTCGCCTTAATAAAAATGTCCTTTTTTTTTAAACCGAACCGGAGTCACCGCTGTTACATGATAAGTTTAATAAAAACAGGAATAATAACCAAGATAGGCACACAGTCCAGTGGTGGAATGTGTGAATGTTTAATCACAGGACACGAGTTCGAGTCCGGGCTACCGCACCGGTCCGGACAATTATTAAACTTTTTATTTAAGACAGAAATGAAAATATTTAGTTTGTATATAAGTATAATAAAAATCGGTTTATTTAACAAGTTAGACACAGTCCAGCGGTGGACTGTGTGTTAACTCAACCCACAGGTCCCGGGTTCGAGACCTGTGGAGCGCACCGGTCCGACGCATTAAATCGTTTTTAAAAATAAATGATTTTCAGTTTAATCTAATTAGTATATAAATATAATTAAAAACAGAAATATTTCGGGTTAGACACGTAGCTCAGTTGGTAGAGCTGCGTGCACGCGTACGGGAGGTCTTGGGTTCGAGCCTCACCCAGCGCACACAATTACACATACGAACCGGTCAACAGTCAAGGTCAAAGTCAATGGTCAACGGTCAACGGTCAAAAAGTCAACTTTTTTTTATTATTTTTATTTATTTATTTTATTTAAAAATCAATTAAAAATATTTAAAAACAACATTTTTAGGTTTAGAAAATAGCCTTAAACTCACAAAAATACACCCAACAATCCTACTAAAATGGATTAATAAAATCCGTTTACTTACCGAACCATTATGCCATTATCTAGGTTAATTTCACTCGTGGTTAAAACCACTTCGTGCGCATTCAACATCATCAACCGAACGCACCCAATGTGAGTGAATCTTACAACTCCCCTTTTTAATTACACGTTTTGGGGTGTGTCATGTGTCATAAAATTAACTCGTTTATTTAAACTTGTGCCATACCATATTGTGATCTAAACTTAGATTGTATACATTGCTTGAAGTTATGTATTTCATTTTGTCTATTTATATGTAATTCATTCATTAGGCCCATCAGTTCCTCGTGAGAGACGAGTTGAGCAACGCGTGCCTCTAAACGATCCATTATTGTTCATGTGTGTATTGTTTAATATTAAATTGATTGGTGAATAAGTTTACATCTATTTTTACTCATGTGTGGTTGTGCACCTTATTTTATAATCAATTAAATAGACTTGTTCAAATGTTTTCCATAGGATTCACTCGCCAACTTTTTGTTGATCCAAAAACCATTTTTACACATGATACAGGTGAAGAGGATGAAGCAAGGAAAACATAGGAAATGCCTTAGAAGAAAACAAAGAAGCTTAGATTGATGTTAGGTCATGATGTAATTATGATTGTAAATTTACTATTAAATTGTATTAATGAATATGAAACGTATAATAAATGTCATGAGCTTTGATGATAACCCAATCATGCCCGGTCACCTTTTCCGCTGCGGGTCGGGGTGCGACACAACGAGTTCGTGTTCGGAAAATGTGTGATACGGTATCGTGTTTGGCCAATGTGTGATATGGTATAAATTAGCTACAAGAGCTAATTATATTTTTATATAATTATATATATTTTTTTTTATAACTTATAAAATATAATTGAGACACGCCAGGAGGGAAAAGAATGTATATATAAAATAATGAAATAATACCGGATTTTGCAAAGTGTCACATAGAATCATCCAACAAGATCATCATCAACAATTTGAAGAAAAAGCTTGGATCAAAGAAAGGAAAGTGGGCTGAAGAACTACCATATGTCCTATGGGCAGATAGACCAAATCCCAAGAATGCTACGGGTCAAACTCCTTTTTCCTTAGTCTTTGGAGCTGAAGCAGTGATCCCTACAGAAATGGTAGTACCCACAACCAGAACAAGCATTCGTGATCCTGAAGCAAATATCGAGACTCTAACTCAAGACTTGGACACTGTGGAAGAGCTTAGAGATAAGGCAAGAATAAGGATGGCTAGCTATCAACAAAGAATGGCTGGTGCTTACCATAGAAATGTAAGGGTCAGAAGGTTTCAAGTTGTTGACATGGTATTAAGGAAGGCGTTCCAGAATACCACGAATCCTTCCGATGGTAAATTTGCACCAAAATGGGAAGGCCCTATCTAATTGAAGCCAAGACAGGAAAGGGGGCATATCGATTACTGACTATGGATGGTGATCTTCTTCCAAGAGCTTGGAATGCTATCCACCTAAAAAGTATTTTATGTAAAGGATCAGGGATCCTTAAGTATCCTAGTGATCAATTCAGGTCGAAGGATCCTCAAAGGATATGAGATTCTTGATTCGGTAACATTTAACTAATGCTTTCATTTTTGTTATACTTCTTATAAAGTAAGGATGTTGAATTTTCAACATTCAACCTTATCAAGCTTTAAGTTTTGCAGAAGTTATTACAAAGGATCAAGAGGTTGGCCACCTCTCCAAGACTTTGGGCGTGTCCCCAGATTAGGGTATCCAATACCTTCTATGGTTTAAAGGTTTTCACCTTTCACACGAATTGGGTTTTGACACCCCACCAGTAGCGCACGCTATCCAAGTATAGTTCGAGGCAATGGGACCAGTACTCGCTTTAGAGGCTGACAATTTCATTGTTGTTGGCTATATTTAGGATCCTAAGTATAATGGTAGACGTACCATACATCCGTTCCTAAGGTTTCTAACGTTTTCACGTTAGCTAAGGTTTCGACATTTTCATGTCGCTCACGATTGCATGGATGCCAGTTCGGGCCATACTCCAGTTTACACCAGTTATTTGGGCTTGTCCCCAGTTATTTGGGCTTGTCCCCAGCTTTTTGGGCTTGTCCCCAGTATTCAATTGATGTTTGGCTTAGTCCCAAGTTGTGTGTTATAACAGGTCCTTGAAGCTTAATAAGTAAGGATCCTGGATCGTGCAGTTCTACTGATTTCTATTCCATATTGTTTCGATTGTAAAATTTTAGGATAAAGAATCCTAACTTGGATTCACTAGTATGATCTTTCTTTTGCATTTGCTTTATTTCTGGCTTATCTATGTTACCCTAATCCTTTTACGACAGGATGTATGATCCTTGATCATGAGACGTTCAATTCTGGAGCAATATGTTTTCATAAATACTTTGTATTCTTTTTAACACCTTATGGATTTTTCAGTTAAGTATCCAGAAATTTTTCCAAAATATATAACGATAAACATACTAAAAAAGAAAAGGGACAACAACAAAGATAGTCAAAAGCTTAAAGTTTTATTTATTTATAAAAACCCTTTTTAAAGGTTGTCAAAATTGCTAACCCAAGCTTCTATAAGCAAAACGTGGCCCGTCCACTTGGGTTAGCAAAGGGTGTCCATACTAACGGTTCATTAAGTGCAGGGAAATAAAAGGCGGGGGGCATCAAGGGCTTCATCCTCCACAAACAGAAGGACCCATCCACCTTTGTTACCCCCTATTGTTCGAAAGATCAGTGATCCTTAAACCTAAGAAACTATTGTTTAGTTACAGACCATCATTGTTTGAAATCAAAACGCCAACAACCAAAAGACATAAAATGGGCTCCGGCCACGTCTAGAAATTTCCATCATCGCCCATTGGTGCAGCCTACTCCTTCGCTGCTTCACCATCCTTGCCTTCACCAGTCTCGCCACCTTCACCCTCCTTAGCCTCCTTAGCGCCGCTTGTACCGGCCTCCGGCGTTGGCACCTCTTCAAGCTCAGGCTCTAGCTCTCCTCCAAGCTCCACTAGCCTCACCATCCAGCCGGGAAGATCCCATTCAGACCTGTCAAATGAAGGATCCAAGGCTTGCTGCATGATCTTGATCCTGGCTCCGAGAATGGCTTGGGCTGCATAAACCTTAGCCTCATCAGCATCCTCCATCCTGACTTTGTTAGCCTGGATGTCGTTGATCATGATCCGCTTCTCCAAGCTATTGACCTCCTTCTCCAGCTGGGAGATCTTCTTGTCTTTGGCGGTCAGGAAGGTACGAAGGTCTGCAATTGTGTCCTCAGCATCGGATAAGCGCTTGGTCAGCACAGCTTGGATTTGGGCTATTTTCTGCAAGAACACTGGGAAGAATAAGTGATCCTCGATATGAACGTCTTAACCTGAGCATAAGTGATCCTTACCTCAAAGGCAAAATCATAGATTTGCTACTCAAGCTGAGGAATGTCATCAGAAGGCTCAGTAGGCTTCTTCCTCTTGGACGCGACTCGAGCCTTAGCAGCGGCGGGTTTAGGCTTTGGGAAGCTGGATCCTTCGCCTGATTCTTTTTTGACGGACCGGGGAGAGATGATGCTGTCCACATCCTCCAAGGCAAACTTGCTAATGGACTTGCTGGTGGAGTTCTGAGCGCCTACATTATAAGAAAGAGATAAGTTTTCTATTCATTTTCATATATATATATATATATATATACACACACATATACATATATCTCTCGCTTTAAAGAAAACTTATTGTTTGCAAATAGAAAACTTCTTGACATTGTGTAGGAGCTGGAAGTATTGGTTTCAGGATCCTTTATCTGTGGCTTGAATGTTCTGATTGTTGGATCCAAACTCCAGAACAGAGCAACCCTTTCTTCAGTTCCAGGAGAATTGGCAAGGCAGGCAAAATTACTCACTGCATGCAAATAAAAAAAACAAGTTAGCGATGGAAAAGAAACTTTCTACAAATCTAAGACGAGGATCCTATATCCTACCCTTCAAGACCCACTTCTTGGGCAGACTAGTCCCTTCTTGAATAGAGTCCCTTCGCACAAAGAAGAACTGATTCTTCCATGTGCAACCGTTGTGAGTGGTCTTGAAGATGGGAACCTATTGGTGAGGTTTGGCCTTCAGCAAGTATCGGTTAGAACCGTGGGTAACGAGGCTGTAAAGATTGGAAAGCTCAGATAGGGTGAAATGGATTCCTTCATGTTTAATAAGCTGCTCTATGGTGAACAGTACCTTCCACAACATCGGCATGGCTTGACAATAACTCATGCCGGTAAGGGTGAAAAATCCTTGGGTAAAGCTAGGGAATGGGTATCTGTAACCAAGAAGGAAAGGTAGAACAGGAAAGCATGCCCAGACGGGGACATGGCGTCGCTATTCATGGTGGCATCATACGGCCTGAAAACCGCCGTCGGAGGGAAACAGGGGCGCAGGCCGTCGATTTCTTGGTCGGTAAATTTGCAAAGCTCCAAGGATGGATTGGCTAGCACGTCTTGACTCTTAGGGGTTGCATCGTCGCTTTGGTTTTTACCGGGAGAGGATCATGTAGCCATCTTGGCCATAATAGCAAACATGAAGAATAAAGAGTTGGAAGTTGAAAGAGAGAAAGAGTACCTGTTATGCTTCCGGGATGAGGATTTTAAAAGGAGATGAATGATCTTTAAATAAATCTTGGACCTTATCTCTATCCTATATATCGCATTGATGGTTATAGCCTATCCCATCGGTGACGTCAGAGGGTGTAACGGCTAGTTCTGTATCACAACGGCTAGTCCGCATTGAATGGAAATATGACGAATCTGATTGATGTCATATCCTTCATATTTGGGGGCAATTGTTATGGGCTGATTTTTAGCATGTCTGGATCATTTATCCTAAGGCTTAACCTGAATCGTTTATCCTTAGCATATGAAGCAGGGAGTCTGAGGATCAACGATCCTTATCTATATGTATGCTTACTAACAATTGTTTCCTTGTTTGTTTAACATTTGAATGCAGGCCTTGGACGAGGAAAGACTTGTTCTAACCGGGAATCGTGGGGAATATGCTTATAATTCCAGTACGTGCAAAGAGCGTCATGACCGTTGGTGGAAAACGTGGGTGCATGGCTGAAATTTCGGATAGTTGGTTCATTGAGATGAGCTAAATATTTAATGGGGTTTTGAGCTTGATAGAACACACCCTTTTTCGATATACAACACTTCTGAGCCTCTCTCTCAAACACACACACACTAGGAATCATTGTAACAAGCTCAATACCTCCAAAGTTGTAATCTTATTTGTTCAATGTAGTTGATAGTGATAGTTTTCACTATCCAAGGTTTTTTATGCCGGAGATCAATTGCTGATCAAGGGCTTTTTCCTCGTACAAAAATCTTTGTGTTTATCACCATTTACATTTCTAGTTTGTTCAAACATTCATTCGTCATTCAAGCACTCAACCTCACATTCAAAGTTTGGTTACATTATCCTTAATCAGATTTTTTACCAAAACAACAACAATCACAAACACTCACAGCACCTTACATTATTTGATCATTGTAACACTTAGAGCTGATCCAAGTGGTATCCCGAAGTTGTATCCTGTTGTTCAATCAATAAGAAGAACAAGGCAGCTAACGATTTTAAGCTCCCGAGGTTTTATGTCGGCGATCTAAAAAGATCAAGGGCTTTCCTCGTACATCTCGTGTCAACCTCTACTTTATTTGCATTGATTTTACAAACCGATATAGTTCTGTATCCTGGAACTATATCCTGAAATTGTTTTCACAATCAACCAACAAAAAACATTTTTGCAAACCGCTATAGCACGCTATCTCACATACTAAGTTTGATCACTAAATTTCTTCGGTAATTTTTGACCAAAACAATTTGGCGCCCAGCGTGGGGCAAGTGGTGCTATTTTTAATCAAAACTTTGCTAAAAACACTAATCAGTTCTTTATTCTCTAATTGATGGCTTCTTACTTAGGTTTGAGTTCTTCTTCGATGCCTACATCCACCTCTGTTGCACCTGGTTCATTGCCTCCCCCACCTTCACCAGCTCAGACTTTTCAAAGGAAGAATGGAAGCCAGATACCAAGAGACACTACTACTGCTCAAAATGTCTCCAGATCCGGAGTTTCAGGGAGAACTCCTGTTTTTGCTTCTAATGATGAAATTTTATCTTTATTTAGTAGTATACAGGATCAGATGAAGAAGCAGGAGGAAACTAACCAGCTCATAATGAAAGAAATACAACTCTTGAAGTCCAACTCCAAGAGACCTGCTGAGGATATTGTTACCCCTTTGCAGCCAAGAATGTTGAACTTCAGTTCGGCAGCATATGCTGAGGATAATCAGGGCAACGTCATACCGAGTCACTCCCGGAGCAATATCCCAGAAATCCCGTTATCGGCCAGGATATCGACTGTCAGGGATCCAGGATATGCTCCAGGATATGGCCACAATCGCCAAGCTGGTAACTTGTCCATTAATATTAATATGCCGATTGCTAACAACTTCAAATCTTCGTAGGATACAAGTGTAACATCGATGTTATCCTATAAACTCCAGAAATTAAAGGATATGATATCTAGTGTGCCTGGGGTAGTGCAACCAATACTGGAAGTATCCCAGGATAGTCACAACATATCCCTCTTTACTCACCATATTTGTGATGCTGAAATTCCCAAGAGATTCCAAACTCCCAACATGAAGCTTTATGATGGCACTACGGATCCTGAAGAACATATTGCTCAGTATAGGGAGAGGATGGAAGTAGATCCTATCCCACCAAATCTTAAGGAAGCATGCCTATGCAAAGGCTTTGGTTCCACCTTAACAGGATCAGCCTTGAAATGGCTTTTAAACGTTCCACCTTATTCGATTACATCATTTGCTCATTTGGTTAATATGTTTAACAGTAAGTTTTCTTGCTGTAGAAGCTTTGAAAAACTAACAAGTGACCTTTACAGGATAACACAGGGCCCTCAAGAATCCTTAAGGGATTATGTTAACAAATTCAGCAGGGAATCCCTAGATATCCTGAATCTTGATGTTGCTACGGCAGTGCAAGCATTCAAGATGGGAATACAGAAGGATTCCCCGTTTTATTAGGATCTTGTGATGAATCCTTGCAGGAATCTGGACGAAGCTCGAAATAGAGCTCTAAGATATATCAGGCTTGAAGATAACAAGAAAATGCAAGAAAGGATGAATGCATCCTCAACATATGAATCAACAAATAGGAAGTCGGAATCCTCATATAAACCATACCGCTCTAAGCCGGATGCTAAAAATGAAAACAAAAGAGTGAATGCTGTTGAGGACGAAGATGCTGAAGAATATCCTGAATTGTCACAATATTGTTTTTCAGTAAATATCCCTGAACTAATATATGCCATGCAGGGACTAGGGGATAAAGCAAGGTGGTCAAGAACGAAACAGTAAAAGGGTGATTGGAAGGATAAGTCCAAGTGGTGTGCCTTCCATGAAGATTTTGGACATGTAACAGAAGATTGCACAGCCCTGAGGAAGGAGATAAGCTACTTGCTGAGCAAAGGCTACTTAAAAGATCTTCATGGCAGAAAGAAGAATAAGGGTCTGGATACTGAGAAGGATCCTGAACGAGCAGCATCACCTCATCCAGATGCCAAGATAATCAATTTCATATCTGGAGGATTCGATATATGCGGAACCTCATACTCTGCCGTTAAGAGACATGCCAAGGAGGCTAAGGAAGAAAGGGGAGACAAGCTAACAAGGATGACAACGCTTACAATTGACAAAGTGATAACGTTCAATAATGATGACTGGGATAGCATTCAGGATCCTCATCATGATGGTCTGGTGATTACTTTATATGTTGCTAATCATTTTGTATGCATGATACTGGTAGACAACGGGAGCTCGGTCAACATTATAAAGTTGCGTGTATATGTTGAAGGAGTGAATTCAATGCAGCGTTTTTGTGTCATGGATTCATTATCCTGCTATAATATTATATTATGCAGGCCATGGATTCATGATATGAAGGTTGTACCTTCCACTTATCATCAGTGTACCAAGATCCCTACTCCTTGGGGCGTAGTCAAGGTGGAAAGCGATCAACAGGAGGCAAAGGAATGTTATTCCTCTTCGGTGAAGGCCTCAACAAGATCTAAAGCAGGATAGCAATTAAAGATACAAGCCCAGGATATCGTGGAAGCTTCAGAGCAGGATGTTAAGAAAATTATCCCGGATCCGGTAATACATATATCTCGGTGCTTGTAGAGGCCAATATCCCTCAGGATATTGAGAATCAACTTACTCACTTTTTGAAATGCAGGATGTCTACGTTTGCATGGAAACGCGAAGACATGACAGGTATATCAAAAGATATTATAACTCACAAACTTGGAATTGATAAATCTTTCAGGCCCGTTCAACAAAAGAGAAGGAAATTTGCCCCTGAAAGAAATGCAATTATACAAAAGGAGGTTGAAAGGTTGCTCAAGTCCAAGATGATTAGGGAAGTCAAGTTTCCCAAATGGATAACAAACGTGGTGGTGGTCCAAAAGAAGAATGTGAAATGGAGAGTTTGTGTAGACTACACAGACCTCAACAAAACTTGTCCAAAAGATCCATTTCCACTACCCCATATAGATTCCATGGTGGATGCAACCGCTGGACATGAAATGCTGACTTTGATGGATGCATCTTCAGGATTTCAACAAATCCAAATGGAACCATCCGATCAGGAGGATACAGCATTCATGACACCCACATGTATATACTGTTATACTGTCACGCCCTTTGGTTTAAAAATGCAGGTGCAACGTACCAGAGGCTGGTTAATATGATGTTTAAAGACAAACTGGGGACACCATGGAGGTATATATTGATGATATGGTGGTGAAATCCAAGAAATCGGAGTATCACCTCCAGGATTTAGAGTATGCCTTCAATATCCTGGACCAGTATAATACGAAACTGAATCCTGCTAAGTGCCATTTTGGAGTTGGGGCAGGAAAGTTTTTAGGATACTTGGTGACCAAGAGGGGATAGAAGCAAGTCCAGAACAGATTAAAGCTATCCTGGATCTTAAATCACCATCCAACATGAAGGATGTTCAGAGATTAATAGGAAGAGTAGCGGCATTAAACAGGTTCATATCAATATCCTCAGAAAAATGCAAGGAATTCTATAATATGATGAAGAAAAACAAAAAGTTTGAATGGGGTGAAAGACATGAAGCTGCGCTGCAAGAGTTGAAGCAATATCTTTCACGTACACCCCTGCTGATGAAGCCTGAGGATGGTGAACCCTTATCCTTATATCTTGCAGTATCAGGGAATGCAGTAAGTGTTGTTTTGGTAAAGGATCATGAAGTCAGCAGTATCCTGTTTATTATGTTAGTAAAAGCTTATTAGATGCTGAAACTAGATATTCGCATTTAGAGAAATTGATATTAGCTCTAGTCATGGCATCAACTAAGCTTAGACATTACTTTGAAACTCATAGGATACATGTAAAACTAATTATCCTGTTAAAAATGTGCTTAGAAAACCTGAAATGTCTGGTAGAATGGCTAAATGGTCTGTTAAACTAAGTGCCTATGATTTAGTATATGAACCTAGAAATGCTATAAAGTCTCAGGCCTTAGCAGACATTGTGGCTGATTTTAGTAGTGATATTCAAAATGAGGCTGACCGAGAAGTACAAAAATTAGGTGAGAATTCAGGATCTTGGATATTGTATACTGATGGTGCATCTAACCTAAGAGGTGTAGGATTAGGGATACTACTAAAATCGCCACAGGGGACATATTACCCCAGGCTATTAGATGTGAATTTCATGTTACTAATAATGAAGTTGAATATGAAGCCCTGATAGCAGGATTAGAATTGGCTAAGAATATGAGTGTTAAATGTTTACAAGTTTACGTTGATTCCGTGTTGATTACTAACCATTTCAATGGATCTTATACAGTCAAGGGTGAAAAGTTAGCTGGATATCTTGAAATTATTTAAAAATTAGCAGGATATTTTGAAAATTTTACCCTTGAACAGGGTCCAAGAGAAGAAAATGTTGAAGCAGATGCTCTAGCAAAACTAGGATCTACTTTCAGGATACCGGAGGGAACTCAGATACCAATACTACATATCCTGTATCCTGCAATGGAACTTTTCAAGCCTCAGGATAAGGAAGTAGCAAGTATCCAGGATCCTGGTGATGGATGTCCTGAGGAGAATCTTGAATCCTGGATGGCTCCAATCGTGAAGTATCTTGAAAAAGGAGATATCCCAAAGGATGAAAATTCCAAGGCTTTCAGAATGAAGGTATCCCGTTTCACTATTATAAATAATGTTTTGTATAAGAAATCCCTTGCAGGTCCATACCTAAGATGCTTAGAGGATCCTGAAACTAAGGAGGTGCTTCAGGATATACACGAAGGAGATTGTGGCAACCATACTGGGGCAGGTCTTTATTCTTGAAGGTGTTGAGAACGGGGTATTACTGGCCAACCATGAGAAAGGATGCTATGGACTATGCTCAGAAATGTGATGCCCGTCAAAGACATAGCAATATACTGCATCAGCCTACAGAACCGTTATATCCTATCATATCTCCTTTGCCATTTATGAAGTGTGGGATGGATATAGTGGGAAAACTCCCAAAAGCTCCTGGAGGAAAGGTTTTCATGCTAGCAATGACAGATTATTTCTCCAAGTGGGTTGAAGCAGAAGCCTTTGTCCAAGTAAGGGATCAAGAAGTGG
Organism: Scalesia atractyloides; assembly: GCA_947069175.1. Lineage (NCBI taxonomy): Eukaryota > Viridiplantae > Streptophyta > Magnoliopsida > Asterales > Asteraceae > Scalesia > Scalesia atractyloides. The sequence goes on along the minus strand of CAMTDV010000030.1, from coordinate 12,085,919 downwards.
TATCTTTCATCAAGAGGAATATCCTGACAAGATTCGGGATACCGACTACTGATTTTTGCAAAAGTTGGGGAATTAAGATCACGTCAACACCGGTGCATCCTCAAGCTAATGGACAGGCAGAATCCTCGAACAAGATAATTGTCAATAAGTTGAAGAAGAGATTAGGTGCTAACAATGCAGAAGAATTACCATTTGTCCTATGGGCTGATAGAACAACTGTGAAGAATGCTATTGGGCAAACCCCATTTTCTTTGGTGTTTGGGGCAGAAGTAGTGATTACAACAGAGATGGCGATACCCACAGCTAGGTCAAACCTACGGGATCCTGAAGCGAATCCTGAAGTCTTATGTCAAGAGTTGGACACTATTGATGAAACAAGGGATACGACAAAGCTGAGGATGGCAGCATACCAACAAAGGATAGCCAAGTCATACAATAAGAATTTAAGAACCATGAGATTCCAAATTGGAGATTGGGTATTGAGGAAAGCGTTTCAGAATACGACTAATCATGTTGATGGGAAGTTAGCTCCAAAATGGGAAGGGCCATACGAGATTGAGTCAGAATCAGGAAAAAGAGCATACCGGCTCAAGACCATTGAGGGAGATATGATACCAAGATCCTGGAATGCTATACATCTTAAAGCTTATTTCAAGTGAGTTTAGAATTTGAATTCTAACTCACGATGGTATGAATTTTATCTCGTTTAAATATATATTTAATTTAAGTTATTGTTCTTTGAAACCCAATACTGACTTAAGCATCGGAGGGGTGTTAGCCAAGCTAACACCCACCTTAGTTTAAAGGTGTTTTGTAGGATATGCTTCAGGATAATGCTCCAGGATATTTACTCAAGAGGGATCGAAAGACTAGAGGATTGGCCCCCTCTCTCACGTTTAAGGGATTCCGATCCCTTCAGAGGTTTAAAGGTATTCACCTTTCTTCCGAATTGGGTTTAAACACCCCGCCTGGAGCGCAAGTATCCGGGTATAGCTCAAGATGGCGGGACCAGTTCATGTAGAAGTGGCTAACAATTTCGTTATTGTTGGCTATATCCTGGATCCTTACGGTATATGAGGATTGATCACCCTCTCTCGCGAAAGGGTTTTTTTCATACTCTCTAAGGTTTAAAGGTTTTCACCTTTATAAGTCTTGGAGTTTACACACTCCTGCCTGTAGCGCACGAAAAACAAGGGTTTATCCCCAGGATACTAAGGGATTATCCCCAATGTACTATGGGTTTATCCCCAGCAAAATTAAAATCTTTGAAAATTTCCAAATTGTAATTATGTTCACACACAATCTTTTATAAAATATTATGAAGTTCAATCACTAAGTAAAGAAATCTTCGAGCATGCCATGCATTGATGCAATATCCTGCACAGACAGGGGACATCCATGCTGGGGACATCGCAAAGGATTCAAAGGTTGGAATCGAAAGTTTTTTCCTAAGTATTCTTGGTATGATTTCTTATTTATCGAGTTTTGGAGATCTTATTTGAGTAACCTAAGTTTTCTATAAACATTATATTCAACCAAGTTTTTGTCTAACATTTTTTCATTAAAGGTGACAAAATTTATCAGTATCCTGAGCAGGATATTTGATCAGGATGTTTACAAACATGTCTCTCAAAATAAAATATAACAGCAATAGATAAAGCAGAAAGGTTAGTTTATTATTAACAAACCAAAATGTCACATTCTTGGCTTCGTCTTAAACCAAGATCCATCCACCAAGAATGTGATAAGTTCTAAAGCATATAAACATTGATGACCGTAGGCTTCGTCCTGAAACTCAGGATCCATCCACCTCAGGTCATCGCAAAATACTAATGTTTAAAGTGCAGGAAAGTAAAATTGTTCAAGTGCATGAAAAGTAAAATTGTTTAAGGGTTATAGACCATCAAATTTAAAAAGTGGGCTCTGTCCTAGGCATCCATCATCGCCCACTTCGCTGCCCTTACGCTGCAGCACCTCCAGCAGCATCCATGGCAGCATCACCAACCACACCTTCACCATCATCGCCAGCATCACCAGCATTCGCTCCAGCATCAGCCCCAGGATCCTCACCCGCGTCAGCTGCTACCTCAGTCGCCTTAGAAGGCTCACCGTTGGCTTAGCAGGATACTCCACGGGATTACCACCGAGATCCTTCAATTTCGCCTCCCAGACTCCAATGGGCCAGGTTAGGCATTCAAAACCCATAGCTCTGGCTTCATAGGCCATTTTTAGCCTGGCTTGGAGGAGGGAAATCACAACAGAACCTTTGAGGCCTTCCCAATAGGAGTTCATATCATGCTCATGTTGGAGTTGAACAACATCCATCTTGGCCTGGGCATCCTGGTTAGCCTTCTTGACAGCGGCGTGAGCTTCCTGGGTCACAGCTTTCTATTTGTCCTTGTAATGCTAACTCTTGGCGGCGGCTATCTTCCCTTGATCCACAATGGTGGTTTCAGCCTTCTTCAACCTGGCTTCCAACATCTTGGCAGTCCCGCAGGCTTCCTCGTAGAGACTTGTCAGGCGTTCAAGACCCTACAATCCAGAATGAAGGTATCAGCATATATAATTTAATCAGGATACCAATTGAGCATATGTGTGTAGGATACAGGATAAGGATGCATACCCGGTTAAGGAAAGAGGTCATAAACCCACTGGATTCAAGGAATCCATGGTTCTCATAGGGGAAAGCTTCAGGGGTAGCAGGGGAGTCTGCCTCTTTTCTCTTACAAGAACTGGAAGCGCGTGGCTTTGTGGCAGGAGAAGGCTTGCGCATGACTGTTCCCTTCGAACTGATTGCACGCTTGGATATAGTGGACGGTTTTTTGGGTCCCTTCTTCACTTGGACAGGGCCAGAGTAGTTGTCGAGTTCTTCAAGATCGAAAACTTGAGGCATTTTGACCGGGTCTGCATAAAAGGGAGAATTTACAATCTTAACTTTAATTTCATTATTACGTAACTATGTACAGAAATATATATAATTCTTAGCAGACATGTTGGAAGAAGAATATTGGCTTGAACTTGGGTGATGAGACGAGAAGCTTCTGTCACTTTCAGGTAACTTGTAAATTGCTTTGATTCTCTCTTCAGACTCTGCAGTAGGAGGAGCTAGTTCCTTGAAGTTCGCTGCATGGAAGAAATAAGGATATCAGTTTGGGATATAACATCAAGATATATTTGGGGATAATCTAAAAACCTAAATCCTACCAGTGGTCAACCACTTCACCGGAAGGTTGTCCCCTTCTGTGATGGAGTCACGTCTAACAAAGAAAAATTTGTGTTTCTACTCATCCTCATTTTTTGTTACTTTGAGGATGAGGGGGTTGTTAGAAGTGGAGAAGAGCAAGAATCGGCTATTGTCGTGGGAACGAAGACGGTAGGCTATGGGGATGTCCTCGATGCAGAGATCAGGGAAGTGGAAGGTTTTGATTTGATTTAGTACAATAAACACCCTCCAAACCATGGGCGTTGTTTGAGCAAAGCTAAGACCAGCTTTACGGAAGAATTTCATTATGAACTCGGGGAAAGGATACCAGAGACCGAGAGAAAAAGGATATGCCGAGAAGCAGATCCCTCCTGAGACGACACGTCTGGCCGGAGGTTCGATCAAACAGACGGATCACCGCTCCATCGGGGAAGGCGCCAGAAGCCCTAAGTGTCGTGATGTCGGTGTTATCAAAGGAGCATATCTCATTCTCAGGATTTTTTAGCAGATTTTGAATGGTAAAGGGGAGGCCGACTCGCCGGAGTGTGATCAGGTTCTTGCAGCCACCGAAAGAGATAGACAGATAGAATTTTTAGAAAGAGAGGAAGAAATTACACCTGGAAATTATGAGAAGGATGGCTGATTTTCAAGCAGAAAATGAGAAGATATAGGGACAAGATAGATAGGCATGGAGTGAAATTCGCGTGGGGAGTTGCAGCGTGTCAAATCAATAGTCGCGTCCATTTAAGTGCCTCGATCTGCGCAAGGAAAAATATACCCATTTAGGTTCTAGGATCCCAACAGTTATATTTTTGGGGACAATTGTTATGGGTGGAATTTCTGATTAATATCCTGATGACATATCCTGATACTATATATATGATGCTGCGACCAGGATACTGAACCAGGATATTGGTAACATCCTGTGGGGGTATCCTACTCGCTATTAACATTAATCTTTGGTTGCAAGGTACCAACGGATATGAAGACTTGGTCTCCCCGAAGACTCGCTCAAGACAGTTAGGATATTAACGTTGGAGCTTGAGAAAGAGTCTACAACGGTCACAAGGGAATATTCAAGGCATCCCTAGAATATAGGATAGTTTGTTATTCTCGATTACTATCTATAGGGGGCTTGGATCAGCAGTAGAGGGCACACAATCTCGTACACTTTCACTTTCTAATGGCAGCAACAATCACAAACGCTCACAACACTTACATTATTCGATCATTGTGACACTCAGAGTTGATCCAAGCGGTATCCCGTAGTTGTATCATGTTGTTCAATCAATAAGAAGAACAAGGAAGCTGACGATTTTCAGCTCCCGAGGTTTTATGCCGGCGATCTAAAAAGATCAAGGGCTTTCCTCGTACATCTTGTGTCAACCTCTACTTTATTTGCATTGATTTTACAAACCGATATAGTTCTGTATCCTGGAACTATTTCCTGAAACTGTTCTCACAATCAACCAACGAAAAACATTTTTGCAAACCGCAATAGCACGCTACCTCACATACTAAGTTTGATCACTAAATTTCTTTGGTAATTTTTAACCAAAACACCTGTGCGTCAGTCGATTTGTGCATGTGCAGTGGCTAAGAAAGGTCGGCCCAGAATCACATTCGGTTGATTAGCTTGATCAGTTGAAACGTAGTCGAGCCCTAAAAATTCCACTGGGAAATAGAATTCTTCCACCTTAACAATCACATCGCGGACTATCCCTCGGGGAGCTTTGGGGTCAAATCTACCAACACCACGGTAGTGTCGGCACGACGCAGTGGACCAAAATCATACTGGTCATACAAGCTCCCCGGGAGGATACTCACGCTAGCCCTAAGATCCAATAATGCCCTGCTCATTTTAAAATCACCTACTTGAATGGAAATGAAGGGTGTACTCGGATCTCGTAACTTCGGTGAAAGCACTCCATTCAAAACGGCACTCACTCTATCAGTCAAATCAATTTTCTTAGGGACCTTTTGCTGCCGTTATTTAGTGCACAAGTCCATGAGATACTTATCGTAAGTCAGAACCTGCTTAATGGCATCAATTAAGGGTAAATTAATTTTCACTTGTTTAAATACCTCCAAGATTTCCTCCGGTTGAGGTCCCCTTTTATTAATTATGCTCGTGTTACCCGGATTTTTCAAAGCTTCAGGAAAGGGAGGTGGAATTGGTTCCCCTTCCTTAGCCATGGTTGGCTCAATTGTTGTAGCACGGGTATGGTTATCAATTTTTATTACATTCGGTTCCGACTCATCACTACTCTCACCATCCTCACCCAAGTCCTCCACCACACCATCAACAAACTGTGGTGGAGTGTCAATTTTATTGTAAACCTTACCACTACGGAGGGTACTTACCTGGCCGACCGGGATGCCTTTCTTTTGATGAGCAGGATTTGTTGTTGTGTCACTCGGTAGCCTTCCGATAGTCTGCTTCAACTCTTTCATCTCCGTTGCAAGTTGGCCCATTTGGGTAGTTAATGTTTGAATGGCCTTGTCTCGCATCTCGTCCATTTGAGTCCTCTTCTGCAAATCTTGTTGAATTGTTTTCAACATCTCCATCACATCACCGCTTCCCCGAGGCACTTGTGGGTCCAGCTGACCCACCTTGCATATTCTGATAATTCCGTTGAAAGTTGTTTTGAAAGCGGTTCTGGTTGAAATTCCTTTGCCCACCCGATTGGTTATTACCTTGGAAACCAGGATTACTCTGATTGTTAGCATTCCCACAACTAAAGTTCGGGTGGTTTCTCAGACCCGGGTGGTAGGTATTGGAATTCATGTTAAAGTTCCTACCACCACCTCCCTGCACGTAGTTCACGTCTTCAACATTACCCACAATAGTCGGGCATTGATCTGCGATGTGCCTGATATCTCCACAGTGCCCACAAATGGGGTATTGACCACTTACTGCTTCTGGTGCATCTTCTACTGCTCTCACAACCGCATGACGAGTACTCCAGGAAGATTGTGCCTTTCGCTTTGAGTTTTTCGCATTTCGTTCTAAGAATTCCCAATCGTCATGTTCATAGCTAGTACCAAAAGAACCGTTCGAAGTTGAGCTCACATCATGTGCATCCTGTTCCATTAAACCTTCATGAAATGCATTAAGAACCTCCAAAAGCTGAATTCCATGATGTGGGCAGTTCTTAAGCATCATTTTAAGAAGATCAAATGCTTCGTGAAAAAGTTCCCCCGATTGTTGTCGGAAGCCACGAATATCCTTCGTTGCCTTATTCGTGCGCAACAGGGTATAAAATTCATCTAGAAGCAACTGTTGCATTTCAACCCATGTAAAGATGGAGGCCGAAGGAAGCGAATGAAACCACTTTTGTGCTTTGTCTTCAAGTGTGAATTGGAAGAGCACCAATTTCACATCATCTGCGGTGAAAGCTTAACCCCCTATGGTGTTGCAACGTGCATCGTAAGCTGCAAGATGAAAGTATGGCTCCTCGTGTGCCAAACCATGATACTTCAGTAAACTGGATATTGATTGCTCTCGAACCTCAAACGACCTCCCTCCACGTAATTGAGGAATTACCACTAGTGAACCGTTATTAGCTATGGCCAGTTTGAAATGACTATCCACCCCTCTAATTGGTCTGCGGTCATATCTGATGGGAATTCCTTCCAATTGGTTAATCGGTGGTGACAAATTTCTGGGAAGAGGCCTATGTTGCCCCGGTATCTGATTTACCGGTGGTAGTGAAATACCAATGGGTCGTCTGTAAGGTTGCTGATTTATCAGTTCCGGCTGCTGAACTTGCGGTTGCTGCAATGGGACTTGTTGAAACTGTGGCATTGTACTACCCGATTGCTGATTGACTTGGTTTGTCGCCTGAGCTGACAGTTGATATCCTGTCGGTTCAAAAATTCCCCTGTCACTTGACCGAATTCTCGCACTATTCCCTTCCTAAATTCCTAAACCCATCATCTGCCGATCATACTGATTACCTCTATACCCCTCATATCTATCATAACTATCCTCATACCCATACATACCCTCCTGTTGATTCAACATAGTTTTTTTTCTTGCCGAATAGTGTTGTGGCAGCTGTGGAGGCTGGAAATATGCATGTTGGGTTGGTTGAGGAAGATTAGCAGTTGAGCTAGAAGGTCCGGTTTGGTCCGGTGGAATTGCATTGTTGTCAGCAACAACCCGAACATAGGATGAAGAGTGTTGAAAAGTTGATGTTTGGCTGGGATAAGGTGGAAGGTTGCTAACGTTCGAGAATGGTGGTGGTGGCATGGGTGGCATCTTTGTAACAGCCGGTTGAGTGGTTTGCGACTGTGGTTCCGGTGGGAGAGTTGTATTTGGTGCTGGTTGTGTTGGTGTCGGTGAGAACTGGGTTTGTTGAGATGGAGTGACTGGCTGGGTTTCGTGACTACTTGAGTTCTCCATTGTCTTTGATGCTATTGCTGATGATTGCAGAACTCTGTTTCCTCGATGTATAACCCGAGTATGTCGAGCTGTTCTTTCAATTTATGGATCAAAGATTAACGGTGATGAGTTCCCGGAGTTCCGAGTATGATGCATACACAATCGCGATCACCTGCACACACAAATAAAAGAAACCTCGCGTAATCTGAAAGAAACAAAATAAAACAAAAATATTTTTGGATTTTATTTATATCTAACTAAACTTAACACTTAAACACTTTGCGCACGCCTCCCCGGCAACGGCGCCATTTTGATGACTGTCGTTAGTGTCATGCAAAAACCTATTTAAACTATTAGTATAGAATAAGCAGGGTATCGAACCAGGGGAGGATTATGGAAAGTGTATTATGCCAAGTAATGATTAACAACTTCGAAAACAATAAACTTTAAATTGATTTTGAATGTTTGATTGATTAACAACTAAAAAGAAAAAAGATTGTATTCAATAGAAGGAAGAATGGTTCCTCTGGAATTCAGATTCTCAGTTACATTCAACTACGTGTCTAGCTTTAACACCTACATAGACATAAGTGTTAAATCTAATTCATCAATTGTGATAATTGCAGACTAAGTACTCCGGTTAATACATAACGGGAGGTTATCAAACAAATATCAACTACATTTACCAATCCTAATCCCATGTCAAATAAATCCCAATTACTAGAACTCTCGGGAACTGAATGATTGAGAATTAAAGTTAAATAAAAGCAATCGTTTACAATCGACAAATCAAATTCACCGAAAAAAGGAATCGAATGCTTAGATTGCCGGACTAATAAAGTTAGAAACACATAATCAAAGTAACATACGAGAATCCTCCATCCGAGGAAACCACAAGAGTTTAGCCGCTCATCTCGCACACAAAATCGACAAAAGCTTGGATTGATGAAGAATTCATGATCGAATCTTTTACTTGGTGGAGAATCTTAATGGATTAGATGAAGAAGCCTTGATCTTGGAAGCTCTCTAGCGCCTTTTTTTCATTCTTAGAAGTGAATATAATGATTAGAGGCCTTAGAAACCCTAATATATGATTAACAAGTCCAAACTTGCGTTTTTACGTCACACAATACATAACCTACGGTTGGAAACCGTAGGTTACGTTTTTAAGTTGTTGTTCGTTGAATCTGACCCAACCGTAACTTACGGTTAAGAACCGTAAGTTACGGTTCCAATGTTCTGTTTGTTTTTATAAAACCTCCATGATCTGTAACCTACGGTCGCAAGGCCGACCCCAAATTCCTTCATTTTTCAACTTTCAACCAATGACATTTTAGTCCCCCAACTTTATAATCTCTCGATTCCTTGCATTTGTAGGCACAAATAACTTTCAATTAATTACCAAACGGCCCTTGGACTTCGCTCTTTCTTGATTCTTGCATTCTCAAGCATCTTAATCAACTGAACAATTACCGAATCCAAACCACGACCCGTGAATAACACCCGAACACATTTCACTTCATCTTTAAGTGCCTTAACTTCACCGATTGACGGGCTTTACCTGCAAAACACCGAATTCTTGTAGTTATCTCATTCTAAGCAAGTAAACACATAAACTCATACAAACTCACAACTTAGACACTTTAAGACTCCGGTTTCACCCTCTGTAGCCCGCATACAGAGCGACATACGTTGGATGGTCGAGGCGATTATTGCTATGCATTCTTGCGCACCCTACCTCCACGAGCTGGCGCTGCACCACACCACCACCACCAACGTCAAAGCTGCTTATTGTATTATTTTTTTTTGTTATTTTACATTTGAAACATTGTAAATATTTATCTTTTTGTTGTTTTAGATGTAAAACATTGTAAATATTAATATTATGTTTACATTTTATCATGTTTCTTTAATAATTGTTATCGTAGTGTTTATCATATTCACATATTTATCGTTTTGCAAAGTGGAAAATTATTCAACGATATTAGTACGTTTAATTATAAACTCGTAACATAATCCGATATATCTAAATAATATGCAAACGCTATTTAAAAAATTACTAAACTTATTAATAGGTGTTTCGGTTTCACAACAAAAATGATTACCTACGGGTCGTATAACATTATACGGCCTGTATGCAGATTATATAACTCAAAAAACCTTCTCAAACCTCCGAAAAAATCTTGTAGGCCGTATAAAATTATGTTGCTCGTATAAAATTGTATACGGGTCGTATAATGTTATACGTCCCGTATACATGTAAAAAAACAAATCATTCTACAACATCTATTTCTATGAAATAACATTCTATACGGGATCGATCAGGTCCGGGAGTTCATGCCAGCTGACTCCCCGTGGGCCTGTTTATTTGATGTCGGTCGAGAGCGGGCCCCCAGGGAGATTAATTTGGAGTTTATATGTACTTTTTCTTTTACGAACACCCGGGGTGTGGGTTTACAACATTTTTTGACGACCCGTATAGACCTAGGGATATGAAAATAAGAAAATAGGGGTGTGTAAATAGTGGTTCCTTTTATGATATAAGTAAAAGTCCCTCAAAATGCATATTATCATCCGAACATCACAACTGATTGTGACATGTAGTCATAATAATAACCCCTTCTATGATATGATTTTTCAAACCTCTAATAATATACGTTTGAATCAATTGCAATGGGTCAATACGTTTTGACCGAGATTGGATCGATCGATCGGGTCCGGGAGTTCATGCCAGCTGACTCCCCGTGGGCCTGTTTATTTGATGTCGGTCGAGAGCGGGTCCCCAGGGAGATTAATTTGGAGTTTATATGTACTTTTTCTTTTACGAACACCCGGGGTGTGGGTTTACAACATTTTTTGACGACCCACGTGGTTTCTTTTACTTTTGCGGGATGGCTCGCCGGATGACCCTCCCCGAGTTCGTTGTTGCCTTGGGTCTGTACTCACAGGAGGAGTAAGTATCCTAGATATTTTTTGATGCGTCGATCAGGAGGTCCACTGTAGGGCTGTTTATGAGCCGAGCCGAGCCAGGCCACGCTCGGGCTCGACTCGATTATAAACTGAGCTGGCTCGGGTCGGCTCGTTTTTGAAACCGAGCTGAAAATCTAAGCTCGGGCTCAGCTTGGTTTTAAACCGAGCTGGCTCGGCCCGGCTTGGTTTGCTCGATTTTATAAAGAAAATTTAAAAAATACCTTTTAAAATTCAGTAGCCTAAAATATTATTCAATACTTTAAAAGAATATATTCAAAATAAGTTCAACCTAATACATTACAAACCAAAATCAAGTTCAACAACGCAAAATAAGTTTTAATTTAAATGAAATACAATATTAGTTCATTAGTATGGTAGTCAACCTTCAAATATGCCATAGATATCAAATTATAAACATATATACATGTAAATAGTAATTAGTTTTTTTGTAATATATTATCATGTATATAAAACTAAAATTTATTATAAGTAAAATAATCCGAGCTAAACCGAGCCGAGCTACAAAGCGAGCCAAACCGAGCCAACTCGGCTCGTTACGAGCCGAGCCGAGCTAGCTCACTTTCTAACTGAGCCGAGCCGGCTCGGCTCACTTTTAAGCCGAGCCATATCGAGCAAGCTTTTTCCGAGCTAAATCCGAGCGAGCTGCGAGCTTTTTGAACAGCCCTAGTCCACTGACGTGTTGTGGCCTGGTGGCGCACTATTGGACCAGGGTGTTTGAGACAACAAGTTCACGATCGCCAAAGGTGCGGGTGTTGCGTGTTTACGACCCGTTACACCGATACCAACATCGGTGTATCGCCGTGACCATCGTCGGTCGTCACGATAGTAGGGAGTGGGTCACCCAATGTGAATTGTTTTACTTGCACAACTTACTTACCGCCGGGGGGGGGGGAGGCTACTTGGCGTACAAGTTGGCCACATACTTCGTCGAGTACGCTTTTAAGCGTACCTCTAGCCGCATTAGATGTGGCGGCTTCGTCACCCGTCTAGCGAAGCACTGGCCGTACCTCTTGTCCCCGCAAGTGGCCCGGGGTCTGACCATATCACACCAGGTTAATCCGGTTGGGAGGGCCACAACGTGCGCGATAGGGATTGCTCACGTGGTCGGAGAGGACAAGGCCCAGGTGATTTAGTCGTATGATGGTGAGGGTGAGGGTGACGGGGGAGAGGGAGACGAGGGAGAGGGAGGCGAGGTGGGGGGAGGCAGGGTACAGGGGGCGGTTCATGCTGCCGTCAATAGATCGCAGGTAGCTGCGCAGGATGTAAAGGGTGATTGCCCGTACGAACGACGGAGCGTGAGCCCTCATGTGATGCCACCACCGGGTGTGGAGGAGAGACTGGCTCAAGTCGAGTCGGATGTAGCCCGCATATAGAGCGACATACGTTGGATGGTTGAGGCGATTATTGCTATGCATTCTGGCGCGCCCCTACCTCCACGAGCTGGCGCTGCACCACACGACCACCTGCAACAACACCATCGTTGTAGCTGCTTATTGTATTTTTTTTGTTATTTTACATTTGAAACGTTGTAAATATTTATTTTTTTGTTGTTTTAGATGTAGAACATTGTAAATATTAATCTTATGATTACATTTATCTTGTTTGTTTAATAATTGTTATCGTAGGGTTTATCATATTAACATATTTATCGTTTTGCAAAGTGGAAAATTATTCAAGGATATTAGCACGTTTAATTACAAACTCGTAACATAATCCGATAGATCTAAATAATATGCAAACGCTATTTAAAAAGTTACTAAACTTATTAAACGGTTTTTTCGGTTTCAAAAAAAATTTATTACATACGGGTCGTATAACATTAGACGGCCCGTATACAGATTTTAAAACTCAAAAAACCTTCTCAAACAACTGAAAAAATCTTGCAGGCCGTATAACATTATATTACTTGTATACATGTAAAACAAACAAAACATTCCACCACATCTATTTCTGTGCAATAACATTCTATACGGGTCGTATAAACTTATACGACCCATATAGACCTAGAGATATGTGAAAATAAGAAAATAAAGGTGTGTAAATAGTTGTTCCTTTATGATATAAGTAAAAGTCCCTCAAAATGACAAACTATCATTATCCGAACATCACCAACTGATTGTGACATGTAGTCATAATAATAACCCCTTCTATGATATGATTTTTCAAGCATCTAATAATATACCTTTGAATCAATTGCAATGGGTTAAATAGGCTGGTCCTGTTTTAAATGGCCAGCCCAAAAAAACATATTATAGCCCAACAACATGTTTATTCTTCTGGTCTCTTTTAGAACTTTTCATAGAGGGCAATTGTACAGTTGGTAATTGGTTGAACGTTGGAAGATTAAACTTTTAAATTACAAAGTTTAAAATGATAATGTAAGTAGGCAACTAAGCAATTAAGAGACCAGGGATGAACAAATGGTACCGAGTATCGGTTTAGAATCGATATCGATACCGAATTTCCTAAATTGAATATGTTCGGTACCGACATGGTACGGTACCAATTTGGCACTGATAGTTACCTTCAAACACTAGTACCGAACCGTATCGAGTATTTTCGTTACCAGTATCTGTATCCATTTTTTGGAATTTTCGATACCCGTTTTTTTCGATACCGAGTTCCTCTGTATAAGAGACTGAAAGAAATACCACATGTGACTGTATCAGGTTTGAGATTATAAATAAGGAGCCACTTAGTTATGAAACGATCACAATTAGTGAGTACAAGAGTGAAAAAATTGTTAGTTAATTTAGAGAGACTATAAAAACTTGTTAATGGGCCTTTACAAGAAAAAAATTGTCGGTGTTATATTTAAAAAATGTTAGGGAGACTTACTAGAAAAAGATAAAGTATATTGATTTTTTATAGTTTTTTCGAAAAATAAATATAAAAGTGGATAATGACGTGGGAATATAACGAGGTTTGTGGGATGAAATATATTGATTGGGAAAAGCTATAGAGAGGTTTTGTCGATATAGTTGATGTGCAGATAACAAGACGGGTTTATGGTGGGCTTTTAAGTTTCTAGATTCAAGATGCTCATGGAGCTTCCACTCGCTCTCATAAAACTCGTTTGCACCTCGTTTGGAATTTTGGACGCCTTCCGTCACCTGCATTGTGAGTTCTCTTAGGGTCATTAGATTAAATAATAAGATTATATTAATAAGTTTAATATTTTGACAAATGATTATTATTCTCCTTGGATTAATTAATAGTCAAAATGATGATTATTATTTAATATATAAAATGATGGTGAGGTGATAATAAAAAATTGGTTTTCACATAAATGTTGCTAAGAAGGCATCCTAGTCACTAGATTATTGTGAAATAAATAGACTAAGATTAAATGGGTGGAATTCAACATAAAAAAAGGCATGGGTTTGAAAGGGTATTATGGTCAATTCAATATATTTTTTTCTCTCTTAGTCACGTACCTCATTTTTTAAAAGTTAATAATTTTTTCATACTTTTTTCATACGACTATAATACGAGAGTATATTATTGCTATACGTTTGATTTTATTTTTTTTTTAAAACCTAAATACGTAAAACACAGTGGACAACACAACACACTTTAACATAATCAAGACCAAACTAAAAACTTTGTATTTTAAATGAAAGCTTGATTACATAGTGTTTTTAGCATTGTGTTTTATAAAACACAATACAAAACGCAGTTAGCTGGTACGTTTTTACAAAACATAATGAACTAAAAACAATGAACTTATTTGTGTTATAAAACAATTCAAAATGCAAACTAAACACAATGAATTGGGTGTGTTGTAGATTAAAGAGGGAGTAAACAAGATTTGTTTTTTACATGGGGGAATAAGGAGAGACTTAGATGTGTGATAGTTGGCTCTAATAATATTGCTGACTTATTTTCTTCTCTTTCAGTCGTCGGAAAATTAACGCGTTGTTAACTTTAGCTTCGATAATTATAATCGAGAACCTTCTGCTCCACTACGATACACTATCCTCACGAGGTAACACAGTTTCCCCCAATTTACGGCAATAATTTAAAAAAAAGTTTTATAAACCAGAATTAAAACAACTTTTGTAACCAATATGTTTGAATGAAGAAATTTATCCTAATGCGACTTCAATAATACCAATAAAATTTCAAAAACGAAGATCCTTAATTTGATTGAAAATTAGGTATAAATTCAAAGTATTTCAAAGGTTGAAATTCGATGCTAATTTTGTGAATTTACATCCAGATATTTGTTTTGTTGAAATTACAAACATGTTTTACAAGCACTCTTAAGCAGGGACGGCTTTGAGGTGGTGGTGAGCGTGGTTTATATAAGGGAAGGTGGTTGAGAGGTGTTGACGGTTTAGCAAAGGGGTGATTGGGGTTTTAATGGATGGAGGGGTTTTGGTGGTGAACAAAAATAGATTTGCATTACTTAGAGCATTTACATCCGATCATCTTTATTTATGTGAGTGGTTCCTTATATTGTATTGTATGGTGTGGTTGTGAGTGGTGTAAAGAGAAAATGTTACTGATCATCAATAAATATGGTAAGACACTATTCACAATTGTCTACTTTGCCAGGTGTAATGACAGGATGTCTTCTTAGACTTCCTGTAAGAATCAAAATTTCTATTTGATACTTGGCCTATAAAATAATACTTTTTTAAGCAAATGAGTGATATTGTTCAAGTATAACTAAAAGTCACTAAAAATTCGTTAAAAGACATGGTAAATATATTAATTTTATTAACCATTTATTTAAAAAGGTTAATTGTTCAATAATCAAACTCTATTTTTATCCTTTAAACTAACTAGCATTAAGCCCTCGCATTACAGTGGCGGCGTAAAACCGTAAAAAAAGTAACGTTGAAACGTTTTATCGAACCTATAGGTTAAAGGGGCGTTGAACTCGTGCTTTGCGACAAGACTGTTAAACTGGACGAAAAGTAGATGTACAAACGTTTAACCATGCACGGTCGTTGCGGCGTGTTAACGCGCAAAATATTGGACTGTAACGTAAAATATAGAAAAAAATAACCAAGTCGACTTAAGACCTTCCCATTTCGGTGGAGTCGTAGAAGGGGGATACGAAATGGAGTCGTAGAAGGGGAATAGACGTAAAAACCTTGAACCAAAAACGCGCATTGCATGTGTTAACTCACAAAATTTAGACCGATACCATTAAGCGAAAAGTTTGTAAAATACGAAAAGTATATGGGACAAAAGATGAAAGTGTAAAAGTGTTAGGATTAGAAATGAAAATAAAACTTTATGAAAATATTGTAAAAGATGAAAAGTATAAGGATTAAAAGTAAAAAAAAATAAGAAGAAATCAACAAATCCCAATATATAACCTTTAAAGCAAAGGAAAGTTGATAATTAACATATGTATCTATATATATATCTTATATATAATAAATGAAAACAATTTGGCTGATGTGTCATGTTATTAGAGCTTCTCAACATCATTTTTGGCTCCAAAATCCAAGGTCTAAATTTTCTTTAGTGAAGCCCCGAAAACCCTAACCCGATCCAACCAACAATCCGGATCGATATATAAAGCCCTTTTAGTTTCTTGATCTGAGACAAAACCCTAATATCCTACATCTTCTTGGTCGCTTCATCTAGATATTCACACTGATCATCCCCTTCAATCATACATGTAACCCTAGATTCATATTTCTTTAAAATGTTTGAGATTTGTATAATGAAATTTCTCTATTATATCTTACTTAGGCAAATTGCGATGGCAATTGATGGTCTCTTTCTTTGTTCGCACGTGGGTTCTGAATTTGGAAAGTTCGTTGCAGGTGATATTTATGAAGATTGAAGATCCTGCTTTGTTTTTCTATTAATCGTGAATCTTAAAGTTGATGTTTATTTTGTTAGATCCTTCATTTTCTGCATGTGATGGGTTTGAAGATTATCTCTTCACAGGTGTGTTGTTGTATTGGTTTTATTTGAATCGAGAATTAAATCTCTCATTTTCTTTGTATTTTTTTTACGAATAAGTTACCTTTTAGGTAAGTTGTTGTTGTTGTTTGTGGTATTATGTGGGTTGTAACAGAGATGACGGTTAGGGTTTGTCATGGTGGTGGTGTCGGCTACTATAGAGGCGAGGAAAAGCTTGCTTTAATGTGTGTGTTTTAGAGAGATCTTGACAGCCAAAACATCGACTGTGTCATAATGGTAAATTAATTGAATTGCTGCAACTTAGTAGATTACTTTTAATATTACTTTTATTTTGTTTTCTCAGGATCTTTCATGTCTACATGCACAATAGAGGAGGTTTCTTCTTTCAATTATATGTAAGCAATTTTTGTAACTCCATTCTTTTTTTTTCCTTTGGGTGACTATGAGAACCCGTTAAGGAAAACTCATGCCCCACACATGTACTCCATTGTTGCATTAAGCAACTTTTTAATTTCAATGTGAAATATTATATTGTTTTGCATTTGTTTTTAGGTCTACAAGAGACGTGAAATGTATGCTCTGATGGTGAAAAGAGCTAAACAAATGGATTCAAAGGTATTATTCTTACTGCTGACACTCCTAAACTTGGCCGTAGGGAAGCCGGCATTAAAAAAACAAGTGAAAATCATCCCAAAATTAGTGACTTTCCCACATTTTTTTAAGTTTTATTCTATTGTTTTCTAGAAATATATATAATCTCCTTTTATTATGCGACTCTGTAACATTTTTACGCAGAATGATTGCGCCCTAGCTAAAGAATTTTGAAGGTCTTGTGTTAACTGAAGTTGATGATGCAAGTGAAATAACCATAATTTTGTTTGGTTTTTATGGAGTTCCTTATTATGCATTAATTATAACAATTAATTATATGTGTTTTTCCATAATGTGGGTTCAAATCTTGAAGCCTCTGCATCAAGGAACTTTGACCCTTCTTTATCTTGAAATGTAACGAAAGGAACCATAATTTCAATCTATGAGGTCTTTAAATAATAGATTATTTCACTAGAAGCAATTACAGCTCACATGTTTTGCAGAACATTGCTTGGTTAAAGTCCATTACAAATTTGCCAATAATGATCAATGGTGTACTCACTCGTGAAGACGGGTTTGACCCATTATCCGACCCACCCATTCCACCCAGCGTGCTACCTCTAATTATGTCTACGCATCTTGGCAGACATTAAAGTTGTGGAAGTAGGAGTTGAAGGAATCATAGTGTCTAACCATGGAGCTTGCCAGTTAGATTATGTTCCTACAACCATTGCTATTCTCGAAGAGGCGCTTAATCTTATCATCACTTACCGAGTATATAAAACACGAAAGTAGCAAGGTTTGTTGAAATTTATGTTTGCAGGTGGTAGGTGCAGTTTAAGGAAGAGTACCAGTTCTGTTTGAATAAGGCGAGGAACGGATGTATTTAAAGCTGATCGCTCTGGGTACACAAGCGGTTATGGTAATTTAGCTGCAAATGTTAATTTTTGTAATTCATTGTTAACAAATGATTCTAATTCATTGTCTTTTTTGCAGATCGTGGAAACATTTTTAGCCATGTGTATGCAACTGGTAGAAATATGTTGGTCCAGGTTAGTGCATTACATGTTGGTTTAAATATGACAGCAGCTCAGCTCTTTTAACTTCGCATTCTAAAGATTTGTTTTAATAAACATGGTCAGGTGACGTTGTTAATGTATATATTAATTAATAAAAGAAGTTTGCTTTTGTTGAAATGAGATCCGTTGAGTAGGCCAGTAATGCAATGGCTTTGGATGGCATTATACTTGAGGTATTTTTAGGGATTAATGATCTTTTTACATAATGTGCATGATTAGTTATGCGTACCCTTACATGCAATGTTTTAAAAACTGGTTCAAATCGGCCGGTAGTACCGGTTGAACCACCAGGTACACTCGGTTGAATCACCCGATACACCCGGTTAAATCGTTTCTGAGCTCAATTCGGTACGATATAAAACCAGATTTTAAAAGATTGCTTACATGCACAACATTGCAGGTTTGAATTTCTACTTTTTGTGCACCTATTTGCACGTCATGGCTTATTATTATTATTATTGTTGTTGTTGTTGTTGTTGTTGTTGTTGTTGTTGTTGTTATTATTATTATTTAAACATCATTAAATTCATAGAGATTGATGTTGCAATCAGGGGTAATTGACACACATCCTACCAAGGCATCGAGGTAGGTTCTATCTTTGACCCAAGTGATAACGATGAAAATTATGAAGACATATTAGAATACATGAAGATAGAACATGGATAATTTAGTAAGATGGTAATTTTATACCTTTATGTTACTATGTAATATAATTATACCTGATAATAAATTATCTTGAATTCATTATTTTACTGTTGATATATGCTAAATTTCTTTGTATATTGTGATGTTACAGTGGTTGGTGAAAAGATTAAGTATTATATAAATGATATAGCAGCATGTGAAAGTGCCTTCAAGCAACTACTCACAGACGCACCAGAATATGTCAACATGTAGCAATTGTTGTTAATATGGTGTATGTGGGACCAAATGGATCAATACTTGGTTAATCAGAAGCTATAGTTTTGTTTAGGTTTTTTCCTGTTATTTTTTCCCTTGCATAGGTGTTGCCTTCTCCAAGCACATTGTTTAGATATATACATACAACCCATCAGGGGAGTTACTGAAGATTGGTATTCGGGTTCGAATATTAATAATAAATGGGTCTGAGTTCCTCGGGTTCTTTCTTTTTAGGAATGATTGGACTATCAAACTTAAGATGGGTATTCGGGTTCGGGTATTAATGATTATTTTGGGTTCGCGCCTCGAGTTCCTTCTTACTCGGTTCAAGTTGCATAGGGGTGCACCCACATGTAAATAAAAGGAGAGAGCCGCCCCATGAAAAAAATAGTGTTATTTCACTGCAAAAGTCTTGATTGTCTCTCAACAATAATTAAAATCCTGGGTCCGCCATTGGTAATGTAGGAACTGTTCGTGCAAATTAAAAATAAAACAATTTTTATTACGATCACAATAGGAAATAAACGAAAGCAGTAAATTACAAGTACTGATTACAACTGAAATAAATAACAAAATACAAGAACTTGATGAAGAAAAATGAACGCCGGAGAACGCTGGTGGCTGAGGATCGTGCTTAACACGGGTCCCTTAAAACAAATTCTGAGCCTCTCGAGAGAACTCGTTTTGTTTCCTAGGGTACAACAGCCGGAGCAGTATGTACTGCCGGAGAAGGCTCGAGGACCCGAAGAATACCTTGAAACAAGAAGAACGAAGATCAGAGAGGTAAGAACAATTTGCATGAAGTTGCTATGTGTTCTGGTGTATCTTCTTCAGCATCCCAAGTCCTCTATTTATAGTGGAGCTTGGTTGAAACAGCAAAACTGAGTTAAATGAGAGAATTAAACTGCATTAAACGTCTTTAATGCACTTTAATTCGTCATGTAACTCCCAGTCAAAGCTCTTAATGCGTCTGTTTCAGTTGCAGATATGAAACTGCTGAAGTTTGGAAGCTGCGGCGAAGCCATGCGCGCGCACGCGCAGGCGCTCCAGTTGCTGAAGTCTAGAAGCTGCTGCGAAGCCATGCGCCCGCAAAGGCACTGATGCTGTCTGGAAGCTGCTGCGAAGCCATGCGCGCGCGCGCAAGCACTAGTGTACCAGTTGCTGGCTTCCTTGGTTGCGCGGTGCACGCACACATAGCGGGACACGCGCGCGGGGCCATCTGTGAGCCTATACCTACGCGCCACACAGTCGCGCAACATTAGCTCACTTCAGTGCCCTGCGCGCGCATCACTCAGGTGCACACTAGGAGTCCGCGCATCCTGGACTTGTACCCTTCGCCCCCGCGCATGCCTCATCAACCATTGGTCCTTGCAACCTCTGTCCCTAGCCACGCGCGCGCAGACAAATATACAAAGGCGGCTCGCGGCGATGCGAAGTGTAAAGTGCGCCATCAAAGCGCCACATTGCGCCTCAACGCCCTCGCCACGTGCGCGCGAGTGCGAGTCAGGGTGCTTCGCACCCTTCGCGAGGACACTAGTGTGTGCTTCCATGAAACAATAAGGAAGAAGTGTCTCCACTTAAACACCCATTTAAGTTTCATCACTCCTCCTATGTGGGACAAGGTGCTACTTTCCCATTCCACTTCATCATTTCAGCATTCAATGCTTCAAACACCCAACTTTGAGCTTCAATATCTAATTCATCTTAGCTCCATGTTGGACGCGGTTAGGCTCGTTGCGAAGGCCTTCCAACATAGATTACAAACCCACATATAAATATATAAAATAACCTCAGTTTCTATTATATATTTATCGTCCAACATCTATGATTGTGAAAATTACCATTTTCACAAATTTTCCAACAATCCCCACATGAATGGAAATCGATCTTCTCTTACAAGTTCCAATGATATAATTCGACAGTTGAGTAATGGAAGATAGGTAGGTTTTGCCTTTGAACCTTCTTTTGTGACTCATACTTAGCTTACTAGTGATATGTAGACGCGATGTCTTTGAACATATCCTTGTTTATGTAAACGACAATATGCTTCACACAATACTCTCCCTAGTCTGGCCAACCTCTCATTGTCGTGTCCTATTATGGTCCTGGAACACTTGCCTGGTTCTGCGAGAGCTCTAGGATTGCGCACCCCACAATGCCATTCGAACCCTACTTCTCTCTCACATAGGTGATTCCATGAATCATTAAAAGCATCATAGTTTATTTAATTTCCACAAAACATTAAACCTAAATATGCTTAACCTCGCACCAATGTCACTGATTGGAATGGGCTAGGAAGTTTAAATCTCCCTTTTATTTGGATTTGGGGTACTCCCCCATAGTGACTCCTCTTAGGTAATATGATTAAGTTTGCCTATTGAACTTAGATCTTGAGATCTCCAGTCAACTAAGTTAGGTTTTCCTCATATTTCCGTTATTTTCACGGGCTTTAGTCCCATTCCTATTGACGACTTATTAACTAACTCTCTGCTTTCGTAAACGGATCCGTAATGTTATCCTCTGATCTCACATAATCAATTGTGATAACACCCGTTGAGAGTAGTTGTCTTACCGTGTTAAATCTACGTCGAATGTGCCTTGACCTTCCATTGTACATTGAGCTTTGAGCTCTACCAATCGCTGATTGGCTGTCACAATGTATGCAAATCGCTGGCAATGGTTTTGGCCATCTTGGAATGTTTTCCACAAATTGACGTAGCCATTCCGCCTCCTCTCCTGACTTATCCAAGGCGATAAATTCAGATTCCATGGTGGATCTTGCTATAACAGTTTGCTTCGAAGACTTCCAAGCTATAGCTGCTCCCTCAAGTGTAAACACGTAACCACTTGTTGATTTAGAATCTTTACTATCCGATATCCAGTTCGCATCAGTGTATCTTCGATCACTGCTGTTTGTCGGTTATAGTGCAGTCCATAGTCTCTTGTGTATCTTATGTATCTTAGCACCCTTGTTATACTTTTCCAAGGATCATAACTTGGATTACTAGTATATCTACTTAGCCTACTTACCACGTATGCTAAGTCGGGTCTAGTACATGTCATTAGATACATTAGACTGCCAATAATTCTTGAATACTCTAACTGAGCAACCCCATCTCCTCTATTTTTACTTAGATGTAGGGAAGTATCAACCAGTGTTCGAGCTACACTCGTATCTCCTGAATTGAACTTTTCAAGAATTTTATCCACATAATGAGATTGATTTAACACAAGACCATTTTGGGTTTTAATGATTTTTACTCCAAGAATCACATCCGCCAAACCCATGTCTTTCATGTCAAATCTCGCTTTTAACATGTGTTTTGTAGCTTTGATCAGTTTATCATTACTCCCAACGATAAGCATATCATCTACATAAAGACATAAGATCACATAACCTTCATTTGTGTCTTTGAAATAAACACATTTATCACACTCATTTATTTTGAAACCGTTGCTAATCATTACATGAACAAACTTTTGATGCCATTGTTTTGGAGCTTGCTTCAAGCTATACAAAGACTTGATGAGTTTACATACATTACCCTCTTGACCTGGGGCGGAGAAACCTTCCGGTTGCTCCATGTAAATCTCTTCTTCTAAATCGCCATTTAAAATGCGGTTTTAACATCCATTTGGTGAATTTCTAAATTTCTTAAAGCCGCTATAGCAATCACCAATCTGATGGAAGTTATACGTGTCACAGGCGAGTATGTGTCAAAGTATTCTAGACCTTCTTTTTGTCTAAATCCTTTTATCACCAACCTAGCCCAGTATTTATCAATACTTCCATCAGTTTTCATCTTCCTTTTGAATATCCAACGATATCCAAGTGCTTTGCAACCCGGTGGAAGATCTACTAGCTCCCAAGTGTGATTTTGCAATATTGAGTCTATTTCATTCTTTATTGCTTCTTTCCATTGAGGTCCTTCCGAGGAAGAAACCGCTTCGGGATAGGTATTGGGCTCGCCCTCAACCATGTAACTCACGAAGTCCGGACCAAATTATTCATTAACCCTTGGCCTTTTGCTTCGTCTAAGGTTACCCTCATCAACCTCGGGTCGTACATGTGTGTCATCATTGATCACATCATCAACTTGTGTAGATGAGCTTTCACCTACTTCAAAATTCGGTGTTGATGAAGTTGCATGTGTTTGTCCTAGCAAAGGAATCACATTTTCAAAGTATGACACAATGTTTGGATTTGCCTCCATGAATGTGTTGTTTTGCACATTTGGGTTCTTGGAGTCATACACAAGAAATCTATGCGCGGTACTTTGGTGCGCATACCCAATAAATATGCAATCTACCGTTTTGGATCCTATCCTAAGAGCCTTAGGAGGTGGCACCATCACCTTTGCTATGCACCCTCACACTTTCAGGTATTTGTATGAAGGCTCATTTCCTTTCCATAACTCATATGGAGTTACGTCCCTCTTCTTGAGTGGTATCTTGTTTAAAAGATAATTAGCCGAGAGAATGGCATCCCCCCCACATTCGTGGCTCACTCCCGAGCTAATCAACATGGCGTTCGTCATTTCTTTTAATGTACGGTTCTTACGTTCCGCCACGCCATTTGATTGTGGAGAGTAAGGAGGTGTACACTCATGTACAATGCCACTTTTTGCGCATTAACCCGCAAAAGGTGCAACATATTCACCTCCTCGATCACTTCGTACGACTTTTATCTTTGTTTTAAGTTGATTCTCAACTTCATTTTTATACAAGATAAACTTACTTATTGCTTCGTCTTTACTTTTAAGTAAATACACATAGCAATATTTAGTACAATCATCAATGAACGTCATAAAGTACTTGTTTCCTCCAAGTGTGGGAACTACTTTTAAATCACATACGTCGGTATGAATTAAATCAAGGGGTTTGGTTATTCGTCCAACCGATTTAGATGATGATCTAATAAGTTTGGATTCTACACAAGTTTCGCATTTTTAATGTGTGTCGATATGGAATGTTGGTATGCTATTTAAATTAATTAAACGACGAATTGAATTAAAATTTACGTGATCTTAGAATCGGAAAACTCAAGCATATAAGTAGAAGTAGTAGTAATCCTATTCATGTATTTCTTGATAGCCATTACATTTAGTTTGAACATGCCATTTTGGGCATAGCCCTTACCAACATACATACCCCTTTTAGTGATGACAAACTTGTCACTTTCAAACACTAAACGAAAACCAAACTTATTAAGCAACCATCCCGAAACTAGGCTCCTGCACAAGTCCGGAACATACAACACGTTGCTTAGCGTGAGCGCCTTCCCCGAAGTCCACTTCAAGATCACATTTCCTTCACCCTTGATGTCTGCGGTAGCCGCATTTCCCATGTAGAGCTTCTCGTCACCCGCAAGCTCTTTGAAGGTACTGAACATGGTCTTATCCGGGCAAACATGACGGGTCGCGCTCGTATCAACCCACCATCCTTTTAGAGTGTTAGTCACAATGTTGACTTCTTCCATCATGGCGGTTAGGTCGGAAATCAATGCCACCAAAGGCATTCCATCTTCATCAACCATGTGCGCGCGCTAGCGCTTTGGCTTCTTGCATTGGTTTGCACGATGACCGGTTCGTCACAGTTGTAACAATTTCCTTGGAACGATGATTGAGGCTTCTTTTTCACAACCCCTTTTTTTCGGTCTAATCTTGTTCACCTTTGCTTTCTCTTTCCCTTTATCCTTACCCTTGCCTTTGGCCTTAGAGGATTGCCCATGTTCAACTATGTTTGCGCTAGCCGAGGCCTTTTCAATAGTTACCTTTTGAGCAATTCTATTGTCCTCTTCAATCCGAAGACGAACAATAAGGTCCTCTATAGTCATCTCCTTTCGTTTGTGTTTAAGATAATTCTTAAAGTCCAACCAACTAGGAGGTAACTTTTCAATCAACGCCGCCACTTGAAATGTCTCGCTAAGTGTCATGCCTTCCGCAAAGATGTCGTGTAGTATAATTTGTAATTCTTGGACTTGATTCATGACGGTTTTCCCGTCTTCCATTTTATACTCCAAGAAACGGGCTATAACAAATTTCTTTGTTCCAGCATCCTCCGTTTTGTACTTTTTGTCTAAGGCGTCCCACAAAATCTTTGGCCGTCTTGAAATTATAGTACACATTATACAACGCATCCGAAAGGCCATTCAACACGTAGCGTCGACAAATGAAATCCAAATGCTTCCACGCATCTACCGCGCACTGTGCTTGTGCGTCGGTCTCCCCTTCCGCAGGTTGGGGAGCGGTTTCATTTAGGAACCTCGCAAGGTTCATGGTGGTCAAGTAAAAGAACATCTTTTGTTGCCACCTCTTAAAGTGTAAACCCGAGAACTTCTCGGGTTTTTCGGCGTGATTGGCCACGGTGGATGCTCCCACCGTGTTGGCCGTCAAGGGTGTTCCGGTCACGACATTCGAGGTAACATTTTCGGTCGACATTCTGAAATAAAAAACCGTCCAAGTTAATATTTAATATCAAGTTTACTGTTTATTCTCAAACAGAATATTAACTTATTTTATTTTAATGTCAAGTCGATTTTTAGTCCAATCTTAAAACCAAAATATTAGGCTTCTAAGTCCAACTTTGAAGACCAAACAGAAGGTAGTAAAAATTAGGACCGAAACGAACTCGCTATTAGGCTTCTAAGTCCAACTTTGAAGACTAAACAGAAAGTTCTAACGATCTTTAGGACAAAATTAGATGTAACCCGCCAATCTATTTTCAACCAAAGTCGCTCCTTTGAAGAAGAAAATAGAAAAGAAAAAAAAATATTTTTAAAACACAAACCGAGTGATAACAAAACTTGTTTGAGATCACTAAAACGGAATGGTTTTGAATATTACACGAACGGTGTTTTAAAATTTGTTTTAAGATTGTAGGAACCGTTCGTGCAAATTAAAAATAAAACAATTTTTATTACGATTACAATAGGAAATAAACCAAAGCAGTAAATTGTAAGTACTGATTACAACTGAAACAAATAACAAAATACAAGAACTTGATAAAGAAAAATAAACGCCGGAGAACGCCGGTGGCTGAGGATCGTATTTAACACGGGTCCCTTAAAACAAATTCAGAGCCTCCTGAGAGAACTCGTTTTGTTTCCCAGGGTACAACAGCCGGAGCAGTATGTACTGCCGGAAAAGGCTCGAGGACCCGAAGAATACCTTGAAACAAGAAGAACGAAGTTTAGAGAGGTAAGAACAATTTGCATGAAGTTGCTATGTGTTCTGGTGTATCTTCTTCAGCATCCCAAGTCCTCTATTTATAGTGGAGCTTGGTTGAAACAGCAAAACTGAGTTAAATGAGATAATTAAACTGCATTAAACGTCTTTAATGCACTTTCATTCGTCATGTAACCCCCAGTCAAAGCTCTTAATGCGTCTGTTTCAGCTGCATATATGAAACCGCTGAAGTCTGGAAGCTGCTGCGGAGCCATGCGCGCGCACGCGAAGGCGCTCCGGTTGCTGAAGTCTGGAAGCTGCTGCGAAGCCATGCGCGCGCGTAGGCACTGGTGCTCCAGTTGCTGAAGTCTGGAAGCCATGCGCGCGCGCAGGCACTGTGCTCCAGTTGCTGAAGTCTGGAAGCTGCTGCAAAGCCATGGCGCGCGCGCAAGCACCGGTGTACCAGTTGCTGGCTTCCTTCGTTGCGCGGTGCGCGCACCCATAGCGGGACTTGCGCGTGGGGCCGTCTGTGAGCCTATACCTACGCGCCACACAGTCGCGCAACATTAGCTCACTTCAGTGCCCTGCGCACGCATCATTCAGGTGCACACCAGGAGTCCGCGCATCCTAGACTTGTACCCTTACACCCCTGCGCATGCCTCATCAACCATTGGTCCTTGCAACCTCTGTCCTTAGCCACGCGCACGCGGAAAAAGTACAAAGGCGGCTCTCAAGCGGCTCACGGCGATGCGAAGTGCAAAGTGCGCCATCAAAGCGCCACATTGTGCCTCAACGCCCACGCACGCGCGCGCGCGCGAGTGCAAGTTAGGGTGCTCCGCACCCTTCGCGAGGACACCAGTGTGTGCTTCCATGAAACAATAAGGAAGGAGTGTCTCCACTTAAATATCCATTTAAGTTTCATCACTCCTCCTATGTGGGACAAGGTGCTACCTTCCCAATCCACCTCATCATTTCAGGATTCAATGCTTCAAACACCCAACTTTGAGCTTCGATATCTCATTCATCTTAGCTCCATGTTGGACGCGGTTTGGCTCGTTGTGAAGGCCTTCCAACATAGATTACAAACCCACAAATAAATATATAAAATAACCTCAGTTTCTATTATATATTTACCGTCCAAAATCTAGGAAAATGCATTTCCTATGATTGTGAAAATTACCATTTTCACAAATTTTCCAACAATCCCCCACATGAATGGAAATCGATCTTCTCTTACAAGTTTCAACGGTGTAATTCGACAGTTGAGTAATGCAAGATAGGTAGGTTTTGCCTTTGAAACTTCTTTTGTGACTCATACTTAGCTTACTAGTGATATGTAGACGCGATGTCTTTGAACATATCCCTGTTTATGTAAACGACAATATGCTTCACACAAAACTCTCCCTAGTCTGCCAACCCCTCATTGTCGTGTCCTATTATGGTCCTGGAACACTTGCCTGGTTCTGCGAGAGCTCTAGGATTGCGCACCCCACAATGCCATTCGAAGCGACCCTACTTTTCTCTCACATAGGTGATTCCATGAATCATTAAAAGCATCATAGTTTATTTGATTTCCACAAAACATTAAACCTAAATATGCTTAACCTCGCACCAATGTCACTGATTGGAATGGGCTAGGAAGTTTAAATCTCCCTTTTATTTGGATTTGGGGTACTCCCCCACAGTGACTCCTCTTAGGTAATATGATTAAGTTTGCCTATTGAACTTAGATCTTGGGATCTCCAGTCAACTAAGTTAGGTTTCCCTCATATTTCCGTTATTTTCATGGGCTTTAGTCCCATTCCTATTGACGACTTATTAACTAACTCTCTGCTTTCGTAAACGGATCCGTAATGTTATCCTCTGATCTCACATAATCAATTGTGATAACACCCGTTGAGAGTAGTTGCCGTACCGTGTTAAATCTACGACGAATGTGCCTTGACCTTCCATTGTACATTGAGCTTTGAGCTCTACCAATTGCTGATTAGCTGTCACAATGTATGCAAATCGCTGGCAATGGTTTTGGCCATCTTGGAATGTTTTCCACAAATTGACGTAGCCATTCCGCCTCCTCTCCTGACTTATCCAAGGCGATAAATTCAGATTCCATGGTGGATCTTTCTATAACAGTTTGCTTCGAAGACTACCAAGCTATAGCTGCTCCCCCAAGTGTAAACACGTAACCACTTGTTGATTTGGAATCTTTACTATCCGATATCCAGTTCGCATCGGTGTATCCTTCGATCACTGCTGGTTGTCGGTTATAGTGCAGTCCATAGTCTCTTGTGTATCTTATGTATCTTAGCACCCTTGTTATACTTTTCCAATGGTCATGACTTGGATTACTAGTATATCTACTTAGCCTACTTACCGCGTATGCTAAGTCAGGTCTAGTACATGTCATTAGATACATTAGACTGCCAATAATTCTTGAATACTCTAACTGAGCAACCCCCTCTCCTCTATTTTTACTTAGATGTAGGGAAGTATCAACCGGAGTCCGAGCTACACTCGTATCTCCTGAATTGAACTTTTTAAGAATTTTATCCATATAATGAGATTGACTTAACACAAGACCATTTCGGGTTTTAATGATTTTTACTCCAAGAATCACATCCGCCAAACTCATGTCTTTCATGTCAAATCTCGCTTTCAACATGTGTTTGTAGCATTGATCATTTTATCATTACTCCCAACGATAAGAATATCATCTACATAAAGACATAAGATCACATAACCTTCATTTGTGTCTTTGAAATAAACACATTTATTACACTCATTTATTTTGAAACCGTTGTTAATCATTACATGATCAAACTTTTGGTGCCATTGTTTTGGAGCTTGCTTCAAGCCATACAAAGACTTGATAAGTTTACATACTTTACCCTCTTGACCTGGGGCGGAGAAACCTTCCGGTTGCTCCATGTAAATCTCTTCTTCTAAATCGCCATTTAGAAATGCAGTTTTAACATCCATTTAGTGAATTTCCAAATTTCTTAAAGCCGCTATAGCAATCACCAATCTGATGGAAGTTATACGTGTCACAGGCGAGTATGTGTCAAAGTAATCTAGACCTTCTTTTTGTCTAAATCCTTTTATCACCAACCTAGCCTTGTATTTATCAATACTTCTATCAGTTTTCATCTTCCTTTTGAATATCCAACGATATTCAAGTGCTTCGCAACCCGGTGGAAGATCTACTAGCTCCCAAGTGTGATTTTGCAATATTGAGTCTATTTCATTCTTTATTGCTTCTTTCCATTGAGGTCCTTCTGAGGAAGAAACCGCTTCGCGATAGGTATTGGGCTCGCCCTCAACCATGTAACTCACGAAGTCCGGACCAAATGATTTATCAACCCTTGGCCTTTTGCTTCGTCTAAGGTTGCCCTCGTCAACCTCGGGTCGTACATGTTTGTCATCATTGGTCACATCATCAACTTGTGTAGATGAGCTTTCACCTAATTTGAAATTTGGTGTTGATGAAGTTGCATGTGTTTGTCCTAGCATAGGAAACACATTTTCAAAGTATGACACAATGTTTGGATTTGCCTCCATGAAAGTGTTGTTTTGCACATTTGGGTTCTTGGAGT
This sequence comes from Scalesia atractyloides, assembly GCA_947069175.1. NCBI lineage: Eukaryota > Viridiplantae > Streptophyta > Magnoliopsida > Asterales > Asteraceae > Scalesia > Scalesia atractyloides. The sequence continues at coordinate 12,056,118 of CAMTDV010000030.1, read as the reverse complement.
CATACACAAGAAATCTATGCGCGGTACTTTGGTGCGCATACCCAATAAATATGCAATCCACCGTTTTGGGTCCTATCCTAAGAGCCTTAGGAGGTGGCACCATCACCTTTGCTAGGCACCCCCACACTTTTGGTATTTGTATAAAGGCTCCTTTCCTTTCCATAACTCATATGGAGTTACGTCCCTCTTCTTGAGTGGTATCTTGTTTAAAAGATAATTAGCCGAGAGAATGGCATCCCCCCACATTTCGTGGCTCACTCCCGAGCTAATCAACATGGTGTTCATCATTTCTTTTAATGTACGATTCTTACATTCCGCCACGCCATTTGATTGTGGAGAGTAAGGATGTGTACACTCATGTACAATGCCACTTTTTGCGCATTAACCCGCAAAAGGTGCAACATATTCACCTCCACGATCACTTCGTACGGCTTTTATCTTTGTTTTAAGTTGATTCTCAACTTCATTTTTATACAAGATAAACTTACTTATTGCTTCGTCTTTACTTTTAAGTAAATACACATAGCAATATTTAGTACAATCATCAATGAAAGTGATAAAGTACTTGTTTCCTCCAAGTGTGGGAATTACTTTTAAATCACACACGTCGGTATGAATTAAATCAAGGGGTTTGGTTATTCGTCCAACCGCTTTAGATGATGATCTTATAAGTTTAGATTCTACACAAGTTTCGCATTTTAATGTGTGTCGATATGGAATGTTGGTATGCTATTTAAATTAATTAAACTACGAATTGAATTAAAATTTACGTGACCTAATCTACCATGCCATTTCTTAGAATCGGAAAACTCAAGCATATAAGTAGAAGTAGTAGCAATCTTATTCATGTCTTTCTTGATAGCCATTACATTTAGTTTGAACATGCCATTTTGGGCATAGCCCTTACCAACATACATACCCCTTTTAGTGAGGACAAACTTGTCACTTTCAAACACTAAACGAAAACAAAACTTATTAAGCAACCATCCCGAAACTAGGCTTTTGCGCAAGTCCAGAACATTCAACACATTGCTTAGCGTGAGCTCCTTCCCCGAAGTCTACTTCAAGATCACATTTCCTTCACCCTTGATGTCTGCGGTAGCTGCATTTCCCATGTAGAGCTTCTCGTCACCCGCAAGCTCTTTCAAGGTACTGAACATGGTCTTATCCGGGCAAACATGACGGGTCGCGCTCGTATCAACCCACCATCCTTTTGGGGTGTTAGTCACAATGTTGACTTCTTCCGTCATGGCGGTTAGGTCGGAAATCATTGACACCGAAGGCATTCCATCTTCATCAACCATGTGTGCGCGCTCACGCTTTGGCTTCTTGCATTGGTTTGCACGATGACCCGGTTCGTCACAGTTGTAACAATTTCCTTGGAACGATGATTGAGGCTTCTTTTTCACGACCCCTTTTTTTCGGTCCAATCTTGTTCACCTTTGCTTTCTCTTTCCCTTTGTCCTTACCCTTGCCTTTGGCCTTAGAGGATTGCCCATGTTCAACTATGTGCGCTAGACGAGGCCTTTGCAATAGTTCCCTTTTGAGCAATTCTGTTGTCCTATTCAATCCGAAGACAAACAATAAGGTCCTCTATAGTCATCTCCTTTCTTTTGTGTTTAAGATAATTCTTAAAGTCCAACCAACTAGGAGGTAACTTTTCAATCAACGCCGCCACTTGAAATGTCTCGCTAAGTGTCATGCCTTCCGCAAAGATGTCGTGTAGTATAATTTGTAATTCTTGGACTTGATTCATGACGATTTTCCCGTCTTCCATTTTATACTCCAAGAAACGGGCTACAACAAATTTCTTTGTTCCAGCATCCTCTGTTTTGTACTTTTTGTCTAAGGCGTCCCACAAATATTTGGCCGTCTTGAAATTATAGTACACATTATACAACGCATCCGAAAGGCCATTCAACACGTAGCGTCGACAAATGAAATCCGAATGCTTCCACGCATCTACCGCGCACTGTTCTTGTGCGTCGGTCTCCCCTTCCGCAGGTTGGGGAGCGGTTTCACTTAGGAACCTCGCAAGGTTCATGGTGGTCAAGTTAAAGAACATCTTTTGATGCCACCTTTTAAAGTGTAAACCCGAGAACTTCTCGGGTTTTTCGGCGTGATTGGCCACGGTGGACGCTCCCACCGTGTTGGCCGTCAAGGGTGTCCCGGTCACGACATTCGAGGTAACATTTTCGGTCGACATTCTGAAATAAAAAACCGTCCAAGTTAATATTTAATAAAAAGTTCACTGTTACGCTCAAACAGAATATTAACATATTTTATTTTAATGTTAAGTCGATTTTTAGTCCGATTTTAAAACTAAAATCTTAGGCTTCTAAGTCCAAACAGAAGGTTGTAAAAATTAGGACCGAAACGAACTTGCTATTAGGCTTCTAAGTCCAACTTTGAAGACCAAACAGAAAGTTCTAACGATCTTTAGGACAGAATTAGATGTAACCCGCCAATCTATTTTCAACCAAAGTCGCTCATTTGAAGAAGAAAATAGAAAAGAAAAAAAAAACTGTTTTTAAAACACAAACCGAATGATAACAAAACTTGTTTGAGATCACTAAAACGGAATAGTTTTGAATATTACATGAACGGTGTTTTAAAATTTGTTTTAAGGTTGTAGGAACCGCTCGTGCAAATTAAAGATAAAACAATTTTTATTACGATTACAATAGGAAATAAACGGAAGAAGTAAATTACAAGTACTGATTACAACTGAAATAAATAACAAAATACAAGAACCTGATGAAGAAAAATAAACGCCAGAGAACGCTGGTGGCTGAGGATCGTGTTTAACACGGGTCACTTAAAACAAATTCCGAGCCTCCCGAGAGAACTCGTTTTGTTTCCCAGGGTACAACAGCTGGAGCAGTATGTACTGCCAGAGAAGGCTCGAGGACCGAAGAATACCTTGAAACAAGAAGAACGAAGATCAGAGAGGTAAGAACAATTTGCATGAAGTTGCTATGTGTTCTGGTGTATCTTCTTCAGCATCCCAAGTCCTCTATTTATAGTAGAGCTTGGTTGAAACAGCAAAACTGAGTTAAATGAGAGAATTAAACTGCATTAAACGTCTTTAATGCACTTTAATTCGTCATGTAACTCCCAGTCAATGCTCTTAACGCGTCTGTTTCAGCTGCAGATATGAAACTGCTGAAGTCTGGAAGCTGCTGCAAAGCCGTGCGCGCGCACGCGAAGGCGCTCCAGTTGCTGAAGTCTGGAAGCTGCTGCGAAGCCATGCGCGCGCGCGCACAGGCACTGGTGCTTCAGTTGCTGAAGCCTGGAAGCCATGCGTGCGCGCAAGCACTGGTGTACCGGTTGCTGGCTTCCTTGGTTGCGCGGTGTGCGCACCCATAGCGGGACACGCGCGCGGGGCCATCTGTGAGCCTATACCTGCGCGCGACACAGTCGCGCAGCATTAGCCCACTTCAGTCCCTGCGCGCGCATCACTTAGGTGCACACCTAGAGTCCGCGCATCCTGGACTTGTACCCTTGCGTCCCCGCGCATGCCTCATCAACCATTTGTCCTTGCAACCTCTGTCCCTAGCCACGCGCGCAGACAAAAGTACAAAGGCGGCTCCCAAGCGGCTCACGGCGATGCGAAATGCAAAGTGCGCCATCAAAGCGCCACATTGCGTCTCAACGCCCACGCCACGCGCGCGCGGGCGAGCGCTAGTTAGGGTGCTCCGCACCCTTCGCGAGGACACTAGTGTGTGCTTCCATGAAACAATAAGGAAGGAGTGTCTCCACTTAAATACTCATTTAAGTTTCATCACTCCTCCTATGTGGGACAAGGTGCTACTTTTGCATTCCACTTCATCATTTCAGCATTCAATGCTTCAAACACCCAACTTTGAGCTTCGATATCTCATTTATCTTAGCTCCATTTTGGACGCGGTTTAGCTCGTTGCGAAGGCCTTCCAACATAGATTACAAACCCACAAATAAATATATAAAATAACCTCAGTTTCTATTATATATTTATCGTCCAAAATCTAGGAAAATGCATTTCCTATGATTGTGAAAATTACCATTTTCACAAATTTTCCAACAGGTACCGCATAGTAGCATAGATCGACACCGAAGTTTAATTAATTTATTTAAACACTTAATAACATTTGAAAACATGTCTTTTATTTTATTCAACTACATAATATAGATTAATTTTTTCTGCCCGGGAAGCCGTCCATTTTTTACTTTATTATTTGACATTTATCTACTTTTGAATCCATGGCACGAATTCGCGGTACTTCTATGCTTATAGAATGCTTCAAATTAAGATATGCACTTTGTGATTAAATTATCTAATACGTCACATTATTTAAGTTATTTTAACTATACACTTATGAGAATTTAAAATTAAGAGCAAACTGCAATTTTACCCCCTGGTGTTATATGTGATTGGCACTCTTACCCCCTAAAACGAAAAAAAATGTTCTCTGACCTCCAACTAATTAAAAACACTGCACTTTTACCCCCTGCCGTCAAATGGTGTTAACAGTCTGTTAGTTGGCATGCGAAATGACAATACTACCCTTTCTAACTACCCCCCCCATTCTTTCTATCTATAATCAACCTTACCCCCTGCAGAAAAACCCCTCCATTCCCGCCTAAAATGTTTTACCTAGCAAAGTCAAACTCTGCATATTTGAGTGCTCCGACATACCCAACTCCAATGCAACATATTTTCACCATCTTGGTACTCCATCTCTGTGGACAACCTGCACAGTTACTTGGCAGCAAACTCCATCTTCACATTGGTGACAAGATGAAGAGGAGTTAGCCCATGAGCTTTGGGGCCAACATTGCATCAATTCCTTCATCATGTACCTCTAATCCTAACTGAATTGATGTTGCACATGACCAAACAGATGAACATGCTGCACATGAACAAACAGATGAACATCTAATCCTAACTGTACTTTCAAGAATCCGCTGTCAATCTTCAAACATCAAACCAAACACATGAACCTCTAATCCTAACTGCACTGTCAAGCTTCAAACTTCATGTGAGAATCACTAGGCTAAGTGAGAATCACTAGGCTGAGTGAAAAACTTGAGAAATATTCTGGACCACACATTTTTCCTAAGCTTTTTGTAATCTACACATATGTATAGTTTAAAATTGACTATATACATATGTTTATAATTCAATATACATATATGTATATAGTCAATTTTAAACTATACATATATGTATATTACGAAAAGCTTAAGGAAATTGTGTGGCCCAAAATGCTTCTCAAGTTTCAAAAGTAAGATGGACCCTCTTAAGATCTCTACCCTATATATATATATGGGAATTATATGCAAAAATCCCATACCAGTTCAAGAAAACTAAGAAACCCAATAAATGAATACTATGTTGCCACGTTGTTTATGCTGAAAGGGTAATTTAGAAACTTTACCGTTGCCTACTTTTTGACTATTTAGAACATTTTCTCTTACATCCATCACCACTGTTTGACATCCATCACAATCATTTATTATCATTACATTTTTCTACATCTCTCCTCCTAACACATTTATGTTAACCATCTTTCTTCTCTCTGATACACCTCAAGACTTTTTCCAATTCATGTTCACCTCTATCTCTCTCTCATACAACCCTTAGACTTTAAAAACACAATACACATAAAGTTCCACCATTAAAAATGTGTCACAGATCTAGAAGTTTTTTGAAGGATCATAGTGACCATATCTTGGAGGATCAAAGTGACCGGATACAGACAAGAAGTCCGGCTGGGGAGTTAGATAACCGGATCTTGAAGAGTTTTGAAGGATCAAAGTGATCAGATCTTGGAGGTGCATAAGTTTACTTTTTTATGTACCTCATACAATTCCACATCTAAAAGATCCTCTGGATCCGAAAGTGCTCCAATTTTTGGTGAGTGGGAAAGATGCTCTAGACCAAAAAAGATGTTCCGAATCCAAAAGATGCTCCAGACCCAAAAGATGCTCCGAAAAAGATGCTACCAGATCCAAAAGATGCTCTATATCCGATTGAAGATGTTCGATGTTGAAGATGATGTTTTACGAGATGACGGGTGGATGTTGACGATGATCCAAAAGATGTTCGATGTTAAGATGACGGTTCAAAAATGAACATATCCATAATCGTATTTTTTAAAGGTGTATAAGTATGTTTTCAGCTTTTTTTTGTGATTTGCAGTTTTTTGTGTTATGTAAATCTTCATCTTTTTTGTGTTGTGTAGATCTACAACTTTTTTATTTTTATTCAAGAAGATGAATGTTTTTAACTTATTGTATTATGGATATGTTGTTTTTTATTATTGATTTTGTCACTTTTTTGTGTAAAATTTGTTTCAGATCTGAACAAATCGAAACAATTTGATTTAAGTTCTTATGTATCGGATTAAAATCGAAGTTACTTTCTTGTTTATTCTTATTATTTGAAACAGAAAGTAAATTGATCTTAACTATGTTACAATTTTAGTGTAACATTTTTATGTAACCCAACATAACTTGGTTTTAGCTATGTAACAGTTCTAATATGTTTTGTTAGTTACATTTTTAAATATTCTAAAAAAGCAGAAATAGATTATATATATGTAACACTTTTTTTAGAGTATACGTAAACAAGATGTAACATTTTTTTAGTAGGAAGACGTCTTTTGTAACAATGTGATGTAATGTAACACTTTGTGTCAAATGAGAAAGAAGAGAAAACATGTTACATCTTTATGTATCCCAACTTAACTGGATTTAAGCAATGTAAGAATTCTTATATGTTTTGTTAGTTACATATTTAACATTTCTAAAAAAAACAGAAATATATAATATATATGTAACACCTTTTTAACATATGTGGTGTAACGTTGATCATGTAAATATGTATGTTACATTTTTTATGTTACATCTTTTTTTTTGTAAAAAATATGTGTTACATGTAAATTTATTAACTTTGCTCTTTTGATTAGTACATTCGTAACAAATTTTTTTGCTGCATTTACATGTAGATTAAAACAACTTAATTAGCTTTTAGCAATGTAACAATTCTTTATAACATTTTTTTATATAACATTCATAAAAGAGTCTTAGCAATGTAACAGTTAAAATGCTGAAAAAAAAAAGCAAAGATGTTGTATTTTCGAAAAAAAAGTATCTGAGTCTTAACAAAAGAATAAAGATAGTTGAAAAAAAGTTAGAGAGAGATATGACAAAGAAGGTGAGAGAAAGAAGTAAAGATTATGTCCCTATTAGTCAGTTGAGAGAGAAAAAAAATTGTTACATGTTCCTAAAATACCCTTGGTTCTACCTTTTTTTTGTTTTTAAATTAAAAGTATTCAGACATGACAAGTAAATTGATCATAACAATTTATCATAATTAATCAATGCTAGATATGTAGTTTTCTAGGTTTCTATAACTCAATAGGGTTTTCGTTTTAGGGTAGGATTCATGCGAGAACCAAATTTACTATGATAACCAATGTGAGTACAAAAAAAAACTAAAAAACACTAAAAATTTTTATTTTTTATTTTTAATAAAATCGCTATATTATGTTACCAAATTTGTTTTTTCCGAATAACAATTATCGATGCACATGTGCATATGTATCATTACTTAAATTCCGTAATACATTATCAGTAGTAGACAATTGCACTTTCATTTACAATATCATCCGTAATAAATTACTTCTTACATTACCAATATTAAAAATGCACATGTGCATCATTATGTATAACCATGATACAATGTGTTTTGGTACAAAAAAAAGTTTGTGATTTTGAATGATGAAGTAGGCCAATATAGATGTTTTTTGATTAGTTATATCTAGTGGTTGACGGTTTTGTTATATTTGTCACTTTATAATATAATATGTTGATTGGATGGTATAAAAGGTGTTGACATACATGTAATAAAGTGAAAATATTGGTAATAGTATTGTATTATGGATGGTAGGAGGTAACAGTATTGTATTATGAATGGTAGGAGGTAATAGTAGTGTATTATGGATGATATGATAGATGAAATGGAAAGTGTATTCAAAGTAGTGTACCAAAACACTTTATATTATGTTGATACATATAGATGTACATGTGCATTTTTAATATTGGTAATGTAAAAAGTAGTGTATTACATATGGTAGTGTAAATGAAAGTGCAATTCTCTAATCTCGGTAATGTATTACGGAATTTGTCAAAGAAATGATACATATGCACATGTGCATGGATAACTGTTACTCGGAAAAAAATTGAATTTTGTTTTTATTATTGACGAAATGTAACGATTTTTCCAAAAAATATTAAAAAAAATTTAGGTGTTTTTTAGATGTTTTTAGGTATTTTGGTTGTGTTCACATTGGTTCTCGCAATTCTCGCAATAAAGGGTGGTTCTTAACGGGTCCTTCTCCTATAGAGAGAGAGAGAATGAGTTTTAAATACAACTGGGTTTTATTGTGCGGATGTACGCAACAACCAAATTGCGGCGCTTGGAATTCCATGTATTCAAAGGGAAGGGTAAAGTAGTCATATCAGATAAGTGTAATAACATGAGTTTCTTAACATAACATATTCTGAAAACATAATATGCGTTTTTTGACAATAACATGTTCATGGCTTTTGATGATTTAATTGTAATGAGTAGTTGCCAAAAACTTGGTGTTTTAATGCTAAAAAAATTGAATTTTGTTCAAGGCCATAGACTTGATATTTTTGAAGATTTCTTTTCAATAATTTTGATATTATTTTTGTAAATCCTTAATAGCTAAAAGACTTTCTTCATGAACTAGCATTTCTTTCAAACCCCTTCTATTAGACCATTCCTTGGTAATTCTTATAAAATCATGACTTTTGGATAATTGGGTGGTAGAAGCAATAAGCTAAGGCTCATAGGATTAGCTTGATCATGGCATTGGAAATGCATAAGTCATACAAGTTTTAACCATGCAATGTAGTGGATGAATTTACTCTCTATTTCAAATGAATGAGTATGTGAATTAAGTATGTATGATTAATGCTCGTTTTTGAGGCTCAAAATCCTCACATGTAAATTAATGGAACATGGTAAAGTGTAAAATCTAAGCATAACTTTTGTTCTTTCTACTTGCCATGACCATCATACCCTACTTGATTATTTTTATTGCACTCGAAGGGTTTGACAAACTTTTAAATTTTGGGGAGGATTATGAGTCCTTATGATATTTAGTTAAGACATGTTTTAACCTATAAGTGAGCACTCATTCCGAGAGTTCCGAGGAAAGTGTGACGGGTTCGATTATGTGGATTTATACTAACATTTTTTCCTAGACATAAAACTCGATGTACATGCACTTACCCTTCCAGATTGCACTGCTTTATCATTCAGACTTCTAATCCTTTTAAAAACAGCTTAAAATAGTGCTAGATTACAAGCTTAAAATAATGCTAGATTGGATTAGACAGTAGAGCAAATGTTTGTGATTTGAAAATGATTTTTAGCGTTTTTTAAGCAAAATCAAATAGTAGGTTTTCGAGAAAAATAGGCATAGGCATGCATGGGTATGCATGATCGTGCTCCACTGTTGCTTTGAAAAATTAGCATGTTTGTGAGGCTAGGCACGGGAATGCTTGACTATGGATGGTCGTGCTTAGCTGGGTATGCCACTCTTTAGTTTTTCAAAATCATTTTCCCACCCCACACTTAGATTTGTGCATTGTCTCCAATATACTAATGCGTGAAAATGATGACTGTTAAGGGTAAAGGAACTGTACAACCCTTGTCAAGTCCTTGTTTAACGCGTGCGGTCGATTCCCACAGATACCTTTCATGCTTGCAATAGGCTTAGCTTTTGGTAGGGAGATATATTTGGCATGACTTGGATGGTTACCCTATAAAGATAAAAATAAAGTAGAAAGAAAAGGCTACTTGTCCTAGTATCAAGAAGGCAAACCTTAGTGATGGAATTATCTCAAGAGTAATCATGAAATTCAAACCTTAACTCCTTGATTTAGCTCAACCGTATGCACCAACTTCTCAATTTATTCGTAATTTAGGTCATCTCCACTGTAGCTCCACGTATTTAGGGTCTTTGGATGGACCGATAGTTGCAATTCTTACTCTTCCATTGGGTGAGGATACTTGAAATCCTCACGGTATTTTTCCCCTATTTTGCGGTATGGTATCTTCTTTATCCATTCCGGCCTTCCGGGTTAGTGTGCCTTTAAAGACCGATCTATTGTGTATCTTGTAGGACTCCTCCCACATGACTCTCACATGTTGGTGTTATACGTATTTAAATTTGTGTTTTTACACGAATTTTAGTTCCGAATGATCTACTTTGAGTTGGTTTGCATTTTGCAGGTCTAACGGAGCTTAAGCATCGATTTTGGGAGCTTTATAGGATTAGACTAGGACCAACTAGACACGTGAAATGGAGAGAACATGCGAAAAAAACTAAAAGTGGCATCGACGACTTGCCTTTACTGGTTGCGTCGACTAGAAGCCTGTAGGCAGCAAAATAATGCGTATATCCCATATACGGCATCGACAACTTATATGCGCCAAATGCAACATATAAGTTGTATCAAATACGGTATAAAATCGACCTTTTTATTACCAATGTTGGAAAAGTATGTTTCTTTGTATACTTTTGATTTTCAGGATTAAAAGAGCTTAAATGTACAATATGAACAAACTAACGACAAAAACCAACATAATTATAGAAGACAAGAAGATGACACACTATACTAACCCTCGAAGCTTCACCCCAAGACCAAAAACAACGAATCAGAAGTCCAGCATGGGGCCGTGCATGCTCGGCATTGGGTCGTGCCCCTTCAAGATTCTAGAACAGAAGAAGACAAAAGACATGGGGCTATGTCCCATGGACACGGATCATGGTCAACTTCAAGATTAGCATATCTTCAATAGTACAGCAAGTACAATTGCCACGGGCCATGCCGTTGACACACGGGGCCGTGTAGCAGCTGATCTGACATGCTCAATAAATGAAGACAGAGAAAAAGGAAGACACAGGGTTGTGCCTACAGGGCACGAGGCCGTGTGAAGAGCCTGTTTCCAGCTATAAATAGGAGTGCTTGGTTTCATCTCAACTCATCCCTTGGCAAACCACTTCTCTCACACCTGCCACCGTTCCACCACCACCATCATCCACCACATTCATCCATCATCTATCTTTAGAGTGTGTGTAGTAGTCTCGGGATCCAAGATTGATCGTAAGAGTTTTTTTAATCAAAGGCCGTGTTTGGCTAATCTCTTACATCACTTGGTGGAGACAAGTTATTTATGTATTACTTTTGATTTCCTAGCTTTGGTTAACTTTTTAATTGGGTATGTATTAATGACTATAATAACTAGTTTTTTATGTTGAAAGTGAACTTTATTCTATCATCTCTTCATGTTTCATTGATTCACTCTTCGTGTCTTTATGGTCTATATAAAGCGTTTTAACTGTCTGGAAGGGGGTTAGATGGGTGGCATAGGTAAAGTTCCTGCCTCGTTCAGTGTATAGATCCTGCGATGACTTGATTCAAGCTTATTAGGACTTCCTTTGTGGCAGATAACATCAAATCAGGGGAAGTAAGAACGACTTGAATCCCTTATAAATAATTTACTGTTAAAACTTTAAACCGGCCTTGTGGGAGTGTATCCCTGCTGACTCAGACCAATATGGCCGAGGGTAGCGTTTCCTCCAAAAGAGGGACATGCCACATTTTGCATATATAACTTACTTAATTATCTTTTAATATTTCGGCCTTGCGGGATTGTATCCCTGCTGACTCAGACCAATATGGTTGAGGGTAGCATTGCCTCCAAAAGAGAGACATGCCACTTTAACTAAGATAATCTCTTAAAAAACCCAAAGTGCGAAAGTCATCAAAGGATACATAAATGAGAAGTCGGAACCAAGTGATTCTATCTTGTTTCTTTCATTACTTAGTTTATTTATTTATGTTTACTTAAAAAATCTTTTCTAAAATTTTTATTAGATTAGATGTCGACGATATTCCGGTATTAAAAGTTCTTGTGTCCTTTGACGACCTCGGTATCTTACCATCACTATACTACGCCAACGATGTGTGCACTTGCCCTAGCGGGGAGTAGAGAGTGATAGTGTTATATCGTGTTTTTATAAATTTAAAGCTTGAATAAATGAGTGAAAAGTACTTAAAATATATCCAAAAATCATACACACTCCGCTCACGTCAGCGACGCCGGGATTGGACGTCGCCGACATGACTCAGTGACGCAAAGGCCCTCTTTTGACTTGTTGGCCGGGTTTTTGGAAGGTTATTATCATTCTTGGACTTGATTGGAGGGGGTTACTCAATTTTTTTTATTATCATACCATACACAGAGCGAGAATCATCATCAATCATTATTTTCCATCATAACCATTCCATGAGTCTTGGAACACACCATCCAGTAACCCTAAACATTCGCCCAAGATCCACATTCAAGATTCAATGGTTAGTTCGTCGTGTTCATCATCTGGTGTTCAAGTCTTATGTATCATGAGCGGCTAGTCTCCTAAGGGTTTCACCGCGGTGTAGATTTTGTAAGATTTCTAGGGTTTGATATTTGTTTTAGTTTTGATTTGTGACCAACTGTGGTTGAATGTTTGGAGCTTATATTAATTGTATTGTATCTATTTTGAATTCATGGATTGTTGAACAAACTTACATCATTGACTTCATGAAATGAATTTATACAATTATGCTTTGACATAGATTAGGATTTACATGTTCTTGGTAACGAAATGTATCTTTGTCCGTCTATTTTGACGTTGATAGCTATCGACACTCAAGCCTCGTAACACTAAATCCGTTAACAACGAAGTTATGATTAAAATTGATCTAAAATGTGTAGGAACCATAGGTATTGCCGTTTTGAACCGGGTGTGAACCTTGTTTTACAATATTGTTTCAAATCAAGTGATTTAAGTTTTTGTAATCATAATCAACAAACTATTTCTTTAGCTAATTGTAAATTTTAGGTTCAAGCGAATCTCCTTTCAAACCAACCAAACAAACCAAAAATTGTTAAATAGCAAGCTTCATAAAGTTTCAAAAGCAATAATCCACTAAATCCTGACATGAACCATAAACTCTTCGTGGTTCGAACCCTGACTACCACTTACTATTTGTTTGAGGTATTTTGGGATACATAAATGTATCTTTGCTCGGACCGCGATATTCCGATCAGATAGTCGAGAGGAGTACCAATGAAGTTGGATACATCAAAAGGATCTTTTGATACATATTCCTTGTCCCCAACGATGTAATTGATTCCTTCATTGCCAATGTTAGTACAGTATGTCTATGTCTTAGTCTTGTATCGAGTCTGTTTAGAATAGATGAGATTATGCTAAAAATATGAAGTATTTATGTAAATAGAGAACAAGTTCGCCCGGAAGTTGAATGTGTGAACAAGTTCGGCTGAACTTGTTCAACAAGTTCGCCCGAACTTGTGTCATCCCAAGGGGACTTGTTCATCTATAAATAGGTACGTGCCTTATGGTTTCTCATTTGTAACTTTTGCACAGTTAGAGGCGAAGCTCTGTCGGATCCGGAATTCGAATGCAATTGAATTTGTGATCAATAAACAGACATTAACGAGTAATTCTTGCATATTTGATTAACTTGTCATATAAATTCCGCTTGTATGGACAATAGAAACCAATTTAGGTTCCCGAGCTATTCAGGAGCGATTTAAAAAGTGGTATCAGAGCCACAGATACCTGATTTGGTGAAATCATCACAAGAACTACTCTTATTCTACTCATTTCTACCATTTTTCTTAACTTTTTCATGAAAAACAATGAACCTACGGATAAAATCTGCTAAATTTTGAATATGTCACGTAAAATCTACTAAAGATAAACCCCTGAAAGTTTCAAGACCTAATTCAAACGAATTGATGTCAAAAAGTTGAAAAATCATGTTTTGCAAATCCAATTTGATCGAACTTGACATCAAGTTCACTCGAACTTGACTGAAAAATTCACTTTTTGAGTGATTTTTCATCAAGTCCGCCCGAACTTGATTGATTTTTCACAGATTTCAATCAAGTCCGCTCGAACTTGCTAGATAATTCTTCAAATTTCATCAAGTTTGCCCGAACTTAATCAAATTCTGTTGAAAATTCTTTACAAGTTCGCTCGAACTTGTTAATCCTCTTGAAATACTCTACAAGTTCGACCAAACTTACTCAGGGTGAAAATTTTCAAAAATTTTCAACAAGCTCGCCTGAACTTGTTTGAAATTAAATTTGATCTGATTTGCTGCACAAGTTCGCCCGAACTTGTCAGTATACTAATCAATTTTTCAAGTTTGTGAACGTGTTTTCAGCAATACTCGTTTGTTTTCCGCGACGGAAGATATCCACAGTGCATTTATGACGACTTCAACATCGAATGCCAACATGGTGAATCAAGTTAATATTGATAATGAGATGGGTACGTCAGTGAGCCACCGAAACTTATGTGCATGGATGAATACGAGGGGTGGAAAGAAGAGTTTACGAACTGGGTTCAGGCTACATTTTTTCATAGTTGGGTTGCAGTTTAAACAGGTTGCACATGGCCAAGAGATGAACATGATAATGTTATCGAGATGAGCAAGTTTCTACTCAACAGAAGGATGCGTGTGTTGCTGAAAAGAAAATGATCAGTCTGATTCAGCAGTCCGTTAAAGAAGACATCTTGGTGCTATTACTAGAGTACAAAACTGCACAAGATTTATGGAAGTCTCTAAAGGCGAAATATCAGGGGAGTGTAGAGATGGTTAAGAGCAAAAAGGCTCCAATCATGAAAGAATTTGACATATTCACAATGATAAAAGGCGAGTCAATGAAACAAATGATAGAACGTTTTTGTCATTTAAAGGTGATAATGAGAATGCATGGTCTTGAGAAGATTGAAGAAGAATATATTGACAAATTGGCTGATGCTTTGCCAGAAGGTGAATGGACAACATATCTAATGGTGCTAAAGGAAAGTCCAAGCTGAGAAATTTTCAAACTATCCACTTTTATTGATAAGCTGGAGGGGCACGAGATGGAACTGTTGAAGATTGCCAAGTCAAAGAATTCGAACATTGCTCAAGATGTTGGACTTTATTACAAGACTGGAGCTCAAGAGAATATGAATTCAAACAGCTTTCAGCGAGAATATGAATTCCTCAAATCATTCGCCACAGAGCCAAATTCAGTCATATCCTAACTATGATCTCCTCAAAATGCATCATATTCGAGCACAAGTTCTAACTCACCATTTCAGAATCAGACGAATCAGAATAATCAATTAAATTCTTATCCAAATGTGTTTAGATGCAACATTGCAGTCAACCTAAACAACGTCTTTTCTGAACAAGTGGCTAAACAACAGATGGCACTACTTGCTACAGTGTTGGAATCTTATGAGAGTTTAGTGGCCGGGAAGATTGGTAATCCAGAAATAACTGTAGAGGATTACGATCAAGTGGATGAGGAGGAGCTTGTGTTGATGGATATCAAATGGTCCTTAGCTTCGATTATTTGGAGAGTTACCAAATTTGTTGCACTAACCGGTAGAGATATCGGAAACTCGAGCAACAAACTAGGATTTGACAAGACGAAAGTTACTTGCTTCAGATGCCGACAAAAAGGGCATTTCAAACGAGAGTGCAAAAATATAGAATCAAGTGGCAATCAAAGTCCTTTCGGAGGCGGCAGTGATTACTACAAGAAGTCACTGCAATATAAGCCATTTCCGAAGAAAAATCAAATCGAAGTCCAAGAGAAACCATCCAACACTCCAAAAAAAGCGATGGATGCTTCTAATGAAGATGACGGATTTGATTGGAATTCATACATTGCCAAAAAGACTGGAGTTGCTCTAATGGCTGAAATCGTGAAAGATACATCTGCTGAGGATGCAGCTATGGAGAACGCAATGCTAGAAGAATACTTGCAACAAGCAGAAGAAGAGGAGATCTATCATCATACGAGGATGCAGAGTGTTCTTTCTTCTAACATTACTTCTAGTTTTGCAGGTTGCTTTGGTGATGTAGTATCTTCTGAGCATATTGTTGAAGAAACGAAATCAGAAGTTGAGGAAGTCATCAACGTGACTAAGGAAATGAATGAAGAGAATCTCACGGAAATCGCCAACAAAGCAATGACGGCAAATTTGACAAAGGTAGGTCCGGAGGTAAAAGTTGTAGAAAAGGAGGTGGTAAAAGTGTAAATCGTTGAGGTTGAAAAACCTTGCACGAAATGTACTGAGCCTTGTGTGCAATGCACCGAAAAATCTCAAATCATAAGTGAACTCAATGTGCATAACAACAATTTTAAATATGATTATCGCACAATGAAGGAAGCTTATGATAAAATGAAAGGCGATTACGGCAGACTTGATAAAAACAACATTGAACAACATGACACAGTAAGAATGTTAAAAGCAACGGTAATGGAAAAACAAAAAGCCATTAACATTTACATAAATACCATTGCTGAAATTAAACAAGAGCTTCAAGATATGAAAATTGAAACCGAAAGGGTGAGACAGCTTTTGAAAAGCTATACCACAAACGCTTACGACATCGACCATATTCTTCCAACGATTCCGTCGGAAGAAAATGATCAAAAATCAAAAGGTAAGAAACGTGGGGATTATAGCAATGTTCCACCTCCCTTGTGCGAAAAATATTGTTGCAAGAAAGTTGAAGGGATGGAAAAGGTGCTTAATGTTGAACTTTTAACCGAAAAGAAAAATGAGCTGCCTGAGAACATTGACATAACCTACACAAATGATGATAGTGAAGCAGTGGTGAAAAATGTTGTTGAGAATGTGTTAAGTGAATATGATGATGGCAGCTTTGAGAGCGCCAATGCGAGTTTGAACAGTTCTGAATCACAATCCGAAGATGACGATACATCATTGGAAGTAGCCTAAGTGATGATCCTAACGTTGTCATGTACAAAGTTAAGGAATCTGATAGACTATATTTTGATGATAACTTTCCGATTCGGAATGTAAAAGAAGATCAACTAGATAAATTGTTCAAACTTGTCGAAGTATCATCAGAAGACTTGGAAAGAAATGAGAAAAAGTTTTATTCTAAACCTAAAAGAGGAGATAACAACTACCAAAGGAATGGTGGTGACTTTCCTGAAAACAAGCGAGCGGGTTTGGATTTGGAGGTAGAAGATGAACCAAATAAGAAACAGAAGTCACCATTTCACGAATACAAGAAAAAAACATGACATTTGTGTATGGGACGAGTACGATTCCGGAAGAAAATTTAATTGGAAAGCAATCAAATGATGAATTTAAAAAGGAAAAAGAACTTCAGGATAAGGCTAAATCCGCAAGTGGAGTAAAACCCACTAGTGGACATTCTCATGATACTCGGACTTGCTTCAAATGCAATGAAGTTGGTCACATTGTACGCAAGTGTCCGAAATCAAAGCTTGTGTATCACTGAAGAAAGACCGTTTTAGATGTTGAGAAACTTAAGCAACCAGAGATTGTAAAACCAATGACAATCTTAAAATGAAACAATGAATCTAAAATCAAAGTGAAACCTAAAACTGAATTAAAGTTTGAAAATTCAATTTTTGAGAAAGGTGAAACTTCAATCGAACGAAAATAAAGATTCAAGATTCTACATTAAGAAAGCAAGAATTAAATCACAATCTTGGGTTGCTAAGAAGAAAACAACATCATCTGAAGTTGTAAAGTCTGAGACAGTTAAGATTGATAAAGACAAGGTGTCTGAATCAAAGGGTAAAACTGAAATTGACAAAGTTTTTCCTAAACTTTCAAAAGAAAAGAATAAAGACAAGTTTGAAAACCTAAATGTCAATGAAATTTCAGATGAGGATTTTGAATATCAAAGGGCTTATGAGGATGTTTATGAAGATTATTATCCCACACCCAAGACCAAAAAGGCTTGGGTTGCACTTTTTCACTGAGTTGTTAACGTGTGCAGGGGCTCCAAAGATCCATATTATCGAAGTGGATTCTGGATAGCGGAGCTTCGCGACACATGACCGGGATGAAAGCACTACTCTTTGATATCAAATCAATTAATGGAGGGTATGTAGGCTTCGCTGGAAATCAAGGAGGCTGGGTCGTGGCAGAAGGAAAACTTTCGAATGGTGTGGTATCTTTTGATCGTGTAAACTATATCACCGAGCTGGAGAACAATCTTCTCAGCATTTCACAGATTTGTGATAAGCAGTTCACCGTTCATTTCAACAATAAGGAGTGCATGATATTGAAGCTGGGCTTCAAGATTCCGGATGAGTGGATTCTAATGAGCGCTCCATGCGAAAACGATCTTTACGTACTAGACATGGGTGTTGCTACTACATCGTCAAAGTCGGCTCAATGTTTTGTTACAAAAGCCACAGAGAAGGATTCGATTCCATGGCACAGGAAGATGGGGCATATACGTCTAAGGAAAATGAATTTTCTGGTTCACAACGACCTGGTCGAAGGAGTGAATCTTTGAAGCTTTCATATCACGGATCATTGTCTTGAATGCAAGAAAGGAAAACAGATTAAGAAGTCACATCCTAAGAAGATTCTTAACTCCATAAAGTTGCCGCTTGAACGTCTACATATGGATCTTTTCAGTCCGGCGAATGTTCGAAGTATATCCGGAGATCTGTATTGTCTAGTCGTCACAGATGATTATTCTCGATATTCATGGGTTTTCTTTCAGGAGAGTAAAGACGAAACATTTGATAATCTTGTGATTCTCTTCAAGAAACTTGAAAATCTATATCATCTCCCTGTTAGACGGATTCGAAGCGATAATGGTACGGAGTTCAAAAATACCAAGATGAAAGAATTTTGCAACGCTAAAGGAGTATTGCACGAATTCAGTGCTCCTTACACTCCGCAACAAAATGGAGTAGCTGAGGGAAGAATAGAATGTTAATCGAAACATCGAGAACTATGCTTGCTGATTCCAAACTTCCCGTCAGCTTCTGGAGTGAAGCGGTTGCAATGGCATGCTACACATTGAACAGAGTCTTGACGGTCAAACCGACCTAAAAGACATGCTTCGAGATGATTAACCGAAGGAAACCAAATCTAAAGTATCTAGAACCGTTTGGCGCACCTTGCACAGTAATTGATTCGGATGGAAAATTTGGTGCCAAAACGCTGGAAGGTTTCTTTGTCGGCTATGCTAGTCCGCTCAGGAGAGTTTAAATTCCTACTTTGAGAAGAGTGGTCAAAGCACAACACGTTAATTGCTTTCGATACACAACTCCTATTCAAAGAGAAGGCGATGCGTGGTTGTTCAATTATCAAGATTTGTGGAAGTCATTCGACTTGCTAGAAGAACCGTCTGAAGAAGATCTAACAGCTCTTTATTATATTCAACAGTCAGCAAATCAATAACAGATTTTAAGGCCAATAGTGGTTAATTAACCTACTGTTGGTACATCGTCTTCTGGAAGCAGGTCCGAGTAGTAGTGGTGTTCCAGATGAACAAGTTTCTGAAGCAGAAGTAACACCTACTACAACTCCAGCAAATGTTTCCACTAAACCAGGAAATACTACTACAGAGCCCATTCACTCTCAGAATCAGAATTCCGACTCTTATGAAGCTCCAACTTTCGATGATGATGGAGAATCTTCCTCTGACTAAGAATCCGAGCAGATATCCAATATGATAAACCAATCTGCTGGCCCTAGCAATCAAAATGATGCAAGATCTAGTATTCCTTCAGTTGATTTGATAATTGATATGAATATTTTGAATCAGAATAGCACGGTTGATGTTCCTAGTGAAGAGATTCCGCGATCTTATTCATATCACCCATCGAATAACATAATTGGAGAGTTACAGACTGGTGTGAGAACGAGAAGCCAGATCAACAAAGCTTTAAGTTGTTTCTATACTCGAGTGGCTCCGACTCAAGATTATTGCTATTTTATTCATGTTTCATATCTCAAATCGAGCCACTGTGAATGAAGCTTTGGGTGATGAGAACTGGGTGATAGCGATGCAGGAAGAGTTGTTACAGTTTGAGAAACTAGGAGTTTGGAGACTTGTCGACTTACCACCTAAGAAAAAAAGTGATAGATACGAAGTGGGTCTTCAAGTGTAAAAGGGATGATCGAGGTGTGATCGTTAGAAACAAAGCTCGGTTGGTTGTCAAAGGTTTCCACCAGCAAGAAGGAATTGATTATACGAAAGTCTATGCAATGGTTGCACGCTTAGAGTCAATCCGCATTTTCCTTGCATTCGCTGCTTGGAAAGGTTTTAAAGTATACCAGTTAGATGTGAAATCAGCATTTTTTTATGGTAAGCTACACGAGCAAGTGTACGTCAGCCAACCACCGGGGTTCATCGATCCGGGGTACGCGAGCAAGTGTACACCAAGCCCCGAGAGCTTGGTACGAGACGTTATCTCAACATCTCGTTGGAAACAGCTTTACAAGAGGCACAGTGGATAGTACATTGTTTACCAAAGAAGTCGGAAGTCATCTAATCATCGTACAAATCTATGTGGATGATATCATCTTTGGTTCAACAGATGATAGTCTTTGCAAAGAATTCGAAAAGATAATGAAGAGGAAGTTCGAGATGTCTTCTATGGGCGAAATGAAATTCTTCCTCGGGTTACAAGTTTATCAGTTACCAGACGGCATATTCATTCATCAAACAAAATATGTTCACGATATTCTGAAAAAGTTTGAAATGGATAGCTCGAAGCCGCTTTCGACTCCTCTGGCGCTGAACACGGAATTTGCATCGACAAAATAGGAACCAAAGTGGATGATACGCTCTGTAGGTCGATGATAGGATCTCTTATGTATCTGACGGCATCTCACCCAGATATCATATATCCTACCTGTCTTTGCACAAGATATCAGTCTAGTTCCAGAGTATCTCACATGCAGATCGTTAAGAGAATATTATTTTACATCAAGGGATGTCCAAGCACCGGCTTGTGGTATCCAAAGAACGACAACTTTGATCTGACGGGGTATGCTGATTCTGACTTTGGGGTGGACAAGTTGAATTCAAAGTCTACGACGGCTGGTTGCCGGTTCTTCAGAACTCGATTAGTAACGTGGCAATGCAAGAAACAAACCACGGTCTCTCTCTCTACTTGTGAGGCAGAATACATTTCTGCTTCCAGCTGTTGTTCACAAATCCTATGGATTCAACAACAGATGAGGGACTTTGGATTGCAATTTCTTGATACGCCTTTATATGTAGACAATAAGGCAGCTATCGACATTACTAAAAATCCAGTTCATCACTCTCGAACTAAACACATAGAAATTCGTTACCACTTCATTCGTGACTGTTATGAAAAGAAGTTGGTGCGAATAGAAAAAATCCACACCGATGAACAAAAAGCTGATTTTTTTACCAAAGCTTTTCCTTTAACAAGATTTAAATATCTAATGAGGCTTAACAATATTAAAAATTTGTTGACAGGTGCGGAGACAGAGGTTGGATATGGATCGGACGACGAGTTCGCGTGATCCATATTGGTTTGTTTTATCTTTTATATTAGAATTTCTTAAAAACTAAAATACAAAAATATGTTTTTGATTTTAGTAATATTTCGAGAAAAATACAAAAACATATGAAAAATCAAAAAGTACAAAAACATGAAAAAGACAAAAAGAATTTTGTGTCACAAAGGAAATGATAGTACATCAGTGAACTATCACAGTACGCTAAAGAATTGTAAAGTTTGAAAAGTATAAACAAGTCTTACTGTGGATGTGTCGATAGGCTTTACACATTCAGTAAATTTTGTGTCACACCCCGTCCGCGTAAAGCAACCAACCGTGGCGGAAACGTCATGGAGTCGTGTGGCAGAATTATTGTTTCACAACACATGATACTTAGAGTTTAGTTTTACAGATAAAAGAAATTATTACATTGTCTTGATTCAAACAGAAACATAACATAAAGATAATAAGTTTCTTGATTTTAGATGTCTAAGGCCCAAGTCGCCCTAAGTGAAGCACGCTCAGATCAGACATTCGCTCCTGAAACATATGTGAAAGTAAATACGTCAGCATAAAAATGCATGTGAGTAACATAGGTTTAGTGTTGAAGATTCATGACTTAGAAAGTTATAAGAAATGTTTTCGAAAGTAGTCATGAACCTTATAAAATGTTTCCTTTTATGAAATCAAATGAAAATCAATATGAAAATCAGATGATATAAAAGAATGATGTATGGTTAAGTAAATAACCAAATTAAAATAATATGTGTAAAATATGTCATGTCTTGTCCTTGATAAAGTGGTTTAGATAAGGCCACGATATGTAATATAATAAATGCACTTATATATAGGAAGTACCAGCGGCGTATCCACCATGCCTTTATCATATTACACACATCTCGTTATTCAAATCACTTATCAAAAACCATCAACTAATGTCTTGTTTAAATCAATGTCAAATGTCATATGTAAATAATGTCCAATGTCAAGTATAAACCATGTATTGTATGGCAAGTAAATAGTATTTACTCAAACTAATGCATTATGCTCTGTATATTTAATTGTCTTGTACATAACAAGGTCTTTGAATAAACAAATGTTTAAATCAAAAGTTATGTTTTGGTTACCATTGCTTTTATCGATATGAACATTTATCATATTTGTTTATCGCATACATTCAAGCCTTGAGATTGTCTCATAAACCCTTATCAGGATCAAGGTTTATCGAAAAAAAATTTCATCAGATTCTGTCATTCCCTAACACTGCCCAACAAGCCTGGGGAGCGGGAACAGGATTTGTCAAGTCCTATGGTACCATTACATACTACCGGTCGGCGCAACCACTGTTAATGAATGTATTATTATCCCGTTAAACATATCAAATGTCAATTTCAATGTAAGCGTATCATGAAAATATTTGAAAACCATGTACTAGACATACTAAGTCAATATGTCAAGTAAAAATGTTTTTGTTTTTGAAATAGTGTATTGTATGTACTATGTAAGAAAATATGTATAATGTCGTGAAAACGGAAAGTAAAGTTATGCACATATGTTTCACCCCAAAACATTTATAATCGTAAAAGAGGGGACTATGTACTCACCTTTGGGTGCGTTTTTATGTGTTAACACAATCCCTCAAATTGTTTATTCGTCCTAAATTAAGTAAGAACGATTTAATAATCAAAACTCACAAAATACCTAAGTTTCTCCAATACTATAAATTTCACATAACTTTGAGATTTTCTCGAAAAGTCTTTGTTTTGATTATGTTGGTGTATTATATATATGTGTTCATATATATTATGATTTTCGCGACTTGAACGATTTTAGTGGTGACCCTTAATATGTTATATCCGATATCACACCCGTTTATAGGCAATTTATATATACATAAATGTGAACATATAAAAAAATTATCGCCATAAACGTATTTTGTTAACTTATATATATTATCATCTTTTAAGCATTCATACATGAAATAACTTTTCTAGGTAACCTATGTATCATTTCATGCTCGACAAACAAGTTACACATATAACGCAATATTCACCGTTTTAACCGCACAAGTGTACATGCATAGTTTAAACTTCTACTATCATGTTATCATCTATCATATCACATAACATATTCTCATAATCACATATCACATCATAATATACCAAGTTCACTTTTGAACAACCCATGTTCGTGTACATTGAAATATACGTATTTAGCGTTTTCGGTATCGTTTTCGGGCGTCGGAAGTCACGTATGACTAGCGAAACACCAAAGATACTTAATATAAGTTAAAATACTTATTTTTATATCAAAAATATCAGTTTATTTACTGATCTAAAACAGTTTTATAAAAATCACTTGAAAAGGCGATTTTTACATTTTTTAACGCATTGTTTTGTACCGAACTTTACGATAAGCATCCCAAATTGAAACGACTTGATATTTTAACACAATACATGTTATCTACTGACCAAAACATTAATTTTAATCATATATATGAAGGTCTCATAAATAGCACAAAAATCATGCAAATATCACCTGATTTACTTCTTTTAAAGCCTTAAGTACAACATGCAAAAACTACCAAGTTATGACATAATTTTTTGTAACTTTAACATACATCAAATAACTTTATTTTACATGTTTATTTACTGATTTAAATGAACATTTAGCATATCATATATAAATCATCAAACCCTTGCATTTTAGCTATCATTCAAGCACATGCAACAACTTAAAAACTAGTAACTCAAAACCCCCATGCATGTACCTTTCAAGAATCCGATCAAACAAGATTTAATCTAAAATCAAAATACGATATCTAACACACATATATATACACTCACAGCCATATATATACACATACATACATCCATTTTTATTTTATTTAAAAACCCATTTGTTTTAGTTTTCAAGTTAATGTTTAAATCCAAGAACAGAGAAACTTTCACTATCATCTTCATCACCATGAATCATGAATTTGTTTGAGGAATAAAATGTTATACCTTCAAGATTCAAGTAAATTTTTGAATGAAAATGAGGATGTGAAGCTTGGTTCTTGCTTGAATCTCCTTGGAATCACCTCCAAACCTTCACATAAGCTTGAAAACACCTTGAAATGCCTTTGAATCTTCAAGAACAAGGTTGGAATTCAAAAATGGAGGTATGAACAAGGGTATTCAGCCGAGATTTTTGAGAGAGAGTGTGTGTGTTTGATTTGTTTGAGATCTTGTCTTGGATTTGTAAGATTTTGAAGATTTAATGAGTGGGTGTGATCTCCAAGACCAACAAGTGTCATGTATGCAAGGAAAAGAAGGGAGGTGGCTGCCATAGAGCTGCCAGCAAGTCCCTCTCTCTCATATATACACGCATACATACACATATATAAGTTTATACAGGTATTTAACGCATTACCGGGTATTTTATCTAGCGTTTTAATTGTGTTTTAACGCGTTTAAAATTAATTTTAACGCTCTATAAAAATAAACTCACCAAAATATTGTTGAACAATATTTTATTTGTCTGGACTGGCTGCGTCGCCCGTATTTGGCAGTATGCGCGCTGTGCTACTCAGTACGCGCTTAAATTCGCAAAAAAGAGTTTTTAAGCGTTTTAAATAATTTTTCTTCACGAACATGAATAAATATAATATTTTAATTATAAAAATATTTTTAGGATTTTAACATTAATGGGGCGGTCACCGACGTTCGTTTCGCATTTTAACAGTTACGCGATATGCGTTTGTCTTAAAATTGCCAACATAATTTTTAATAAAATTTAAATTTATAAACACATCAAATAACATCAAAATACATCAAATTTAATATAATTTGCCTTTTAATTCAATCATGACACGTGTCACACTAGTACAGGCCCAAAATATCCTGGTGTCACAGTCTCCCCTACTTTAGAAAATTTTATCCTGAAATTTAATTAGAGGAAACTTGTGAGAGAAGTTGTGGATACTTCGCCTTCATTTGATCCTCTCTTTCCTAGTAAACTCTGGGCCGTGTTTGGATTTCCAGCGAACTTTGACTATCGGTATGCGCTTGTGCTTGAATTTCTTGAATTCACGGTCCAATATTTCCACCGGCTTCTCAACAAAGTGCATCGTGTTATAAACATGAATTTCATCAAGAGGGATGTGGAGGTTTTCATCGGCCAAACACTTTTTAAGATTGGACACGTGGAAAGTTGGATGAACATTTCCAAGTTGTGGAGGTAGCTCAAGTTTGTAGGCTACTTTTCCGATTCTTTCAACGATCTTGAATGGTCCAACATATCATGGTGCATGTTTTCCTTGCTTTCCAAATCTGACCATACCTTTCCAAGGGGATACCTTGATAAGGACATGATCACCGACTTGAAATTCCAAAGGCTTGCGTCTTCTATCCGCATAACTCTTTTGACGGCTTCTAGCTTTTAAAAGGTTATCGCGGATTTTCTGAACTTTGTCTGTAGTCTCTAGAATGAGTTCAGGTCCGGTGAGCTGAGCTTCACCAATCTCATTCCAGCAAACTGGTGAACGACATTTTCGACCGTATAAAGCTTCGAAAGGAGCCATGTTGATGCTGGAGTGATAACTATTGTTGTAGGATAATTCGATCAACGGTAGATGCGAATCCCAACTACCACCAAAATCGATCACACAAGCCCTAAGCATATCCTCCAGTGTCTTGATTGTTCTTTCAGTTTGTCCATCTCTTTGAGGATGATAAGCTGTGCTCAAATCGAGTTGGGTTCCCCATAACAGATTGCATGGTTCTCCAAAAGTGAGATGAGAATCGAGCATCTCGGTCAGATATGATGTTCAAAGTGTAACATCCGTCAAAAAACGGATTTACCAAACCCGCTCCGTTTATCAACCGAACAGTCAGTTAAAATTTTCGTTGCGAATTAAATGCCCAAAATAATTTTAAACGATACATAATCAATTATTATACGGGAATATATATTTAGTTTTTGAAAAACTGTTGAAAATCGCAAAATAAAAATAAAATGTCCCTGCCGGGTTTCGAACCCGGGTCAGTAGCCGAGTCAGTACCGGTCAACAAACAGACTTAACACATAACACTTGCACCACTGCGCCACTGATGTTATTTGTTAAATATTAGAATCATTTAATTGATATCATAACGTTACGAATTCAAAACATGCGCCCAAAAATTCAGTCGTCGGAAATCCCGGCAATCTCGCGAAACTTAACGTTTCTTTCAGTTATAACGTAAATCATAAACGCCATATCGGTTATAACCGATGTTTGAGTCCGCGACCAAAGTCATAACCGCTGGAGAAATTCAAACCAATGAATCCAGTTGGAAATCAGGCCAAATACATCTCGGTTTCTCCCTATAAATTCATCCACAACCCACCGCAAACTTTTTCGCTCAAAACCACACCTTTACCGGACGTAATTCCACTCGCCGGAATATCTCTGCTCATCGCCGGAAAACCGGTTTCCTCATTTCTGAGCCTTACTAAACCATTTGAACTTATACCGAAGTCACCCATACCTTTTTCAAACTTTCTGGAGACTCGCTACTGCAAGACACCTGACGCCGGAGCCTATTGCTGTCGCCGGAGTTCTGCCGGAAAACAGAGGAAGATAGTCGGTATACCTCACGCCTAATTTTCCTTTCTTTTTTACTTATATCTCATCTATAATCAACCTAAAACACTAAAGAAACCGATTAAGACTTTGAACCAGTCGGATTTTCCGATTCTGGTTAAAATCTGACGGAGAAGACGAAGTAACTGTAACATATAAGTATAATTAAAATCAAGTTATAACTCGGGTTAGACACACAGTCCAGTGGTGGACTGTGTGCACAATAAACACTAAGGTCTCGAATTCGAATCTTGTTCCACACACGCCGCCTTAATAAAAATGATTTTTTTTTATTAACCGAACCGGAGTCATACTGATATATGTTAAGTATATTAATAACCGGAAAAATAACCAAGTTAGACACACAGTCCAGCGGTGGACACAGTCCAGCGGTGGACTGTGTGTATGTTTAAGTCGCACGTCACGAGTTCGAGTCCGGTCTTCTGCATCGACCCGGACAATTGTTTACCTTTTTAAAATAAGTCAGAAATGAAAACAAATAGTTTGTATTTAAGTATAATAAAAATTGGATTATATAACATGTTAAACACACAGTCCAGCGGTGGACTGTGTGTTAGTTTAAGCCACAGGTCCCGGGTTCGAGACCTGTGGAGCGCATCGTCCGAATCAATTAAACTGTTATTAAAATAAAAGGATTTTCTGTTTAACTTAATTAATGTATAAATATAATTAAAATCGGATATATGACGGGTTAGACACGTAGCTCAGTTGGTAGAGCTGCGTGCACGCTACGGGAGGTCTCGGGTTCGAGCCTCACCCAACGCACTTATATACACGATTCGAACCGGTCAACGGTCAGTCAACGGTCAAAGTCAAAGTCAACGGTCAGAAAAAAAATCAAATTTTTTATTATTTTTATTTAATTATTTTAATTAAAAATCAATTAAAAATACTTAAAAATAACATTTTTAAGGTTAGAAAATAGCCTTAAACTCACAAAGATACACCCAACAATCCTACTAAAATAGATTAATAAAATCCGTTTACTTACCAAACCATAATGCGATTTATCTAGGTTAATCTCACTCGTGGTTAAAACCACTTCGCGTGCATTCAACATCATCAACCGAACGCACCCACTGTGAGTGAATCTTACAACTCCCCCTTTTAAATTACACGTTTTGGGGTGTGTCATGTGTTATAAAAATAATTAACTTGTTTATTTAAACTTGTGCCATACCACATCATGATCTAAACTTAGATTGTTTATATTGTTGTGATTACTTATTTCCTTTTGTCAAATTATATGAAACTCATTCATTAAGCCCATCAGTTCCTCGTGGGAGACGAGTTGAACAACGCGTGCCTCAAATCAAATTCATTATTGTTCATGTGTGTATCATTGAGTTTATATTGTTTGTAGTTGTGTCATTCATATTATCATGTTTATGCAATTCATTCATTAGGCCCCTCAGTTCCTCGTGAGAGACGAGTTGAGCATCGCGTGCCTCTAAATGTTCCATTATTGTTCATGTGTGTTTTATTTAATATCTTATGATTGTTGAATAAGTTTACATCTATTTTACTCATGTTTGGTTGTGCACATATTTCATAATCAGTTCAAATAAACTTGTTCAAATGTTTTCCATAGGATTCACTCGCCAACATTATGTTGATCCAAAAACCCTTTTACACATGATACAGGTGAACAGGTTGAAGCAAGGAAAAACATAGGAAATGCCTTAGAAGAGAATAAAGAAGCTTAGATTGATAGTTAGAACATATTGTAATTCTTATTGTAAATTTCCATTAAATTGTATTAATGAATATGAAACGCATAATAAATGTCATGAGCTTTGATGATAACCCAATCATGCCCCGATCACCTTTTCCGCTGCGGGTCGGGGTGTGACACAAAGGAACACCATGTCAGGATACAATCTCATCTACATAGATCTTGGCAAGCTTATCAGCAGATAAATCCTCACAGATTGGCAAGAAGTGTGCAGATATTGTCAGACGATCAACGACTACCCAGATGGCATCGTGACCTCTAGGAGTGCGCGGTAATTTGGTAATGAGATCCATGGCAATGTTTTCCCATTTCCAAACCGGAATTTCTAGTTGTTCCAATAATCCAGAGGGATGTTGATGTTCCGCCTTGACTTTGAGGCAAGTAATGCATTTGGATACGTATAAGGCAATGTCTTTCTTCATTCCCGGCCACCAATACTGGGTTCAAAGATCCTTACACATTTTGTCTGCACCAGGAAGAATGGAATATCGAGACTTATGAGCCTCATCCATCAATAAGGTGCGGAGATTGTCTTGACATGGAACCCATAAACGGTTCATGAAATAGAGTACCCCTTTGTCTTTCATTTCGAGCTGAAGCTCGAGATTAAGTGGTAGTTCATTTTTTAACAAGCCTTGGGTTACACATGTACGTTGAGCTTGAGAGATGCGGATTGAATATCAGATTGAACTTGAACACAATGAAGCTTAACGCGTTCTTTTCGACTTAGCGCATCGGCTACGACATTTGCCTTGCCAGGATGGTAGCGAATCTCGCAGTCGTAGTCGTTTAGAAGTTCAACACAGCGCCGTTGCCTCATGTTTAGTTCTTTCTGGTCGAAGATGTGTTGGAGACTTTTATGGTAAGTGAAAACCACACATTTTGTTCCGTAAAGGTAGTGTCTCCAAATCTTGAGGGCAAAAACCACGGCGCCTAACTCAAGATCATGAGTTGTGTAGTTCTTCTTGTGGATCTTCAACTGTCTTGACGCGTAGGCTATGACTTTGTTCCTTTGCATGAGAACACAACCAAGGCCTAAGTTTGATGCGTCACAATATACGACAAAGTCGTCATTTCCCTTAGGTAAAGATAACACAGGAGCATCACAGAGTTTTTGTTTCAAGGTCTGGAAAACTTCTTCTTGTTTAGGTCCCCACTCAAAAGGTTTTTTCTTTTGAGTTAAGGCTGTGAGAGGAACCGTAATCTTGGAGAAGTTTGCAATAAAGCGGCGGTAATAATCCGCGAGACCCATAAATGAACGAACCTCAGTAGGAGTAGTAGGTGTATCCCATTCCTTAATCGCGTTGATTTTGGTGGGATCTACATGAATACCTTGTTCGTTGACAATATGTCCCAAAAATTGAACTTCCTTAAGCCAAAATTCACACTTGGAGAATTTAGCGAAGAGTTGTTCCTTCTTTAGGAGCTCCATTGTTAGACGAAGATGTTGTTCGTGGTCAACTCGTGTCTTTGAATAAATCAAAATTTCATCAATGAAAACAATGATGAACTTGTCCAAATAAGGCTTACAAACCCTATTCATCAAGTCCATGAAGACGGCAGGAGCGTTTGTTAAACCGAAAGGCATAACAGTGAACTCATAGTGACCGTATCGTGTGCGGAAGGCAGTCTTGGGAATATCTTCTTCGAGTACACGAAGCTAATGATACCCAGAACGTAGATCAATCTTCGAAAAGCAGGTAGCACCCTGAAGCTGATCAAAGAGATCATCAATGCGAGGTAGGGGATATCGATTTTTGATAGTGAGTTTGTTGAGCTCACGGTAATCGATACACATGCGGAAAGATCCATCCTTCTTCTTTACAAAAAGACCAGGCGCGCCCCAAGGTGAAAATCTTGGACGAATAAATCCTTTGTCAGATAACTCCGGCAGCTGCTTTGACAATTCTTGCATCTCAGAAGGTGCAAGACGGTATGGAGATTTGGAAATCGGGTTGGCACCAGGTACAAGGTCAATACGAAACTCAATTTGACGTGCTGGGGGTAAACCAGGTAGCTCTTCAGGAAACACCTCAGGATAATCCCGAACAACGGGGATGTCTTGAATAGTCTTACCCTTGTCTTTTTCCTCTACAACACGTGCCAAGAAAGCCACGTAATTCTTTCTTAGGTATCTTTGTGCTTGGGTGCTTGTCATCAATTTAAGGCTACTAGCGGGCCTTTTTCCACGAACCTCTAAGGTTTCACCAGCTGAAAGCGGCACACGAACAATCTTGTCAAAACAAACCACCTCTGCACGGTATTTGGTCAACCAATCCATTCCTACTATAACGTCAAAACTCCCAAGTTGCATTGGCGTGAGATCAATGGGAAAAAGGTGATTATTGAGGTTCAACTGGCAATTTTGAATGATAGAATCGAGTACAAGGGTTCACCATTAGCTATCTCTATTGTAAAAGGCTTTCCTAGTTTTGTTCTAGGCTTTGCAAGTAAAGGTTCAAAAGCTAGCGATACAAAACTCTTGTCAGCACCCGAATCAAAAAGAATAGAAGCAAGTTGGCTGTTAACATAGAACGTACCGTTAACTACTTCGTTGTTGGCACACGCTTCGTTGGCATTGACATTAAATGCTCGTCCACGATCCGGGTTCATATTAGCCAACTTCGGGCAATTGTTCCCGTAGTGACTCAGATCCCCACAATTGTAGCAAGACCCAGGCGGAAAGGGAGGTCGTGCAGGATTTGCTGGCTGCTGAGCAGGGTTCGAAACCACTTGATTCAGAGCAGGAGGAGAGCGACATGAGTTAGCCAAATGGCCAAATCTTCCACAGTTGGTGCAAAGACGACACTGAAAATGTGGTTGATGAAGACAGTTGCACTTGTTACATAGAGGTGTAGTACCAACATATTGTTTCTTGGCGGGTGGTTGTGCTGGCTGGGTAGGAGTAACTTGATTGGTCAGTGCAACAGCAGCAAAGTTCTTGGAAGCATTGTGTTTCCTAGACTTCTTTGAGGTTTCAGCCTTCTTTCCCTTCTGCTTCTCAGTCTTGGCAGATGATTTCTTGTCACCCTTGCGGTGGAGTTTACCCTTCTTGATTTGAGACTCAGTCAAGGTCGTAGTTAGCTCAATGGCTTGTCTAACAGTGGCAGGGTTGATGCCATTGACAATATCCTGAACAGGATCAGGAAGACCATTTATGTACTTCTCAATCGCCTTGTCCAGAGGCGTGACCATGGTGGGACATAGCAGGCTCATTTCTTCGTATCGGTCCGTGTAAGCACAGTGCTCTCCACTATCTTGCTTAAGATCGTGGAATTCGTTTTCCAGTGCCCGTAGTTCATGACGAAGACAAAACTCCTTCATCATAAAAGCACGAAGCTCTTCCCATGTTTTAGCCATTCCCACATCGGCATCCCTGTCTCTCATCACACCATTCCACCATGTAAGCGCCCTCTTCTGAAATACACTGGACGCAAACTCAACGTTTCGCTCATCCGGGCATTGAACGTGACGAAACATGCTTTCGAGACTCTCGAACCACTGTAGGAGCCCAGAAGCTCCTTCAGACCCAGAAAATTGGAGCGGTTTAGCCGAATTTAATGTCTTAAAGTTGCACGGAACAGGTGCATTGTTATTGTTGTTGTTGCTGGCTTGGTTTAACTGGGTCACTAGGTTCAGAAGTACAGTAGCGATTTGCTGAGCGATCATGGTTGCCATAGCGACATCTTGAGTTTGATCACGTCGAGGAGGCATTCTATAAGAAAGGAACACAAGGAAATGTGTGAGATTGGCGTTGGCTAAAACAAAAGGAGTATTGAAAATATCGACAAAACATAAGGATGGTGGTTATTCGTTTGTTTCTCAAAACAATCAAACGACACATGGTGACTAATCAAAGTACATGGGTCTTTATAATGTATAGCAAAGACATGCTTTAGCCTATAAGTGGACACACACCCCAAGATTTTCCAGGTAAGAGTGACTGGTCCGATAATGTGGATTTGTACGAACACTCTAGCCTGAGACAGAAAACTTAGGGTACAGGCACCCACCCTTCCATATTGCACGTGTTCACATTAGTAAGACCCAAACTTTAACGAGATTTGAAAACTTTAAAGGCACAAGCCTAAAAACAAATCATCTAAGGATAGATGATTGATTTTCAAAACGGATATGAAATTTGTGTACTTGTTTTGGTAATCACCTAAGGATAGGTGATGGTATTGCTTTAAGAATCTAAACACAAGATAACTTGTGTTAGGGTCCTAGAAAGGTTATAGTCTAGGTCAATGAATTACTAATAACTAATTCCCTATAACCATGGGCTCTGATACCAATCTTTCTGTCACACCCCGACCGCATAAAGCAACCAATCGCAATGGAAACGTCGGGGAGTCATGTGGCAGAATTATTGTTTCACAACACATGATACTTAGAGTTTAGTTTTACAAATAAAAGAAACTATTACATTGTCTTGATTCAAACAGAAATATAACATAAAGATAATAAGTTTCTTGATTTTAGATTTCTAAGGCCTAAGTCGCCCTAAGTGAAGCACGCTCAGATCAGACATTCGCTCCTGAAACATATGTGAAAGTAAATACGTCAGCATAAAAATGCCTGTGAGTAACATAGGTTTAGTGTTGAAGATTCATGACTTAGAAAGTTATAAGAAATGTTTTCGAAAACTAGTCATGAACCTTATAAAATGTTTCCTTTTATGAAATCAGATGAAAATCAATATGAAAATCAGATGATATAAAAGAATGATGTATGGTTAAGTAAATAACCAAATGAAAAAAAAATATGTGTAAAATATGTCATGTCTTGTCCTTGATAAAGTGGTTTAGATAAGGCCACGATATGTAATATAATAAATGCACTTATATATAGGAAGTATCAGCGGCGTATCCACCATGCCTTTATCATATTACACACGTCTCGTTATTCAAATCACTTATCAAAAACCATCAAATAATGTCTTGTTTAAATCAATGTCAAATTTCATATGTAAATAATGTCCAATGTCAAGTATAAACCATGTCTTGTATGAAAAGTAAATAGTATTCATTCAAACCAAATTCATAATGCTCTGTATATTTAATTATCTTGTACAAAACAAGGTCTTTGAATAAACAAATGTTCAAATCAAAAGTTATGTTTTGGTTACCATTGCTTTTATCGATATGAACATTTATCAGATTTGTTTATCGCATACATACAAGCTTTGAGACTGTCTCATAAACCCTTATCAGGATCAAGGTTTATCGAAAAAAAAAATGTCATCGGATTCTGTCATTCCCTAACACTGCCCAACAAGCCTGGGGAGCGGGAACGGGATTTGTCAAGTCTTATGGTACCATTACTTACTACCGGTCGGCGCAACCACTGTTAATGAATGTATTATTGTCCCGTTAAACATATCAAATGTCATTTTCAATGTAAGCGTATCATGAAAATGTTTGAAAACCATGTACTAGACATACTAAGTCAATATGTCAAGTAAAAATGTTTTTGTTTTTGAAATAGTGTATTATATGTACTATGTAACAAAACATGTATAATGTCATGAAAACGGAAAGTAAAGTTAGGCACATATGTTTCACCCCAAAACATTTATAAATGTAAAATAGGGGACTATGTACTCACCTTTGGGTGCGTTTTTATGTGTTAACACAATCCCTCAAATTGTTTGTTCGTCCTAAATTAAGTAAGAACGATTTAATAATCAAAACTCACAAAATACCTAAGTTTCTCCAATACTTAGAATTTTCACATAACTTTGAGATTTTCTCGAAAAATCTTTGTTTTGATTATGTTGGTGTATTTATATATATGTGTTCATATATATTATGGTTTTCGCGACTTGAACGATTTTAGTGGTGACCCTTAATATGTTATATCCGATATCACACCCGTCTATAGGCAATATATATATACAAAAATCTGAACATATAAACAAATATCGTCATACACGTATTTTGTTAACTTATATATATTATCATTTTTAAAGCATTCATACATGAAATAACTTTTCTAGTTAATCTATGTATCATTTCATGCTCGACAAACAAGTTACACATATAACGCAATATTCACCGTTTTAACCGCACAAGTGTACATGCATAGATTAAACTTCTACTATCATGTTATCATCTAGCATATCACATAAAATATTCTCATAATAACATATCACATCATATATACCAAGTTCACTTTTGAACAACCCATGTTCGTGTACATTGAAATATACGTATTTAGCGTTTTCGGTATCGTTTTCGGGCGTCGGAAGTCACGTATGATTAGCCAAACACCAAAGATACTTAATATAAGTTAGAATAATTATTTTTATATAAAAAATATCATTTTATTTTCTGATCTAAAACAGTTTCATAAAAATCACTTGAAAAGGCGATGTTTACCGTTTTTAACACATAGTTTTGTACCGAACTTTACGATAAGCATCCTAAATTGAAACAACTTGATATTTTAACACAATACATGTTATCTACTGACCAAAACAATAATTTTAATCATATATATGCAGGTCTCATAAATAGCACAAAAATCATGCAAATATCACCTGATTTACTACCTTTCAACCTTAAGTACAACATGCAAAAACTACCAAGTTATGACATAATTTTTGTAACTTTAACATACATCAAATAAATTTATTTTACATGTTTGTTTACTGATTTAAATGAACATTTAGCATATCATATATAAATCATCAAACCCTTGCATTTTAGCTATCATTCAAGCACATGCAATAACTTAAAAACTAGTAACTCAAAACCCCCATGCATGTACCTTTCAAGAATCCGATCAAACAAGATTTAATCTAAAATCAAAATACAATATCTAACACACATATATATACACTCACGGCCATATATATACACATGCATACATCCATTTTTATTTTATTTAAAAACCCATTTGTTTTAGTTTTTCAAGTTAGTGTTTAAATCCAAGAACAAGAGAAACTTTCACTATCATCTTCATCACCATGAATCATGAATTTCTTTGAGGAATAAAATGTTATACCTTCAAGATTCAAGTAAGTTTTTGAATGAAAATGAGGATGTGAAGCTTGGTTCTTGCTTGAATCTCCTTGGAATCACCTCCAAACCTTCATATAAGCTTGAAAACACCTTGAAATGCCTTTGAATCTTCAAGAACAGGTTGGAAATTCAAAAATGGAGGTATGAACAAGGGTATTCTCAGCCGAGATTTTTGAGAGAGAGAGTGTGTTTGATTTGTTTGAGATCTTGTCTTGGATTTGTAAGATTTTGTAGATTTTGTAAGGGTTTAATTAGTGGTTGTGATCTCCAAGACCAACAAGTGTCATGTATGCAAGGAAAAGAAGGGAGGTGGGCTGCCATAGAGCTGCCAAAAAGTCCCTCTCTCTCATATATACACGCATGCATACACATATATAAGTTTATACAGGTATTTAACGCGTTACCGGGTATTTTATCTAGCGTTTTAATTGCGTTTTAACGCGTTTAAAATTAATTTTAACGCTCTATAAAAATAAAATCACCAAAATATTGTTGAACCTTGTTTGGACTGGCTGCGTCGCCCGTATTTGGCAATATGCGCGCTGTGCTACGCGGTACGCGCTTAAATTCGCAAAAAGAGAGTTTTTAAGCGTTTTAAATAATTTTTCTTCACTAACATGACTAAATATAATATTTTAATCATAACAAAATATTTTTAGGATTTTAACATTAATCGGGCGGTCACCAACGTTCGTTTCGCATTTTAACCGTTACGCGATAAGCGTTTGTCTTAAAATGCCAACATAATTTTTAATAAATTTTAAATTTATAAACACATCAAATAACATCAAAATACATCAAATTAATATAATTTGCTTTTTTATTTAATCATGACACGTGTCACACTAGTACAGGCCCAAAATATCCGAGTGTCACAATTGATATCTGGGGTATTATACAAGTTCTTCTGATTTTGCGAAAGCAATATTCTAGAACTTCTATAATGTTTTTGCTAAAAACCCAAAACTGCATGCAAATTTGAAAGAATCGAAAGATCTAATCATTTGTAGTGCTTAAAAGATTCCTTAATTGGAACACACCTTAAAGTCGAGCCTTCATCTCTTTGTCGATACGGTGGTATTAACCTGAGCTCTCAAGGCTTCGCATTAACCCAGATACAGATATCAATTACGCTATACTCACCTATAAGATGAAATCTAG
Organism: Scalesia atractyloides; assembly: GCA_947069175.1. Lineage (NCBI taxonomy): Eukaryota > Viridiplantae > Streptophyta > Magnoliopsida > Asterales > Asteraceae > Scalesia > Scalesia atractyloides. Next base: position 12,019,113 of record CAMTDV010000030.1, on the reverse strand, counting down.
GAAATCTTGATACGGGAGTATATTCTGAGATGGGAACCATAGTTGAGTCAAGTTTCATAAATCTAACTAAGATATCTTGGAACAATTGAGAAATGTGTTGAAGTTTAAGTGGACAAACATATCGACAATCTAGGTAAACGAGTTTAAAACTTAAAGTCATCATAAGGTCAACGGTACTGGTGATACATCTCGAACAACTGATATGATCCTTAGACACGAATTCACAAAAATATGTCTGTAAATATGTTTGTACATACAGATTAAAACTTAAAGTCATCATAAAGTCAACGGTATTGGTGATACGTCTCAAACAACTAATATGATCCTTAGACACGAATTCAAAAAAATATGTCTGTAAATCTGTTTGTACATAGTTTACTTGCTTTACAAATTAAAACAAAAAAGATTTTCAGTGTGTTTTAGCATAAACTTTCAAAAATACAAAAAGATTTTATTTCTACATTAGTTTCAACAAGCCAATGTTGGAAAACGGATCTTTGAAGTCTTGTAAGGTGCTAAAATGGTGGAAATCTAATTGACAACAGGTTGGGAGCTAATCTGTAAAATCTAATAAGCGAAAACGATTAAAAGTTCATTAACTTGAAACTTTAAATTGAAGAAAAACCAACAGTTTGTTCATAACGGGTCGAACCGAGGTCCTTAACTTGGACTCGGCAGACAAATTAGGTAACCAAGGTCATTAACTTGGACTTGGTCAACTGAGTGGATTTTTAAGACTGGTAAAAGTTGAAAAGTTCAGGGTTAAAATTGAAAATTTTGAAAAATTTGGTTCAGGTTTGATCAAGTTCGCCCGAACTTGATCAGGATGAGATAATCTTGATTTAGTATCAAGTTCGCCCGGACATGTTCTGCTTTAGTGTTTTGATTACAAGTTCGCCCGGACTTGTTCTGGAATTGTTGATTTGTGCTTACAAGTTCGCCCGGACTTGTCACACTATATAAGAGCCGCCCGAACTTCATTTCATCTGTTCACTAAACCTATCAGAGCGAACTTGAGCGTGTTTGAGCGAAAATCAAAATTGACACAATTGTGTCGAAGTGTTGTCCGAATTGATAGTGAATCTTAGTGATTTGCACACTAAGGATCATGGCAGAGGTATAAAACTAAAGATTGGACCATGAATTGACCGTGTTTTGAACGAATCAGATCTAAACATGCTTAATCGAATAGATCTAGGATGTTTAAGGATGAATTGGATAATGAAATCTGATTAATAACTATAAACGATCCTTAACATGCATTGAATTTGGTCCAGAATGTCTTGAACATGTTATTGCAGGTTTTGAATGAAAGAGAAGACAAGTTCGCCCGAACTTGTCAACTGGTTCTTTGAACCAAGTTCGGCCGGACTTGTCCTCAAATGTAAAAATGATGGATATCTTACAAGTTCGCCCGAACTTGTTTGATATTTTCAAAACCCATAAGTCCTTGATAAGTTCACCCGAACTTGCTTGTTAATCAATCAAAATCTGTTCAATCAAGTTCGCCCGAACTTAATAAAATCTGATGTTTAATTACTTATCAAGTTCGCCCAAACTTGATATGTAATTTTGTGGAAACTGGAAATTTTTCTAATTTTGTCTTGATTTTCGTGTTCGCAGAATATTCAGCTTTCTTTCAATAAGTTTCATAACACGTTTGTCACGCTCGACAAGACGATATGTTCATCTTTAGCTGCTTATGATAGTATTCTGGATTTCATGGAACATATACCGATACACAAGGCTATTACCGAGAAGACAGTGGTGTATAGATCTCATGTGTATAGATTCTGGAGTGCAGCATCACTAAATGAAGATAATACAGTAATCAGGTCGATTGTTCGCATTGGGAATGAAGATAAAGAGCTGACAGTGACTGAAGCCGATATCCGCAAAGTGTTAAACTTTAACGACAGTGTTGAAGATCCAATGTTACTTCATGAAAGAATGGTTCATGGTTGTTTCTGTCAGATGGGCTACAAAGGCCACGTAAATGAATCGACATTAAAGAAAGGGGGAGTTCCTAATCCCTACAAGTTTCTGATGCACGCGATTATTCATACTTTTAGTCAATGCAAAGCTAGTTTAGACGATGTCCAAGACTATATGGCGTGTATGGCTACTGCATTCGTCCTAAACAAGAAGTTTAACTTCTCAAAGCTTGTGTTTACACATATGAAGAACAATATGGGAGCGAACAGACTTATCATGTATCTGAGATTTGTGCAAATGCTTATTGATGACAAGTTTAAAAGGATAGTGAAGGATCTAAATGACATTCTTTATCTAAGTCACATGGATGAAGTAACAGTCAAGAAGCTTATTACGTTTCAAAAGCAAGCTTCAGCGCCGGTTGCAAAACCACTTTTTCGTGCCATCGTGTCTGCTGATTATGTTGCACCGCCTGAATACAAGTGGAGAAAGGCAGGTAGTGGTGATGAAAAGGAAGTTAATGCTGAAGAAAAATGGCTGGCAACTTTCAAAGAAAAGCGTAGTGATTGGTTTCTGAAGAAAGTCGTTGAAGAGAAGAAGAAACAATCCAGAAATTCAAAGAAAGTTGAAACAATGCTTATCGATGAAGACGAACCGGAAAATGTTCAAGCTGAAGCAGGGTCTAGTGCTGCGGTCAACATTGAAAGTCAAGAAACAGAAAAAGAAACTCAAGATGATGATGTGATCTCTGCGACTTCTGATAAAGATGAAAACAATGATGATTCACTTGAGAAAGAAACAAAGAAGGCTATAGCAGAGAAAGAGAAAGAAAAGTTAAAGAAAGGTGATGTTGATTATGAACCGGGGTCTGACAAAGGTTCTGATAAGGAGAGACCAAAGAAAAAGGCTAAACGAGTAAAGTCTTCAGCGAAAGATGCTAAGTACCAAAGGAAGAAAAGCAGTTCAGAAGCCACAAAGCCGACGCTATATAAGCCAAAAGAAGCACAAAGAAATTACACAAGAACCTTCTAGTGCTACAGAAATAGGAGCTACACAAGAACCTCCTACGACTGAAACAGTTCAAATTTCTTCTGTGCAAGAGACTACTGAGCAACCAGGAGTTACACAAGAACCTCCTGAGTCTGAGTTGCTAGAAATTCCTATCATAGAGTCTCAAGAACCTCCGACAACATCACAGGCTGAAAGTTCTATCCTGATAGAGGTTCCGGTTCACACTTCACCGTATACACTGAAGAGTACACTGTCTACACCAAAGACAACACCAAGGTCAAAGTTATTTGGAGATATGCCTGAAGAGCCGGTTACTATTGAAGATCTGAATGATTTCTTTCCAGATTCCAATGTCAATGAATTAGTGAAGCGGATCAAAGAATTGGAAGAAAGGGTGTCAAAGAATGAAGCTGACAAAGTTGCTCTAGAATAGAAAGTAAACCAAAGCGAAGTTGAAAAAGAGATTCTGAACTACAAAGTGAAGTTCTTAGAAGGAGATCGGGGATACTTAAAGAAATTGATAGAAAGTCTGCAAGATGCCAATGAAAGATTACAGAAAGAGATTGATGAATTACGATCTGAGAGAGATTTGAATGATAAAAGGTTTCCAGGCTTCAGAAAGTGTTATCTAACAGTCTGGGGATTGATTTTAAAGAAGAATACGAACGTTTAGATGTGCAAGAAGCAAAAGAAAAGGCAGAAAAAGAGCTTACAGTACAGGGCAAAGGAAAGCATGGATTGAAGGTGGGCCCAAAACAACTAAAGAGCTAGTGATTGAATCTGTTGATATTCCAAAAGCTTCTGAGTCCGAGATTATTCCAGAGGATATTCTAGAAAAAGAAACTGAACAGAAGGACGATGATGAAGCTGAGGATGAAGATAAAGATGATGAGCCTGTTGATGATCCAAAGGATGATTCTGACAACAATGATGATAATGATGATGGTCAAGGTGGAGTTGGATTGAAGGTTATTGATGCAAAAGTGACTGCAGAGTTTGATTTTACTTCCCTATCGACGATGTGAATACGATGGAAGATTAGAGTAAGGGGGAGAAATCAGGGCAAGCTGGGCAAACAGATGAAGATATGGCTGATGCGATTGTTGCAATGCATGTTGCTGCTATGCCTGCAAAGCCATTGGTACTGATGTTAGAGCACAACGTTGAAGAGGGAGAGTTTGTTCACAACATGACGAAAGAAGATCTTGCAAAGCTGCTGAATGTTGATGTTGAATCTTTTGATTTTGATTTCGGAGAGGAAGTTGTGAATATTGATACGTTTGAACCAAGCGAATACTGCTACAAACGAAGATCTGATGCTGATGATTATGACAGAGTTATCATTGAAGATAGATCAGATGATGAAAAGGATGAAGCAGAGAAGTATTTTGGTCTGAATACTGATAGTTTTCCTACGTTTGAGGAAATGTACGAACAGTTGAACGAAGACTTGTTAAAAGAAAAGATTGCAGAATCTGTTCGTGAAGGCAAAGTTCTGAAGCCTATGATGAAAGCCGAGGTCGCTGAAGCAAAGAAATCCTGGTTTAAAGAAATGTCAAAAGAAAGAAAGTTTCGACGACCGTTAGCATTCTTTACCAAAGACGCCGATAAGTCATTAAGTGGTATCCTAAGCTGGGGGTGGTTGAAAGAGTTGAACGTCTATGCCATTAAACGGGAATTCGGAGTATAATACTTTTGTTACTTGGCAGATTTCAGTACACTACCTTATTGGGATATGGAAGAACTAGTGCAAACGAGGAACGTCAGTTATCACATGAAGTTTATTGATCAGTTGCTGTGGAAAATGATAAAGTTTGAAGCGACTCAAGGATTCAAATACTGGAAACCGTTTATACCCAAGCGCATAATAAAGACTAACAAGCAGACGGGTGAGAAAGACATTACGTTGATAATGAAGCGCCCACGTGCTATGAAGAATATGCCTCTGATGCCAATTGAACAAGATTTCTATCCTTTGTTCAAGTGGTGGCAAGTTGATCCAACAACATGTGAAGCTGTTCTAGTCTTGAAATTCGAAGATCATTTGGATATTACGAAAGAAAGATCAGCTGAAGTGTTACAGAAAGAAGGTTTTTGGGGATTATGGAGAACGATACGCATATTAGACCCGATGTGGTTAGTAAACTGTTCAAGGGAGGATATTCGATGTCTATTCTTCAACAAGATTTGTTATGAAAAGCGTGAAGAGGTACAAGCGATGCAGTATCAAGGGATTGTTAATGTTTGCTACGCTCATGGCGTAAATTCTGGAAAGATGTGGAAATCAAGTTGGCGAGAGTTAGAACGTGAAGAGTTTTAAAAGGAGGAAAGGTGTCTGGAACGTTTTCATAAAAATACTAGGGAGGTGAGACTTAGATGTTTTCAGTTTATGACAAAGGTGCCACCTACTGATCAAACACCGATTCCTGCTCAAGAGGAAGAAAGAAGCCGTATAAGAATTTCTTTGGGTGCTGCAGATAGAAGATTTGAAGATGGAGCTTTTGAAGACTAATCAAGACGAAGACGATATCCAAGGGGGAGTCTATTAGTACAGCATGTCTATGTCTTAGTCTTGTATCGAGTCTATTTAGAATAGATGAGATTATGCTAAAAATATGAAGTATTTATGTAAATAAAGAACAAGTTCGCCCGGAAGTTGAATGTGTGAACAAGTTCGCCCGAACTTGTTCAACAAGTTCGCCCGAACTCATCCCAAGCGGACTTGTTCATCTAAATAGGTGCCTCATGGTTTCTCATTTGTAACTTTGCACACTTAGAGGCGAAGCTCTGTCGAATTGGGAACTCGAATGTAATTGAATTTGTGATCAATAAACAGACATTAACGAGAATTCTTGCATATTTGATTAACTTGTCATCTAAATTCCGCTTGTATGGACAATAGAAACCAATTTAGGTTCCTGAGCTATTCAGGAGCGATCTAACGGCCAACATGAAGCTTGAGCATTCCTTAGCTCATGTCTATCACGACTCTAGCGGTGGCTAGGAAGGGTCGTCCCAAGATCAAAGGTACCGTGTTGTCTCCTCCCACGTTTAGAATGACAAAGTTGACCGGAAAAGCAAACTTACCAGTTTTTACCAATAGATTTTCAACGACTCCATTGGGTTGCTTTAGGGATCTCGTTGAGTTCTATGGTATTTTGAAGTGGTCGTGGTACGCCAAGATTTAGTTTATCATATATATGAGTAGGCATCAAATTTATGCTTGCAACGAGATCGGCTAAAGCATAAGTGATTGGCATTTGTCCAATAGTGCATGGTAGAGAGAATCGCTTCGGATCAATCATCTTTTGTGGTATGCTTCTTTGAATAAGCACGACACATTCCTTAGTCGACCCTTTGATGGCTTGTTTAAGATTTCTTTTGTTTCTCAACAAGTCTTTTAGGAATTTTGAGTACTTTGGCATTTGTTGGACCACTTCAATGAAATGTAGGTTTATATGAATTTTGCCATGGATCTCGGTGAACTTTCGGTATAGCTCATCCATCTTTTATTTATTAATCGTCTCGGATAAGATGCGAGCACCATTTTTTGGTGGAACATGGGGACTTTCTCCTTGGTTCTCAAATGGGCCATCAACATCATTTGGTAGCATGCTAATAGTGGCAGATGAATCAACTAATTAATTATTGTCTTGCATAGGTTTAACACTGGGTATTCTCCTATTATCCGCCGGTGGTGGATCCGAATTGAGATTTGGAGTAAAAGTGTTTAGGTATGGAGGATCCAAATAGATTTTGTTCTTCCTTAGAGTTATAGCACTTACATTTTCCTTGGGGGTTTTTTCCATGATGCTTGGGATCCTTCCTTGTGGTCTTTCAGAAACAACTTTAGCAATTTGACCAAGTTGAATTTCAATTGTTTGAAGTGACGCTTTTTGACTCTTTAAGTCCGCTTCTTGTAGACGCATCCTATCTTCATATTGCTTGTAGCGGGTTTCGGACTCGGTTATAAATTTTGTAACTAGTTATTCCAAGGGAGGAGCATTTGGTCTTGGTCCTTGGTATTGGCTTTGGTACCTTGGTTGAAAGTTTTGTTGAGGTGGTCTTTGTTGTTGTTGTCCCAAACCAGGAGGTTGGTATTTCCCATGTCTCTCTAACCGAAGTTAGGATGATTTTTCCAACCTGGATTGCAAGTGTTGCTGTGGGGTTTGTTTTGTTGGCGGTTGGTGTTGACAAAGTCAACTTGCTCGACTTCCAAAGGTGGAGCTTGACTTGAGGAGAGTTGTTGAACAAGGCAGTGACTACATTACCTTGTACCTTGCTCAATTGGTTGAGGTGACTTGTTAAGGCCTCATCTTGAGCGGTAAGTGAAGTGACCGAATTTACTTGATGTAAACCTCGTCGTCTTCCTTGGTTTGCCCTTGGATTATGCCATTGATAACTATTCGTGGCAATGTCTTCATTGAGATCATAAGCTTCTTGTGGCTCCCTGTTTCCAAATATTCCTCCCACAATTGCATCAAGAGTTTGTCTTGATTGGTTTGTCAACCCATTGTAGAAAAGCGAGACTTGAAGCCAAACTTCAAGTCCATGGTGGGGACATTTTCAAAACAAGTACTTGAAGTGCTCCCATACTTCATATAGTGATTCACAGTCTTCTTGAGTAAAAGGGGTTATGTCATTTCTTAACTTTGCGGTTTTGGTGGGTGGGAAGTATTTTGAAATAAACTTTTGAGCAAGGTCATTCCATGTAGAGATGGAACCTGTTTCTTGCGAGTTGAGCCATGCCTTCGCACGGTCTTTTAGTGAAAAAGGAAACATGCGAAGGCAAATGGCATCTGGTGAGACATTATGAAGCTTGAAGGTATTACAAATTTCGAGGAAATTTGCAATATGAGCATGAGGATCTCCATCGGGGAGGCCATGAAAAGTGCAAGATGATTCTATCATGTGAATGACATAAGACTTCATTTCTAAGTGTTCGGCGTCGATGTTTGGCCTAGCTATACTAGACCCCAAAGTATCAATGGATGGTTTTGCAAACTTGGAAATTGTAAGATCGGGTGGATTAAGTGTCACCATCTTTGGACGAGATTTTTCTCTAAGTCTTTGATGCAGAAATCTTTCGGGTTCGGCAAGAGGTTAAGTTATACCCGAGTCGGAACGCAAGATCATGCACGACCTACAAAACAATATAAATGAAAATATTGAAACAAGATATGAGAACTACACTTGTTAATAGTCCAAAGGCTTCCTTAAAATAACCGTATCTCCGACAAAGGCGCTAAAAACTTGATGCGTGTCGTGTTTAAGTGTGTTGGTCTTGTTAATTTAATAACTCTTAGCACGGGTTAGGTGGGTTAACTTAATAACTTTTAAACACGATTTTATCTAGTTTTAAATTTATAAGAAATGATTATTACTTAGATTAAACACACATACAATAGGAAAGTGCGTCTATCGTATGTAGTAAAGTTTATCTAAGAACCAAGTATCGAACCCATAGGATACAACTTTTAATAGTCAAGTTTAAATTACCATCTAATTGATTAATTATCTTTTGCTATTTTTATTAAACCAAAAAATAAAAGCAAGTAACAGAGAATTAGTAGAGAATATCAGGAGCACGAAGAGTGTTGCTTTTTTTTAATCCACTTGGGATGAATCCTAGTTAAGTTATTGGCAAGTGGTGATGTTAATTAACTCAAAACCCAGCTCCTAGCTAAGGTTACGACAAATTTGTATTAGATTTACAAGATGTGACTTTTAGGTTAAAATAGAATTAGATCCGATTAAAAATAATTCATTGCCCAATCCTAGAAGAGGGTTCTTTTTAGTGAAAAATCCCATGAATGAACATCAACAAAAAAAATCGTTCAATTATATGTTGGTGTTCATGTTCAGTTAAATATAAATAAACAAACAAAAAAATGCTCATGTCCCGTTTACATGTCTATGGTTATCCAAACATTAAGAAACATTGATCAGCCCGCATTACATATTTAAGAGTTTCGAGAGAGTTTGTTAGAAAATTCATAAATCTTGAATTTGAATTACCAACACAAATACAAGTATTAGAACATCTTCATTAAAATGGTATCTCTTGTCTTAACGTTTATTATGTTATCATTTCTAGCTCAAGCTTTTGTAGAAAAATAAGCTAATATAGATCTTTCTAAAGATAAATGCATAATTATTTGGTGGTTATTTATTTGAAATATAGATCTTTCTAAAGATACATGCATAATTCCTTGGTGGTTATTTATTTGTAAAGATGTTCATTAAAATTGAAAATCAAATAAAATGAAATATTTAGTGAAATATATGTGAAATCTTAAACATAACGAAATATGAAATGAGATTCATTGCTAATTTCTTAATTTTCTATCACATTTTTAATTGTGCCGTCCTTCTTGTTCGTCATAGCTATTGAGGCTCTTTCGGGGATAATGAAAATGTAGGAAGGCATTTTTAAAGGATTGAGATGTACGTCTAATGGCCCGACCTTATCTCACCTTATTTATGCCGACGATGTTGTATTTCTTGGGGAATGGTTGTGTGAGAATGCACTTAATTTACGCAGAATTTTGAGATGCTTTCATTTGGTCTCGGGGTTGAAAGTGAATCTTGCCAAGTGTTCCTTGTTTGGGATTGGAGTTACCGATGCCGAGGTTCAACTTATGGCGGATACTTTGGGATGTAAAAGAGGTTCATTTCCTTTCAAACATTTGGGTTTAGTAGTGGGGGCTAATATGAATCTTGCTCGTAATTGGAAACCGGTAATCGATGTGTTCAAAAACCGATTGTCGCTTTGGAAAGCAAAACATCTTTCCTATGGTGGCAGAATCACCTTACTTAAATCTGTTTTAAACTCATTACCTACCTATTTCTTTTCCTTGTATAAAGCTCCGGTGAAAGTGATAGAAATTTTAGAAAGATTAAGGAGGGTTTTCTTTTGGAGTGGATCGGACGATAACTCTTACATGAGTTGGATGGCATGACCGAAGATGAGAAGGATGAATTGCTAGAAATATTGATGCTGCTGTGTGATTTCACTTCTAGCGAAGGGCTGGATATATGGATTTGGAATCATGATCATTCGGAGACATTCTCGGTAGCTAGTATTAAAAAAAATATCGCGGCGGCTTCAAGGTCAGTTCCGAATTACCTTTTTTCATGGAATAATTATGTGCCTAAAAAGGTTGGGGTCGTTCCTTGGCGGGCGTTATCGGAAAAACTACCGACAAGAGTTGCATTGGTAGCTAGAAACATTAATATTGGAGACACTAGGTGCCTTCTTTGCGGTGAATATGAAGAGACCAGCGAACACCTATTTGTTTTCATGCCACTTTGTTCAAACGGTTTGGCTCGTGATTGAGCAGTGGTGTAAAATCCCCCCGTGTTAGCCTTTAGTCTGAAAGATATTTTAGACTACCATAATATGATGCAAGGTAGTAAGAAGAAAAAGAAGGTTATTAATGCAATCACCCAGGTTGTGATTTGGAGCATATGGAGAATGCGGAACGAGGTTTTATATGGGCAGGATATACCGAACATACCGAAGGTTGTAGAAGAATCTAAGTCGATGGCTTATCATTGGATAAAAGACACGTCGAGATCGCTTCATTAGACATGGGATGAGTGGCGTAATTTTACCGTTGTAGTGTAATGTAACTTGTTATTTGTTGGTGTGGTCCGGTTGGTCTTATTGGTGGTTGTATCATACTTTTGGTGTCTAGCATCGTGCTAGTTGTTATAATAAATTAAAAAAAATTGTGCCATCCTTTATTTGTAACGTAAGTGTCATCAATTTCTAACATGTTATATCACCGATAATATAAACATGCATACGAGCACTTATATCGGAGTTGGTATATTGTCTTTATCTCCTTGGATTATAAGGGAAATGATAAGGTTTAATATCTTTAAATTTTCAAGATATAGGTATTTTTTAGTTAAATATAAGAATAAAAGTTACTTTTAAATCTACTATATATTCAAAATCTAGTCTGAAAATTCAAAAATCTCGAACTCAAATATAAAACCTATTTATATATTCACATAAAATACAACTCTGATTACGTATAACGTCATGCCACTATAAATCATATATTATATAATCACATAAATAAAAGTTGCCACTATAAATCATCATATATTATATAGATAAAAGATAAAATACAAATAATTTTATCGTAGAAAACGTACGAACTAAAGGGTTTGCTAAAAAAACACGATGGCATTTCCGTAATTATTTACTCATATAGTAATTGTAAAAATTACTCTACAAATGATCTTGTAGAGTAATTTTATAAAATGTTCTTATAGGGTAATTTTGATTTTGTAAAGTATCATAATTACTCTACAAATGATCTTGCATGGTAATTTTGATCTTGTAAGGTAATTTTGTAGAGTATCACAATTACTCTACAAATGATTTTGTAGAGCAATTTTGAATTTTAGTTATTTGACAAACTTACAGAGTAATTTTAATACACTTGTAAAGTAATTTTGATCCAGAGTAATTTTGATCAATTGTAGAGTCATTTTGATAATTACCATACAAGGTCAAAATCACTCTACAAGATCATTTATAGAGTATTTTGATAAATACCCTACTAACAAATAATTACGAAAATGACACAACGTTTTTTTTTTTTACTTTTTCATGACTTTCGTATGTTTAGTACGTTAAAGTTATTACTAAAAGAACTTTACTCATATTATATAATCACATAAATATAAGTTAAACAGAAAAAAAAATCAAATTAATAGGATAAAAAAAATCCTAAACAAAAATTTCAAACATAAATCCAAACAACCCAAACTTTTTCATAAAATCAAATTAATAGGATAAAAACAAGATCCTAAACAAAAATTCCAAACATAAATCCAAACAACCCAAACTTTTTCATAAGAATCAAAATCAGTCCCTCTAAACCTAATGCCTCATCATTTTAGTCCATCAATTTGTCCCCTCTCTCTCAAACTCTCAAAAGGATAACCACCACTATATATTCACATCCCGGTTATCCTTTATCCTCTAGGAATAAAATCAAACCAAAATCCAATTCTATTCTCTATCAGTCTATTTTATTCCTACAAAACCTAATCAAACCAACCTTATTCTATCACACCCACACCCAAAAACACATTATTATTCAACCAACCATGCCTCCATTGGAGGAAGACATCTTTCCTTCAACACCTGGTAAAATCAAAATCGAACGAACCCATCATCACACCATGAACCGCTCTTTCCACCGCTGTTTCACCTCAACAACCACCATGTTCCTATGGGCCTTGTTACTAATCGCCTTAACCGCGTCGTATTTAAGCATCCAAAGTTTCCTCGATTCCGGTACCCGCTTCCTCCACCACCCTATCCCCCGCGACCACGTCATCATCGGTGGGCCCCACTGGGAGAAAAAAATCCGTGCCTCCGCACAAGTACATCGTGTGCATGGGATATCCGTACTCGTAACCGGCGCAGCTGGTTTCGTTGGGTCTCATGTCGCCCTCGCGTTAAAGAAACGCGGGGACAGCGTTGTGGGATTAGACAATTTTAATGATTATTATGACCCGTCATTGAAGCACGCACGCCGCGCGCTTCTTGAGGGCATAATATTTTTGTTGTGGAAGGGGATATTAACGATGAGCGAATATTGGTGAAACTTTTTGACGTTGTACCTTTTACGCACGTGATGCATTTGGCGGCGCAAGCGGGTGTTCGGTACGCTATTGAAAACCCACATTCGTATGTTCATAGTAACATTGCGGGTTTGGTTAAGCTTCTAGAACAATGTAAGTCTGCAGACCCACAACCCGCGGTCGTGTGGGCGAGCTCGAGTTCGGTTTACGGGTTAAATGATAAGGCTCCGTTTTCAGAATCAGATCGGACGGACCGACCCGCTTCATTATACGCCGCTACAAAAAAAGCGGGTGAAGCGATTACGCATAGTTATAATCATATTTACGGGTTGTCGATAACCGGGTTGAGATTTTTTACAGTTTACGGTCCGTGGGGCCGTCCAGACATGGCGTATTTTTCGTTTACGCAAAATATCCGTAACGGGAAACGGATAACAATTTACCGCGGTAAAAACGGGGTTGATTTGGCACGGGATTTTACGTACATTGATGATATTGTGAAAGGGTGTGTGGCGGCGTTGGATACGTCGGGTAAGAGTACCGGGTCGGGTGGGAAGAAAAAGGGGGCGGCCCCGTATCGGATATATAATTTGGGAAACACGCAACCGGTAACGGTCCCAACGATGGTGAGTATACTAGAGAAGTATTTGAAGAAGAAGGTGAAAAAGCACGTGGTCACAATGCTTGGAAACGGGGATGTTCCGTTTACACATGCGAATATTAGTTTAGCTCGACGCGAACTCGGGTATAACCCGACAACCGATTTGCCTACCGGGTTGAGAAAGTTTGTTAAGTGGTATGAATCGTATTATGTCGACGATCACGGCAAGCCTGTAAAGTATTAGCTGTTTTTTTTAGTTTTTATTTAAATTTAAATTAGATTTTTTTCTTCTGTGACTTGTATTTTTTTATTAGCATTTTTAGGGTAATTTTTTTCTTCTGTGACTTGTATTTTTTTTTATTAGCATTTTTAGTGTAAGAAACAAAATTTTATTAAATAGAGGGATTTTTGTTTTGATGTGTGGGATGATGGTAATACTATTCTTATCCTTGGTTTATTTTTGTTTTTTGTTTATAATAAAAAGATATAATGTTTATTTTTGTTTTTTGTTTATAATAAAAAGATATAAAGGAAATTGCAAAGAAAAAAATATAATAAAGTTAAAAGTGTTACAAGTAAATTCATAATAGTAAATATGGTACTAGGGTTATTTGTGGGGGACTAAATATGGTTGAATAAGAAGCACGAGGGGTTGGTGATGACATTTATTAAAGTCAAAAAGATGAACCGCCGTAATTAGTGAGGACAGCTGGATCGTACGAACTTTGGCCCACCCGTAAAATTCTAATTTGTTTTTTAGCTTTTAAGTTTTAACATGTTTTGGTTCATAGCTTGACGCCTTGACACTAATATCATCTAATTTTGTTATGCGTACCACTTTTTTTAATTTTAAAATATATCATTTAATTTTGTTATGCGTACCACTTTTTTTATTTTTAGAATATATATTATGTGTTGTAAGGTAATAAGGTTTGGTTAAGACCCTTTGACAACCATAACCCTCCTCACCCGCGTAATAGTACTCACCTCTAATCAACCATCTAAAACCACTACTTTAAGGGTGTGGTCATGACTCAAACCATTATCCTTTTATTTATTTTAATCTCTTTGTTTAAAGAAAAAGAAAATGATTTCTTAGAAAATGGAAAGAAGGACTATGGTTGCCATGATTTAATACATACAAACCATGGTTGATCAAACAAGGGGGTGGTGTAGCCTTCCATTCATGTTCCTACGTGGCGAATCATGTCCCAACCATGACCACAACACCCTTTAGCCTAATCATCAATTATTTTAATTACATCAAAATATTAAATAAAAGTTCATGATTATGAAAAGTAAAAGTAAAAACGTCGATTAAATCGCTAAAGCTTAAAACAACATCTCAAACTGGGATAACCAAACAGTCAAGCTTAAGGGTGTTCAAAACCGGATATCCGAATTCCGAATATCCGAAAATTTCGGATAATTCATTTCACTATCCGAATCCGTATCCGAAATTTCGGATATCCGATTCGGATAGTGAATTGGATATCCAAAATACTTGAGAGTTAGAACATTATCTCCACTACCTCTGTGTCGACAACCCAAAACAACAAACTAAAGACCACAAAAGTAATAGATCTACAAGAAATTGAATTAAAAGTAGTAAATATTTAGAGCATCTCAAGTTTAGTTACCAGATCTACAATTTAAGAGTAAACGTATATGAAAGGGTAATGAACATATGGAATCTTCTGACATAAAACAAACAAAATAAATCCAAGTCAATTCCTGTATTTGATAAATAGATCAATGCCTTATAAGAACAAACTTTGCTGCTAATTTTTTTATACTGAAATCAAATAAATAGCCACAAATAATAGAGATTGTTCATCACAGCTCAATAAAAAGAGATGAACACACAATCAACAATTTATTATCACAACATAGTAGATGAAGAATGATTAGGTTCGCAGAGCAGGGCGATGGTTCGCAATCGAAGGAGATTGTTGACCGGTGAGTCGGCGAAGATTGAGTAAAGGTATAAAGCTTGCAGACTCAAGCTAACCCACCTAATCAATTTGTTGCTTTTTCTTTCCTTAAAACCATTGTTCTCAGTTTGACCTAGAATTTTATTAAAACGAGTTGAACCGGACTATAACTAAGCTTTCCTAGGAGACATGGTTAAGAATTTAAGATAGATATAATATTGATTTAGTTTATATGAGTTAATATGGTTTTGTCTTTTTACTATCCAACTTTAGTTTTTATTATGCTTCTTAAGTGTGCCTCTTAGTTACTTTTTTTGTTTTTTTAATGTGATATTCAAATTTTGGGTGCCAAAATATTTTTGTGGGGCCTTTTTTACTTGTAACAACTCACCATTTTATTTTATAAATATACAAAAGACAGACATTGTTTTGTGTGAGCTGACAATTCCATTTTAGACAAAAGTTCTCAAGTACGTTGTTTTTCTACCTTTAATGAACATGAAGTAAATGACAATCCCCATTAGGTTATTTTATATCTAATTTAAAAACTACTTCCCAGTTACAGCCTTCAACTTAATATTTTTATATAAAATCATCATCATCATCAATCTATTAAAAAACAACTCTTTTGAATAATGCCACTCAGCTGGGTGTTATGTGGTTATTGCCTCACTATCCACAAGAGCTCATATCTGTTACTCTTATTTTAAAAGCTCTCACTCCCATCATCACCATCACCATCACCATCGGTAACCCCCATCAGTCACCACGAACGAACTCCTCACCTTCCTTGAATCCCACACCGAAACTCCACAATATTCTCCTGCAAACTCTCTTCCGCCCACAAAAACTGGAAGTCTAGACGATTCGATTGGGTCTAATTCGAAACCCTAGAACCCAAATCCAAAGCCATCTTATTATCCAAAAAATCAGCAATCTGTTTCAAGAGTTTCAACCTTTTACTCTCTCATATACTCGTTAGTTAATTATATAAAATTAGTGTAAAATTGAAAACTTTAAACTTCTTAAAAAGTTATCATATTTTGTTAAATTAACTAACCATGAGTCCCTGCAACTTTAATTAATTAATTCGAATTATTTCATTCTACTAAGTTACTAAGTCACAAAACAATATGGTTTTAAATGCATTCTATGTCATTTGTAATTTTTGTATTTTAGTCCATTTTAGGTAGAATTCATATAAAATTGGATATCTTTTAGGCTAGTGATATTTAACAATAAAATTGGATATCTTTTAGGCTAGTGATATTTAACAATACCCTTTACAACTATATCTCTTAAACCGAATATTTTTCACTCCGTTATGCGTCAACATTTTGCATACAAAATAAGATTGTTGATTACGATAATAATAATCCGTAGTTATCATGTTTCATTAACAAAAGAAGATAATGGTTTTGAAAGCATAGTTTTATAATAATAAACGATGAATGATTACTAAGTAAAATTTAACATATAAAATGTGTTGGTGCTTATCTGTTTTGTTTGTGATAATAACCGCAATATAAATATACTAAAATAAATGCTTATAGAAGAAATATATAAATCAAGAAGTTAACGCATACCAAACACATATTTATGATTAGGCTATTGGGTATGGGGCAGGGGTTGGAGCGTGAGTTGGGAGGAAACGTCCAAGGCATCACCCGGGTGGGCTTGGGTTTCAGCGTGGCACCCAACGATCGGTGTTGGGCGGGGCTACCAAGATGACATGGCGGAGGCTGATAGGCGGTTTGGCTAGGTGGTTGACACCTATTTGAATTCTAAAAATAAACCGTTTGGCTTGGCCAAACAGCTAACCCAACCGGTTATAAAACCCCACCGCCTCACCTTTCGCGAGCTATCGGCATAACGTCGGGGACGACCGGCACATCCTAAATGCGTGCCAACACAAGTGGCGTGAACTACGTCCGAAACTCGATCGGTTCAAAGCTTACTACGAAAGCATCCCGGGCGGGGACATAAGCCACGACGACCGGGTGGCGGTGGCCAACATCGAGTACCGGTGCAAGGAGAGGAAGACGTTCGACAAGCCCGCACTCTTCGAGATCTACCTAACGCTTTAGGGTTTTTTCTTTATGTTTAAGTATGTTTTTTTAGATTTGTATTCTTTTTTTGTAGAATTTTGTAATTTTTAGGGATTTTTAATAATATTTTTAGGATTTTTTTAATATTGTTTTTATTTATAAAAAAATTGAAAAAAAAATTAACACGTGACCTAGCCACGCGGACTAGCCATGCCCCCACCATACTCATCGCATGGATGCATGACTGGCAGTGCCTCTCCAACTTCACGTGTCAGGCCATACCTCAAACCCCCACCCCACCATACCCCATAGCCTTATATTTTTATCGTCTATATTTTCATTTTAATTCTCTTAGCGAGATGGGGTAACAACATAATTTTACTTTATTTTTTTAGCTTTTAATAAAAGTATTTTTGTTAAAAAAGTTTTTATATTCTCCTTAATTCCATAAGGATCTCCTCTTATTAAGGCATAAGTAAAAAAATATTGGGATAAGCACTCAATATGCATATTTCTATATCTGTAATTGGAGTGTGTCCTCTAACAAGAAATAGAGCTTTGATCAAGCTAATGAAATGGAGATGCGATTGAGTACACACTTGTATAAGTCATGGGTTTGAAGTACTTGGCTAATTGGGTTTAAATGTTTAATGATGGGTTGACATTAGTAGATTGGGGTGCCACTTTCAATTAGACATGGATTTTTGGTCTCCAAGTTACTTAACCTAACAATCTATCTATCTCCTCTATCAATAAAAGAAGAGATAAGCATTGCATCAAAATGCTGAGGTGACGATTAGATAGACTATCCAACCATCCGTTTCTTAGGTCATTATTGCATCATAAATCTTAATTTAAAATCTATTAAAAATACATTTTATCTATACAAAATCAAACATCTGCCCACCATTCAAAATTTAAAACCTCTAGCCATATTCAAAATTCCGGCTGCAGATTCAAAATTCAAACCATATACATATATAACATACATGATTATTAGTAACATTTTCTTCAATCAATTACTCTCTCTCTCTCCTTTACACACACATACAATTCGAGATTTTAGGATTCCAGTAAGCTCAAATTCTCTAAATTCAAGCGTGTAATATACGTTTCTGCAGCTTAATTTCTCGATTTTGATCTGTTTATGTGTATATATGTCAGTAGTTTGTTCAATTTTTCAGTTTCGAAAACCCTAATTTCGGTTTGAAGTTTTTGTGGTTGGAGATTTGGTTCGCATTCGAAACGGAGCTCAGCTCCCATGGCCTCCACCACCACCGACGCCACAGAGATATTCAAGAACTCGTCGTCACAAGCTAAAAGTTTCCAAGAAGAATCTTAACTCGAGTCGTTTACATCTAACAAAAAGTATGGTAATAACATAGTATTTCTTGTGTAAGTTTATGCATATTTAACTATTTTTTGATTTTTTTTTTTTTTGCAGATTCTGTTTGTAGTGAAGCCACTGCGTAGGATCTTAGGAGCGATGAAACTAGCTGTTGTGAGTTTTTTGATGAAGAAATTATACAGGTTTGGAAATTACTTTTAGAACCGGTTAATATCTATGTAACTAGCCTTGTAATTCCATATATTTATTTACATATGGAAGTTTTAATTGGTTGCAGGATCATACAAAAGCCAACTGCTCTTCAATGGTAGAAACTATCTGGTTATTAAATAGTTACAGCAAAATTGGTTATCATAAACTTACCAACATTACTTATTTATTTAGTTAAAAGTTAAACCGAATTTAAATAAGCTTACAAAATAAGTCGGATATTATTACTACATTTTATCTCTACTTAAAAGGTTAATAACATGCTTTGTTCTGTATACGATCGCATTTATAAAAGTATATTTTGTATACATTTCTGATTTTTTTTAAATAATTTCTGATTTTTTATATAATTACCACCAAATTGTGATTATGGTTGCCTGTTTGATTTTGAGTAAATTGAGATGAAATTGGGTAGGTGAAACGTTGGATGTTTTATGCTTTGATTTTAGAAGATTAAGTAGGATGAGAGTAGTGTTAGTTACAGCTTGTATGCTCAGTTGAAATGTTATTTAAAGTTTCTTACAAGTTATTAGGTAAATTATTATTGAAAGTTTCTTATAAGTTATTAGGTAAATTGTTGTTGTAGTTAAAAGTTAAACCGAATTTATATAAGCTTACAAAATAAGTCGGGTATTATTATTACAATTTATCTCTACTTAAAGGTTAATAGTATGCTTTGTTCTCTTTGTTGTGATCAGATGATATGCCAAAAGTTGTTCAATGGGATTCTGCTAGAGTTGTTCAGATTTTCACCTACCAATCAGCAACTCAATCAAATTTACAACATGTAAGAGCAATTTTCCCTAAATTTCATCAAGATACAAGATATCTTGATATTAAAAATTGAATTACAACAGGATGGATTAATCTAAGAGGATGGTGTAAAGATCCACATTCTTGTACCGAAAATGGATCAAGCTGCAGTGTAAGTATATGTTGTTTATTTATTTCTATTTTTTACTCTCAATCGTCCCCGTAAATGTTATTATTGTTTTGACTCAATATTATAAGAATCTCCCCTATTAATAAAAGAAAAGAGTATGCTGACATAAGAAACGCTTACTTGGCGATCAATGAGCTATGCCAACCCAGCTTTGCTTACTCAATTATGTTCATCTTAATTAGGTAACTAATTACTTGGCAATTAATGAGCTATGCCAACTGATTTGTCCGAAATCGTTAGGTTTATATTGCATTTATCACTTGAATCGTTAACAATAATTGTTATTTGCGGCGTCGGTGCTTAATTTAGGTAACTAATTATGTGCATCTTCTTCAGTGTTAGTGATAGTTATTATTTGTTAATCAGAACTCAATTTAGGTAACTGGTGACCTATGATTCGTGATGACCAAGTTGTTATAAGTTTTATTTTCGTGTTTGTTAGTTTGATTATGAGTTTATGATAATGTTTGCAATCGATTCTATTTTATATCTGTGTATTTGAGTTTTGCAAATGATTTATTTGGAAAGCGGGTGTGTACGACTGTACGGCCTTTGTCGCTTGTATTGTTAACGATAGTTATTATTTATTAATCAGAACTCAGTTTAGGTCACTAATCACATTCATCTTCGAATCATGATGAGCAATTTGTTATAAAGTTTGTTTTCCTTTTAGTCTTTTAGTCTATTTGATTCTGGTAGGTATGAATGTATGATAATGCTTGCAGTTGATTTTGTGTATATTTGTGTGTGTATGAATTATGCAACTGATTTGGTTGAATCATTAACAATAATTGTTATTTGTTGATCAGAACTTAATTTAGGTAACTATTTCTTGCTTAATAGCCAATGAGGTGGTGGTGGAGTGGTAAGGGAGAGACTTGGTGTTCTAAGGGACCCAGGTTTGATTCCTGCCCTCCCCACTATTGTCTGTGGCACCTGCTGATGATGGGAGACTAGGAGAATAGGTGGAGATCGCTAGTTCGATCCTTGAACTGAGCGGGTTACCTCACCACACTGTCGTGCCTTCGGGCGAGTGTTCACGGGCTTTGGCCCTAGGTGAGGGTTTTCCCCGGTTCGGAGGCGAGTGTATCCCGATGTGATGAATTTTCGCCAGTAGCCCATTTGGAGGATTCGTTGGTCATTCAAAAAAATTTCTTGCTTCAATATGAGCAGTTTATAGCCTTTGTATTTGAGGACTTTATGCAAGCATCTACAGACAGAGGCATAGGTATTTAGTTAACTAACTGCAGTTAAAGGATTTTGTTTCTTTTATTCAATAGAGGCACATGGTTTTTGAATAAATGTCACACCCCGACCCGCAGCGGAATAAGAGTCGGGGCATAATTGGGTTATCACCAAAGCTCATGATATTTACTAATATGTTTCATATTTATTAAAGTCAAAATTACATTCTCAATAATCCAAACATGTCCATACAAATAAAAAGAAAAATAACCAACTAAACAATCCAAGCTCTAAACCAGTTTATTCTTCTAAGCCAATCCTATGTGTTTCTTGCTGCAGCTGGTTCACCTGTATCATGTGTAAAAATAGGGGTTTTTGGGTCAACATAAGTTGGCGAGTGAACCTTGTTAGTTAAACATTTATTATTGATTTCTTGTTATTTTTATCAAGGAAAAATTGTGCAATAGTCATATGCGAGCAAATGTAAATAATCCAACAATAGCAATAACAATCCACAAACAATATCATACAATAACATATGAACTTGCATGAATATATAACATGAATGAAACTGTATATGTTGGCTACGTCACGTTCACGCTCATAATGTAATGGGGAACGGATGGCCTATGATGAATGTCTGTGCGATCAAGGCTCAATCAAACGGAGCCGATCGTATGTTGGCAACGCCAGGCTCACGCTCATAATGTAATGGGGAACTGCTCAACGCTCATAATGTAATGGGGAGCGGCGGCCTATGATATTGCATGTACTGAAAACAATAAATTAAATCTAAACAATAACCACACAAACAGTTGTTACAAGCTGAATACACATTTGTTCATGATATGATGTATGCACAATGATTTAAATATAATAATTGGTAAGACACATGATACACCCAAAAAACGTGTTTAAAACGGGGAATTTGTAGAGATTCACTCACATTGGGTGCGTTTGGTTGGAGATGATGAGATTCGCACGAGTTTGAAGGATTCATCAACGAGGATTAACTAACCTAAATAATAACGGAAAGTATAGTAAATGAGTGGATTTTATTAATAATTTTAATAGGATTTTTAGATATATTTTTGTGAGTTTAAGGCTATTTCCTATCTTTAAAAACATTATTTTTAAGTATTTTTAATTGATTTTTGAATTAAATTAAATAAATAAAAATATAAAAAAAATGTTGACTTTTGCGTTGACCATTGACCGTTGACTGTTTGACTGTGACTGTTGACTGTTTGACCGGTTCTATTGTGTGCATGTATGCGCCGGGTGAGGCTCGAACCCGAGACCTCCCGTACGCGTGCACGCAGCTCTACCAACTGAGCTACGTGTCTAACCCGAAATAATTCTGTTTTTAATTATATTTATATACTAATTCAGTTTATTCAAAATTCTTTTATTTTCAAAAAGTGTTTTAATCATCGAACCGGAGCGTGCAACAGGTCTCGAACCCGGGACCTGTGGGTTAGTGTTGCACACAGTCCACCGCTGGACTGTGTGTCTAACCTGGTTAATATACCGATTTTTATTATACTTAACATCTAACGTAAGTTAATCCGGTTCAGTTAGAAAAATAAAACATCCTTATTACAGAGCATACGTGTGTCAAGGATCGAACTCGCGGCGTGTGATATATGTGTGCACACAGTCCACCGCTGGACTGTGTGTCTAACCCGAGATAATATCCAAATTATATTAAACTTATAATCAACCTAGCTTCGTCTTCTTCGTTACAGAATTACAGCCTACGATTACTCTATTGTTTCTTGTTTAATTTGATTGACAAACATTCAAAAGACTAAAATGAAATGGCAGAGACGTTTTTGGAAGTAGACATACCAGAGGAACGATTTATCTCAGAATTCCGGCAAGGCGTCGGCTCTGTTTTTTTTTAACTTCGACTGAGCGAACAAATTAACAGTTTTGATTAGTTAATTGTGGAATTGAAGTACTAAACAAGAGTTATCAGAAGGTTTGAATGACTATATCGTTTTACAGCGGAAGTTAGGAATTTTCAGAAGTTTTCCGGCGAGAGTGAATTATCCGATATCGACGTCTGAAATTGATTCCGATTGAAGGGTTTGAGTTAGCAATAGCTTAACAACTAATAGACGATGAAAGAATTAAGAAACTTACTGATTTGATGGAAGACACGGTTTTCCGGCGAAAGTCCGGCGAGTTCAAAAAGCTGCTCCGACGAACTGAAAGTTGTGCGAAAATGAAATTGAAGGTTTGAAGAATGTGTTTGAGTCGCGAGAGGGGACTATGATTGGAGTAATTCAGGAATTGCAGACTTTTCAGTTATTAAAACCGATCCCACCTGAATTCAAGTCCATTCAAGACTAAATTGATTGGAGGTGTCGGTGTATCGGTTATAATCGATAAACCGCGAACAATCAAACGTTTTTGGACGTTTGGTGACCGATTTCGGTTACAGTTAGCGTAACCAGATTGATTTATGATTGACCATAAAATTTAATTGTTTCCTAGAATTTACAGAAAACATCAAGTGGCGTTATATATGTGTGTGGGATAAGTCTTATGCTTACCCGGCTGACCCGGGTTCGAGTCCCGGCAGCCTGATTTTTATTTTAATTATTTTATTTTTACTTTTTATCAATTATAACTTTTATATTCTAGTTTGTTTATTAATTATGCATCATTAAAAATTAAAATTGACATAAATACGCAACGAAACATTTATAACTTGATATTCGATTACAAACGAAGCGGGTTTGGAAAACCCGTTTTTGACAAATGTTACAGTATCCCCTACTTTTAGGAATTTCGTCCCGAAATTTAAGTAGTGGTAGTAGGAAAAAGATGCGGGTATTTTTCGCGCATTGAGTCTTCACGTTCCCAAGTAAACTCAGGTCCCTGTTCGACTCCCAGTGTACCCTAACAATTGGAATGCGACTTCGTCTTAAATGTTTTTCTCCGAAGTCCATGATCTCTACTGGTCTTTCAATAAAATGCATAGATTCATCAATCTGAATATCTTCCAGAGGAATATGGAGGTTCTCATCAGCGAGGCACTTCTTCAAGTTTGATACGTGGAATGTGGGATGAATTCTGTTGAGTTCTTCTGGTAGATCAAGCTTGTATGCTACAGGTCCTACTCTTTCGAGTATCTTGAAAGGTCCTACGTAGCGTGGTGCCAGCTTGCCTTTTTGACCAAAACGAACTACTCCCTTCCACGGTGACACTTTTAAAAGTACATGATCACCAATGTTAAACTCCAAAGGCTTTCGTCGTTTATCTGCATAACTCTTTTGACGACTTTGAGCTGCTAGAAGATTGTTTCGAATTTGATGGATCTTGTCTGTGGTTTCTTGAATCAATTCTGGACCGGTGATTTGAGCTTCTCCAATTTCGTGCCAATATACTGGAGATCGGCACTTACGACCATATAAAGCTTCAAAAGGTGCCATGCCGATGCTTGAATGATAGCTGTTGTTGTACGAAAATTCAACTAATGGTAGATGAGCGTCCCAATTTCCCTTGAAGTCTATGACACATGCTCGAAGCATATCTTCAAGAGTTTGAATGGTGCGTTCAGATTGTCCATCAGTTTGAGGATGATAAGCGGTACTGAGATCTAATCGTGTACCCAAAGCGGTTTGTACAGCTTGCCATGTTCGTGAAGTGAAACGACCATCACAATCTGAAATAATGCTTAACGGTACACCATGTCGGCTTACGATTTCGCTGATGTAAATACGAGCTAGCTTCTCGTTCTTGAAATCTTCGCGGATAGGAATAAAGTGAGCTGATTTTGTAAGACGATCAATGATTACCCATATAGTGTCATACCCACCAGAAGTGCGAGGTAACCCGGTAATGAAGTCCATGGTTATGTTTTCCCACTTCCATACAGGTATTTCAGGTTGGACCAGAAGTCCTGAGGGTCTTTGATGTTCAGCTTTCACCTTGGAACATGTAAGGCACTTGGAAACAAAAACAGCAATATCCTTTTTCATTCCAGGCCACCAATAGGTGTATCGAAGGTCTTGATACATCTTATCGGCTCCTGGGTGTATAGAGTATAGTGTTTTGTGAGCCTCATCCGTAAGAAATTCACGAAGGTTGTTGTGGTCAGGAATCCATATGCGATCTAGATAGTACAGAATACCGTCAGATTTAGTTTCAATTTTAAGTTCAGCTCCACAGGACAGCTCCTTTCGTACGTCGTCTTCCATTACTGAAACATGTTGAGCTTCTCGAATTTGATCTTTAATGTCAGTTATGATTTGCGAACATAGAAGATGTATGGAGTTCGCATAACCCTTTCGACTGAGTGCATCAGCCACCACATTTGCCTTGCCAGGGTGGTACCGAATTTCACAGCCATAGCCATTTAGAAGTTCGACCCATCTTCGTTGCCTCATGTTTAACTCCTTTTTATTGAAGATATGTTGAAGACTCTTGTGGTCAGTGTATATTTCACACTTAGTACCGTAGAGATAATATCTCCATATCTTAAGAGCGAACACAACGGCTCCAAGTTCTAGGTCATGGGTGGTGTAGTTCTTCTCATGAGTCTTGAGTTGTCTCGAAGCATAAGCTATAACCTTTCCTCTTTGCATTAGAACACAGCCTAGTCCTTGCCCTGACGCGTCGCAATAAACCACGAAGTCATCACAACCTTCAGGAAGAGTGAGGATTGGTGCATCACAGAGTTTTTGTTTAAGGGTTTGGAAGGCTTCTTCTTGTTTGGGTCCCCATATGAAAGGTTTTCCTTTATGAGTTAAAGCCGTGAGTGGTACAGCAATACGAGAGAAGTTTGAAATGAAACGGCGATAATAACCAGCCAAACCAAGGAATGATCTTACTTCAGTTGGTGTACGTGGCGCTTGCCATTCTTGTACCGCTTTGATTTTTGAGGGGTCGACATGTATTCCCTTGTCATTGACTACATGTCCAAGGAATTGTACCTCTTTTAACCAGAATTCGCATTTGGAGAATTGGGCGTAAAGCTTTTCATTCTCTAGGAGTGTAAGGATGAGTCGAAGATGCCGTTCATGATCAGACTTAGACTTTGAATAAATGAGGATGTCGTCGATGAAGACTATAACAAAACGATCGAGATAGGGTTTGCAGACTCTGTTCATTAGATCCATGAAGACAGCTGGAGCGTTGGTTAAACCAAATGGCATGACCATGAATTCATAATGACCATAACGAGTTCGGAAAGCGGTCTTTGGGACGTCCTCTTCATGTACTCTGAGTTGATGATAACCAGAACGAAGGTCGATTTTTGAAAAACAGCTGGCGCCTTGAAGTTGGTCAAGAAGATCATCAATGCGAGGTAATGGATAGCGATTCTTGATCGTTAACTTGTTGAGTTCTCTATAGTCGATGCACATGCGAAACGATCCATCTTTCTTCTTCACAAAAAGGACAGGTGCACCCCAAGGCGAGGAGCTAGGACGTATGAATCATTTGTCAGTCAACTCTTGCAGTTGACTAGCTAGCTCTTGCATTTCGGATGGGGCTAACCTATAAGGAGACTTTGCAACTGGTGTAGCACCAGGTATAAGATCAATGCGGAATTCGACTTCTCTTACGGGAGGAAGTCCTGAAATGTCGTCTGGAAAAACTTGCGGGAAATCTTTTACTACTGGGATGTCTTCGAGTTTCTTCTCCATGGTTCCCTTTTTGACGACATGGGTTAAAAATGCGACATAATTCTTGCGAAGATATTTTGGGGCTTGAAGACAGGACATTAATCTGAGCCCTTTCGATGGGGTTTCTCCAAAGATTCGTAGAGTCTGACCGTTTGAAAGAGGAATGCGTATTAACTTTTCGCGGCATACAACTTCAGCCTGATGTTGGCTGAGCCAGTCCATACCAATTATAATATCAAAGCTTCCCAACTTCATAGGAATGAGGTCAACTAGAAAATTGTGATCGTTTAAAGTGAGAGTACAATTGTGTATAATAGAGTTTAATGAGACCGGTTTTCCGTCAGCAACTTCTACTGTTATGGATTCCATGAGCTTATCACGAATTTGGTTTAGGATGGGTTCAAACTCCAAAGACACAAAACTTTTATCCGCGCCAGTATCAAACAACATGGATGCATAACTACCGTTGATAAGAAATGTACCGTTAACCACATTGCTGTCAGCTCTAGCCTGGTTAGCGTTGATGTTGAAAGCTCTTCCTCTTGCAGGTGGAGGAGCTTGGTTAGCTTGATTCACCGGATTTGCTTGGGCTTGAGCATGTATAATGTTCACCAATCGTGGACAAGTGTTTCTAAAATGGCTTGGGTCTCCACAATTGTAGCAAGCCCGCATAGGTTGCACCATGGGATAGTTGGGTTGGTAGTATGATTGGGCTAAATGTTGGGTAGGTGGTAGTAGTAGGGGTTGTTGGGCTTGACCCATTATTTGTTGGTGGGTTTGGGTTGAAGGCTGGTGGCGGTTCGTTCGCTGAGGTATGCGACAGGTTTGAACAGTATGACCTGCGCGACCACAGCCGGTGCAATGTTGGCAGGGATGATCAGGAAAGTGGTGGTATTGGCAACGGTTGCATTTTGGTAATGGGCCAGAGTATGGCCTTTTGTATGGTGCAGGTGAGGGGGCAACTTGGGTAATGGGTGCAGCAGGGATAGGGAAATTGGTTTGTGTGACAGCGAAGTTTCTGGTGTTACGTTTCCTCTTGTTAGCAAACTTAGAGGAGGAGGTGGAATGGTTTGAAGTTTGGCCCTCAACGGGGGCTTTCTTTTTCTCCTCTTTAAACTTACCGTAGCGAATTCGATTCTCGATCAGTTCAGTAGCTAGTTCCATAGCAGCTTCAAGTGTTGCTGGTGAAGTGCTGAGAACTGAATCTTGAATTTTCGAGGGAAGACCTCGAATATAATGCTCGATTAAGCGGTAAACTGGGGTGAACAAGTTAGGGACCATTTGGTTCAACTCTAAGAACCTCTTGTTGTAGGAAGTATGATCTCCCTCCTTTTGCTTCAAAGAATGAAATTCATCCTCTAACTTTTTAATCTCACTTCTAGGACAGAATCGCCTCGTCATGATTTCCCTTAACTCCTCCCACGTTAAGGCCATAGCATCTTCGATTCCCCTCTTACCCTTTTCAGTATTCCACCAGGTAAGAGCTACCCCAAATAGTCTCTCGGTTGCGTATCGTACCTTGCGATCCTCGGGACAATCGCAGTTGAGAAAGGTGTTTTCCATTTCCTCAAACCAGTGGAGGAGAGCAGTGACACCTTCGGTCCCTTCAAATTTAGGAGGATCGCAAGACTTGAAATGTTTATATGAGCACTTTTTGGTAGGCGGGTTGCCGATGTTCTGGTCTTCTTGTTGGGGAGGATTAGTGGGATTTGTGGCGAGAGCTTGTTGTACTTGAACCACAATGTCAGGAAGCACCGCGGCCATTTGTTTTGCGATTTGAGTGGCCAAGCGTTCGTGAGACCTTCCTGATCTTTTACCCCCTCGTTGTTGTCTAGCCGACATCTACAGGAACATACATAAGAAGATTGTGAGTTTATGGAGTCTTTTTAGGTGTCATGTGTCTTAAAGAAAATGAAAATAACATAAATATCAATAATGCAACTACATCCATAGGATGTCTTGGGTTTGCTCATGTTGGGCCTCAAATGTCCCCCATACCTTCACCTGTATAGTCATGTGGGCCCCCATGTCTATTGGCTTGGTAGGATTCACATTAGTATTGACGTTTTAACACTCGCATCACCCGAATGAAAACCACGAAATATGTTTACGAGATGTATGGTCGGAATGTGTCCAGGTGTAGACACAATGACAACTCAAAGTGGGGTTAGCTCCCACGACGTTTGGTATAGCATGCTTTGGCCTAGTAGGTACTTTGTACTCTCATCGTTAGTCCCCAAGTAGGCAAACTGGTCCTTTATTTTGGATTTATACGAATGCCAGCCTAGACAGGACGTTCCAACTACCGGTACTTGTACCCTTCCAGTTACTATATGCCCGTCATGAGAACTCACTTTGATGTGATTTGAAAATACAAAAATCATTGTAAAAACAATCATGAAAATGATGTGATGTGTGCTTTCATTGATATGATATGTTATGAGAATATGATTCATGATAGGCATTATATACTAATATGTACTTATGAACATGCTTGCATAACATTGAATGTAACATAATTGGGTTATCACCAAAGCTCATGATATTTACTAATATGTTTCATATTTATTAAAGTCAAAATTACATTCTCAATAATCCAAACATGTCCATACAAATACAAAGAAAAATAACCAACTAAACAATCCAAGCTCTAAACCCGTTTATTCTTCTAAGCCAATCCTATGTGTTTCTTGCTGCAGCTGGTTCACCTGTATCATGTGTAAAAATGGGGGTTTTTGGGTCAACATAAGTTGGCGAGTGAACCTTGTTAGTTAAACATTTATTATTGATTTCTTGTTATTTTTATCAAGGAAAAATTGTGCAATAGTCATATGCGAGCAAATGTAAATAATCCAACAATAGCAATAACAATCCACAAACAATATCGTACAATAACATATGAACTTGCATGAATATATAACATGAATGAAACTGTATATGTTGGCTACGTCACGTTCACGCTCATAATGTAATGGGGAACGGATGGCCTATGATGAATGTCTGTGCGATCAAGGCTCAATCAAACGGAGCCGATCGTATGTTGGCAATGCCAGGCTCACGCTCATAATGTAATGGGGAACTGCTCAACGCTCATAATGTAATGGGGAGCGGCGGCCTATGATATTGCATGTACTGAAAACAATAAATTAAATCTAAACAATAACCACACAAACAGTTGTTACAAGCTGAATACACATTTGTTCATGATATGATGTATGCACAATGATTTAAATATAATAATTGGTAAGACACATGATACACCCCAAAAACGTGTTTAAAACGGGGAATTTGTAGAGATTCACTCACATTGGGTGCGTTTGGTTGGAGATGATGAGATGCGCACGAGTTTGAAGGATTCATCAACGAGGATTAACTAACCTAAATAATAACGGAAAGTATAGTAAATGAGTGGATTTTATTAATAATTTTAATAGGATTTTTAGATATATTTTTGTGAGTTTAAGGCTATTTCCTATCTTTAAAAACATTATTTTTAAGTATTTTTAATTGATTTTTGAATTAAATTAAATAAATAAAAATATAAAAAAATGTTGACTTTTGCGTTGACCATTGACCGTTGACTGTTTGACTGTGACTGTTGACTGTTTGACCGGTTCTATTGTGTGCATGTATGCGCCGGGTGAGGCTCGAACCCGAGACCTCCCGTACGCGTGCACGCAGCTCTACCAACTGAGCTACGTGTCTAACCCGAAATAGTTCTGTTTTTAATTATATTTATATACTAATTCAGTTAATTCAAAATTCTTTTATTTTCAAAAAGTGTTTTAATCATCGAACCGGAGCGTGCAACAGGTCTCGAACCCGGGACCTGTGGGTTAGTGTTGCACACAGTCCACCGCTGGACTGTGTGTCTAACCTGGTTAATATACCGATTTTTATTATACTTAACATCTAACGTAAGTTAATCCGGTTCAGTTAGAAAAATAAAACATCCTTATTACAGAGCATACGTGTGTCAAGGATCGAACTCGCGGCGTGTGATATATGTGTGCACACAGTCCACCGCTGGACTGTGTGTCTAACCCGAGATAATATCCAAATTATATTAAACTTATAATCAACCTAACTTCGTCTTCTTCGTTACAGAATTACAGCCTACGATAACTCTATTGTTTCTTGTTTAATTTGATTGACAAACATTCAAAAGACTAAAATGAAATGGCAGAGACGTTTTTGGAAGTAGACATACCAGAGGAACGATTTATCTCAGAATTCCGGTAAGGCGTCGGCTCTGTTTTTTTTAACTTCGACTGAGCGAACAAATTAACAGTTTTGATTAGTTAATTGTGGAATTGAAGTACTAAACAAGGGTTATCAGAAGGTTTGAATGACTATACCGTTCTACAGCGGAAGTTAGGAATTTTCAGAAGTTTTCCGGCGAGAGTGAATTATCCGATATCGACGTCTGAAATTGATTCCGATTGAAGGGTTTGAGTTAGCAATAGCTTAACAACTGATAGACGATGAAAGAATTAAGAAACTTACTGATTTGATGGAAGACACGGTTTTCCGGTGAAAGTCCGGCGAGTTCAAAAAGCTGCTCCGACGAACTGAAAGTTGTGCGAAAATGAAATTGAAGGTTTGAAGAATGTGTTTGAGTCGCGAGAGGGGACTATGATTGGAGTAATTCAGGAATTGCAGACTTTTCAGTTATTAAAACCGATCCCACCTGAATTCAAGTCCATTCAAGACTAAATTGATTGGAGGTGTCGGGGTATCGGTTATAATCGGTAAACCGCGAACAATCAAACGTTTTTGTACGTTTGGTGACCGATTTCGGTTACAGTTAGCGTAACCAGATTGATTTATGATTGACCATAAAATTTAATTATTTCCTAGAATTTATAGAAAACATCAAGTGGCGGAGTGGTTATATGTGTGTGTGATAAGTCTTATGCTTACCCGGCTGACCCGGGTTCGAGTCCCGGCAGCCTGATTTTTATTTTAATTATTTTATTTTTACTTTTTATCAATTATAACTTTTATATTCTAGTTTGTTTATTAATTATGCATCATTAAAAATTAAAATTGACATAAATACGCAACGAAACATTTATAACTTGATATTCTATTACAAACGAAGCGGGTTTGGAAAATCCGTTTTTGACAAATGTTACAATATAAATGTACATGTTTATATTAAATGTACACGTTTTTTCCTCTTAAATCATTAAATGTACATGTTTTTAAATATAAATTTTATTTAATGCTTGCATTTAAGTCTGACCTTTGGGCTGTTAGATATTTCAATATATAATACTATTGCCAATTCAAATGTTTTTTTCATCATACACCTATTCACTCAGTGAAATAAAAGAGCAACTATTATTGTTTTGCATCAGTTCTTATAAATACATTAAAATGGCATCATATACTTCTACACAATCTGACGATTTAAAGCAACGCTTTATTAAACAAATTGAAGACCAAGTTTATGTTGATAGGTCTACTCTTCAAGAGCTGAAGAGGTGTTTTAACGGACTGCAACTTGGTCTGCTGACAAAAGATCAAGTTTCAAGAGACATGAGAGCGATGCCGACGACTTCCATTCGTGACCTGTGTGTTGCGAGTACCATAGAGTGTGGAGATAGAGACGTGGAGTTCATGACAAAGATCAAGAACATAGATCGAGAGGTTCAGTGCTCGATGGAGTTGAAGTTAAAGTTTCTTGCTGTTAGAATATAAGTAACTGATTAGTTTTCGTTTTACATATGTAATTGTTACTTTTTTAATACTTTAAATTTTAATTATATTAATCTTTCTTATCACAGTTTATTTTACTTATTTTTATGAGTATCAAGATACAAGACAGTGTTCCATTGTCGATAAATTATGAAATGTTCCATCTGAATTTGTTTTTTAAGGTTGTTGTTTGTCGATAAAGTTGTGTCACCTGAATCTTATTTCAATATGTGATAATGATTTAAGTTTTCCTTCTTTTTTATGGATTTAAGTTGCTACTGATGAGGTTATTGTTGTGATTTGAAGATGATAATGTTCAAAAGGTGGGACGTTACATTCGTTGTTCCAAGGTAATGTTGTTTTGATTAATATGTTTCATATTATTAATTTTTCTTTTTTGATGAGATTGCAGCAAGGCGGTCAATTAACGTGTAGGTCCACGAGACGGCGGTTCTAGACGGAAGTTTGGGCGTATGATAACCAATTCGGTAGAATGTTATTAAGAAAGGAGTAGAAACAGAGTACGCGGAAGCATTCATTTCATTCATACCGAAAAAGCATACATCTTGTCAGGCTGGCGATAATCCTGGAGAGATTCCGCCAGCATATCCTCTCACCCCCCCAACCGATGGCGGAAAAATTGGGGCGTGACACTAGGCGAATCAGATTGATCAAGAGATTCCATAACAATCATTTAAAGACAATAATCAACATTTAATATCCCATACTATCAAACTCATACAATCTTCAAATAATCATTACAATTCGAAATAATCTCTTAAACATAAAACCCGATCCGATTTTCCCTAGATTTATTACAAGATATTCTAAGGCAAAACCTACACTAAGCATCCAAGCTAAAGTCCTCAACCAGCCACATATGTTAAAATAAAACATCAATACAATTAAGTAAAGGTGAGCATACGAGTTTTGCATACGATATAGATATAAAAGTGTTTAGCATACACCGCATGACATACGTAATAGTTGTGAATTATGTAACTACTTAGATTCATGCAAACCAACAAACCGCGATTGATCGAGGCATGCGAACAAGCATTTACATCCTAAAAGAGAAAAATAAATGCGAAATAAAAGTGTGAGCCTTAACAACCCCGGGCCTCCGGGTGGCAGGTCAACCTCTAGTATACTATCATGTTAAGGGTGGCGTACGAACAATCAAGCAATGAATACAATTCAGCAGATTTCACGTAAAGTCATGTATAAGCGGAATGACGAATAAGCATTTGAGTTGTGTGATGTGTTTTGATATATGAAAATATGTGACACCCAAAAGTGCGTTTAAGCGAAAAAGGGTTCAAGTATACTCACAGTTGGTGCGTTTTAGGAGAGATTCGGGATCTGAGAGGAGTCGGGGAGAGCGCCAGATCAGCCTGTAAGTGAACAAAAGTGCATCAGTGTTTCGAAATGCTGAAACAGAAACCTGTTGAGTTATGAGGCAAGTTTGGGCGAACTTGTCAACCTGTTGAGTTATGAGGCAAGTTTGGGCGAACTTGTCTAATTTCCAAAGAAATTATACAAGTTCGGGCGAACTTGTAAGGTTTGCTAACTGGGAAGACAAGTTGGGGCGAACTTGTGTCATTTTTGCAGATTTGACGTGGGAGACCAAGTTCGGGCGAACTTAGTCACCAACCTGGTGACAAGTTCGAGCGAACTTGATGGTTTTGGCATCCAAATCGTGCGTTTTTGCGTCGTTTGCTGAGGAAATCGAGTGTTCATCCCTCCAACCTTAAGCCACTGAGTAAAACTTAGGCTGGAGAGGTCTTTTGGAGCGAGTTTAGCCATTTATAAAAACTCGTGCTAATCCGGGCGAACTTGATGGTTCGTATGGGTTAGTCCAGCTTGTGTAAAGTGATGATTTCGTCCTTGTGCTTCCGGATCAGATCTTGCTTGACAACGCCTCGTTCCACTCAAAAGTGAACGAAACATATGTCTTTAGTCCGAATATTGTGTAGAAATCGATGTTTTTAAAGGTTTTACTCATATCTAAACATAGATCTGAGTGAAAAACAGAAGTTTTGTAGAAAAAGATGAAGATTTCGTAAACAGAAGAGATTTGATGAAAACGAAGGCAAAGCCTTGTGCAAAATCGTTGTAAAATGTTGTTGAACGTTGTTGTAGTTGAAAACGGGTTGAATCTTACTTAGAAAACAAAGTGTTTCGGTTTTGGGGAGCTCTGGGCGAACTTGCAGCAAGTTCAAATGAGAGAATGGAGCTAAGTATTTATAGGTGGAGGTGAGAATGAGAGATCAGAGAGCAAGTTCGAGCGAACTTGTAGTTTCTTGAGGGTTTCCAGACAAGTTCGGGCGGACTTGTCAGTTTTTGTGAGTTTTGAGGGTTAGGCAAGTTCGGCCGAACTTGACCTAATGGCCAAGTTTTGTCTGATTATTTCGCATTACGAGTTCGTTTGGCGATTTGGTTCGTATTAGATAGTTATATTAAGCGTTGTAATTGATATAATAGTGCGATTTAGCGATTCGAGCGTGTGAGAGCGTTGCGATAGCGATTATAACCATAACACAAACAAATATAACACACATACAACATAATTCCACATAATTAACTGCGATTTGGGAGGCGGTGAGATAAGCGATGCGATGGCACAAGTGTTTATTAAACAATAACACACTCGGCTCGTATAGTAGGATAACTACTTGTGTTTGCGATTAAATTAGCGATGCGTTTAATAATCGATTAGATGCGATATAACTGTAATTCACATAATTTAATAACATAACTTTCTTATAAACGAATCTCGAGATTACAATGGATATATACAACGGAAATAAAAGAAAAAGATGACAACGAATTTTCTAGTTGTTACAGTCTCCCCTACTTTAGGAAATAGCGGCCGTAACAAAGAGATGCGGATACTTAGCCTTCATGTCACTTTCCAATTCCCAAGTGAACTCGACACCGCGTTTGCCTTCCCATCGGACCTTCACGATAGGGATGCGAGAGCACCGTAACTTCTTGGTTTCTCGGTCCATGATTTCGACAGGCTTTTCCACAAAATGGAGAGTCTCGTTTATTTGTAAGTCCTCGAGAGGGACGTGGAGATTTTCTTCCGCTAGGCATTTCTTGAGGTTAGACACGTGGAAAGTCGGATGGACGTTTTTAAGTTCCACCGGTAGTTCGAGTCGATAGGCCACTTTGCCGATCCTTTCCAGAATCTTAAAGGGTCTAACGTATTGTGGCCCTAGCTTTCCTTTCTTCCCGAAGCGGATCACTCCCTCCCAAGGTGCAACCTTTAGGAGAACGTGATCTCCCACTTCGAACTGTAAGGGCTTGCGGCGTTTATCGGCATAACTCTTTTGACGACTACGAGCTTTCAAGAGATTGTCTCTGATCTGGAGGATTTTGTCTGTCGTTTCTTGAATCAGCTCGGGACCGGTGATTTGTGCTTCTCCGATCTCGTGCCATGCAATAGGCGATCGACATTTTCTTCCATACAGCGCCTCAAAAGGGGCCATTTGAATGCTGGTGTGATAACTATTATTGTACGAGAATTCAATTAAAGGTAAATGCGTATCCCAATTACCACCAAAATCTATGATGCACGCACGAAGCATATCTTCTAGGGTGTGGATCGTGCGCTCAGTCTGACCGTCGGTTTGGGGGTGAAAAGCGGTACTGAGATTAAGCGTAGTACCGAGGGCGGCTTGAAAAGTCTCCCAGAGACGTGAGGTAAAGCGACTGTCTCGGTCAGAGATGATGTCACGAGGCGTCCCGTGTCGACATATAACTTCGTCGGTATAGATTCGGGCTAATTGTTCGACCTTGAAGTCTTCTCGTATAGCAATAAAGTGTGCAGATTTGGTAAGACGATCAACAATAACCCATATGCTATCGTGACCAGAGGATGTGCGGAGAAGTTTCGTAATGAAGTCCATAGCTATACTCTCCCACTTCCACATCGGGATTTCGGGTTGTTCGAGCAAGCCAGAGGGCCTTTGATGTTCGGCTTTAACTTTCAAACAAGTTAAGCACTTTGAAACGTACACGGCGATATCCTTTTTCATGCCCGACCACCAATACTTAGGACGAAGGTCCTGGTACATTTTGTCGGCTCCGGGGTGAATGGAATATCGAGATTTATGAGGTTCGTCATTAGCAATTCACGAAGATTGTCAAGACTGGGAATCCAAATGCGATCCAGATAGTAATAGATACCATTGGGTTTAACGACGAGTTGAGTTTCGGCACCACATTTCATTTCTTCCTCCAAAGTATTCTCGTTAAAACAAGCGAATTGAGCAGAGCGAATCATGATTTCAAGATCATTCAAAGCTTGAGAGTCACGAACATTATACACATAGCTTCGTCGACTTAGAGCATCGGCGATGATGTTTGCTTTGCCGGGATGGTAGCGTATCTTGCAATCATAATCGTTGAGAAGTTCAACCCATCGGCGTTGGCGCATATTCAGTTCCTTTTGATTGAAGATATGTTGTAAGCTCTTAGGGTCGGTGAAGACCGTACACTTAGTACCGTAAAGGTAGTGTCGCCATATCTTCAATGCAAAAAGAACTGCACCGAGTTCGAGATCGTGGGTGGTGTAGTTCTTCTCGTGGATCTTGAGTTGTCAAGACGCATACGTTATAACCTTGTCTCGTTGCATGAGAACACAACCGAGACCAAGATTAGAGGCATCGCAGTAAACAACGAAATCGTCGTTTCCGTCGTGAAGAGCGAGTACGGGAGCGCAGCATGGCATAGCTTGAGGGTTTGAAAAGTTTCCTCTTGCTTGGAATTCCAAACAAAAGGTTTGTCTTTATGAGTTAAAGCGGAACGACAATTTTCGAAAAGTCGGCGATGAATGGACGGTAATAACCCGCCAATCCAAGAAATGAACGGATTTCGGAAGCACTTTTCAGTGTGATCCAACTCTTGACAGCTTCAATCTTGCAGGGTCGACGTGAATTCCTTGACTATTAACGATGTGGCCGAGAAATTGGACTTTTTCGAGCCAGAATTCACATTTAGAGAACTTAGCATAGAGGCGATTGCCTTGGAGAAGTTCGAGGACTAATCGGAGATGGCGCGCGTGTTCACCTCTCGACTTCGAATAGATGAGAATGTCATCGATAAACACAAATCTAAAAAGGCTTTACACACACGGTTCATCAAATCCATTAAGACCGCGGGTGCATTGGTAAGACCAAAAGGCATGACCACGAATTCGAAATGGCCATAACGAGTATGAAAGGCGGTTTTCAGAATGTCTTCTTCCAATACGCGTAACTGATGATAACCGGAACGAAGATCGATCTTGGAAAAACAAGTAGCACCTTAAAGCTGATCAAATAAGTCGTTAATTCGAGGAAGAGGATAGCGGTTCTTTATTGTGAGTTTGTTAAGTTCATGATAATCGATGCACATACGGAACGTTCCATCTTTTTTTTTTTCACAAAAAGAACGGGTGCGGCCCAAGGCGAAGTGCTCGGGCGTATGAAACCTTTATCAAGAAGCTCTTGAAGTTGGCTTGATAGCTCGCGCATTTCTGATGGTGCGAGACGATAAGGAGCTTTTGCAACGGGAGTAGCACCGGGAATCAAATCGATACGGAATTCAACATCGCGAGTAGGGGGTAAACCAAGTAAGTCGTCGGGAAAGACTTTGGGAAATTCACGAACAACGGGAACATCTTTAAAAGTCTTCTTTTCTTTCTCAGGGTTCACGATATGGGCTAGAAAAGCAACACATTGCTTTCGCAAACATTTGTGTGCTCGAGTACATGACAAAAACATCAACTTTTTTGAGGGAGTTTCACCGTAAACATGGAGTTGATCACCGTTCAAGAGAGGGAAGCGAATCATCTTATCGAAGCATACAACTTCGGCATGATTTTCACGAAGAAAGTCCATGCCTACTATGATATCGAAGCTACCTAATTGCATAGGTATGAGATTGATCGAGAAGACATGGTTGTTGAGATCAAGAGAACAACCACGTAGGACGGAGGTGACGGTGACGGTTTTTCCGGTGGCGACTTCCACATCGAAAGTCTTTGGGAGTTTAGCGCGTTTACATTTTAAAACCTTTTCGAATTCTAACGATGCAAAACAATTATCGGCACCAATATCAAATAAACATGAAGCATAAAACCATTAATGAGGAACGTACCATTGACAACATTGTTGTCATTCTGAGCCTGGCAATGGTTGAGATTAAAGGCTCGTCCACGTGCAGCCTGTTGTTGCTGTTGCTGAGGCTGTGGCTGCTGCTGCTGCTATTCCTGCTTCACAGGTTTGTTTGGGCAGACATTACTGAAATGATTCGGATCACCGCACGTGTAACAGGCACGTGCCCTTGGAGCTTGCTGCTGATTGGCCTGGGGAGGAGCTGGTAAAGCTGGTGCTGCAGGGGCCTGAGGAGCTGATTAGCGCGGGCCTGAACGGAAACTGACAGTAAAGTGGCAGTAGATATTACAGTTGGTGCAGAAGCGACAGTTGCCTCCAACTTCATGATGATAGGTGCATTTTGAGCACAAAGGATGCGGGCCAGTATACGCACGCTTTGCTGGTGGTGCGTTTGGTGCTGCAGATTGGAGCGGTTGAGGGTCTGCTGGAGTAGTATGAGCGAAGTTGTTGCTCGGGTTTTCTCGCTTGCGATCACGACGACTGTTCTTTGCCTCTCGAGATTGATCGGAGGGAGCTGCTGATTCGGTAATGGCTTGGTTTGCGACCTTGTTGTTCATGAAATAACCAGACTAAACCCGTTTGTCGTTGATCTATGCGGCTAGCTGGTAAGTCTCCTCATAGTAGTAGTGCGTGCTTCTTGAACAAAGTCAGCGACGCAATCGGCAAAGCGTTGATGTACTTCTTGATTGCTTTTTCGGTCGTGTCAACTTGACAAGGACATATGATGCTCAACTGTTTGAATCGAGCCGTTAAACCAGCATTGTCGGGTCCGTCTTGCTTAATTCCCCAAAATTCGTTCTCTAACTTCTGGATCTCATGTGGTGGACAGAACTCTTTGATCATTAGTTCCTTAAGTTCTTCCCATGAGAGTCCGTAGGCTTCATCGTTTCCCCTCCTGTCATGCTCCGCAGTCCACCAGTCGAGAGCCCTGGACTGGAAAATGCCGGTAGCGTTAGTAGTGCGAAGGGGTTCGGGACACCCACTCTGACGGAATGTGACCTCAATAGCATCGAACCAGTGAAACATGACACTTGGTCCTTCAGTGCCCGAGAAAGTGAGGGTTCCACAAGCCTTGAACTGCTTGAAACTGAATGATGACTTGGGCGGATCGACTTTCGAGTCCACAGAAGTGTTGCTGTTGGCGGCTTGGATTTTGCAGACTATCTGGGGATCACTTTGGCCATTTCCTTGGCCACCAGTGATGCGATGCGCCTGTCAGCTTGGCCGCGCTGAAGATTCCTTTTGGTGTGCGATCCCATTGAAGACATCTACATTGAAGGATTCGATTGGATGAGATTCGATTATAATAGGTTTATGGTTATAATATTTATTATTATTATTATTTATACAAGGCACCTAAACACATAGGCAAGTAAACACGTAGGCACATAAGCACATAGCACATAAGCACGTAAGCACATAATTCATGTAAGCATATACTTTGCAGGCATTCACCTTCTTATAAGTAAAGCGTAGCGCGTTCGAGATGCGATATATAAGCGAGATATAAGCGATATATAAGCGAGTAATACCGCGCATGAGGCACACATGCCCTCATAGGCGTAAGCGAGTTGAGCGATTAGTTTGGTTGGTGTATTAATTAGTGTTTTAGATTACGAGAGTTGTGCGAATAGTGCATATTTTGATGGAGCGTAAGAGCGATAAATCGAGAAATTGATAAAGCGAGAAATCGAATAAGTGAAAATTCTCAAAAATTAAACACATAAATAATAAATAAACTCGATGATGCGCAAAATCAACGATAATAGGCTTAAATCAATTGGGAGCGTCCTGGGTTTTGAGACCTTGACTACCCAAAGTGATTCGAAAATTCTCTGAGTTCGAACACACGATTTGGCCTGATAGACAAATGCTCTCGCCGTACAACGGTTAACGGCATTTATCCTTCCAGTTAAGTCGTGTTCCGAGTCATCGAAATAATCGAGACTTTGGTGAGATTGAAGATCGAAGAGTGGAACTAGTTATTAAGATGCGGGTTTCACCCCTAACTTAACAACATCATTCCTAGTTGTGGCTATGCTCACCGAACAAGTCGGGAGTTCCACTAGATAGATATGGAGATCTTCGTCGAGGTTTGGATATCACTCCTAACTCAACGAAGGTATCTCGTGCAAGAGAGAATGCGCGGAGTGAATGATCTTATCGAGAGTTCTTGGTTTTCACACCTATTCTCGACTTGATCATTCGTTTTGTGTGATACGAGCGTTCTTCAGCGTGTGTTGGGGTTGCTTTAGGAAAAGTAATGTTCAAAAGTTCGACTCGAAGGATTTTGGTCAAGTTCGGGCGAACTTGGCATCAGACTAATGTTAAGTTTGAGCGGACTTGACTAATCCCAGCGAACTTAGTTAGTGTTGAGGGACAGGTAAGTTCGAGCTAACTTGGTCAAGTTCGGGCGAACTTGTCACCCCAAGTTCGGGCGGACTTGCTGTTCGTATTCGTTTTCAGCGTTTAATCGATGCGTAACAGTCTGATTTGGTATCCTAACTATAGTCTAAGGAAAAACATGACAATTCTACCTAATTTCCCTATAGTATGGCTCTGATACCAATCTGTCACCCCCACTGATGGCGGAAACGTCGGGGCGCGGCACTAGGCGAATCAGATTGATCAAGAGATTCCATAACAATCATTTTAAAGACAAAAATCAACATTTAATATCCCATACTATCAAACTCATACAATCTTCAAATAATAATTACAATTCGAAATAATCTCTTAAACATAAACCCGATCTGATCTTCCCTAGATTTATTACAAGATATTCTAAGGCAAAACCTACACTAAGCATCCAAGCTAAAGTCCTCAACCTGCCACATATGTTAAAATAAAACGTCAATACAATTAAGTAAAGGTGAACATACGAGTTTTGCATACGATATAGATATAAAAGTGTTTAGCATACACCGCATGACATACGTAATAGTTGTGAATTATGTAACTACTTAGATTCATGCAAACCAACAAACCGCGATTGATCGAGGCATGCGAACAAGCGTTTACATCCTAAAAGAGAAAAATAAATGCGAAATAAAAGTGTGAGCCTTAACAACCCCAGGCCTCCGGGTGGCGGGTCAACCTCTAGTATACTATCATGTTAAGGGTGGCGTACAAGCAATCAAACAATACATATAATTCAGCAGATTTCACGTAAAGTCATGTATAAGCGGAATGACGAATAAGCATTTGAGTTGTGTGATGTGTTTTGATATATGAACATATGTGACACCCAAAAGTGCGTTTAAGAGAAAAAGGGTTCAAGTATACTCACAGTTGGTGCGTTTTAGGAGAGATTTGGGATCTCAGAGGAGTCGGGGAGATCGCCGGATCAGCCTGTAAGCGAACAGAAGTGCATCAATCTACCGAAATGCTGAAACGGTTAGGTTTAGATTGGGCAGAGGATAAGTTCGGGCGAACTTGTATGTTTCTATACAAGTTCGGGCGAACTTATGAAAACTTGTTGAGTTATGAGGCAAGTTCGGGCGAACTTGTCTAATTTCCAAAGAAATTATACAAGTTCGGGCGAACTTGTAAGGTTTGCAAACTGGGGAAGACAAGTTCGGGCGAACTTGTCTAATTCTCTTGAGAATTGGACAGAGTTCGGGCGAGCTTGTGCCATTTTTGCAGATTTGACGTGGGAGACCAAGTTCGGGCGAACTTAGTCACCAACCTGGTGACAAGTTCGAACGAACTTGATGTATTCCGAGCGAACTTGATGGTTTTGGCATCCAAATTGTGCGTTTTTACGTCGTTTGCTGAGGATATCGAGTGTTCATCCCTCCAACCTTAAGCCACTGAGTAAAACTTAGGCTGGAGAGGTCTTTTGGAGCGAGTTTAGCCATTTTACAGA
The DNA here is from genome assembly GCA_947069175.1 of Scalesia atractyloides. Classification (NCBI taxonomy): domain Eukaryota; kingdom Viridiplantae; phylum Streptophyta; class Magnoliopsida; order Asterales; family Asteraceae; genus Scalesia; species Scalesia atractyloides. The sequence goes on along the minus strand of CAMTDV010000030.1, from coordinate 11,976,912 downwards.
AACTCGGGCTAATCCGGGCGAACTTGATGGTTCGTATGGGTTAGTCCAGCTTGTGTAAAGTGACGATTTCGTCCTTGTGCTTCCAGATCTGAGATCTGACTTGACAACGCCTCGTTCCACTCAAAAGTGAAAGAAACATACGTCTTTAGTCCGAATATTGTGTAGAAATCGATGTTTTTAAAGGTTTTACTCAGATCTAAACATAGATCTGAGTGAAAAATAGAAGTTTTGTAGAAAAATATGAAGATTTTCGTAAACAGAAGAGATTTGATGAAAACGAAGGCAAAGCCTTGTGCAAAATCGTTGTAAAACGTTGTTGTAGTTGAATACAGGTTGAATCTTACTTAGAAAACAAAGGGTTTCGGTTTTGGGGAGCTCCGGGCGAACTTGCTGCAAGTTCAAATGAGAGAATGGAGCTGAGTATTTATAGGTGGAGGTGAAAATGAGAGATCAGACAGTAAGTTCGAGTGAACTTGTAGTTTCTTGAGGGTTTCCAGACAAGTTCGGGTGGACTTGTCAGTTTTTGATGAGTGTTGAGGGTTAGGCAAGTTTGGGCGAACTTGTGGGATACAAGTTCGGCCGAACTTGACCTAATGGCCAAGTTTTGTCTGATTATTTCGCGTTACGAGTTCGTTTGGCGATTTGGTTCGTATTAGAAAGTTATATTAAGCGTTGTAATTGATATAATAGTGCGATTTAGCGAGTCGAGCGTGTGAGAGCATTGCGATAGCGATTATAACCATAACACAAACAGAAATAACACACATAAAACATAATTTCACATAATAACTGCGATTTGCGAGGCGATGAGATAAGCGATGCGATGGCACAAGTGTTTATTAAACAATAACACACTCGGCTCGTATAGTAGCATAACTACTCGTGTTTGCGATTAAATTAGCGATGCGTTTAATAATCGATTAGATGCGATATAACTGTAATTCACATAATTTAATTAACATAACTTTCTTATAAACGAATCTCGGGATTACAATGGATAGATACAACAGAAATAAAAGAAAAAGATGACAACGAATTTTCGAGTTGTTACATATCCCCTCAGGGAACTTCCAAAACTTCCAAAATACTAAACACACAACACATATATATAGGGATGAGCAACTCGTACGAGGGGTGTCTGCCCCGTACGAGGGGTGTCTGCTTCGTACGGTGACACTTTTTTCTCATCTGACGTTCGTACTAAGGTCGTGTGTCCGTATCTAGTCTATAGAATATTCAACGCACGCTATAACTAGTCTATTTGCATAGTGACGGACACAAAAATGCATCAACAATTTCCCCTTGTACGTCATTGTCGAAGCTTGATCTTGATCTTGAAATCTGAGAGCCGTGTTTAAATATTCTGCAACTTCAATCAAGGTATCTGCCTATGTCGTAGAACGCGTCAACAAATTCCCCCTTGATTGATGATCCGGGTTTGCATTATCAACATTTTAGCACCAATTCTCCCAGAAATAATTTTCTCTAGAAATTAATCATCAGGTCTTTTGTTTGCACGGTTCGGACCTCTTCTGGTTTGCTTAATCGATAAATTTTCCCGAATAAACACCAACTTGAAACTAATCAATGCAGTTTCTCCGTTTCAACGATAACCACATCCATATTCAGTTTAGCGCATTTATCCTATGCTCGATCCTCTGATCTTCAAAACCCAACCGACAATTGATATAAACTTCGAATCACCACACCAGTAAAATTTAAATCAATGAATACCCGTGAAAATCTGAAATCCCAATTTCCGTAATCCCGTTTTAAGCATACTCCTGAAAGATTGATAAGAAAATCGGTAATCTTCTCAATCAGCAAATCTTCATCGGAAAAAACTATCTGTCAATACGCAATAATCTTCTTTTCTTCGTACAAAACGAATAATGTAATCTTCGTCTTTCACAACGATCCCAAATGTATAGTCTATTTCGTGAGCAACTGGTACACTTCTTTGTTTGAAAGATTCATTATATCTTTTTCTTTAGTCATGAAATGCAAGTATGTAGCCTTCCTCGCAAGTCCCGGCGCAAGTGAAACCACAAGACCTCCTTATTTCCTGGCGGTTAGTCCGGAAAACCGTTCATTTGCCTTGCGGAGTTAAATTGGATACATTGTACCACTAAGCAGTCGTGTGTGCATCCGCAGACGTACGACTACCAGACATGTAGCCTTCCTCGCACGGCTCGGCGCAACTGAAACTACAAAACATCCTCATTTCCTGGCGGTTAGTCTGGGAAACAGTTCATTTGCCTTGCAGAGTTAAATTGGATACAATGTACCACTAAGCAGTCGTGTATGCATCCGCAAACGTATGACTACCAGGCGTCAACTTGGTCATGGCCCTAGAATCCGATAAACAACTCCTCTAAGACTCAGTTATGCCACCCCACTTTTACGAAAAGTAGACATAAACTTGATCTCCTTACTAATGAACTCAGACTACACTTTGATCTCATACAGAAGAAATCCAAGACACATTGCGTTTTCCAGATAATCTTCAGTCGGAACCACCCGATTAACGCTTCACATTTTGTAGCGTTTCTATTTTTAGCAAATCTGGTTGTACCTTCCATTTTTAGAGACCTGTACACTCATTGTATTCTATTTCTTTTAAATTGTAATCTGATACTATAGATTATAATGAAAACAAAGCTATTTTAATCATGTTCGTGTATTCATGTTAGACTTATGTGCAACTGATAATCAAAACTCGCATCTTGAACGTTATGTTATCCAAGGATTCTTGATTCTTTATTACGCTTTGACACCTGATACTTGTTAAACTGGTAAAATAATAATCTATCTATTATACTAAAATAATACATCTTAGCACACGGCATCTGATGTGGACATTCTCTTTATCAAGAGAATAAAAGTTTAGGAGGCAATCTGTATTCCGATTCTCCTTTCTCTCTTTCTCTCATTTTCATTTTCTCGAAATGTGCTTTCATTCTAATTGAAAATGTCTATAATTACAAAATCCTTTCCTTACAATAACCAACCCTAATTCTCAGCCGTAATAGACATTGGCATTTTCAACTTTGGCGATTTCATCAGACGATTTCATTTACATCTATCTTATCTTGATCCTGGTATGTTTATCTGAATCGTTCATTTGGTTTTTGAATCCACAAGTTCTAAAGATGCTGATGATCTCATCTACAATTCCTTATTTTCCCATTCAATTTTAATTTCTCTATAGATTTTTGGGCCAACATTCATCCATTAATCGTCATTGTCTTCTTCTTCTCATGATTCCCACTTTTCATACAGTAGCATAAAAAACCCACTTAATTCCCTCTCCAAATTTGCATGTTGGGTTATCAAATTCGTATGTTGTTTCGTCAAATTTGAGAAATCAAAGTAGAATTTCCAATTTGTGTTCAGATTAGGATTGAATGTTGGATTCTGTTTGCGAAATTTTTGCTTTAGACTGGTGAATTTTGACGTATTGATCTGAATTGAATCAGGGTTAGGGTTATAGTTAGGGTTTAGAGAGTTTTTTGTATGAAGAATGTTGATGTGAATATGTGATTAACATTGTAAGGGTCCTGAAGCGTGATGAATTTAGCTTGTTAGTCAGGTTTTTGGATTGAATTGAAGAGCAAAATGATTTCGGCTTCACCACATTCGATAGCTCAGAGTTAGTTAGAGGAAATGCTCAATTCGCTTCGTTGGAGAGACGAGGGGGAGCATTCAAAGGACTTACCGTCAGCGTTGCCGTTGCTACCGACGTTGAAGGCGCGTCTACTGAAGCGGTTGATTCAAGCAATCACTTTTATTGAGTTTTTTCTGAAGCATGTGATTGACATTGTACTGGTTGCATTGCAATCAGTTTTGATACGATATGTTAAAGACGAAGGAAGATGTTGGAGGTGAGTTGAAGTTGGAAGTTGAGAAAAATTAGTGTATTTCTTTCAAAATTCATATAGCGTTTGTTATAGATCGCAAGTTGTTCTTGATTTAATCACAAGAGGTAAGATTCATACTTTAATGTTATTAACCATATATGTTTTATTTGTTTTTTTATGCTTAATCACCTTTGAACTCCATCAGATCTAAATTAGTTTTTTTTAAATCTATACAGCTTAACTCCATAATTAATGCTTTAAATACAGCTGAACTCCATACTTAATGCTTTAAATTATGGTTATGTGTTACATTGGGGTGTATTTAGGATCTCAAGTTTGATTATGAAGTGAAAACTGCTCCGTTGGAGGTACTGCTGCAGACCCCAAGTATGTTCACGTGGGAAAATATTTTAATTATTATTGCCATGAGTACACTGTCCGCGAACAAATTTCACGTATCCATTTTACGTTTGCGGACTATCATAAGCGTTTTGGATTGGTGCATGATACCATGTTTCATTTGTAGGTGTAGTAAAACCATAGTTTGACCTGTTACTACATCTTATAGATAAAACACATTCATATGAACTAACTCCTCTATTGTTTATTGGACCTTTATTGAATTTATATTGGTGGCGTGAAACAGTTGGAGCAGAAATGGCGTGAGGTAACCAGAAAAGGATGCGGCATCAGCGGTTAGATCGCCACCATCTACAACCAGAAGTCCTGCAACATCCATACCCATATGTCCACCCCTTATTTAGTATTGATATAGACATTTGACCGTAAAGCAGAGCATTGTTATTGCTATGTTTGTGGGTGTGAATAAGTTAAATGTTTTTTTTCTGTATTATCTGTAGGATGGTAATGAACAATCATCGTCAAAATGCCCGGTTAAAGGAAATGCAGAGGTTAGAAAGACAATGGATGAAAAGATACAAGATATTGTGGATCAACAAAATGCTTCTGTTGACGCTGATATGGTGTGTCATCTAGAAATTTATACGTTTTTATATTCAAGTTAACTGACATAGATGTGATTGTTACTGGTTATACACTATAACAAGGGAAATTGAAGTTCTTACTTTAGCAGAGATGATTATATGCTCACTTTGCCAAAAGTGACCAATCCACATCCTAGAAAAAAGGTGAAGGGAATGTAATTAATCGAAAAACTTGGTGAACTTTGAAACTTTGTAGTGAAGTTTTATTTTTTAATTATTATTTTCTTTTCTGAAGTATGAAACATAAGAGAATAAAAGATTTATGTAAATGAGTTGGGGCGTTAGTGTTATGTTTGTTTTGACCCTATGAAAATTTACAAGTAACTAATTTTATCCAGCAATCTCTTTTGCATTTTTATTGAAGACGTCTCAAAATTCTTATTGGCTCTTTAATGATATATAAAGCTAACATGTTGATATTTTATTATTATCCTCATCTTTTTCTAGGGGTGTGAATTTCTAACACAACCTGAAAACACGAACCGAACACGAATTTCTTGGGTTTAGGTTTACCCTAAACGGGTTCGGGTCAGTTTCAAGTCGAACCCGTGAACCCGTTTAGCTTAACAGGTCAGGTTTGTGAGTTGACCCGTTTAGAATAAAGTAAAGATATCCTTTCTTAAATATGAGCAAATTTCATTAGTATTTTGGGTGGTTAATGATGTGATTAGCAGGTTTGTTTAAAAGTCACCAAATTTATTCTTGTTTTAAAATTTTTGTTTTGTTGAAATTTCCTTTTTAGACAACTTATTAATTTATTATAATTTAGTACTACTTTAAAAAGAATTATTGGAAATGTGTTTTGTGATAATTTATAATTTTTGATGTTATATTCTACTTTTAAGTATGGTTTTGCAACTTTAGAGCAAATTACTTCAAAATAATTAAATGTTTGGGTCAAACGGGTTAGGTTCGGATTAACCCGTAAAAATTCGAGTCGTGTTTGGGTTCGTGTGTCTAAGTAATTTTCTGGTTCGGGTCGAGTTTGGGTTCATGTAAATTTTTCGGGTTCAGGTCGGGTTTGGGTTCGTATATATTTTTCGGGTTCGGGTCGGGTTCATTGTTTTTCCGATCATCTTTTTAGATTTTACTTGCAATAGAGTCAGAATAGGTGATAACAAAAGTGAAGGCACTTTAAGATGTAGACGGTTTATATGTATCCTTTGTAGGCAATCAAGGGTCTTTTAACCCAACCTTTGCTATTAAGGTATTAAACTACAAATATGATTACTTGGCTGCATGAGTGTTTTATTTTTTTTTCTCCAATTTTTCTAATCAACTATAATTTTATCATTTCATAAAAATGTTACGGAAGAAACTTATACAGCTGTAGAAATTGACCCATTTCATTTAGACTTATTTGACATGTTAACAATAAGCCATAACCCAAATACATAAGTAAATAGGTAAAATGAAGGGCTATTGTTGAATGTTTTAACATTTGTGTTATTAGAGAGCTTGTCCCTGTTGGGATTGAAACCTATGAAAGGAACAGATGATATAAAGCCAAATAACACTATCCGAGCTTTGGTTCAACTATCAGAGGTTACAACCTCTGATGTACTTACACTGCTTTCCATAAAGACTGCTCATCCTATCATCTGTCTTCACAAAGCTTCAAGGTCTGTCAGAGTTAACAAGGGACAGAGGATAGTGATCAGAGTTTAGTCATTAGTTTAGTTAATCAATGTAAAAGTGCCAAGCACTGATAGTTAATATAAGCAGTATTTAGAGTTAGTTACATATTAGTTTCCTGTCACTATCAACCCTGACGTCATCAAAGATGCTCAGAGGTTAGATAGTTAGTATAAATAGGCAACTCATGTAACCTTTAAACTTGTCTCTTAAAAGATCAGCTTTCGCATATCATCTTCTCTGCATTTCTCATTACCAAACTGTAAATTGCAATGGCTGAGGGGGAGTTTGTGAATCACATGCAAGTTAATCAACTTGAAAGCATGATGATGATGAAAACAAACGATTATTGCTTGTAGTAAAAGTTTTCCATCTTATTCCGCTGCAAATCTCTTTTAATTCAATCATTTTTCATTTTTGAAACAAAAACTATAAGTAATTCAAACTCAGATCCTAACAGTCCCCTGAACATTTCGTTCTGTAGTGTTATATATGTAGTTTTCGTATAGAAATTTTTGGGTATACACCTTTTCGACCCCCGGTTCTTTAGAAATTTTTGGATATATACGTTTTCGACCCCCCGTTATTCGGGTCAAGCTTCGCCACTGCTGAGGTTTAGGTGGATGATGGTAAGATTGTTACTCATTCTTCTAGATATGTTTCTTGGGTTTTATTGTTTTTGTACAAATTTTCATTTTGTATGAGTATGAATAGTTATATGAGTACGGAAACAACTTAACAAAATTGTACTACAATTCTTTGTATAAAACTACTTTGGGCAACCTGTGACCCATTCAAATATTCTTCTTTTAGCTATTTTGTTTTTGTAATCTTGATATATCTGATCGGTTTGACACACACAATCCAGATCGGGGGTCGAAATTGCCACCTTTATTTGCCTATATGTGCCTTTTAAGATCTGAAAATTATCTTCTCCGGGCACATTTTGACTACATTGCTGCGAAACTTGCTAAATTTATTGCTGATGAAAGTGAAAAGCTTTGGCTTCCTCCAGTCAGACAAGATGAATATAAAGGTTGTATGAATAGATAACGAATTTTGTGTGACCTTCGATCATTTATCCTATTTGAGGTACAATATCTACATTGTTTGTCTTTCTATAGTTATATTTATTGACTTTGAATAGTTTCTTCTATTGTTTTACTGTAGTGATTAGCATGGAATGTAGTATGTGTTGGATCTTTTGGGAAACAATTTTTTTTATGACATTCCTATTTTAGACTATCATATGAAGTGTCAACTACTAATACTTACAACAACGAGAAACCTACAGAAAAACAATTAATGTGGTTTATAAAAAGATTTTCAACGAATTGTGATTGTTACATATTCATGTATTTCAATTTATCATTGTAATCTAACATATTTGTTTGTGTTTTAACGTGTATAAAATTATAATATTTATGTCAACGGTGATAAATGCAGATATTTCACGGGTTCTTAAACTAGTAATAATAATAATCTAGTTAGTCTTGTTAAGCTCAAAGTTAGTTTGAGGTAATATAAGTTAACCTAGTTAAGTTAGTAGTAAAGATGGGGGGGGGGGGGGGGGGAGGGGGCTCAGTGTAACAATTGAAACTTTAAATTAAAAATAAGGAGCAAAACGGTGAGCCGCAGGACACAACCCGTGTTTCAGCCGTAATCAAACAACAACGCCACCAATGCACCACTTTCATGGTTGGTGCACATCTCTCTGGGCTCAGTGTAACAATTGAAACTTTAAATTAAAAATAAGGAGCAAAACGGGGAGCCACAGGACATGAACCCGGGTTTCAGCCGTAATTAAACAACGCCGCAACCAACGCACCACTTTCATGGTTGGTGCACATCTCATGTTCACCTTAATCTTATGCACCCCTCACAACAAGTTTTTTTTGAAAGCAAGATTTGCCGCCCAAACAAATACAGCGAACACACAGCTGTGTTTCCTTTTTTTTTTTTTTTTTTTTTTTTTCTGATTGGAGTTTCCATTTCCTGTACCAATCTCGAACCTGGACGCTTTTTCAAGCTAATTACCAACCCATTGTTATCTTTTTAATTTGGAAACTTTAAGGGTTACCCAAAACAAGAATCAAGAGTGGTGTTATAATAAGATGTTCATACAATCCTGTTTTCGACCACATCACCCAAGCACAATCTCTTTCGGCCACACTTATCAAACCTCTCTCTCTCTCTCTCTCTCTCGCTAACTGGAGACTGCCGGACTATATGCCGGAGGAACCCGACGCTGCCGGAGAATCAGAGAAAACGACCGGAACTCGCGGCCCTTTCGTGTTTCAGTATACTATCTTTTATTTGTTGTATGTCATTTAAAAAACACATTCAGTTCATCTAAAGGTATAATCACGTAATATGAATTGGGTAATACAGTGGGTTAAGTTCGGTTTGTTTTAAGAGAAGAAGATGACAAACGAGCAACGTTCAAATAAAATAAAAAAAATGAAAAACATTCAGATCTTGATGTTGTGAAACGTTGTTTGTTAATGGTTCGAACATACAAGAGGTCACGGGTTCGATCCGGCCTCCTTGTGTTTTCGCTACAAACTATTTACTATATATATTTTTTTAGTAAACTTTCGTTTTGCTCCCTGTGATTTGGTCACTTTAATGGTTTTGTCTCAATCCTTTAAAAATAGTCAGTTTACTCCCTGATCTATGAAATCCTTCATGATTTCACTCCCCGCCTCTAACTCCATCCATATTGTATACTAACTGAAAGAATATTTTGGTAATTTCAAATATAAAATAAGAGTACTATGCTAATTTGTATTTATATTATAAAGATTATTATATTACATATAATAAAATATAACAAAAGTCAGATCATCTCACCTCTCTTTACTCCCTCTCTCTCTACACTTTCTGTCTCTCTCTCTACGTTTTGCCCACCACCATCAAACAACTCCACCACCAGACACCAACCACCTCCACCACCACAATCAGACACTACCCCTACCCCTAACCCTCACCACCACCGTCATTACCACCCCTACCCACTAGCCCGTGCCCCCACCACCACCACCACCTTATTATAGGTTAAATCAGAGATGTTTAGGTGTTGACAGGTTAGTTTAAGACCCAAATCGGATTTTAGTGTTTGTAATGTAGACGATTGACAAGAAACACGGTGGTGTAGGGCTAGCGACGGAGAGGAGATTCAGCGACAGAGAGGTAGGGTTCCGGTTGCCGACGGTGAAAGATTAACCGACGGAGAGGAGAAAAAGGGATGGGTTGGCCGGAGGGGGTGTGGGTGTGACCGGAGAAGGTCGTCGGAAAACGGCCGTCACCTACCGGAATTTCTCTGGTGTCCGGAGTCACCAGATCTGTTCGATATTCACAACTAGCCGGGGCAAATAGCACTGGATCTAGTTGATAATTTCTTTTCCCGAATTTGTTCGAATCGCACCAGATTGATGCAGGTGATCAACGATGGTGGATTGTTGTCGTCAGGTGATGTTCGGTGACGATGGTGTAGGTCGGACGAGGTGGGGGTTTGGTTCAGGTTGCTGGTGGTGAGGGTGGATGTTTAATGGTGGTGGAGGGCAAGTATGGTGGTTAGAGGTGGTTGTTGAGTGGTTATAGATGGGTGTTTGTGGTTGTTGAGCAGTGGTAAATGGTTGTTTGCAGGATTCATGTAAAGGTGATGAAGATGTGTTCTTGGTGAAAAATGTAATTGAAGTAGATCTGGTGTATTTGCAGATCTAATAATAACAATAGGTTTTGTTAGAGAGATAAAAGAAATGGTATAGAGAAAGAAGAAATAATGTAGACATTGATTTTGTTACATATATAATTATATATATATAATATAATCTTTATTTATAGTTTTATTAAAATATATTTAGTTTTATATTTGAAATTACCAAAATACCCTTTCAGTTAGTATACAATATGGATGGAGTTAGAGGCGGGGAGTGAAATCATGAAAGACTATATAGATCAAGGAGTAAACTGCCTATTTTTAAAGGATTGGGGCAAAACCATTAAAGTGACCAAACCACAGGGAGGAAAACGGAAGTTTATTTATTTTTTTTCTTATAAAAATCAGATCTGATAGTAAACTGTGTTGAAGTTATTAAGGGAACACAGTAATACACAAACAAGAACACAGACTAGGTGTTGCAAGTAATATAGAGCTCATGGATTCGACCCGGCCTCCCAATATTTTTGCTGCATTATTTGCTTTTGTTTTAAAACCAGTAAAAGAATCAACCCAGTTTCATTATATATATAATTAAAATCGAGATTTTAACAGGTTAGACATGCAACCCAGTTAGACGGGCTGCGTGCACGTAATCGGGAGGTTTAGAGTTCGATTCCGGTTAAACCCAGTTTTTGGCTTCTTTTTTTTAATAACAATTAACGGTTTTCATTAAATCTAATATTATAATTTTTATTATAATTTCTATAATTATTATTTTTACTATTTCTCTTTTTAAAATAAAAACCATTTAAAATTCAATTACAACCTAAGTGATTAACCACTATTAGGATGCTTTTATGACATTAAAAATTAAGAGATAGATGATAATATCTAAATTATTAATTTATAAGCAATAAATATTAGGATAATTCATTTCTAACCAATAAATAATAACCAGTTCGTTGGGTATTATTTTAAATATTTAGGATAACCATTTCGTTCGTTCTCTTGGAATTTTTCATCTTTACTCGTGCGTTATTTCAAGGAATCTCCATACGCAACCTCTGCGAGTATACTCGATCTCATTTTAGTTTTAACACTTTTGGGTGCAACATGTATTCTATACCAAAAACACGCAACACTTGAAACTTGTTATATTCACACTCTATCCACATTTAAACATGAAACAATTTGATGCTTGTTAATCTCATATGCTATGTAAACTTTTCGTGTCTATATGCTCATTAACTTCGTACAATCCTACCTTAACAATTATAGCTATATAGGAGTAACGCACCGCCCTTGAGTCTTGGGGTATTGTTAAGTCAAACATGTTAACTTCCCACTAGTCTTTGGGACATGCGAAATTGCGTTGGAAACTTTGGGTTTGAACATATAGCTTACACCGTTTCAGCATATTAGTAACTTGCATTATGTTATCCATGTTGGGTATGAGTATTTAAACTTTTGTTCTATTTATGCTATGTATCAAACTTGTATACTCGCCAACATTTTTGTTGATTTTATTTTGTTCTATTTATGCTATGTATCCATGTTGCAGGTTGATAGATGAAGTGATGAAGAAATCAAGTTAGGGTGGAAGAGAAACTCACCTAGAAAATAAACTATGTTTGGAAATTGATACATGTTTTGATCATGTCTAAACAATATATGACTTTCAGTATTATTATGAAATTTGATTTAAATTATATTGTCGCAATAGTGTTATGATGCTTCGAGCGATTTGTTTGCCTCATCCCGATGTTTCCGCCATCGGTTGAGGTGTGACACCCG